>JADLZL010003376.1:0-600000 GCA_015844335.1 Chrysopogon serrulatus
TATATGCGCTAATCACTCCCCAGGGATTAAATATTATTTAGTCCCCGACCCCTCCGTCCGACTCCAAGCGCCCCCGACTCCCTCCTTCGTACTTCCGTACGCTAATTAGGCAGGGAACGTTTAATAAAATAAAAAATCAAGAAAACGAGAAAACTGCATTGCTGCAACTTCTCCGACTCGCTCCCACGTTCCCAGGCGAGAAAACTGCATCGCTGCCGAGGAGAGCGACGAGCGACGTCGCTGCAACTTCTCCGACGAGGTGCGGACCACATTGCCGCAGTGGCGACGCCCCTACGCCCAATCAGGCCGAACCCCACCGAGGAGAACGACGCCGCCGCCAGTGCTGTTCGGGGAAGCCGCCACGGAGGCTGGGGAGGCGGCCAATCGCCGGTGAACTGACGCACGCCGAGATCCCAGTGCTACCGTGGGCGCGGCCCTGCCCCGCCCAAGCCGGCCGAAGACCGGCGAGGACAACTTCTCCGCCAACAAAGCCGCTCCCGCTGCCGCCGTTGCGGTGCCGTGACGAGGTTCAGAGGACATTAGCGCGGCGGCCGCCGAGATGCGCCTAACCCTCCCTCGCCGATGAATTCAGCTCGCCATGACAACGCCCGAGGTGAGAATTCAATGGATTTCGATCAAATTGAAAAATATGATCGGTGTATACAAATTTAGCTTGTCGATCAATGCTTCTGCAAATGATGTCTTCACTGAACAAATGATGCCTTTCTATTTACAAATTCCAATTGCACAACTTGTTAAATGACAAGACTCAGTTTGCACCACAATTTACCTGATGTCATTACTTGATTTATGAAAGATCTAAAGGTCTCTGCAAGCTATCGCTCACTGCGCTTAAATAAGTTCAATTGACTCCAGTATATGGATGGATAAGTGATAACCTTGAGATTTCAGCTTCTGTAAGCTTAACCCAGTTCGCACTTCTTTATTGCAAACCAATAATCCTAATATATTTCCATGATGTTTGTCAGTTTAATGATTAATTGGTTGAATCGAAGATCATCGACTGAGTCTGTGTAAAGTTTTGCTATCATAATTCATAATGAGTTGCCGGAAGCAGCTGTTTGGTGAGGAAAGCAATTGCCAAGGGGTTGTGCCTGAGTCATCAACATCGCAGACAGCGCACACGACTAAAGTGGGTGTGGCAGGTGGAAGATCAGGACAGCAACAGCAGCAATGTGACGATGGTTTATTGGCAGGGATTTCAGAAGGTGGAACATCATCGTGCACACCTGACCGGAACGATGGTGTAGTTGCTGTAATATCAGAAGCTGGAACATCATCCAACAGATGCATGGTCTCACCAATGGCAACTCTTACAGCAAGGGAGGTCGCTACACCAGATGCTGAAAAGAAGTACACCCATGTGAGTGGCCTGCCTGTAACATTTTGAAAAAGCAATGATCATGCAGCAACTGTTGTTAAAAAACAATGTGCAAACAATCTGGTTTGTTTATCTGAAATATACTTAAGTTTCATATAAAAAACAGTGTGGGGGTGTAACTCTAAGTGAAAATGAACATATCTAATAGCAGCTGTTGTATGCAGGAAGAAAACATTGATCCTGCCCTCATCCCTAAGCGAGGAATGACATTCAGGGACCGAAAGGAGGCCAGGGAATTCTATACGGCGTACGCCAAAAAGGTTGGTTTCAATTTGAGCTATGGAAACATTAAACCATATTCATATATTATTCAGTGCTCAAATGAGGGAGTTGGGGAGTACTACAAGAAAGATGAGGATCAGCGTGTTAGGAACAATACCTCCAAGAAGACACACTGCATGTCCAAGATGAAGCTAAAAAGGATTTATGATGAAAACAAGGAGGAAATATCAGTGGTGATCGAGCAAGTCGATCTAATGCATAACCATCCATTTCTTAAAAAGAAATCAGAAACCATAAATATGCCATCACATAAGGAAAAGGACCCGGTATTACTTGAGGCTATTGATGGCCTCCAAGCAGCGGATGCCCCTACTCATACTATACAGAATTATTTCAGCGATCTGCATGGGGGAGCTGATAATATTCCGATGACAACGCGCGATCTTGAGAACCGGTCAGTGTGTGGGAACTCTTATTCCATTCAATAAATAGATAGTGACAGCTACATACATGTAATAGTTTCAAATTTTGCAGGAGGGCAGCCAATGTGAGGGCAGAGCATGCTAATGACATTGCAAAGCTTCTAGAATTCTTTGAAGACTGCAAGGCTCATATGATTGGTTTGTTATGAAGATTGTAAGAAGGATAGAAAATTAGAAATGATGAGTGACGAAAAGTGAGAGGAGCGAACCGAGACGAGAGGTGGAAGGAATATTCTGAACCCATGGCATTCAGGGCGAACATTAATGTCATCTTCCGCTATGCATTTAACAAATGCATCCATGAACAATGAGTCTATGGAGTTCCCCACACCAAAAGAAAGTGCAATATGTCGGCTTGTCAATGAATCTGTCCCAAAGTGCATCAAAGTTTTCCTATATGACATTCAATCAGTGTTAGGGAAATGGATGGAAGATAATGAAAGATTGGAACTGAAATCCGAAGGAACCTTTTCAATGGGGGGTCTGCAGCACAAAGGAAGTCATGCATACGCAGTGAAACCTCTAAATTCGGTGGCGGACGAGAGAGAACTCCAGTCTTGAATGGTGAATAAAACTTAGATGGCTTCTTGGTTAGTCTCTTTCCTTGTAACTTGAACGAAGGCAAATGATCTAGACACAGCCAGTTTACTGCAGAAATAGTGTCTTTTGATGGAGCAGGTGCACCAGTAGGATCTTCTATAGAGGTGCACATTGGTGCAATCGATGGACTGGGTAATTCTTGGGAAGTGTGAGGGGGTGAAGCTACACATTGAACAGGGGAGCCAAATGGGCCAGACGATGGTATGGGGTTAAATGAACTAGGACCTACAAATGCAAAGGTCATGAAACATAATAGGAACGACAAACCAAAATAAATAGAAATAGCACATAATGGATAATGAAAAAAAGGAACCAGGGGAGTAGGCATTGCCTGTTGTGTTGTGAACGAGTGATTGTTCATCGATCTGGCTCCGAAAAAAGGAACCAGCAGAAACAAAGGAACCATGAGAATAAATCTGATGACCTGGGCATAAATGGAAAAATGTGTTACTAAATCAGATACATAGGAAGAGATCAAGTATTTATCGACCAAAGCAAGAGTTTGCCTGGCATTGACGGCGAGGTAGGATGGCCTGGTTCACGGGTATCATGGTCGCTGCATGTGTGCATGGGCGTAGAAGTATGAACTGGAGTGTTGGAGTCCCGGGATTGTGATGACAAGAGCTCATTTATAAAAGGACGACACTGATCAACTAGCCGAAACTGGGCTGCCACAATATTTGCAACAGAATTCTCAATGGACCTTTTGTTCAGGTAGAGTGTGTGATCAAATTCAGAAAACAAACCCCGAACTCTCTCTCTGTTTGGGCTAGTAAGGCCATCTATTGGTTCTGCCAACAAATCCTGTAGGCGTGGGATGTCTAAATTGGGTATACGCGCCGTAGGACAGTTTATGTTTTGGGAGGGAGCAGCACGAACATGTGCAGCAGCATAGCAGGTGGTACTCCATGGCTTGAACTGTAAGAGATATCGATGAAGTGAAGCAAACAGGCTTACTATTAATATGGACGTAAAAAAAATGAATATATGCAAAATAACTAGAGTTGCTTATGGAACTATAATCATGACATAAGTAATAGCATGGATGCATGATCTGGACCAAAAAAAGTCAATACAAAACTGAATCATTGAATATGGATGCAAGAGACACAAAATATGAGACCAAAATACCTATGATTATAAGAAACCAATTACATGAGCAAATAATGAAATAATGGAGTTGAAAATCATAGTTGACTCACAGGTTGCACACCAAAAGCATGTGCACCCTCAGTGGTTGTAGTTGAATCAGCAGCTGTCAATCGATGTATGAGATCATTATGATAAAAGGAGAGGCGTGGAGTCGAAGTCCAGTCCGCCAGCGAGGCACGGTGATCAATATTGTCAAGATAATATATCTGCTAGCCATAAAAAAAGGGGTGAAAAATTGGCACAACCAAAAATTGATAGGTAGTAGGAAACATGCAAAGAATAAATTAGAATATTAATGGATGAAAAGAAATTTACTATTAGGAAAATGGCACATCCATATATGTTTTGAGTGACTTGTTGTTTGTCCCGATCATGCCACCTGCGAACAGCAATCTGAAGGTCATTGTATACAGCCTGGGACCAGTCAAGAACTCCGAACAGTTGATGATCCATTGTCCTCTTGATTTCAACTGAACCAATGGTGTTAGTGCTGCTGGGAAGTAGAAGCCTGTTGCAGAGTATCATGAAGAAGCATCTCTTCATGAGGGGGTTCACATTTCCCTTTAAGATCTCTTCTTGCAAGTTTGATATATGTATGTCACAATCTTCAGAGAGACTCTGGTTTAGATCAGATATAAGCCGCTGGCGAAAATTGATACCTTCCTTCCATGAGTATTGCTTGAAGTTTTCACCGCCTATAGGCAAACCAAGGACCATGCAAATTATTTGTGGGGTGATAGGAAGGAACTTGTCTGCACCAGTCTGTATAACCATCCGATCAGGGTCGGTGTGGTCCAATATCCATATCAGAAGATTCTTGTTCTCTACTACCTCAGTCTTCATTCTGAGCAACTCACCAAACCCATCAGCCTCGATAGCAGCATATTGCTGTTGGGTCAACAAATTGGTGGTGAAGATAACGTCGCTGGGATTGCACCGAACATTTACAATGGCGGAACGGTTGGTAGCTCTCTTTTTGCTTTGTCTTGCCTAGGACAAATGACAAGAATTTTAGGAAAGGTTAAATAATGAATGGATAAAAAGGATGATAGGCTCTGACTACTGCATTCTCCTGCTTATGCTAGTAACGATGCAAAGAGAGTGCTAGGTAAAAATGGAATAGTTTCAATTTAAAAACCCTGAATTACTAATACTGCAATTCGCCTAACTAGGATTACTAGCAGAAAAATAATCAGGCCAGTACTGTGTAACACTTAAAAAGCCACCTATTCTGGATTGTATCGTAGATGTGTGGACCTTCCAGTCAACAATGTGCTTCTCTCAAGCTGGGGCAACATGCACTGCCCCACCCTACTCTTTTTTAGAATGCCAGTGAGCATGGTGCGGAGGAGTGTGTGCAATGCTGGGTCTCCCCCTTTGTTGTGCTATTTAAACTTCCTATTACCTCTATAGGAACAAAATTTATGCATTTCTTATCCAGCTACTGATCCGTGCATAGATAAGCTTTTAAATAAACGATTACTCTTAGGAAATGAAAATGCAGAAATAAATAAATGGTATACACCTCTATAGTTTCTCCAGACAACAATGTTGATCGTGTTTGCCTACGCTTCCTCTGACCAGCAACGATGTGTGGGGATGAACGGGTGTTGGTTACCGGCATGAAGTCATCGTCATCACTGTCATCACCACGAACAGAAGGCAACACACGGTCTCGTCGAATATGGTGCTCGAACCTAAAACATGCCAGCAAAAGAAAAAATTTATCAACAGTGTGAGAAATAACATTAATAAGCAATACAAGGACAATAATAGTATTAGTTATAAATTGAAACGTGTATGGACCTCTCCTGCGAGCTCTCAAAAACAACCTTCTTCAGGTTAATCGGCACCCTATCAACAGCACGCTGAGCAGCATGAGTCCTACAAATTAACAGGAAAAAAAATGATCCATGGAACACTTACATATAGGGGATAAAAGAACCAGGTTTTTTTTAACAGCGAATTTGGACAGAAAATATAAATTTGAAGAGTAGACTGAAATGCCTTAGAGGATTGGGATTGGTAAGAAGTTTGGTAAGAAAGATTGTGCGCAAATAGTACCTTCTCTCTGAGTGGACCTGGGGGAAGCTAGCTGCTACCGCAGGGTGCCTAGAAGGGGAACGCCTTGCATCTGCTGCAACCCAGAAGGAAGTGAGAGAAAAATAATAAACAACAGATGTGGGAATATTGACTAGGGGGAAACTCATGTGAGCTTTTAGAACAAGATGAAAAGCTTTAATTGAGAAAAGGATAAGCCGAAGTGCATTGAACTAAAACTAGTTATTTATGATAGCAAGAATTTATAAACCAAGTATATCGAATTTTTTATAAAAACGAATCATAAAAGATCAGACAGGCTTTAATTGAACATATCTATTTTTGTCTAGTTATTTATAAAACAGTAACTTCAAATTATAACTGGAAAAGATTATAATACAGCCAACAAGCATAGCTGCTTCTACTGCTACAATTTTATATTAAAAAAACACAGTATAAAGCTCATGCTACTGGCAGATTTTGTAACATTTTCTCCTTGTCTAATTTGAAGTTCCTTGAATTGCTGTAAGGTTATGTTCATGGACTATTCAGAATGATGGAAATAGAATCTATCTGAACCATATTTTATAAAGCGATTGGTGGTGACAACAAATGGACAAAATATTAATATTGCTGCTCTATGAAAATAATAGGACACCGTATCCTTTCTTTATCGAGCATGCAGCATAAATGAGTAATTTTAAAAAGTCATTTAATAGTAACTCTTTGCAACTCTATTTCGTGGAGCCGGTGCAGAAGCAGTACCAGCATATGAGGGTAACCCATCATCTTGTCGCAGAGGTACCTCAAACCTAAATGAAAAATAGGCACATTAACATCATCCTAGATGAATAAGGAGATCCAGTAAAAAAAAGAGCCACTGAAGAAAAATGCACTGACCGCTGTTGAGTACTCTCAAATACAAGCCTTTTTGGGTTGTCGGGCATCTTATCAACCAACTCCAAATGGTAACTGAAAACACTGAATCAGAATATATTTATAATAAACATTGATATACTGTACATTTTAAATTTATGAATTCGGTCCACAAAACAATGTAGTTGCAACTCCTGGCTCAATGAGAATTTATAAAATAAGAGAAATGTAAAATAATGGGAATAAGAAAAAAAAAGAACCTTTTAGCTGCTGAACAAGGACCTTTTCCAGCATGGGCATTATCTACAATGCAGAATAAATATAATTGCTTTATGGAACAATAATTGTGAACATAAGTATGAAACATACACGCATTATCTGTTAAAAAATCAGTGCAGAGCTGAATCATTGTATATGGTTGTAAGAAACAAATAGGATGAATAGATAGTGCCTACGATTTGAAGACACCAATTACATGATCGGATAATGAATTAATGAAATTCAAAAGGATTCTATAACATTAAATGAGAATAATGCATGCCAAATAAAACTAAAAACTAGAAATTGTAGTGGAAACACAGATATCATTTTAAACAAACTGTAGCCACAGCAGGGAATATAATAGTGAAACCAATTTGACACTAATTTAATGATAAATCAAAGCAAGATACATTAATAATAGAACAAGATGGTGAAAGTAGACCTGAGGGACCGGAAAACTCCATCCAAACCGATGCAGGCAAAGTGTGTACTCGGGCTCAGAGAAATCAATGGCCGTGGACGACGTACAGACGAAGAGCAGCACGAGACGGCTTCAGATTCCGACGCGGCGGAGGCAGGGCAGGAGCCGGCACGAGCGGACGTCGGATGGCTGGAACGCCGGAGCGGCCGCGGAGCAGGTGCTGGGAAGACAGAGTTGGGGGAGTCCTGCGCCGTAACCTCGAAAATCTTGGCTTTCGGCGGTCAGAAGGATGCAAGGATGCGAACGGGCGGCCAGACTGCGGGAAGAGACCGCCGGAAGCAATGGGCGGCGGCGGCGCCGGAGGGAGCGGCGGCGTCGGAGGCAATGGAGCGGCGGCGCGGATCAGCTCTTCGCTCGCGGGGGCGAAGAAGGCAATGGGGCGAAGGCGGCGTCGGATGCAATGCGGCGGCGGCGCTCAGCGATTCGCCGGCGGCGGCGCGCAGCAGTTCGCCCGCGACGGGGCTGGAGCAGGGCCTCGAGTCGGCAGCTGCGAGATAACGGCCTCCCAACCACGATCTAATCTCAGGATTAAAGCAACGGAGAAAAAAAAGAAAAAAAAACGGACTGAGAAGCGGATGCCGTGGTTTGCGTCGGGCTCGGTGATTTGGGCTCGGGGACCAAATATTATTCACTACCCAGGGGACTACATAGAATATATATATATATATATATATATATATATATATATCCACATACACACGGCCACGGGGGGTTAGTTTTGTTAGTTGCTACTAAATGCCTATACTCGCTCTCTACAACACTACAACCATGGCGTTCTTCCTACCTTTTGTGTTGCCAATCTTGCTCGTCGTCTTCATCACCTCCTACATCCTCCAGCTCCTCCGCGACACTCGCAGTCGCCTCCCACCAGGCCCATGGCCACTCCCGTTGCTCGGCAACCTCCACCAGTTGGCCGACCACCTGCCGCACCGCTCCATGGCACGCCTCGCAGCTCACCACGGCCCTCTCATGACGCTCCGCCTCGGCGCCGTCCTCACCGTGGTCGCCTCGTCCCCGTCCACGGCGCGCGAGATCCTGCAGACGCACAACGCCGACATCGCGGCGCGGTCCATTGGCGACTCCATGCGCGCGGCCGGCCACTGCGATAACTCCGTGCTGTGCCTGCCCCCGCGCCGCAAGTGGCGCGCCCTGCGCCGGCTGTGCGCCGGCGAGCTCTTCTCGCCGCAGCGGCTGAGGTCCACGCAGGCCCTCCGGCAGGAGAAGGTGTCCGACCTCGTCCGCCACGTCGCGGACCACGCGGCGCGCGCGCGCGCCCGTGGACGTCGGCCGCGCCGCGCACGCCGCCGCGCTGGGCCTGCTGTCGCGCACCATGTTCTCTGCCGACCTCGACCCCGCGATGGCGTCCGAAGTGAGCGACATCGTCGACGAGGCGTCGGTGCTGGCCGCTGGGCCGAACGTGTCTGATTTCTTTCCGGCGTTGGCGCCGGCTGACCTCAAGGTGTGCGCCGCAGGATGGCGAGGCTGGTGCGGAGGATGTATGCCATCGTCGACGAGCAGATCAGGCGGAGGGAACGCAGCCGTGCCGCCGGCGAGGAACGCAAGAATGACTTGCTTGACGTGATGCTGGACAAGGAGGGAGAAGTTGAAGAAAACACCGACGATAAGGGCCATAATACCATCAGGGGACTGTTTACAGTAAGTATCCGGATAGTATGTAGAACCATTTTTTTAAGAAGCAAACCAACCAGAGCTTGATATATAATCATATTTTTTTGGTTATAACAATTTAAAAGTAGAGGTTCCAAAATTCCTTCAAAAAAGTTTGTCATTTTTATGTAGGACTTGTTCACTGGGGGAGAGACCACATCCCACACCGTCGAGTGTGCACTAGCAGAGCTACTGCAATCTCGAGACTCAATGAGAAGAGTGCAAGAGGAGCTTAAGACTGTCATCGGCACCAAACAGCAAATTGACGAGACTGATATCAGCAAGTTACCTTATCTTCAAGCTGTTGTAAAAGAAACCCTAAGGCTGCATCCTCCGGTTCCGCTACCGCCATATGAGGCTGAAGCCACGGTAGAAATTCAGGGATATACCATTCCAAAAGGGGCGAAAGTGCTTATCAATATTTGGGCAATTAATCGATGCCCCAATGCTTGGGTCGAGCCTGATAAGTTCATGCCAGAGAGATTCTTAGGTACAGAGACCAATTTCATGGGAAGGGATTTTCACTTAATTCCGTTTGGTGCTGGTAGGCGCATTTGCCTTGGATTGCCACTGGCTTATAGGATGGTGCATTTGATGCTTGGCTCGCTGCTCCATCGATTCAGATGGGCGTTACCTGAAGGAGTTGAGGAAAATGGAGTGGACATGAGAGAGAGGTTTGGATTAGCACTTTCTTTAGTTGTTCCCCTCCATGCAATAGCACAGGAAATGCAATAATAAGGAAAAATTGTGATCCATTTTACTTAATATACCTAACTTAATTATATATAATCCTATTGATCATGTTTTTACTATGGTAAGCTCTTTTACCATGTATCAGTGGTGTGATCATGACTAATACTTTGTTCGTTTGCAGTGGGTGAGCGCTAAACTGTTGCACTTATTGTGGTAAAACATTTCGAACTTGGGGCTTAAATTTCCCTATAATTATATGTGCTTATCAGAATACTCGATTCTTCATCAGTTGCTTTACTAAATATCTTTGCATCTCCTCAGATATATTTATGGTAAGCACAGAACCTTGTTGAGGGAAATGTATATACTACATGTGAAAAAGAGGGATAATGTCATGTATAAGCCTAAAAGAACTCTTTTTCTTACTATGCTTAGAAAGACCAATTCACACAGTGGAACAGAGAAAGTTTGTGCTAGATGTTAAACATAATTAAGAATGGCTGAAATGCTTCGAAAGCAAACCATTGTTCATGTGGCAGGACGCGGAGCAAAAGATAGATACGATTCCAGTACATGAAATTATATTCTGAAGGTGCAAAGTATTCAGTTTTTTTAAAAAACAATGTACAAGCCAGCCATGTCCGTCTGTAGTAGACAGTTCAAGATGAAGATATCCAGTAGTACCCAGCTAGATTTTGAAAAAAAAAAAGAAAAATGTTCATCATGCACGGATGCTTGCATTACTTTGCACATGCGCATGCCCCCAATAAATCAACGAACATAAATGGCACCATCTTTTCTCTTGTCCTGTACACGATAGATCAACCCCATAGCACTTGGTACAGCTAGCTTTCGAAATTATAAATCATTTTGACTTTGCTATGTCTAAATAAAAATGACTTGTAATTAAGTAATTTGAAAGAGATTGAGTACTTATTAGTACTATATTACATATAGACAATACGCATGATCAATAAATCTAGGCCTCTAGTTAATTTGGTTAGATTCTTTGTACGTACGGAGGCTGGTGCACAAATGGGAACGTTCATGTATGTTAAAGTAGTACGGTTGGATCTGGATCTTTCATTTTTAAAATCCAAGTTATTTATACAGCACTCACCATCAATGTGATCATATTGATATTAAAATGATCTATGATGCGTATCTAAACGAGCCGCCACACCGGTATCCTTGATGCGTATCTGATCTTCTGTGAGATGGCGACATCCGTAGCACATATACAATTGAAATGATCATGGTGTGAGAAGAGGGCACGAGAGGGCACGTCGCTTGAATCAATTATTGAGCAACATGTCACGATGCTAAAATCTGAACTCTGTTTGGATCGCGTGCGACTGTACATCATCAAAAAGACCATCATTCATTGTTTCCATTATTTTCCTATAATGCTTCCATTTTTATATTATAGCCCCTATTTCCTCTCTGATCAGAGATACAAGATGGCCATACAGCAGCACCTTGACCAACAATATATATATACGAATATAATCTTAAATGAGAAGTATCACATATTACTTTTGAAAAAAAAAAGAATTTATCACTGAAGTAAGTTAGGGCAGTCCCAGTGGAATGACTGATGATTTCTATGACATTAATTAGGGTTCACATAAGAGAAATGATGATGTGGCATTAGAATTCAGAAGAGAGAAGAAAATAGTTCGTTCTACAAGAAACTATGTATATATGAGAGCCAAGATAGATGTATGATAGTATTTACTCTGTCTCAAATTTCAAGTCATTTTGGCTTTTCTAGATTATAGTCTTTCCTATAGTATCTAGCCATAGCATAAGTTTAGGTAGTAAAAGTCACTTACAATTTGTCCTGAATGTAGTAAATAAAACAGCTTCAATAGTAGACCCACCTAGGCCATGTTCGATTGCACCCTAAACGAACAAGGTCTAAGGGCATGAGTGAGGGGATGATGTAGATGGTCTCTTAAGGTGCGGGCGCAATAGAAGATGCGTGAATGGCTTAGCAGATACAGGAGAAGAAATAGGACACAAGAAAAAATAAGAGGGAGAGTAGGGTGCAGTCATTCCATTATTTTTGACTAGTATGTGGATCTGATTTGGCAAACAGTTATGAGAACAGCTCTACATGGAGCTAAAACAAGAAAAACAACAATGCTTCACCAATGAACCTAAGTTGTTCTAAATTGGACCTTAATGTAGGTGAGCCCACTTAGCTCTCTAAAAATCCTTCAAATGACTTTTTTGTGTGGTCTAGATATTAAATTCAGAAATATCAATATTTTAGGATGTGCATGTTGTTATGAAAGTATATCGTGTAAAATAAATTTTGTGAAATGCTAATTTTATGTTACCAGTGTATATAGAATCTTCTAATGCATATTAAATTATTAATAATTAAAGATAAAAGGTGTTTTTATAAACTTTGATAGAATAATATATAGATTATGATCAAAGAAAATATGGTATAAGCACCAAAATAACAGCTGGCACTAAATTACTAATCGTTAAGCCACTCTTTTATATAAACAAACTCATATATGCAAGGTTGTTTAAAAAAAAAACTCATATATGCAAGGTCACACACGGCAAGATCATGGCTTTCTTCCTCCTATGCATCTCGTCCCTTCTCCTCCTCCTCCTAAGCACCTACATCTTCCAACCACTCATCGATGCACGCCGCCGCCTACCTCCTGGTCCTCGCCGTCTACCCGTCATCGGCAACCTCCACAACCTCGGGAAGGACCCGCACAGAGCCTTCGCCCGCCTCGCCGACCGCTACGGCCCGCTCGTGTCAATCCGCCTCGGAGGCGTCCGCGCCGTCGTGGCCTCGTCCAGCGCCGTCGCCAAGGAGATCCTCCACGTGCACAACGCCGACCTCGCCGGGCGCGGCGGCATGGACGCGTGGCACGCGTGCGGCCACCACGCCAACTCCATCATCGCGCTCCCGCCGCGGCGCAAGTGGCGCGCCCTGAGGAAGCTCTGCACGGAGGAGCTCTTCACGCCGCGGCGGCTCGCCGAGCTGCGCGCCGTGCGGGAGGAGAAGGCACACGAGCTCGTGCGCGCCGTGTCGTCGGAGGTGGCAACGGCCAAGGGTGAGTCGCCGTCGCCGGTGGCCGTGGCGCCAGCGGTGTTCCCGGCTGTCGCCGGCGTGCTGTGGCGGAGCATGTTCTCCGAGGACCTGGACCCGGCCACCGTGCGCGAGCTCGGCGACGTGGTGCGGGAGGCCGTGGTGGTGGCCGGGACGCCGAACCTGTCCGACTACTTCCCGGCGCTCGCGGCCGCCGACGTGCTCGGCGTGAGGCGTCGGATGGAGAAGCTCGTCGCGTGGACCTACGGCGTTATCGACCGGCAGATAGACCGGCGGCGGCGCGGCCGGGCCGCCGGCGAGCCGCGGAGGAACGACTTGCTGGACGCCGCGCTTGACATGGAGGGCCAGGTGGATGGGACGGACGGATGGGTGATGGACCAGGCGGCCATGAGAGGAATGTTCATGGTACGTAATTTGGCAACAGTTGTAGTAACTTGCATTGTGATTTGGCAAATTTTGACTGCAAAATATATAACAAATTTGATCAGGACTTGCTTGTCGCCGGAAGTGGGTCGACGACGAGCACGATGGAGTGGGCAATGGCGGAGCTGCTGCTGCACCCACGGTGCATGCACAAGGTGCAAGACGAGCTCCGACGAGTCGTCGGCGCAAGACCACACGTCGCCGAGTCCGACGTCGTCCATCTCCCGTACCTCCAGGCCGTCGTGAAGGAGACACTCCGGCTGCACCCCACGGTGCCCATCGGCCTGAACAAGGCTGAGGCGACGGTGGAGGTCCATGGCTACCGGATCCCCGAAGGAACGACGGTCTACGTGAACATCTGGGCGATCTGCCGGAGAGCGAAGGCGTGGGGCGATGACGCCGACGAGTTCGTGCCAGAGAGGTTCGTCGGCGGGGACGACGGCGACGTCGGGTTCATGGGGAACAGCTTCGAGCTCATCCCGTTCGGCGCCGGGAGGAGGATATGCCTGGGGTTGCCACTCGCCGAGAGGATGCTGCACCTCATGCTCGCCTCGCTGCTGCACCGGTTCGAATGGGCGGTGGCCGATGATGGGGGAGATGACGTCGTCGGCATTGACATGGCGGAGCAGTTTGGGCTTGTGCTGTCAATGGCGACGCCGCTTCGTGCTGTGGCCAAGGAAGTAGTATGAAACTGAAAGTGAGTGTAGTAATCGTGTAGTTGACCAATTGCTGTATTCTAATTGAAATATCCTTTCTGAATTAATCACGAACATGATCTTCAGTTTCACTTGTTAGCTTAGCATGCAGAGAGATGAGTGGAAACTTAAAATCCTGCCGGAACAAAAGAATACTGATGTGATGGAAAGTGATTAATTTTTATAAAATATATTTTTATGATTAGCTCATCTCACATGAAGTTGCGTGATGCCGCTATGTAAAGGTGTAGTATTGGTTCGAAAAGTTTTCTCAATTTGTATAAAAAAATCTTGAGTCATAAACTCAGGACTATCTAGCTATCATGGATCGAAATTTTTTTAAGCAACAGAGAGAAACAAGGGTCTTGCGTGCTAACATACTACAAGAACTAACATGTGGTGGAAAAAGGAAAATTTTCTTCATTCCTCGACACCAGAGTGGGTTCTGTTCGTGCGCCTATTGGATATTCACGATCCATAAGCCCTCTAACATGGTGGAGGAAGGAAAAAGGAACTCCAATCTCTATTGTTTATGGGCCGGACTAGTAGACTTGAACACGTATGGTTATAATGCAATGGCCCATTAGGCCTGGGGTGGGAAAAATCTTAGGGAAGCATGGTACTATTACTTCTCTTGGTTGATGGGTTGGTTGGTTACTCCGTCCATCCGGAAGAGAATGCAACTGCAGATTATGTACCAATTAAAATGGTTCACTTTAATCAAATTATTAATAAATAATATTCACATTTATGGCTTTACATAAATTAATTATAAAAATATATTTTATAGTTAATCTGATGGTATTAGATTGATATTATAAATATTAATATTTTTTATCTAAAATTGGTTAAACTTAAGATACTAAAACATAGTATTGTGTTAGAATTGCATTCAACACAGTACTGTGCTAGAATTGCATTCTTTGTTGGTTTGACAGAGCACGTTGGTAGCGGCTCTCTAGTCTTGGTTTTGCATGTGGGAAGTCAACAGCTTTGCTTTTGGAATATTACATTCCAAACAACATGAGCCTTGGGCCCAAATTCTAATAAGTTTGCATGGATTGTTCCTCACTTCTATCTTCGATCCAAGCAATAATGGGCTGGAGGGCTTATACTCGTCTCATGTAAAAATAAAGAAAGAAAGAAACTTTGCCTGGGCCTTATGGGTGCATATATATGGGCTAGCGAAACAAATGTGTGAAACACTGAAATAGGATTTGGTTAGAGAATACATCCACAAGCTCCTAATTTTCTGGAAGACCACGTGTTAAAAGTAAGATTAATTTTTGAAGACTGCACGGCCATAGGTAAGGTTATGGCCTACGTTCCTACAAAATCCCAATTAAATATCGATTTCATTTGATCAGAGGTGACGGCACAAATTCCAAGTGCGTGCAAGTACAGTACTACATGACGTAGAGCAATTCTTTTAGAGTATCAATGGCAGGTGCTCTGTCTTTTTATTTAAGAGCAAGATTAATAATATAGTCGGCTGCTGGCTGCCTACCTCTTAGCCCATTTATATAGAGGTTATACCTTCATTATTAATATGCAGGTAATTTTCAGGAGAGCGTACTGGTTACGCTCTTAGGCCCAGCTGCAGCGTGATGAGACAGCCAAGGACGCGCTCTCGACGATGAGCAAGAAATTAGAAGTAATTGCTTTAGAGATATCCAATAAAGGATGGAAACATTTATATTGTTTGAACTAGCGTCCTGGTCGATCTATAAGGCTATGGCTCTCTCCTTTTATTTCATCCAAGACTTTGTAATAATGGGCTGTGTACATCCTTGGATGTAGAGCCGGATATTTATATCCATTATCTAAAAAATGTATCAGTGGTGTGATCATGACTAATACTTTGTTCATTTGCAGTGGTTGAGCGCTAAACTGTTGCACTTATTGTGGTAAAACATTTCGAACATGGGGCTTAAATTTCCCTATAATAATTATATGTGCTTATCAGAATACTCGATTCTTCATCAGTTGCTTTACTAAATATCTTTGCATGTCCTCAGATATATTTATGGTAAGCACAGAACCTTGTTGAGGGAAATATATATACTACATGTGAAAAAGAGGGATAAGGTCAAGTATAAACCGAATAAAAGAACTCTTTTTCTTAGTATGCTTAGAAAGACCAATTCACAGTGGAACAGAGAGAAAGTTTGTGCTAGATGTTAAACATAATTAAGAATGGCTGAAATGCTTCGAAAGCAAACCAATGTTCATGTGGCAAGACGGAGAAAAAGATAGGTACAATTCCAGTACATGAAATTCTGAACGTGCAAATTATTCAGTTTTTGAAAAAACAATTAATGTACAAGCCAGCCATGTCCGTCTGTAGTAGACAGTTCAAGATGAAGATATCCAGTAGTACCCAGCTAGATTTTGGAAAAAAAAAAAGAAGAAGAAATGTTCATCATGCACGGATGCTTGCATTACTTTGCACATATGGATGCACTCAATAAATCAACGAACATAAATGGCACCATCTTTTCTCTTGTCCTGTACACGATAGATCAACCCCATAGCACTTGGTACAGCCGTATCTCCTTTCAAAATTATAAATCATTTTGACTTTGCTATGTCTAAATAAAAATGACTTGTAATTAAGTAATTCGAAAGAGATTGAGTACTTATTAGTACTATATTACATAGACAATACGCATGATCAATAAATCTAGGCCTCTATATACACCTGTGAACTTAGTTTGGTGGCCTCTATATGTATACCTGTGAACTTAGTTTGGTTAGATTCTTTGCACGTAGGGTGGCTGGTGCACAAATGGGAACGTTCATGTATGTTTGCGTATCTAAACGAGCCGCCACACCGGCATCCTCGATGCGTATCTGAACTTCTGTGAGATGGCGACATCCGTAGCATATACAATTGTAATGATCATGGTGTGTGAAGAGGCCACGTCGCTTGAATCAATTATTGGGCATCATGTCACGCTGCTAAAATCTGAACTCTGTGTTTGGAGCGCGTGAGACTGTACATCATGAAAAGACCATCATTCATTGTTTCCATTTTTTTTCTTGTAATGCTTCCCTTTTTTTCTTATATTATAGTCCCTTGCATGTATCTATTATTTCCTCTCTGATCAGAGAATGGAGATACAAGTCTGCGTGGCCATACAGCAGCACCTTGACCAACAATATATATACTACGAATATAATCTTAAATGAGAAGTATCACATATTACTTTCCTTAAAAAATCGTATTTATCAGTGATTAGTACTGGAGTAAGTTAGGGCAGTCCCAGTGGAATGTGTTATGGACGTCGTTGGGGCTGCGTGGTTGCGAGGGAGCGGCGGCGTCGGCGCGAGCAGTACCCGCGCTACAGTACCCGTGGGTACTGTTCACAGGGCGGCGGCGGCGAGAGAGAGCGGAGGCTAGGGTTTTGGGCGCTGGGAACGCCGGCCGCGGGGTTCTGCCCATGGCCGACAAGAGAGAAGGGATTTTCTTCTAATCTCTTGCTTGATTATAGATTGATACATCTCCTCTCATTATATAGAGAGGGTTGACTTGGCTCCTAAGCAAGCGACTAATAACCCTAATAGGCTAGGCCCAATAGGCCCTTGACTCCTCTAACAGAATGACTGATGATTTCTATGACATTAATTAGGGTTCACATAAAAGAAATGATGATGTGGCATTAGAATTCAGAAGAGAGAATACAATATTTCGTTCTACAAGAAACTATGTATATATGAGAGCCAAGATAGGAAGATGTATGATAGTATTTCCTCTGTCCCAATATTTCAAGCCATTTTGGATTTTTTAGATGTATAGTTTTTCTTATTGCATCTAGACATAGCATAAGTTTAGGTAGTAAAAGTCACTTAATATTTCCAACGGAATGAGTAGATGAGAGGAGATAAGATAGTGTATTCGCTGAATTTTTTTTTTGAAGAAACATCTTCTGGAAGTATACTAATTTCTTTGTATGTACGTATAGTATCCATGTGACATGGCAAGTATGCAAACTATTTCATAGTTCCTTGGTTGGGAGCCCTGAGACTGCTTTACCTAGCTAGCTAGTTGCATGTTCCTATAGCTTTCTTTGAAATTTCTACGGGTTTGTTACTGATGTGTGTATCAGTGTATTACTTGCATGCATGCATGGCACTACTTCTCCTCGAGCTTCAAGAATTATTTAAAGTTGTTTGTCCTAAACAAAACAGCTTCAATAGTAGACCCACTGAGACCCTATTCGATTGCACCCTAAATCAAGAGGAGAATTGAAGAAAATTGAAGGATATTTTGAGTTGGATTGCACCCTAAATCAACTGGAAAATAAAGAAAATTGAACGATATTTTGAGTTGTATGGGATTAAATCTCTCTCAATCCCTTCCAACCCCGTTGGACTAAGGGTACAAAGGAACAAGGTCTGAGCGAGGGGATGTAGATGGCCACTAGAGGTGCGGGCGCAATAGAAGATGCGTGAATGGCTTAGCAGATACAAGAAATAGGACACAAGGAAAAATAAGAGGGGGATAGTAGGGTGCAGTGCAGTCATTCCATTATTTTTGACAGGTATGTGGATATTTGTCAAACAGTTGTGAGAACTTCAGCTGTACTAGTACAGCTCTACATGGAGCTAAAACAAGAAAAAATGCTTCACTCACAAACCTGCGTTGTACTAAATTGGACCTTAATGTAGGTGAGCCCCACTGGCTCTCTAAAAATCCTTCAAATAACTTTTTTATGTGGTCTAGAATTTAAATACCGAAATATCAAATTTTTAGGATATGCATGTTGTTATGAAATTATATTGTGTAAAATAAATCTTGTGTAATGCTAATTTTATGTTACCAATGTATATAGAATCTTTAGTAATGCATATTAATTTACTAATAGTAAATTACTAGTCCTTGAGCCACTCTTGTATATCAACGAACTCATATATGCAATGCAAGGGTCACACACAGGAAGATCATGATTCATGGCTTTCTTCCTCCTATGCATCTCCTCTCTTCTCCTTCTCCTAAGCACCTACATCTTCCAACCACTCATCGAAGCATGCCGCCGCCTACCTCCCGGTCCTCGCCGTCTACCAGTCATCGGCAACCTCCACAACCTCGGCAAGGACCGCTACGGCCCGCTCGTGTTGGTCCGCCTGGGAGGCGTCCGCGCCGTCGTGGCCTCGTCCAGCGCCGTCGCCAAGGAGAACCTCCACGTGCACAACGCCGACCTCGCCGGGCGCGGCGGCATGGAGGCGTGGCACGCGTGCGGCCACCACGCCAACTCCATCATCGCGCTCCCGCCGCGGCGCAAGTGGCGCGCCCTGAGGAAGCTCTGCACGGAGGAGCTCTTCACGCCGCGGCGGCTCGCAGAGCTGCGCGCCGTGCGGGAGGAGAAGGCGAGCGAGCTCGCGCGCGCGCCGCGTCGTTGGAGGCGTCCAGGGGTGGCGGGTCGCCAGTGGCCGTGGCGAGCGCGGTGTTCCCGGCTGTCGCCGGCGTGCTGTGGCGGAGCATGTTCTCCGAGGACCTGGACCCGGCCACCGCGCGCGAGCTCGGCGACGTGGTGCGGGAGGCCGTGGTGGTGGCCGGGACACCGAACCTGTCCGACTACTTCCCGGCGCTCGCGGCCGCCGATGTCCTCGGCATGAGGCGCCGGATGGAGAAGCTCGTCGCGTGGACCTACGGCGTTATCGACTGGCAGATAGACCGGCGGCGGCGCGGCCGGGCCGCCGGCGAGCCGCGGAGGAACGACTTGCTGGACGCCACGCTTGACATGGAGGGCCAGGTGGATACAACGGAAGGATGGGTGATGAACCAGGAGACCATGAGAGGAATGTTCTTGGTAATAATTAATCAATTCGGCAAAATTCTGCAGTTAACTTGTAATTTGGTAAAATTTGACTCCAAAATGTCGTACAATTATTTTGAGTTAATCAGGACTTGCTCGTCGCCGGAAGTGGGTCGACGGCGAGCACGATAGAGTGGGCAATGGCGGAGCTGCTACTGCACCCACGGTGCATGCACAAGGTGCAAGACGAGCTCCGACGAGTCGTCGGCGCAAGACCGTACGTCGCCGAGTCCGACGTCGGCCATCTCCCGTACCTCCAGGCCGTCGTCAAGGAGACACTCCGGCTGCACCCCACAGTGCCCATCAGCCTGAACAAGGCGGAGGCGACGGTGGAGGTCCATGGCTACCGGATCCCTGAGGGAACGACGGTGTACGTGAACATCTGGGCGATCTGCCGGACGGCGAAGGCGTGGGGCGTGGCCGAGAGGATGCTGCACCTCATGCTTGGGGCACTGCTGCATCGGTTCGAATGGGCGGTGGCCGATGATGGGGGAGACGACGTCGTCGGCATTGACATGGCGGAGCAGTTTGGGCTTGTTGATGAGGACATCACTCCTTCAGATACACTCAGTGATCCTCCGCTGAATATTCAAGGTCCAATCACAAGAGCTCGCGCGCGACAATTAAATTTACAGGTGAGCTCGTTCCTAAGCCACTCTTTATATGATTTGGAGAATATATTACTACCTAATGATTATATTATGATTAGGAATCATGGAGAGGACCGGGAGATACATAGAAGTGGGCTTGGAGGCGTGGAAGGCCAGCAAGGGCGCTCAAGTCAAGGTGGAGGCCTAGACCAAGTCGACTTCGAATCCGTTTCGGAGTCCAGGAGCAGTCTGTACTAATTTGGACGCCCAAGATGCGTCCGGACTCGGAATTGGACGTTCTTAGACTCTAAAGAAAGATAGCGAGAAGAGCTTTCCAATGAGTCTTGTTGGAGGCCCAAATTCATCCGGAGTCATCGGGAATCGTCCGAACAAATTGACGTCCAGAATCTGCCCCGACGCTGCGACGTCGTATTTTGGTCTATGGGCCTTGTATCGTGTTGGAACCCATTAGGGGTGCGTCTAGGGGGTCTTGCACGACCTTAGACTCTTTATAATCAGTAGCCATCGCCCAAGTTAGGGTTTGGGTTTTGCTTGAGATTAATCTGTCCATTGACAGTCGTCGTTTCGTCGGTTTGTGGAACCCCAACTTGAGAACTTAATCATTCATCTGTAGTTGTCCCAATTTCTGAGCTGCGTTCTTTCGAGTTCTTGCTTGTGTTCTTCGTTTTCGCAGGCACGGATTAGCCTTCTTGGCGAGGTCAACCGGTTGGTGACACGGTTGATAACCAGAGGATTCGTGGTGCTAAGGTTGCAGGGTTCAGATCTTTTGATCTGAAGCCGGATCGGTGTGTCACGTTCCACCAAAAATGAGAGTTATCCAGAACCTAACGGAAGATTGGGAATCACGTCCCCATCACTTGTGCTGTCAGTGGCGACGCCGCTTCGTGCTGTGGCCAAGGAAGTAGTATGAAACTGAAAGTTTTTTTTTGACAATTTCAACGGGGGGATTGCTCCCCACCTAATTTTATTGACAAAAGCGCGTCGAGCACCAGTTTACATGGTAATTACAAGTATAGTAGGGAAGAAGTTCGCTCATCGGTGAGAGGCCTATCAGGTTAAATGGCTATGGAGTTGGCAGAATTTTCAAAAAGCAGACACCAAGCGTCTACGATTGACTTGTTTTTCTTTGAGAATCTTGCTTTCCAGAGAGCTGCCTCTGTTTTGCATGAAAGGAGGAGTTGTCTCAGGTTGAGTTCCTTATCTCTGAAGACAAATGTGTTTCGTCTTTTCCACAGTTGCCAGCAGCACAATGCGATGAATGCGCTGGATTGTTCAGTTGGCACACCTGGAGCTAACTGCAAGCTTTGCAAGTCAAAAGTTCTGGAATTCTGAAACTGCTGAAAGCCGATCATGGACCAAAATAGGGCTGCCAGAGGGCATTGGAAAATGATGTGGTCGGGCGATTCTTCCAGTGCACCGCAGACCAGGCAGGCCGGCGAATCAACGATGTGCTTTCGGTGGAGATTTAGTCTGCATTGGATCCTACCCTTGGAGAGCAGCCATATGAACATCTGAACACAAGGAGGGGCCGAATTCTGCTAGATGAAAGAGGAGGACGGATCATTGGGCTGTCCCCTGGCCTTGAGCAGTCGGTAGATTGACGAAGTGTCGAGTCTATCCTTTGTGCGGCAAAAGGCAGACAGTCGAATGTCCGGCTGGTCTGAAAGGGTGTGTTGTTGCAAAACGGCAGCCAGGTCCAGAAGCTCTTGCTGTGCTTGGTGTGACAGTCAGTTCACAAAGAAGTCTCGGAGGTTGGAGTCGAAGGCTTGCTGTACCGTGCACTGCTTGTTGTTACAGTGTTACAGTGTGAGAATAGCCTCGGGAAACGGTCTTCGAGGGAGTCATCCCCTGTCCAGACATCAGACCAGAAGAGTGTTGTTCTGCCATCACCCAGCTTGACCGTCGTGATCGCCTGGTATAGAGGCAGCAAAGCTCTGAGGAGTTCCCAATGGTGACCTAGGTTGCTGGCTTTCAAGTTGGCAATGTCAGCGAAGTCCCTGATCCAATTTGCCCAGGCAGACGAGCCTGCACAATGTAGCCTGTGAATGAGGTTCAGCAAAAGGCAGATGTTGTGTGTTCCAAGATCCTTTATGCCCAGCCCACCAAGTTCTTTAGTGGTGCAGACACTAGGCCAGGCCACAAGGCATTTAGCAGCTGAGAAGTCTTCGTTTCCGGCCCAGAGGAAGGATCGCCGTCGTTTATCAAGTTGAATGATCACATCTGGAGGCAGCTGGGTGGCAGACATAATGTATACTAGCTGAGAGTCCAGAACCGAGTTGATCAGAACAACCCTGCCCATGTTGTTTAGAAGCGACGCTTGCCAGGAAGACAGGAATTTATCTGATCTGTCAACATAGGTTGAGAAGGCAGCAGCTGATAGTTTGGACGCTGAAAGGGGCAGTCCCAAATAATTCTGTGGAAAAGATTGCTGACTGCAGCCGAGTAACGCACTGCTCCACCAAAGCTGTGTCCAAGTGAATTGGGACCATGGTGCTCTTGTTGTAGTTGATGTGCAAGCCTGTGGCCTCAGAGAAGCTTTGAAGGATATTTTTGAGTTCCAGTGCAATAGGCACATCTCCACGAAACACAATCAGGGTGTCGTCTGCATACTGAAGAACCAGACCAGGCTTGGAGCTGTCAATGGGATGTCTGATTACGCTGTTTCCACGGATCATCGCCTGAAGAGTTTCCGCGACCAGCAGAAAAAGATAAGGCGACAATGGATCGCCTTGCCGCAGACCTCTTTTGCAGTTTATCCAGGGCCCAGGACATCCGTTTACCAAGATTGCCGATTTGGACGAGGACAAGATGTCCTGCAACCATCTGCACCACCTGTCCTGGAAGCCTCTGGCACGAAGGATGGAGTCCAGACTCTCCCAAATGACAGTGTCAAAGGCTTTGGCGAAGTCGAATTTGAGTACCATTGTGGGCATCCGTCTCTTGTTGCAAGCTTGAACAACCTCGGCAGCAAAGGTGAAAGTTTCAGAGATGGAGCGGCCCTGAAGGAAGCCAGTCTGGTGCAAATCAATCATACCACCAATTTGGCTCTGAAGCCGTCGGGTGAGTACTTTGCTAAGAATCTTGACACAACAATTTTGAAGGCAAATCGGGCGAAAGGCGTCCACCGCCACAACCCCAGGTTTCTTCGGGATAAGCACCATGTAAGATCGATTGATGCGCTCAAGCTGTGCAAGTCCATGGTGAAAAGCTAGCATGAAGCCCATGACGTCTTGCTTAATCGTACTCCAGGCCGCTCTATAAAAGGAAGGCCCGAAACCATCAGGTCCGGGCGCGCTGTTCCTGTCCACTTGTTTCAGGGCTTCAAAGATTTCGGACTCCGAGAACGGCGCAACCAAATCCTGGGTGGGCTACCGTTGATCCTGGAATAGCGGGCCGAGCTGAAAGTTCCAGACCGGAGATCCAGGCTCACCAATTATCAAGCTGAAGAATTCTGTCAGAGCTTGGATTTTCCCCTCATGGCTTGCAATGACTGAGCCTTGGACTTCAACAAGGTGGATGCTGTTATTGCGCAGACGGATAGTAGCCTATGCGTGGTGGAAGGCAGTGTTGGCATTAGCTTCTCTAATTGCTCTGAATTTGCTGTGCTGCTTCCAGAACGCCGCCTTCTCTTTAATCGCCTGAGAAATACGATCAACACAGAACCTGCGAGCCTGCAACTCATCAACCGAAAGAGGTCGCTCCTCCTCGAAAGTGTCAAATAGTTGGATTAGGAATTTGCAATTTGGGATAAGTTGTGGAGGCGCCCTGAAACGCTGAGACCTGACCTTTGCCGCCGCACGAGTCGATTTGAGGCATGCTGCTAACTGACCTGCCGCATCGCTGCACCTGCGCGCATCAGCCCAAGCTGGGAGAACAGAAGGAAGAAACGACTGATGAAGCAGCCAAGCATTTTCGAAGCGGAACACCTGAGGCTTAGGTATGGAGGTTGACATCGACAGCAGTATGGGAGTGTGATCAGATGTTGGTTTGGCTCTGGGTGTTAGACTGTTTATTGGGAACGAAGTGGTGTGTGCAATGTTAACCAAAGCCCGGTCGAGCTTAGCCAGAATGGGGGGATCCTGGCCATTGGACCAGGTGAAGTTCCGCCCAAGGAGAGGAATTTCCATGAGGCCCAGGTGACTGATGGAGCTGTTGAAAGCGTTCATAAGGGAGGTGTTTAGATTGTCAGTGTTTTTCTCATCCCTAGAGCGGATGAGATTGAAGTCACCGATAATAACCCAGAGGCCATCGATGTCATTTGCAATGGTATCCAGTTCTTGCAAAAAGGAGTTTGTGTGTCGATGATCTGAAGGGCCGTACACGTTTGTTACGTGGAGTTTGAAGTCGGAAAAATTGCTGTTGAAGGTAGCTGTGAGGGAGTGGTTGAGTTGGTTGGAGCCAGTGAGACACCAGCTCGAGCTGTTCCAGGCCGTGACAATCCCCCCTGAGCCAATCGATGGGAGGAAAATGTGATTTTATGCTAAATTTGGTGGTAGGAAGGTTTTGAATTTGAACCGATCAATATTGTGGAGTTTGGACTCCTAAATGCAAACGATGGTTGGGTTAGCAGAAGAAATCATCTCACGAACAGTATTGCATTTATCCGAGTCGCCTAGCCGACGCACGTTCCAAGACAAAATCGAAAGGGCTGAGGATTACAACTACAAGGGGGTAGGAGATCAGTCTAAAATTAAACAAAAGCGGCAACAAAGCTAGGGTAACTTGGCCTAAGGAGGTTCGAATGCCGGGCGGCCGCCGGAGCCAGCATCGCCGAGACTGGAGAAGGAACATCGTTCTGCAACATCAGTGGCAGCACCGACGGAGGCCGCACTAGTGCACCCGGAGCCGGCCGCAGACACCAGTTTGCGGATGTCCATGGCACTCAAGGGGATCTTGTTGCGTGAGAAAATGTTGCGCTTAGCAACCTGCTTCTTGAGGGCTGTAGAGCAGCCGGATAGGGCGTTGAGGAGGGCCTTGCGCCGAACAGCTTGGTTCGGGACGTTGCGAAGGAGCCCTTGGCTTTAGCCGCTAGGCGCTCGCTGTGCCTAGAGGGAGCCTGGCCGGCTGTGCGTTGAGTCACCCGACGTCGGGGGCGAGCAGGCACGCCGGAGTCGGGTTCAGTGGGTCGCAGGGAGCACGACGCCCGCAGCCTGCTGGAGGTTGAAGTCGAAGCTAAAAACTGAGGACGCGTGTGGAGAAGACTCGCCAGGAGACGGAGGCAGAGTTGTTGGGGAGGCCGGCTTGCTGGCAGGGTCAGCCTCATGAAGAAGGTAGCGAGACAGGAGCAAGGCCAGCCCAAGCACACATGCAGAGGCCACGGGGCCATCCAGTTGCTCCTGGCTCTGCCCGTCCTGCAGCGAAGGAGCAGGGGGGAAGAGCTGGTTCGCAGGGTGTTGGGCTAGTTGACGTTGCTGCTCCCGCCAGAAAGGGGGAGTTGGCCCCATTTGTGGGCCCGGCGGGGGCGGGGGAAGGCCGTACCGGAAGAAGGGCGTCAGGTTCCCGTCATCGTCGAGTTGGTCCTCCCGACGCCAGACGCGGATCGGCATGACCCGCGCGACGCCGCCAAAACGGCCACGACCACGGCGCCCATGCATGTTGACCTCACGAGGGATCTCCAGCCGCGCATTGACCTCGAGGAGAAGTCAGAGCGGGCCGAAGTTGTTCCCAGTGAGATAGTCAGGGTCGATCTCCGCGACCTCGCAGAAGCAAGGGAAGGCCTTCTTGATCGTGCGCTCGAACCAGTGCTCGTTGGGTAAGTCTAGCACATGAACGTAGGCCAGCCAGGGAGGGATTCTGAAAAACGGATAGAGCATTCGTTTGGGCGCTGAAGCGAGAGCTGAACGCCGTCATGGAGGATGGGGCTGAAGCCTCAGAGAAGGTCCCTGGTAGCCTGATCCTCACAGTGGAAGAGCATTGCCCCCTGGTGATGGGCAAGGACTCAACCGGCATGTGTGGCTGCACTGAAGCTAGCGCCGCGCGAAGGAAGTGGTTTATGTCTGCGACGGACAGCGGCGGGTCAATGTAGGCGAAGAGAAGGCGATCAAGGACCTCGTACCTCCCGGGGGACAGCCATGCATCCACAGATCTAGCACGGCCCTCCCACGAGAACTCAGAGCTGGAGGACCCGTCGAAGGCGTCGCTTTCCACTTCTTCCTCGATGTCATCGTCGAAGGCATCAATGCCTGCGTTGACGAACAGCGGAGAAGCCGGGGGAGCGCCGGGTGTCCTGGGCCGACGAGGCCGGCCGGGCGAAGCGATGGCGACGAAGACAGAGGAGGCGATCTGCTGGGCGCGACAGCAGGCGGGTCAGGCGATGGAGGCCCATCGAGCACCTCCTTCGCCTGGGTCCCGAGGATGAACTTGTCCTTGGGACGAGGTTCAGGAGCCGACCTCAGAACCCTCGGGGTAGGCTGAGCTGGGGGAAGCTCGAAGTCTGGGGCTTCGGAGCTGGAGGAGGGAACCATGAAGCGCGGGTGGTAGGCGAGCAGCGGCTCGCGGACGATGAGGTTCGGTGACGGGGGGGGGGAGGAGGTCGGCTAAGGGATGGGAGCTTCGCTGCTCCGAGGTTGGAAGGAAACGGCATGCACAAAACGCCGTGAAGCCGGGACTGGGACCGTCGGCGACCGACGAAGGCCCCACGAGAGCAGGCCGGCAAGCTGCATCCGGCACTCCGGCTGACGGTGACCGTAGCGGAGGCAACGACAGCAGCGAATTGGATCTCTACAGTCTCGCACAAGGTGGTCAGCAGAGAGGCATCTGAAGCACACGTCCTTGGAGAGAATGGGTTTTGGGGGGTTTAGTCGTCCTGAGAGGAGGAGAGGCCGGAGTTAAGGCCATGTCGAGGTAGGTCGGCCTGTCCGCAGGCCTCAGTAAAGACGCATTGACTTCTCCCTCAAAAACCGTGGTCAGGGAGGGGGTGACAATACCAGGCGTCGTTCCCTGGTTAGGAGGCAAGCAGGAGCTGCGAGGGTTTTCAGCCTGAGCATTCAAGAGGTGCAGTGGCACCGTACCCAGGCAAATCCGGACGCAGGATTGCGGACCAGAGGCGTGGTCAGACGGGGCGTTGGCGGCCAGCTTGGTGCTGTCAGGCGGCGGTAGCAGGTGCAAAGGCGCAGCACAATTCAAAAAACTTTCATCATTCTGATCCTCCCCAATAGGGGGCAAGCTTTCGAATGCAGCAATGGCGGACGCCATGGAACCATGGAGAAAAAGGCAAGTTGAGCGCAGATGAATGGCGCCCACGATGACAAGAATGTTCGCAACGTTTTGGTTAGCAACTCGGAACTCAAAAACGCCCTGAGAAACCCGCGTGATACTAAAGCGACTCGGATAAGGAGCAAGCACACGACGCAAGGCGTTCTGCATGAAGAAGGTATTGAACTTTGGATCGCGGGAGGGAGGGGTCACCCATACCGAGGAAGGCGACGGGGAGGGACCAAGAAGGCTGGGCACGATGGTGGAGTAGAAATCCGAGAGGATTTTCTGCTGGAGAACTTCTCCCAGCGAGGGCGTCGGCGAGGTCCTTCGATGCGGAGGGGCAGTAGGAGCAGCCTCAAGGTGAGACTCGGCGCGACGACGACGGCGGTTCGAGGCTGAGAGAGGGGCTGGGAGGGAGGTGGAGGCGGTGAATGGGGGTTTTGGACATGGGCAGCGGAGGTTTTTGGCGAGGTTGGTGGCGAGAGGAGCCGAGCAGGCTCCGGTGGTGGGGTGGCAGAGGTGGTGGCAACGGCGGCGGTGAGGGCGGAGGAGCAGGCTGGCCGGAGGGGTCGAGGGGGGTAGACGCCGGCGCTGCGGAGGCGCCATCGCCAGGGTCGGGCGGAGCCATCCACATGGGCCTTTCGACAAGCACTCTCTCCCCATGGCAGCATATCTAAGTACTATATCTTCTATTTCGCATGGGCATGGCGCAGCTCCATGAAACTGAAAGTGAGTGTAGTAATCGTGTAGTTGACCAATTGCTGTATTCTAATTGAAATATCCTTTTCTGAATTAATCACGAACATGATCTTCAGTTTCACTGGGGTCAGCATGCAGAGAGATGAGTGGAAACTTAAAATCCTGCCGGAACAAAGTTGCTAGCTCAACGGGCAATCCAATCATGATCCAGCATCCTACTTAGTACTACAGTATTCTTTTATTCTAGAATTTCATCTGGGATAGTGACTGCGAATCAGTACGTCCTCCATTGATACTCTCGAGGACTCACTCACGTGGCTTCAGTCACAGCGATCAGGTCTGCCCTCACATCTAAAGCATAGACATATTATTAGCTCATTTCACACGGAGTTGCGTGTGCAGTATGGTTTGGGAAGTTTTCTCCATCTGTATAAAAAGATCTTGAGTCATAAACTCAGGACTATCTAGCCATTATGGATCAAATTTTTTTAAGCAATAGAGAGAAACAAAGCTCTTACGTGCTAACATACTACAAGAACTAACATGTGGTGGAAAAATGAAAATTTTCTTCGTTCCTCGACACCACAATGGGCTCCGTTCGTGCGCCTATTGGATATTCACGATCCATGAGCCCTGTGGAAGAAGGAAAAAGGAACTCCAATCTCTACTGTTTATGGGCCAGACTAGTAGACTTGAACACGTATGGTTATATGCAATGGCCCATTAGGCCTGCAGCGGGAAAAATCTTATGGAAGCATGGTACTATGCTTCTCTTGGTTGATGGGTTGGTTGGTTACTCCATCCATCCGGAAGCGAATGCAGCTGCAGATTACGTACCGATTAAAATGGTTCACTTTAATCAAATTATTAATAAATAACATTTACATTTATAGCTTTAAATAAATTAATTATAAAAATATATTTTATAATTAATCTGATGGTATTAAATTAATATTATCAATATAAATTAATATTTTTTATCTAAAATTAGTTAAACTAGGAAAAATGCCCGTGCGTTGCTACGGTTAAAGAACATTTGTAATTGTTCTGATATGCATATTGTTCTACTTTATTAATAATTAAAGGAGCAAAAATGGAACGGGCAAAGGCTAAAATGTCTTGAGAGTTCTTTTCCACATGAATGTACAAGCTGCTATAAGAAATTTGAGTGATGTAACTGGAAGCACATATTGTGAAAATGGTAACCGTGGGCTCTAGAGGAAATCCAACATGAGATGAAAAAAGTAGAACAGCTTAGTATGGTTTTTTCATGTATACCGGAGAAGTTGCATTTGTTCCCAGCTCCTCAGCTCGCATCTCTCTGTTGATGCAAATGCTGGCTCCTGGCTAGCAAAGCTCTTAAAACATTTATGACCACCTAGGTTCTGATGATGTAATGTCCTGAGCCGATGAGAAGTATTCTTGTTCATTATATACTTAGCACTCTGAAAAAAAACACTAACATCAGGTAAGGTGCCGTGAAGCCTATCAAAAGAAAACTGACATTTTTCTTATCAGTTTTGTCACCGGTGAGGAGTGTCTCGGTAGCATACAATTAGAAGGTTAGGCATATAGACACAAGGTTATGAAGCCTATCAAAAGAAAACTGACGTTCTTCATGAGGGCATCATACAGCTCCAATCGAGAAATTTGGGAACCCAACTATTCTCTGCTACACCAAAAAATCGAACTCCCCAATCAAACCCCCCACACACACACACAAAAAAAAAACCCTAATCTCAGTTACACCCAAAATAGAAAGACATATCCTATATCAACTATCTGTTTCCTCATTTTGCTCCCCGCTCTCTTCACGGATCTGTACAGCCCACCACGAGCATTAGCTGGCCAATGGTAGCGGCAGCAGCATCAACAATGCAATGCCGTTACCAAGCACTTCTCTAGCAACATTCCTTCGTGAAACTCGACATGCTTGAGTAATGGTAATTGGTGAGGCATCCATATGCTCTTCTAGTAAATCACTCAAGTCTGTGATGCAACTGAAGAATACATGAAAATCATTTAATATAGAGTTTCATCTTGCATTTGAGATATATTTCAGATGTGCAAAAGCTATAAGACAAACAATTTTATAGGGGGGCTACAAATATATAAGCAAGAAATTAAGAGTAAGCTGATATTGTTTTAATATAAATTTTCAGTTGGGAGCAACCCCTCCTATTCTCTTAAAAAAGTGCTACTCTGATATGGCGGGTGCCAAGTCTAATTTCATCCACATGATATTCAGTCATCAGATGGAAGTGAAATTAAGTAAATAATCAAGCACACAACCCAGCCCACGAAAAACTGGTTCACTCATCAGAGAAGCGCCACCATTGCATCAACAGCAGCTCCTTTGACATGCACTATTAATCAAAAAACATGCCTTTGACCACAGCCTTGCACCAACCACCAGACACATATTTTTCCCAACAATTTGCTAGCATACATACACTTGCACATCCTCGTACTCCTTCCATCGAGGCACATGGTCCTATTGGCGTATAATTGGCGTAAGCATATAAGAGGCACTTGGAATTGGGTGAGGATTTAGATCCTCTAGAAGAAGTGCAGTGTGGTGAAGATTAATTTAGATTGTGAAAAGATGTAGTTACCATGGAGTTCAGTAACTGCACGAATTATTAATTGCTTTTGTTTCTTGTAAATAAACATCTCATAATAGCAAATTTGCAATTAGCATGGAGTTCATAACTAACAAATTATGAGTTTATTTGCTGCAAAGGATTATTTAGCATGGAGTTCAAGAACTACACAAATTGTTAGTTGTTTTTGCTGACATAAATAAATACTTCATAGAAAAGCATAACTCAGAATCAGAGTTATAGTTTCCACTTTCCAGTAATAACGAGATTAACAAAAAAATTCCAAGCAATGTATGTTTAATTCCTCAGCACTACTCTAGTCAACATTCTAGACATCAGGTGTACCAATCTTTAAAAAATCCCCCAAAATCCCCCAATAGTGTACTATTGTCAGAATAATGTGAATACCATAAGAAGAAATCATTACTCTTGTCAGAATAATGTGAGTACCATAAGAAGAAATCATTAGGGATATTAAATAATTTTCATACTATAATGTAAAGGAGAAGGGGCAAATAGTATGATAAAGAAAACTGGAGTAACAGCAACAGGAAGCAGACCTTGCTTGTTCATGTCCGGTGAGATTAGGAGTGTCGAGAAAACTGGAGTAACAGCAACAGGAAGCAGACCTTGCTTGTTCATGTCCGGTGAGATTAGGAGTGTCGTTCAGTTTGAAGATATCAAGATTCGTAGTCTGCCAGATCAAGATCTTAAAATTGCAACTTTCAGTTTCAGTGATCAAGATCTTAAAATTGCAACTTTCAGTTTCAGTTTCAGCATAGATCTTGATATAAAAAAGAGAAGGAAGGAGTTGGTATGCAAGGATCAGAACGACACCATTTCTCTGTATACATAATTACATATTCTTTAGTTGACTGGCCTCCTCATCCATGGGCTCATCAACTTCTGATCCAGTTTCCTCATCCAAATAACTATTTAACCTCTCACTGCAATACTGAAAACCAGTCTTGTTTACACAAACAACAAACCTTTGGAGAGAAAATAGAAAAAATAGATGTACAAATTCATTTGCTAATCACTCATAAGCATAGCTAGAAGCATGCATACCTTGGCTACTGCCCGACTGCAACTTTCAACAAAGATTAATGTGTATCTTTTTCTATAAAAAATCCTCTATCCTCTTGACTGCCATCAACAAGAACTCTGGTGAGCCCCAACAAGGACACCCTGTATCGACCACATCAAGGAAATCAGACCCAAATTGATCCCAATCTGCCTTCTAATTTCCTCCCCACCAAGGAGTCCCGCCATTCGGAGAGAGAGGAGAACGGGAACACCCTCAACTTCGGACTGGTCGTCTACCGCTCCTGGGGCATGGACGATCCCTCTGTCAGATAGCCGGGAAGCCGAGACGGGAGGGGGCGGGGTCATGGATGGCAAGCGTCGATCGTCGGCCGCAGGAAGGCTTAGGTGGATAGGCGGCCCCACCGCAGCGGGGGGAGGTTTCGGTGCCGCAGAGCGGCAAAGCGCCCGGCCGCCCGGGACTTACACGAGCTCGGCCGCCGGCCGCCGGGAGGCCAAGGCGGATGGGCTGCGCTGCCATAGCGAGGCGGGGCGGGGTTGTGGGACGGAGGCAGGGGCGTGCGGCCGAGCAACCTGCTGTGGCTGCGCTGGGCGTCCTGGGTTGCCTACCGAGGCAGCTTGGCCGCCGCCGCCAATCTCCCAGACGAACCACGGAAAAGCGAGAGGAACAAGGACAGGATGGGGATACGGGGCTGGTGGGCTGATGATGCGAACAGGGGAGGGAGGACAGCCGGCGGCAGCCTCGAGAGCGGCGTAGGACATCGCCGCGGCGGCCTCAGGTGCGGCGTATTTTTTTTTTTGGTTCGGAGGATGCGAGCTCCGTTGGGAGCTACGAGGAGTGGAGGTTGGGCCGTGATGTGGAGATGGGCCGAATGGGTCAAAAGACGTGGGAACGGTTGGGCTACATGTTTGAATGGGCCGGACAAAAATCTGAGAGGAGAAACCTCTCCCTTTTAAATATTAGGTATAGACTTAAGATACTTAAACATAGTACTGTGCTAGAATTGCATTCAACATTGTACTTGTACTAGAATTGCATTCAACATAGTACTTGTGTTAGAATTGCATTCTTTGTTGGATTGACGAATGCGTTGGTAGCGGCTCTCTAGTCTTGCTTTTGCATGTGGAAAGTCAACAGCTTTGCTTTTGGGAATACTACATTCCAAACAACTATATACGGCCATGCAGCCCGTGGCCCCGTGGCCCGGCCCGAGGCCCGCTGTTTTGGCCCGGTCCGAGCCACGGCACGGCTCGGTGGCCACGAGGCCCGGGCCGGCATGGCCCGAGGGAGCAGGCCGTTCTGGGCCACCACCTAGGCACGCGGCACGGCCCGCTAAAACGGCCCGATCCGACAACGGCCCGTTAGATTGGCAGCCCACAACTCTTTGGAACATATATATGCTGCACTTCCTAACCTAATCCACACCGCCGCACTTCCGCTGCCCCCCCCACGCCGCCACACTCGGCACTCCCTCTCCTCCCGCTCCGCACTTCCGCAGTCGCGAGTCTTGTGGCAGAACCTTCTAAATCATATGGCCCACAAGCACCTGACATTGTCTCTAAGACCTCTGTCGGCTATGCTTGTGTACCACATAACTTAAAAAGTTCTGTCGGGTGAAACCCCGATGACACCACGATCCTCCAGGATCGAATTCTTACTGAGATATTGTAGTATTACAACCATTTTTATTCAAATACAACAGAGTAGCGGAAGATTTATAAAAAATATTACAATATTTGATCAGAGTTTGATTAAACAAAACTTAACTGAATTTGCGGAAACAAGAAAGAACTATAGAGCACCTGCGAGATAACCTCTTAGACTAGAGATATTCGATCATGCCTAGCCCACTGGTATGACCGAAGTCAGTAACACTAGTCAGCACCTGCAATAGGGGTCAAACAAACCCTGAGTACAAAAGTACTCTGCAAGACTTACCCGACCAAAAATTGGGGAGAAGACTCAGGAATGCTGGCTAATAGGAATCAAGGTGAGGCTTTAGCAAGATCAAAGGACACCTTTTGCGAAAAGAAACTAAGCCAGTTCTTACTATAACAATCACTTGTCAAACATGTAACGAATTTAAAACTTTCCAGTCTCACAACTTCCATCATTACTACGATGCCGGGACTCGGATCAAGTCTCCCATATCGTGGAGCACCGACGATTCGAATCGCTTTATATACCCAGCTGGGGCTTCCTAGCCACACGATGTATGCAGGACCGAACATCTTACATACATCAACTCATGCTTGTATTTCTCCCCCGCCGAACGGGTCCTAGCCACGAGAGTACAGTACACCATCTCCCCTACGCCGTGCATGCGCCGGCGGTGCGCTTCGTAGTGTGGGTACACGCTACTTCCGTCCGGTGTCCGTTCTCGCCACGGATGGTACAAGGGAGCTTACGCCATTAGCATGCGACTAGTACTATCCAATAACCTCATGATCCCAAGACCAAACAACGGACGGTCCTTAACCGACACAAGTGGACGACACTACACCAGGGCACTAGCCCATCATGGTGCAAGTCACTCCACCGATGTCTCGATTTACTCATCATGTCCTTGTTGCATACCCTTGACCCGATCAAAGTGAAGCGTACCAACAAGAAACATCAGGTTTTATCACTTTCTCTTTAAGAGGATATTGTTATCAAACTTTTGAAAACATTTTATTTGTAAAGCCTATGCTATCAGCAGGGCGAAGCATATACTAAGCATTTTCAAATCAAAACGGGTTTCAGAGATTATATCTCAAGGAAGGAAAATGCATCAATATAGGATATCACTCAACTCCTACACCTAATGCATCATATCATAAACATAGAATTATAAAGAACTTTTAAAATTCAAGAAAAAGGGTTTAATGCATCCGGGGCTTGCCTGCGTTGCAGAGAAAATTAGTTGTTAATCTTGATATTGACTCCTTTGGTGGATTCACCTTGTTGAGGTTGGATCCCTGGACCTTTCTCCGCGGCTCGATCAACGCGAGTCTTTGCTCTCACATACACTACACGTATAGAAATGATGCATTCTAAGTAGGATGGAATGCATGGCATAATGCATGAGAGATGCATGACAATGCATAGATGAAAGTATATCAGACTTAATTAACTTGGGTACAACTTTTTTTCTTCACGATACTATTTCAAATAGTGAACATAAAAACACTTTTAGTTATTTAATCAATATAGTGGTCATGGTCATGATCATGCAAACATGACAAGCCATGGATCAGCAAGAGAGTAGTGATCCATGGTCTTCATTTAATGCCAAAAATCACTCAAAGTTCAATTAGTAACTTGATTATACTATTTAACTATTTATTGACCATTTTGTAGTCTTTAAATAAGGCTAAATTAATTATTCAAGTAAATTTCTTCAAAACAGTACCAAAATTTTAGTGGAGGTCACTTTTCACATGAAAAGCTTAACCCATAAAGTTTCATGATTTTTGGATTATTATTTTATTCTACAAAAATCAAACATCATGTATTTATTAATTAAAAGAGACAATTATTAAACATGACAAAAGTGGTTAACATACTGCAAACATACTTTTCTATGAAACTACACATCACAAGGATCACACATATATTTTTCTCATATTTTTATTTGCCAAAATATTTGATTATGAAAATAACAAGAATCAGCATTTAAATTCATAAAAGAAAAAGGTTAAACCTTTCTCTCCTTCATGGGCCACTGTGCGGCCCAATGGCCCGCATAGCCCGGCCAGCGGCCTGCTGATCCTAGGCCGTTGACGACGGCCCAGTCGGCCAAGACGGCCTGGCCCGGCCCGCTTCTCCTCTTCTCCTTCCTCTCCGTTCAACAGAAGAAGACGGCGACGGTGGCCGGCGTTTCTTGACGACGGCGAGGTTAGCGGCAGCGCGAGGGGCACCATCAGCTCCCTCTCTCCACGGCGATCACGACAAACACCAACACAACCTCGATCGATGACTGGTGCGGGAAGGACAGTGGCCATGGCGGCTTGACATCGCTCGGCGGCAGCGGCGCGAAGACGTTCCGGCGGAACAACGGTTATGGAGCTCCAACGGACAGGCTAGCGAGCACCACAGAGGTCAAACAGAGCTATTGGGGGTGTTGGTTGGGTTAGAGATGCGCCGTAGGTGGCTGGCCGCTGCGGAGGCAGAGATCGGCGGCTGGGACGGGGAGCGTGCACCGGCGTCCCGCACGGTAGTGAGCTCAGAGATGAGCCGATGGTAACCACGAGCTCAGGGCGGAGTTGGGGCAAGGATTGACTCGGCGCGAGATGCTCTGGACAGCCTGGTCATGGTGAGGAAGCAATGGCGGCGCTCGGTGACCGGTGCTAGGGAAGAAACCGCAGTGTGAGATGTGCTGGTGGCAATAGCCCGTGCAGACGAGCTCAAGAGAGTCGCCATGTTGTTGCGGAGCTAGATGAGTGGCCAATTTTGACGGTGGACAACCAGGGCACACGAATTTCGTCGGCGGCCGGAGTTGGCGACGGTGGAGCAGAGAGAAGAAAGAGGACGCTCGACGTCGCTCTGGGAAATAAAGAGGCACGGTGACGGTTCGAGAGCGTGGACAGCGCATGGGCGAAGCGGCTAGGGCAGCTCGCGGCGTGGCAGCTTGCGCGGGAAGACCGGAGGTGAAGCCACGGCGACGCCGGCACCAGTGAGGGAAGGCAGAGGAGGAAGAGAAAAGGGAGTTGGCTCCCGGGTTACTGTAGCAGTTCTGAAACCCGAATTTCTTCCTCACTTTTCTTTGGATTTGCAGTGGAAGCTCAAGATATTATAGTGGAATGATTTGTAGAACCAAAGGAGATCTACAAAGATTGTTTTAAGAAGTATAGCGCAATTCTTACTGGTTTAGGAAATAGAAAGAAGAGAAGAGGAGATGAATGAAACTGAAATTCAGTTTCAGTTATAATAGCAAACATACACCCTCTCCCTGGATTTTTGCAATTTACTCTCAAAATCATATAGCAACATGAAAAACTTCCAAAATAAAAGTTGTTCAAAATTTAAAACTCTACAACTTTGGTTAAAGAAGTTTAGTCAAATTCTAGGTATTTTTGAAACTGCAAATTTGAATTTAAAAAGGGGATAAACCCTAACTTTTGGGATTTCAAAATTACTTTCAATTTTTGAATAAAAGATGAAAATATCCAAAAATAAAAGTTGTTCCATTTTTTCAAGATCTACAACTCCTATTAAAGGAGTTTTTCATGAAGCTGAAAAAATTTTGAATTGGAGTTTAAAACTCAAAAAGGGGACAATTTCCCATTTAAAGAACTTTTGAAATTACTTTTGATTTTATTCAAAAACTTGAAAAACTTTATTTACTAAACTTATAGAGCTCTGAGAGATACACAAACTGTATTTTGGAAGTTTTCCTAAATTTTGAATATTTTGAACACTGTAGAAAAGGTTATAAAAACACCTTTTGAATTTAGGGTTTTTGAAAGAATTTATCAAATTGATTTTTTGGGCAATTAATTAATGATGTTGTGATACTTTTTTCAAACCCAACCAATGGCATACTTTCAAAGTACAAAGTTCATACTTTGAAATGGTGCCAATGGTTAGCAACTTTTATTTAGAAAATTAATTATGGTTAGCTCATCAAAATTGAAAATGAAATTCAATTCCCAACACTTAGCCACTTGAGCTAGGGTTTGGGATTTGAATTCCAAATTCAAATTTGATTCTTTCTTTTACATTGTTTGACTTGTAAAACATGTTTAAGATGTTAAACATAGTTAGCCAAACACTTAATCACTCCAAGGTTGCTTTTAGTTTAATCACTTTTATAAACTTGATAAAGCATGCAAGTGAAATTTAATTGCTTTTTCCACACTATTCTAATTGGCATGCATAGCAAGCTATACTAGTGAGCATCAATCATGATCAACATCTCAAAACACGCTTAACATACAAGACAAAACATCACTTGCGCAAGGATCATTAACACCATGACATGCTCTAATGCACTTGATGCTTGGTGATTAATGAATTAATAAACTTGATGCTTAATGCATAAAATGATGACATGGTGGGTTTAGGTTAACGTAACACCAGGGGTGTTACAAGTCTCGAGTCTCGTCCCTATCTCCCGTTCCTTCACTCTCCCTCCCTCCGTCTTGGCTCCCTGCGCGGCGCCGCGCCGCTACAAAGAGAAGCCGGCCCGGCGGTAGCCGTCGCGTCTGCGGATGCCCTCGCCCCTCTCTCCTCGGTCCTCGCGCAACCAGCCAGGATACTGCGCCCGCCGCCCCCCGGCAAACCACGGAGGCACCGCGCTGGCTGCGGGGTCGCGTGGAGGCAGCCACGGCTCCACTCCGACATCGGCCTTTTCCGTTCCCGGTTTCCCTTCCCTCGCTGAAATGGGCCATCAGCCGGCATGGCCTGGCCCGGCGGCACGGCCCGACAAAGCGGCCCACGGGCCGTGCCTTGGGCCGTTGGCCGCACGAAGCACGCCACAGGCACGGCCCGTTAGGTACAGCGGCCCATGGTGGCACGACACTATGCTAGGCCCACTAATACAGAAAAGGCCAATACTGGCAGTTCCAAACGCATTTGTACTTGCGTCTTTCGGAACCGCCAGTACGGGAGGCCAGTAGAAATTGGTCATTTCTACTGGCGGTTGGATGAAAACCGCCCGTAGAAATCGGTTTTACAGACGGTTCTCTTAAGCAACCGCCTTTGTAGAAATCGTTGCCCGAAAAATGCGAAAAAATAGCAAAAAAATTTTTTAGAAACAAAAAAAATATTTTTTGAACGAGGGAGGCACCCGCCCGCCCGTCTCCATCGAAGTCGCAAATCGCGTATTTTTTTCAGCGTAAAATGCAGCTACTACGGCCGGTGGGATTCGAACCCACGACTTCGGCCTCGCGATCCCTCCCTTACCACCGCACCACACATTTACTTATGTCTAGATCTCATTTTTGTTCCCCACATATTATACAAACCCGACGGAAAATTAAATATTTAAGGGTCCAAATGAATTCAAATGAAAAAATGTTCAACTACAAAATTTTATAACTTTTTGAGATCTACAACTTTCATTTAGAGTGTTTCTCCATCCGTGGTCATTTGCAAAATTTGAATTTCAAATTTGAAAATTTCATTCGTAGTTTTCCATAAAAAAATAATTTCAAATGAAAAAGTTGTCAACTACAAAGTGTCATAACTTTTCGAGATCTACAACTTTTATTTTGGGAGTTTTTTCATCCGAGTAAGTTTGAAAAACTCAAAAATTAAATTCGAACTATTTCTCTTGGCGGATTTCTTAACAAACCGCCAAGTAGAAATCGTTTTACTGGCGGTTCGTTAAGAAATCCGCCAGTAGAAATAATCGATTTCTCTTGGCGGTTCCTTAAGAAAAACCGCCAGTACAAATCGTATTTCTACAAGGCGGTTCCTTAAGAGAACCATCTGTAGAAATAGGGCCAATTTCTACTGGCTCTTCTAAAGAGAAACCGACAGTAGAAATGAAACGCTAGTGTCAAGAGAAATGGTTTGTGTACTAGTGGCCGGCATGGCCCGTTGGACATCTATGCAAACAACATGGGCCTTGGGCTTAAATTCTAATAAGCTTGCATGGATCGTTCCTCACTTCTATCTTCGATCCAAGCAATAATGGGCTGGAGGGCCTATACTCGTCTCATGTAAAAAAAAAAAAAAGAAAGAAACAAACTTTGCCTGGGCCTTATGGGTGCATATATATGGGCTAACGAAACAAATGTGCCAAACATTGAAATAGGATTTGGTTAGAGAACAAATCCATAAGCTCCTAATTTCCTGGAAGAGCACGTGTTAAAAGTAAGATTAATTCTTGAAAATTGCACGACCATAGGAAAGGTTATGGCCTACGTTCCCACAAAATCCCAATTAAAATATCGATTTCATTTGATCAGAGGTGACGGCACAAATTCCAAGTGCGTGCAAGTACAGTACTACATGACGTATAGCAATTCTTTTTTAGTATCAATAGCAGGTGCTATGTCTTTTCATTTAAGAGCAAGACTAATAATATAGTCAGCTGTTGGCATATGGTCCCACCTGTCTCTCTCACAATCTGCCTTGGTTTTTGTGTCCAAGCCGGCTATAAGCTTACAATCCACTTTCTTTCTTTCTCCTCTTCTCTTTCCTCTATTTCAGTATTAACCAGTTTACAGCCAGCCATAATATTTGCTCTAATAGATAGGAGTAAAAGTATGTACATATAGTTTAAACAAAGAAAGGGAAAGGAAGTAAAGCGAAAATAGGGAGGGAGAGAAAAAAAGGGTAAAATAAAACAAGAAGACCGCTACTGCGGTTCACTCCTCCCATGCCTGATGAAATGTCTGACAGTCTTCTTTGATCGGCACCAGCAATTGTTCTGCAGTTCGTGCTCTGTTCTCAAACACTCTTTTACATTTCTCTTTCCACAGATTCCAAGCTGTGTAGATGATGATTGTTGCTTGCTGGTTTTGAGCGTCGGCTCTTCTTGGGTTCAGCTTAGTCAACCAGTCCCTGATCTTTGTCCAATTTTGATTCAGTTGCAGTTCCTGCTGTCCAGACCAGCCTTCCACTTGTTGGCAAATCAGTTTGGCGAATGAACAGTTGGCTATCATATGTGAGTGCGATTCCTGCCTGGTGTAGCAAAGTTTGCAAATTGGGTCCGCTTGCCCCCTTCTGTTGTTGATTCTGTCCACTATCGGCAGTTCCTTTGGAGCAGAAGCCAAATAAAGAAGCTGACACCGGTTGAGCTCGGGATTTCCAAACATCCTTCCAATCAAGTTCTGAGAAAGCACCAAAGAACTCAGCGTCATATGCCGATCTAGCAGTATACCGTCCTGATGCTCTCCCAGCCTCTAGGAGCATTCGTCTTCCTGCAGTTATAAATGAATTTCTTGTATTTGAGTCCACAGGTCAATGAATTGATGCAGTTCCCTGTCGATGCTGATGCGGTTTAAAGCCACGTATAGCAATTCTCAAAAGGGTTTTTTAGATTCACGTTGTTGCAATTCTTTGATTTTTTAGAATGACCATTACAATTCATTCATCTATCAGGAGATCTGCCAACTCTTCTCCATCGTTGCCATTTTGTGTCAGATGCGTATAGACGCGTGTATCGGCGTTAAAGAATCGGCCTCCTCCGTTAGTCCGCCATATTATTCAATCGACGTTAAGGAATTGGCGTATCGGCGTTAAGGATCGGCGCGCCAGCGGAGCGACGGCGCTCGCCCCACAGCCTGCGCACGGCCGGAGCGTCGCCCCACATGCCCATCTCCATCTTAAGCTCCTCCTCCTGGTGTTTCCACTTGCTTGCCATGGCGTACGCCTGCGGCCGCCATGACCAGGTGGAGGGAGCTCAAGACTAACCATGTGATGTGTGCGTGGTGAGCTCTCGGAGGTACAGCAGGCGGCGGCTGAGGTCATTGCATACATCCACGCGCCATATATTCAAGAGAGCACGCGTGGTATCGGAGACGAACGCGAGGGCCGATGGCAATAATGGCTGCGGCCGCGTCGACATCCTCCGTGCGCGTCTGTGTCTCTGTGACTGTGCTGTGAGGCGTCCGCGACGGGACCGGCCGGCTCATGTGTGGCAAAAGCAAAATCATCACAATGACTGATATATTGGTGATGATTTTGATTGACACAGCATACATGGTGGCATTTCGTGTCTTTGTACCTTGCAGGCTGTGGAAGCGTCGCTTTATTAGTACTCCACTTGTTTCTTTGCTGCAGTTGAGTTGATGTGAATGGAGCACCGTGCTGCATTTAATCGCTTGATTTCTGCCCGAATCATTTTCACGGGACCAATGCAATTAAGAGTTTTACTGTCTTTTGTTTTCTGCATCACACACGGACCGGCCGGATCTGTTGATGGACGACACCGCAACCACTATCAGCGATCTTGCGCTTATCCGAACAGCTAGATCCATTCCTCACCACCTTGGACATTAAGCGCAAGCAGAATTCGAGCGTTGTCGTCCTGGCCAGGATCTACAGCTAGCTAGTGCAAGTCTACCACAAATATTGAGGTGAAATTTATATAAAATTACACATGAGGCGAAAAGTCTATATGTGATGCCCAGCGCCCCACTAAACAATTGATTGCTGTAATTTGTGGTGGAGGGCAGCTCATGCATGAATGGAGCTCAAGAGGTTAGGACTGAATAGATTCTTAGGAGTTATATTTTATTGCAACATAAATCACTGCATTTGGAATTTTTTACGTATAGACAAGATCTTATGTTAATATTACTAATAGGAAGTTCTATTAGAGGTATAATGTCAATTCTCACCAGACGTACTAGAAAAAAAGTAAACCCTAAAACTTGTCACTATAAATAAAAACATCCAGCCTTTTTATTTATTAGTCTCAATAATCATCATCTATGGTAATATCCATTGGGTCTATTTTAACTTTATACAAAAATTACACACATATCTGCAACAAGACGATTGTGTTATTAAAGAAGTATTTGTGCATCAATAGACAATTAACAAGTATTTTCGCATCAAATATGTTTCATAGTAATATTCACATCTCAAATAAGCTGGCTATGAGGCTCACACGTATATTTTTCTGGTTTAATTATCTCTCATCATAGAAAGCGAGCAGCTCAGTTTCTTTTTGTCACCTATTACGAGTTATCTGATCATCTATATATGTAGCAATCAATCTGTTCTTCTGTATTAGCTTAGGTTTGGTCACCCTCGGAGTGCCCTTTCCTCTTTATGTTCTCAATAAAGTTTTGGTACCGGGGGGTTTTCCCCACAGTTTTTGCTAAAAACAATGCAACAGATGATACACCCTCGTGCTAGAATATAAATATTTACACAAAACTTGTGGAAAATTCAACATCAAGGAGAAAAGTCTATCATGATCAGCACTCATTAAACAATGGCTCCTCCACCGGCTTTAGGAGCCGTTTGAAGCCATTTTGTGCCAAACGGGGTAAAACAAAACGGCTTCACCTACGAAGCCCCTTAAATCATGCTCTCACAGAGCTTTTAGATGGGATAAGCCAAAAATAATAGTTTCATCCAGTTTACCTCATCTTCCATAGCGTCTTATGAGAGCATATTTTAAGAAACTTCATATGTGGAGCTGTGTTTACCAAACGGTTTACCAAAACGGCTCTAACTCTATCTATATAGCCATTCACGGAGCTGAAGCCAAAATAAATGACTTCACTAGTGAAGTGGAGCCGTGCCAAACGGGGCTATAATCTGTAGTATAGCCAGCTCATATATGATTGGAGCTCATTAACTAACTCACGAGGTGAGGCCCGAATGTGTTCTTAGGAGTTTTATATATTTTCATACAATATAAACCACAGCATTTGGAATTTTGCATATATACACAAGAATTTGCAAGTTATCTTACTCTAATTGGAGGTTTCATGGAGACACAATATTAATTCTCATCGAACACGCTAGAAAAAATTAAAATCCTTGAACTTGTCACAATAATTAGAAATATCTCGCATGCTGAATGTTAATCACACAAAGCCTGGATGCGTGCTTAGCCGTTTCACTTTTAAGGTTGGTGCATACGGTCTATTGTTAATCATAAAATAAGCCTACAATCTCCAACAATATTAATGAATTGGGACCTAGTAGTATTATTATGAAAGATAAATGCTCTATGTTTGCATTCAACCTATGTTTGCATTCAACCTACCCATATAAATTGGAACCGAGTAGTATTAATTAATGTATACCTAAAGTAAGGATGGTGCATGGTCCAGTGTTAACCACAAAAAGCCTACAATCCAACAATATTAATATAAGATAGCGTGTGCCTCACACATATCAGAACCAGAATTTTCTACTTCTCCTAGTGATGTGGTTTTGGTTTCTCCTAGTATTAATATTCAAAATTTAGTAAAACTTTGCATACCAAATGCCTCCGGTGAGAATTCTGTGGTAGTGTTTCATTACTACATAAAAACACCAGGAGAATTTCACCATTTTTGTATTGTATATTTTTGTTCAATTTTCCCTCGTCACAAAAAGCAACCAAATCAGTTTGATGCGCCAGTTAGCTACAATACAAATATCTGCTATGTACATAAGCATCAAGTGAGTCGACTAAAAAGTTTAAAAGCTTTTTTGTAGTTTGATTTTAATAGTTTAACTAAATATAAAGCTTGTCCAAATCGTTAGTTCTTTGCAAACCAGACGTAGTAGTAGATACGTAGCGAAGGGTGCAAGCATAAGGCCACACTAGCAGCCTATAAATACATAGGAGTGGGCTGTTGGAGACCGAATGAAGCTACACATAAGGGAAAGACAAGCTGCGGCTCCTAGATCAACCAATGCAATATGAGTTCCCGTGTGTCACTTCTCACGTTCCTCCTGGTGAGTAGATGCATCTGCCAAAGCTTTACGTATACTTACATTTCTGATTGAATTTGCGGCTTGATTGTTACCATGCATGTCGCCGTAAATCGTTGGAATGCACCTTGCAAGTGGACACCTTTTCTGTAAAACTATGCAAGTACTATTACATTTCTCTTGCTTTCACTCTCACAAGACTCACATGCGATGTTAAAAAGAAATACATTCACTCTATCACCACGGCCATGCCTCCCACCGGACTATTTTCTCTCATCGTGACATCAAACTTTATTTCCTATGTCCTGCTGGTTTGAGATTTGATTATATGGCTAATCCAAATGCTGGACATCTGCATCTGAATATGCCATTTCTAGAGGCATATGTGGTTCGTTAGGATAACTACATCAAAAAATGATTATAAAACAAAACAAATGCTCATGCATGCCTCAAACTGGCGACTTTGGGTGCAGTATGCAAAGCAAAACGATGACGGAGGAACCAATATCTAGCAGTGGCATAGGTCCACCGCGAAGCCAGCATGTCTGCATAGCCGATCAACGGTACCACCATGCATGACTGCCACACGTGTAGACCACCATGATGGCCTGCATTGTATAGAGCACGTTGTAGAGCATTGCAGTGGCGTGTGGATGCTTTCCGGCCCACATGGTTTTTCAGCCTTGTTCCGTTAATCCGCTTCTCAAGGAGCCCAGACGGGATTGAAGGAGATTTTAACTTGTAGCAGACTTAATCTTTCTCGGTCTCCTTCAATCCTCAGGAAAAACTGAACAAGGCCTAAAGGATGTATGTGCTTTGACATCCGTGCCAATTTGATGCTTTCAGGCTCCCATGCTAATTCAACATGTAGCTTTGTATCGTACTTGGTGCATGAAGCCGACCATGCGTCTGGTCGGCGTGAGGTCAGAGAGGCAGGGGTGCCAAAACAACGGCATAGACTAGATAAGGGAGAAAGAATGCAGCCAATAGGGATGAGTTTGGGCCATATAAGGGCCCTCAAAAACCTTTTGGAGCATCTCCAGCAATCCCCTCTCTCAATGCACATAAAATTGTTATATTGGTGGTAATTATACTTTTTTCGTACTCCAGGAAGTCCCAAATGCCTCACCTTATTTTTGTGGCCACCAATATTTTCCTCATCTCACTACAAATATAGAGGCAGTTACATTGTATGTCCTACAAAAATTTAGGGACCTCCTCACATCACTTTTCATCCATCTTTTCGTCTACACACTTGTGGGACTCACCTTTTAAGAACACAGAGAGAGCGGTATCATATCATTTGTTGTACTCATATGACATGGTTTTGGAATAGCCCGAGAACAATTTATTTTGACTACTCAGACCAATATGGGATCTCGAGATTAGTTTGTTTCGTAAGAATAATAAGAGGCCACTCACTACACCAAAACAAAAATTTCTTGGGAGGTCCACGATTTTGTTGAGCTCCAAAATCCTACCGCCAAGGAATTTGTGATTTCCTTGGAGGTGGTAGTAAACCCCTAAGACAATTTGTATCCTTGGCTATTCCACTTGGCCTCCAAGGATGTATGCAACTTTTCTTAATTGCTATTTTGAACCGCCCAGGAAAACACCATTTCCTTGAGTGTATTGCAAACTGCCAAAGAAATTATTTTGAAAAAAGATATTTTTTATGAATTTTTGAAATGGTTTTAGATGGATAAATGATCTAAACCAAAGTTATAGTACTCAAAAAGACATAAAAAATTTCCTTTCAAACTTTTCCATTTGAATTATTCCTTTATGGTGTCAAATATGCATTATAATATTCACTACACTAAATATAAAAGCAATGCATTAGCTATATATTGTTTAGTCACAAATGATTTTGTGGTGCGTGGTAAGAAAGTAACTATGTGAAGATGAAGATTGAGGTTGTGAGTTTAATTCAAAACTCAGTGGTTGTACGTTTTTTTTTTTTTTGAGATTTTTGAACTTTTTTTTGACATGTGTCTCTTTAGGGATTAGTCACCCCCCAAGAAATTGGATTTCCTTGACTGCTGACTTATTTCTTGTTGTCGTGACAATCTAATGTGTGTCCATGTTTCCTTGTTGGTGGGCAGTCAAGGAAAACTTCCTTGAGGGCTACTCCCTCTGTTTCAAATTGACTGTCGCAGTTGGTTTTCGTGCCACAAGTTTAACTTGATTTGTAGAAAATACGTGCAACATTTATATCTCCAAATAAATTTATTAAAAAACTGGATTCAAAGATCTTTCCAATAATACTAATTATGATACTAATTGATGTTATTTAATATTTATAAAAATTGCCGGCAATTGTTTCTCGAAAAGCGAAAGCGACAGACATTTTGGACTGGAGGGAGTAGACGCCAAGTAAATTCTACTTTCCTTGCGATGCAGCCTTGGCGGTTCATGCTGTCGGTTGACCACCAATAAAAATTTCCTTGGCTGTTTTCGGGCCCCAAAGAAATTCAGTTCTGTGGTAGTGACTTATATTAGTTTATTTGTAGATATTACTATTATGTAGTGTCTACAAAGTACAGGCACAAAAGATGGGACATGTAGAAATATTTAAATTTTACCGCACGGTGACATGTAGAAATATTAACATCATATGGATGATTTTTAGGTCATTGTCTTTGGAGGTTTGCATCCAAATTTGGCAACAACTGACGACAATGCTGGTTCTGCTGTCATTGCATACTGGCAAACATTGCTACCTCACTCTACCATGCCATCGGCCATACGTGACCTTTTGACCCCCAATACTGCAGGTGAGCATGTCCCAACTCTTGGTTTATTAATTTATTATTATTATTTTAATACATGTTGGTGTATATTACTAGTAGGTTTAATTATATAGGTTGATGACGACATGCAACAGAATATGATTGTTAACTAAGTTAACAAATCTTTTTACACTTCCCCGCATTTTTTTCCTTATGGAAACATGTACTAAAATAGTTAAGAGTCAACTTTCCATGAATATTTACTTTTTTTAAAGCATAGGCCATTTAAAAACTATAAAACATCGATGTAGTCATTCTTAATTTGGAACCTTATTTGACTACTCTATCTGAATCAACATAATTATGATATATCAATGCTTTTGCACTAGTTTAGAATTGACCGTCAATGTAGCCTTACAAAGATTCTTTCCTATCCAGATTATCTGGAGATGAAAGCAAAACTCGAAGCTCGTTAGCTCGCTCAGCTCGTGGCTGGCTCGGCTTGTTAAGACAACGAGCTGAGCTGAGTCAATATTTTGTCTCGTTAGCTATAACGAGCTAACTCGATCTAGCTCGTGAGCCGCTCGCGAGCTCAATGAGCCTGGCTTTCAGAAAAGGAAGCCTCTATATGTATACATATGTATGCCTATGATGGACCTAATTTATACTCTATTGTATCTATATGTATGATGCTTACTACTACCATTTATGATGGATAAATATATGTTGTATCACTCATTATAATAGATGATAGTCTTCATTTTATATTTTTTATTCCTAGCTCACGAGCCAAATGAGCTAGCTCAAGCTTTTTTTTGAGCCGAGCCAAGCTAGCCTTTTAGCTCATTAGGTATAACGAGCCAACCCGAGCCAGCTCCTTATCTTAATGAGCCAGACCAAGCCGAGTTGAGTCGTGTCGAGCCAGCTTGATATTCAGGCCTATTTGTCTCATTACTTGACGGTGACCAAGGAACAAATAGTGACAACAATAATCCACTCTTCTTCGTTGGAATGAACCAAATGGTGACAACTCGAACCTTGCATACTTCTATGGGAAAAATACACATGAGCCCGTTGATGTTAATTATATTTTGAAAGCTAGTAAGAAATACAATGTTGCTCTGCAATACTCATTCCAATGTTGATGTCCTTTTGAAGATTCTTTCTTATGCGGACTAACAGACATCTGTGTCATTTTTTTACTAGACGGTGACCAAGAATCAAATGGTGACAACAATAACTCACTCTTTCTCCGTTGGAATAAAGCAAATGGTGACAACTCCAACCCTGCATACTTCTATGGGAGAGGTACAAATGGGTCCTTTGATGTGTCCATACCTAACATGGCATTCCACTTATTTGCTCCATATCATCAAAAATTTAAGATGACACTATTTTTAAAGCTACTATATTTTCAAATTAAGCTTTTTAACCATATGTTATGCAATATTAATTATATTTAGAAAGCTAGTAGGAAAGAGGAAAATTCATTGTCGGTCCTTCAAGTTGGCAAAAGATGTCATCTAGCTAGGTTCTTCTACTCTTAACATAATATTTCTGGATTCATGAACTTGATTTTACGTATCATCTAGATCCAACCTGTTTTGTAAGATTCAAACAGGCTCCAACCTGTTTTGTAAGCGGACGTGGCACGCTGATTGTGCTGGCTGGCCACTGGCCCTGAAATATAGTTCTATTTTATTTTTTTTCTTGACATCCGCTTGAGCGATCAAGAACTGACGTGCCGCCGGCCCGCCGCCCGGTGAAGACAGCGTTGGGCAGGCGCCAGCACGGTGAGGAGGGTGCACATGTCGTCGAGAGGTTTTAATTCTGGCAGGCGGCTTATCACTGTTTTTTTTTCCTGGGGTGACCGGTGGGGCTCCACCAGGCGACCATGGGCTGGCAGAGCGGAGCTGCTGCGACATGCTCAGGCGTACGTACGTGGCGGTGAGTGCGGATGGTGGCGCCGACGAGCGAGCACCCACTCGCCTTCCGCTCGGCGGCATCGCCCGCCTGCTCCGCCGCGCAAGACTGAAGAACACAGTTACATATGTTCGTGGTCTCCAACTCGAGGCAATGATCGATGATCTTCCAAAATCAATCGATACCATTTATTGGACTATGTAGATACCATATACACCACCACAAAATCAATTGCTTTACTGCGGCAGCTGGATCGTGTTCGCGTGGGTGGGTGGACCGATCCGCATCCACATCCGCATCCGCCCGCCATGGCCATGGCTCCCACCTCCTCGATGGCTCGAGCTCCGGCATCGGTGGCCGGTGGCAGCAGGGTCTGTGGGCGAGCTCGGCTTCCTCCGCTGGCTATACGTCACCGGCGCGCCCACCGCCTGGCCCTGACAGCTCCTATACGCACACACAATACCAGCAGTCGGCACGCCCCGGCGCGGAGCTTGAACAGGACGTGCCGCCACGCGCCTGCCCCGCCCGGCGCAGTGGCACCCGCCCAGCGGGTGCGCCTCCTCGTCACCGACCCGGCCGCAGCGCCGTCCTCCCCAAGCTCTCCATCCCGTGTCCCCCTGCATAGGTGCCCTTATACGTGTGGGTGCTGCGCCGGAGAAGACGCAACGTCGTCGTGTGGTGGTGCGCACATGCAGCTGCGGCGTCGATGTTGGCTGCGGAAGCGGCGGTGGCTGACGACCACTACGTAGAAAACGATTTGTAGGAACGCATCCTTTTCTTTATAGGGGCGGCTCTATATTGAGCAGCCCTTACAAATGGTTCGGAACTGCCTAGTGGGCCCCACATATCGGGTTGGGTCGATGTATAATCAGCATGCCACATCAGCATCTAGAGCGGGTTTAGCCCCATTTGGACCTTAGACACCCGAAACCAAGTTCATGGACCTAGAAATAGCATTTTAAGAGTTACGGGACCTAGATGAAAGTTCAGTTGAAGGATTGTGAACCTTAGTAGGAAATACAAGATACTTATTCTAATTTTATCCTTGTGAAGATTCTTTTTTACACGGATTAACACATCTGTCCCATTTTTTATCAGACGGTGACCAAGGATCAAATGGTGACAACAATAACGCACTCTTTCTTCATCGGAAAAAAGAAAATGATGACAACTCGAACACTTTACTTGGGAAAGGTACAAATTTGATTTGTCCATCCATACCTAACATGGCTTAGCTCCACATCATCAAAAATCTAATATGGCACTATTTTCAAAGCTACTATATTTTCGCTTTTTAACCATCTGTTATGCAATATTTATTATATTTAGAAAGCTAGTAAGAAATACGATGTCGGTCTGCAATACTTATTCCATTGTTGATGTCCTTGAGAAGATTCTTTCTTACATGGATTAACAGACATCTGTCTCATTCGTTTACCAGACGGTCACCAAGGATCAAATAGTGACAATAATAACGCACTCTTTCGTCGTCAGGATAAAGAAAATGGTGACAACTCGAACATTGCATACTATTATGGGAAAGGTACAAATGGGCACGTTGATGTGTCCATACCTAACATGGCATTCCACTTATTTGCTCCACATCATAAAAAAATTAACATGACACTCTTTTCAAAGCTACCATATTTTCAAATTAAGCTTTTTAACGATCTGCTATGCAATATTAATTCTATTTTGAAAGCTAGTAGGAATTACAATATAATGTTGGTTTGCAATACTTATTCCAATTTGATGTCCTTGTGAAGATTCCTTCTTACCCGGACTAACCAATATTTGTCTTATTTTTTTACCAGACGGTAACCAAGGATCAAATGGTGACAACAATAATCGACTCTCTCTCCATTCGAATAAAGCAAATGGTGACAGCTCGAACCCTACATACTACTATGGGAAAGGTAAAAATAGGCCCATTGATGTGTCCATACCTAACATGGCATTCTACTTATTTGCTCCACATCATCAAAAATTAACATGGCACTATTTTCAAAGCTACTACATTTTCAAATTAAGCTTTTTAACCATCTGTTATGCAATATTGATTATATTTAGAAAGCTAGTAAGAAATACGATGTCGATTGCAATACTTATTCCAATGTTGATATCCTTATGAAGATTCTTTCTTACACGGACTAACAGACATTTATCTCATTTTTTACCAGATGGTGACCAAAGATCAAATGGTGACAACAAAAACGCACTCTTTCATCGTCGAAATAAAGAAAATGGTGACAACTCAAACATTGCATACTACTATGGGAAAGGTACAAATGGCCCCGTTGATGTGTCCATACCTAACATGGCATTCCACTTATTTGCTCCACACCATAAAAAATTTGACATGACTCTTTTCAAAGCTACCATATTTTCAAATTAAGCTTTTAACCATCAGTATTAATTTTATTTTGAAAGCTAGTAGGAATTACAATGTTGGTTTGCAATAGTTATTCCAATGTTGATGTCCTTGTGAAGATTCCTTCTTACCCAGACTAACAAATATCTGTCTCATTTTTTACCAGGCGGTGACCAAGGATCAAATGGTGACAACAATAACCGACTCTTTCTCCATTGGAATAAAGCAAATGATGACAACTCGAACCCTGCATACTACTATGGGAAAGGTAAAAATAGGCCCGTTGATGTGTCCATAACTACGATGGCATATTCTACTTGTTTGCTCCACATCATAAAAAATTTAACATGACACTCTTTTCAAAGCTACCTTATTTTCAAATTAAACTTTTTAACCATATGCTATGCAATATTAATTCTATTTTGAAACTAGTAGGAACAATTACAATGTTGGTTTGCAATACTTATTCCAATGTTGGTGTCCTTGTGAAGATTCCTTCTTATCCAGTCTAATCAATATCTGTATCATTTTTTTTTACGAGACGGTGACCAAGAAACAAATAGTAACAACAATAACCGACTCTTTCTCGATTGGAATAACACAAATGGTGACAACTCGAACCCTGTAATCTTCTATGGCAATGGGACAAATGGGCCGGGCATGTCGATGAGTCCATGCCTAACATGGCATTCGACTTATTCGCTCCACGTCATAAAAAAATTAAAATGATGCTATTTTGAAAGCTACCATATTTTAAATTTAGCTTATTAACTGTCTGCTTTGCAATATTAATTATATTTTGAAAGCTAATAAGGAATATAATGTTGGTCTGCAATACTGATTCTAATGGTGGTGTCGTTGTGAAGATTCTTTGTTACCAGAACTAACTGCCATCTGTCTGATTTTTATACCAGACGGTGCTCATCATGTTCGCGAACATGGCAGCCATTTCCATGGTGGCCATGACACCCATTTCAATTTCAGGAACATCGGCTTCTTGGAGGACGCTTTGACACTTGGATCAAAGATTGCCCCTTATATCCCACCGGCTAGCCGCTCTGGTGTTCCTTTGCTGCCTCGTGATGTGGCCGATTCCATCCCGTTGTCCGCAAAGAGCTTCACGGACATCCTCAGGATGTTCTCACCGGTATCGCGCGCCACGGCAGAGAGCATACGGTACTGGCTAGAGTTCTGTGACCACCCCATACTTGTCAAGGGCGAGAAAAATGTGTGCATCGCATCCGTCGAGTCCATGATCGATCTGGCATCGTCCGTGCTCAGGACAGACGACATCCTGGCTTCTCGTCCCCTAGCGTCCCTGTGGAAGGATGTACCGCTTCCAAGGTTTACACCGTGGTGGCAGCGAGGGCGATCGCCCGCGCGGGGAACACCATGACATGCCATGTCATTCCGTTCCCATACAAGGTGTTCAGGTGCCACGCCTTGGTGCCAACCAGGGTGTACTCTGTGACGGTAGAGAGCGACGACGGCAAGGAGAAGGAGAAGGAGAAGGAGAAGATAGAAGCGCTGGTCGTGTGCCACCTCGACACGGCGGATTTCGACCCCATGAAGATGCCACCGCATGTCAAGCCAGGGGATGCCCCAGTCTGCCACTTCCTCAACAAGGAAGACATCCTCTGGGCGCCTGCTGCAACCACGATTGGGACACAGGGAGCCACCGACATCACCTTAGCCGCCCAGTAGAGGCAGCAAAGCATCACACTCTACACACAAATACACTTCAATCCATACGGTTTTGAAGGGATTGAGGTGTATTTTAGTTCAAATTACACTCCATTTCCCTCCAAACCGTATGGACTAAAGTGTATTTAGGTGCAGCCAAGCAAGCCCTCATGCAATTTGGAATAATGAATAATTGTGACGTATGAAAATAATAAGGATAGGTTGCTAGCTAGCTAGTGTGTGATTGTCCGAGTGAAATTTATATGTACCATGTCAATACATATGTACCTTATATTATATCACTTGTTGTGTTTGCGCTGCGTGCTGATAATCTATCAGTTTCCCGCTACTGGACTCAGTGATGTCGATGACAGGCACAAAGAGAAAAAGAATCTGGATTACACCTAAAGAAAGACCTTCAGACTGAATAATGTGTGAGCTCCCATGCATCAGCGTCGGCAAAATGTCTACCATTTCCATCCGCACATGGCGGGCGGGCCTGAGACGAGCCTTGTGGACGCAAGACGACATGTCGCCGATCGAATCCGACATCAGCCAGCTCTCATACCTCGAAGCCATCGTGAAGGAGACCCTGCCTACGACGGTTCCCATCGGCCTGAGAGGTTCGTCGGCAGGGTCGACGGCATCGAGTTCTTGGAGAACAGTAGGAAAGTGAGTGTAATAGTGAAATTGACTCCTATTCGTGGTGCTATATAACACAAAGATACTGAATTAATTAATTATTTGATTTAATTGTGCCATATACAGCACAAGATACTGAATTAATTAATTATTTTATTTAATTGTGATGAATGCGCAATGAACGAACATTTCCGCAAGTTTCACTGGTCAGCAGCATGCATAATGATCACCGGAAACTGAAAAATCCACCATCAGGAACAAAGCTGCTCAACGGCAATCTCATCGTGCATCTCAACGGCCTGCTTGGGCCTAATGGATCGCAAACAATATAGGCCTTTTCCATGATCCGCATTCTAATGGGCCTCCATGGATCACCTGTTTACTTCGGTCCAATCAAAGGTGGGCTGGAGGCTTATTTATAGCTACTCGTCTTATTGTACACAAGGAGAATTAGGTGTATGGCCCTGAAAAAAACTCATCATATTTGGCCCTTTTCTTTTCGAATTTGGCTCTATGGCCTCAAAACAAAATTTATTTGGCTCTATGGCCTTCCGTCAGTTTTGGGTGACTAACGGTGTTAAGTCTGTGGTAAAAAGACTGTTTTACCCCTGTTGTAAAAAAAACAAGAAAACTGAGTTTTGTTTGTTTCTAGCACACATTACTATATATATATATATATTTATATATGTGCGGTTTGTGTGCTGAAATATATGTGTGAGAATATACATTTTGAGTATAAAATATATGTGTGGTGACGTGTGCCAGAAACAAATAAAACTCAGTTTTTTTGTTTTTTTACAACAGGGGTAAAACGGTCTTTTTACCACAGACTTAACACCGTTAGTCGCCTAAAACTGACGGAAGGCCATAGAGCCAAATAAATTTCGTTTTAAGGCCATAGAGCCAAATTAAAAAAGAAAAGGGCCAAATATCTAAGATGAGTTTTATATACCTAATTCTCCCTTGTACAAATGTGCAAAGCACTGAAAATGTTTTTTCCTTTTTTTGTGGTAATATGCAACAAGAAATGCTTAGAGAACACATGGAGAAGTTCCAATTTTTTTTCCCTCGGAAAAAACGTTTAAAAGAAGCTTCTAAACTTTTTGAAAGATTGCTTGTTAATTAGACTATTGTAATTATAGTTGCTTGTCAGCAAAAATAAAATACCGTTATTCTAAATTCTTAAAGACTGCACAGCCATAGGTAAGGTTTACGGCCTACGTTTCCAAGAAAATATCAATTATCATCTTAGCGAAGGACACAAATTCTAGGCGCAAGTACAGTGCATACGACGAAAATCACCACCAATGCATGGTGGCATTCGTCCCTATCTTTTGTACAGTAGCATACCTTGCATGCATGCCATGGAATGGAAGCGTTGCTTTATGTGGCATGTGGTACTCCCTCCGGTCCTATTTACTACCTCCGTCCCTCAAAGCTACAACTTTTTAGAATCCGTAATTAAAGTCAAACTTTTTTTTTTAACTTTAACCAACTTTATAAAAAAAAACATCAATATCTATGACATAAAATAAGTGTTTTATAAAAAATACATTGTATGATAAATCTAATGGTACTACTTTAGTACCATACATCTTAGTACTTTTTTAAAAAAATTTGGTTAAAGTTTAAAAATTTTGATTTAAGACAACTCTAGAAGTTGCAGTATTCAGAGACAGAGGGAGTATAAAGCGAACACGCAGAACAAGATTTAAATTTTATAATCTTTGACCAATAGTTTGGTGGACAACTTTTTAGATAATATAATACAAACTTGATATGGTCAAATTCATGATCAAATGTACTATCCAATTATCATAATTTTATAATCTAAAAGTTATAATATACAATAAATAAATGGTCAACGACTTGTAATTTAGGTGACCGTACCATGTTTGACTACGTCTTATAAATGGGACCGGAGGGAGTAAATATAAAAGTTAATCTGAAATGCTCACAAGATCATCAGTCATGGGCATTAGTTGACTTGTTCAGATCTCAACTGCATTTTGCTGCAGTTTAGTTGATGTGATTCGAGCACCGTGCTGCATTTAATCGCTTGTTTCTGCACAAACCATTTTCACTGGACCAACGCAATTGAGAGTTTTTTTCTTTTTCTTTTTCTGCATCACAGACCATCTGGATCCGGATGTCTTTAAATTATTCAAGCGCAGAGTAGTTGGTTTCAACTAAAACTCTATTCTGAAATATGATGTAAAGGTTGTGTCAGTGATGGTCGACTTCGGATATACTTCCCTTCTAGTCCGAAATTACATATTGCAATATATTTTGAAGATTTTACTCTTAAGATTCTACATAGTTGCATGGTCTGCACTACTGAATTCTACATACCTGCAATGTAGTACTTGCATGCAGTAATGTAATTTCTGCTGCAAGTTTACAGTCTAGTTTGCGCCAAGAGGCTTGCGTGATTTCCAAAGCCAGATCCCCACTGGGCCAGAGTTTGCAATGGCAGCTACTGACAGATGAGAACCATTGGAAGAGCATTGAGAACGCACTATGGTTTTAAGGAAATCTGTCATCACCGTTGCCCCTTTGGATTCGCTGCTATGCTTTCATTCCCATAGTATGATAAATGGGCAGCAGGCTGCTACTCCTCCTGGTATAATACTGTACTCAGCTTCCTGCATGTTCAGCTTCCTGCAACCACGCTGAAATGAATGGACGGATGAATGATTGGCGTCAGGTGGGCTGGGGAGAGGAAGTGTGTCCACCCAGAGAGACCTCAACCATATTTCCATACCAATAAGTTAAGACCACCGGCCATCCCACAGCCAATAATATATATGCAAGCACCGACGATCGAGCACCCTCAATTCATTTCCTAGTGTTAGGTATCTGCTCTTCTGTGTCTGTCATGAATCATCGTGTGTCCGGCGGCGTTCAAATGCATGGCAAAGATCTACTTGTGACAACCTTTTGTTGTTGGAAACTATCTCTGGATCTGTCTGTCTCTCACTGGTCCTGTAAGCTAGCATCTATCGTGCTTACTGACAGTACGCCGATCTGATGACACCCGAGTCATATCTATCATGCTGCATGCATACCCTTATCAACATTGCCACTGTTTGGGTGTGGTCCGATTATGTCCGATCCGATCCGATCTGAGATGATGTACGAGGTACAGCATCAAGTTTCCATGCATGCATGCTCTTGGTTGTTGGTGGCAACTAGCATTTCTGCGTTCCATCAGGCCCATATATATCTTGCATGCTGTGATCCATCGCTTGGTTCACCAACTGAGAGTTAGTATTATTAAGTGACCGGCCGCGTCTCTTGTTGTTGGGTTTAATCATCGGAACACACTGTACACGATATCCATGCAGTGCCGTGCAGGAGCAGGAACTGGACTTTCGTAAATGCTAGGCCTGGTGCATGGCATTGCCTCTTCTACTGTTCTCTACGGTTAGTACTAACTGCTGGTCAATCGTCTCTCCATTTTCCGTTCCAATAAAAAAAAAAAGAATCATCTAATTTTTGCACGATGGCAAAATACACCATGCCTGCACAACACATCAACACATGGTATAGTGCTCGCTTCTAGCTTGCTTCCATTCTCAAGAGGGGATAATACTTATATATATATATATATATATATATATATATATATATATATATATATATATATATATATATATATATATATATATATTCTTTTCTGGCAATATATAGTGAGGGTAAAATGAATCATCAGTCATTCCAAATTGCATTCCACATATCTGTTCCATGCTTGTCTCAGCTCCTTCAATAATGGTCTATCAAGGTCCCTGTGTCTTCTAGACCAACAACTGGTGTGTGTCTCGTTACTAGGAATAAGCTAGCTAAGGTATCAACAATTAATTAGTTCGGGCCGGGTTTCAACAATTATCCATCTTAGGCTATGGATATGAAAATTAATTTACACACATGGATTAATTGGTGTTCTAAACGCGCGAATTCTACAATTACAGATAAAGAGATATAGGACATTGCTTCTTCTTAGGAAATTCATCCATACAGATCTCAAAGCCACTCCCATGGATTAATTGTGGCGGTTTATTCCTAAGGTGCTAAATCTACGATGGCTGGTTAAGGGATAGTCACAGGTTTGCCATCACGGATGTGCCACGTACCCTGCATCTAAATTTTCATGGCTCCGCACCATTCAGTTTCGTCCGCGTGGCAACAGACTTCAAAGGCACTCCTACCTCTAAAAAATTCTCAATCTTATCCTCTCCCACCACAGCCCCCTTCTTCTCTGTTCTCCCATGGATATGGACTGGGTATAGTAGATGGACAACTAATCCTAACAAATATAAATGCTAATCTGTGACAGCTCAAATCAGTTTAGCAAATGTACGATGCGGAATATATAACATTTTTTCAATCGTCATAGCAAGTTAATCGTGACGTGTTTTCAAGTGTCTAGGATGAAAATAGATCGTCATGTACCACTAGAATTCTTGTAGTGCCTCAAGTTAATTATAATGCTCAGAATAACAAGTTCCCTATGTTTTCTAGCCCAACAATCGTTGACTGACACATCACTAGGAATAAGCTAGCTAAGGTATCAACAATTAATTAGTTTCAAATTTCTCCTCGAAAGGTTCATATTTTTTCTCCTTTTTGTGTTACTAAAAGGGGTAAGTAATAAATCTTGACATTGACTTTTGGTTGCGTGTCGATTTTTGCAGCACAAAGTATCGTTGATGTTTACATGTGTTTCTTTGGACTTACAAGGTTGCGTCATGATGACAAGATAGCGCAAATCACAAGTTTACTATTTAATTCACAAAGTTGATGTTTACATATATCTTTTTCTAAAGTACAGATTCAAGCACCCGAGACATACAACAAGCCTAGTGCTTCGTTAGATTTAAAATAATACATACCCCATAAACAAAAATCACAAAAGTCACTAACTTATTTAAAGGTAAATAAATAAATATATAAACTACTTAAGAGAAAAGAAACAAACAGCAGAAAACAAATGATCAACAGATCGATCAACAACGAAATGTACCAAACTTGTCGTCTTTCTAAAACCAAAAAGTCAAGGATAAAAAAATCTCTACTCTTTTTAATAAATGTTTGTTTAATCAATCAACAGTAAGTTTGACTTAGTTGTCCTTCTTCGTCCTTCCAGTGTCGGCGGCGGCGGCGGCCCCAGCTGGAGGGGCTGACGCCGCCGACTTGTCACCACTAGTTGACCAGACGACGCCGTCATTGCCGGCGAGCATAAGGTATTTGTCCTTCCTGGTGAGCATGGTGCATCCGTACCCTAGCGCGTCCCCCATCTTCCTCTGCACGAGGTTGGCCATGTCGGTGCTGGGCGCGGCCCCTGCTCCTGACGGCGCTGGTGTCGACCTTGTCCAAGAACTGCACGGTGTAGCACATCCTGGGGTTCACCATGTAGTAGAGCGGGTCGAGGCACTTGAGCCCGCCCGGCGGTGGTGGCGTAGAACATGGAGGTCTCGACGGCGATCCCGACGGGGACGACATCGTCGCTGAGCTCGGCGAACAGCGGGCTGAACCGCAGCAGGTAGGGCTCGCGGCAGGTGGTGCCACCGGGGCAGGCGGCGGCGAGGTCGCCGTGGTCCAGGAGCCACGCCATGGCGGCGCCGTCGCTGTCCCGGTCCCGCGTGAGCCGCACGGTGCGGCCGATCGGGCGAGATGAGCTCCGACACCCGGCTCAGGCTGTAGGACACGGCGCGCACCTGCCGGTCCAGCGCGACGGAGACGTAGACGGGTCGATCAGCGTCCGGTGGTTGCACACGAACAGCTGCCCGCTGCCGCCGGACGGCGGTGCCAGTGCCGGGCGCGAGCCCTTGAGCCGCCACGACATGCCCGTCGCCGCCAGGATCGGCGTCGAGTACTTGTGCGGCACGGTGAGCGCCACCGAGACGACGCGCGGCGCCCAGGACGACGCCCATGGGTAGCCACGCGAACATGGCGGCCGTGTTCGCGGCGGTGGGACGGAACGCCAGGCGACCATCATGGAACACCATCGGCTTTGGGTACTTGTCCTCGCCAGCGGCCGCCACCGGCTCTTCTCGTCGGAGCTCACGACGAAGATCTCCTGCACGTACGTACGTTCAGGATATCAAAAGGAAGTTCATCAGTTTGAGAGGTCCACAAAATTTAGCAAGAATTGTATGTATATAATAAATCCAAGGCTCACAAAATTCAGGATTGAAATGGAAACGGAGAAGATTGAACAGTTGCTGTCCTGCCTGCAGCTAGGGAAAGGGATTTTTTTTTTCTTTCTTTGGGATCAGACGAAAACGATGTGAATGATTGATTGAGTTTGCATGATGAGTACGACAGCAACAGTGCGAGATATGCATATTCAAGGACATGTGTATGTTGATGTTGTACGCGTTTTGTCTGTGTCAGGGTACTGGCAGCCATTGTCTGTGTCAGGGTACTGGCAGCCATACAAAATATAGATATAGAGTCCTACGTATTTTTGTACTGTTGCCTGGTAGCCAGGACGCACCATACCTACCTGAGATCCTGAATAGAATATACTAGATGATGCTAAATTTGTAATAAAGCACGCTACTTTCATGCATGATGGAAGGGAAATGCAACATGTATGCATGCTTGAGAAACTCTGTCATGCATATTCTTAGCCCTTCAATTTTTTTTTTTTTTTTTTTTGTTCTTCTAAGTATTAGTAGTTCATTAACCTACTTTTAATCCGTTCAACTTTAACAACTAATCAACTACGTACTCAAAAGTCGTGCATATTTTGATCCTGTCATTTTGTCCCCTTCAAATCAGTTTGGTAAACTTCTTTCAATCTGTTGTTCAACGTTAGCTACTAGCTACTAGATATTGATGCGAATTAATTATAGTATCAATCATCATCTTCCACGGTTTCTTTCTATACCTTGCAGCACCGTGCGAGTGGATGATTAAGAAACTCCATTGACCCAGAGAAGCCCACGACCACCTTGCTGTCACTCTCCTCCTCCGCCGCCGCCGCCGGTGCCAACCCCACCGCCTTCACCACCACCTCCGGCAGCAGGTCTTCCATGAGTCCGGTGTAGAACCCCCACACGGCCTTCATCTCCCTGGCGACCACCGTCTCCACGCCGAGGTACTCCCTCAGGAAGCCCTCCACCATGACCCTGGGCATGGCCGTGACGCAGACGGCCCTACTCCCCTCCCCGCCGTGCGCACCGCCTCGAACGCTTCCGCCGCCACGTCCTCCATGAGCCACTTGGGCAGCACGGCGCGGCCGGCGCGGAACCGCCCGCCGGCGCGCAGGCCGCAGAACGCCACGCACGCCATGGCCCTGACGGCTGCGCCGCGTGGCATGAGCAGGCGGATGAACGGGGACAGCAGGAGCAGCAGCAGCCCACGCAGGAAGCCGCCGGCCTCGAGCGCCATCAGCATGAAGTACGGGAACAGGTCGGCGCCGGACCGCAGCAGCGCGGTGTCGACGTCGACGACGAGGGTGGCGGCGGCGTCCACCGTCGATGGAGGGCCGTGGTGCACCACCGGCGGGGTCGATGATGACTTGGGATCGGGATTCGGTCGGCGGCCGTGGAGGAGGGAGAGCATGGCGGAGAAGAGTTTGTGCGCGAGGAGGAGCCTGTTCTTGGCTATGGCGAACGGTGGCCGGGTGGTGCGTAGATGTAGGCGGTGGTGCCTGTTGGTGCGTGCAGTGCAGTGTATGTGGGGATCGATGCCAATGCCATGGTCCAGCCCGCTCGACTTATATAGACGGATGGACAAAGTCGGCCGATTGACCAGTGTTGGGCATGCATGCATGCGAAGAGCTTAGAGATGGTATTGATCATGATGCATGCATGCATGCATGTGTATGGGCAATGGGCCGGCCGCTACTAACCTAGCTAGATGGCATGTTACCAAAAAAAAAAAAAAAAAAGTCGTGCACTCATTTATTGCTTTTCTCTGTGACTGGTTGCAAACTTGCAGTACCCATGGAGATGAGACGGAGACGTGGTATGGTAGAACAGAGTACAGATATAGACACATCAGCACAGGGTCTCAACTCTAAAACTCTGAATGGGCATGGGGTGCAAAGTGCAGTGCCGGGTTCCGGTTCTGGGAAGAAACAAGAAAGCGACGGACGAAGGCAGGTCGTGTTGGCGTCTTGGATGCTAGTGCTAGTAATAAGTATATGTGTATATGGGCAAATTTATTATTTTATTTAAGTATTTTTTGTCTGTTATTAAGCAATTAAATTTTTAACAGTAGCGCGTGGGTATCAATTCTAACTTTGTGCAGTAACCTCCAATTACCACGAATTACCACGGATGTAACACACTATTCCCCTCTTAATGAACTACGTGCCTCATGACATGGTCGAGAAAAAAAACAGTAGCGGCGTGTGGAAAAAAAAAAGGAATTTTCAGGGAATAGTGTATTTAATTTGTTCACAGGCCTCTCAATTTGATCTCACACTTGCGACATACTACCAAGCAACTTGGGGGAACAAATTTGAGAGCCCCTTTGCAACCCACGGATATAGATAGATAGAAAAAACTAGGAATAGAATGTTTTAACACCTCGAAACCTATGAATTGGGAAAAAAACACACACACACACACACACAGAGGACTCTGAAAGATTGAATGTTAAGATGAAGTGTAGAAAACATCATAGGAACTCAAGAGGGAGTGACAAAAGCGAAACTTTCCGTGATCGTGTCAATACTATATATCCCCTACTGTATTGTACATATATTACATTAATTTAACCGTCGTGCAAATACGTATTGTTTATTTAGTAAGCATTAATAATAACCTCCGAGAAGAAGAGTAAGGATACATAAGCCTGCTTATACTTTGTGATTATATGAGAAACTAGACCCAATATTAATAGAAAGTCTTGGATGAAACAATACAGCAGAAGCTGCATTTGTAGAAACCCAATCATTTATTCCAAAGAGTTCCTTAAGAAATTTTCGTATAGGGTTCTAATAATGTTCGTGTAGTGACGCCAAGCTTGGCGTGGTCAAAATTCCTATTTTTTTCTTTTTTTAAAAATAGTTCAGTTTTATTAAAAACTTTAATACGTTTGTTCTCTAATATGAGCAAGGACGATGTACGGCGACAGCGTATAGAAAACACATGACACTTGTCACGCGCATTGTGTGTGTGTGCAAGGAGAACTCGTGTACGTGCATCATTTGCTAGCTAACCCTATTAGGTAGGACGTGTCACTCGTAATGGTGCACGACTACTAGCTACTTCCTCCATCCTAAATTATAAGACGTTTGACTTTTTTTATCTTAGGTTTAACCACTCGTCTTATTTAAATTTTTTTTACAAAATATCACTTTTTTTGTCGTGGCTTGTTTTATCAAATAAAAGTTCTTTAAAAATAACTATTTTTGCACAAACTTTTTAAATAAGACGAGTGATCAAACTTAATATCAAAAAAGTCAAACGTCTTATAAATTGAGATGGAGGAAGTAGTACTCCTCCTTTAGCGGGTGGTGAACAGTGCATGCATTTTGTGGGCGAAAGAAAACTAAACGCAGCGCGCAACCCACGAAGTTTTCTTCGTCGCCCTCCGTCTTCAGTAGCTCTTGAGTATTCATAAAGTAACCACTGCATGGGCGACATTAAAGAGATGAGACCGCCGGCCGGCCGGCCGGTAGCAGTTACTCCGTACTCCCTCCGTCCCAGGAGACCGTCGTTTTTTTTTAGACTTTATGTTTGACTATCCATTTTATTTAAAATATTTATACAAATAATAAAATAAATCAATCAATATTCAAGTATCTTTGTTGATAAAAGAAGTCATAATAAAATAAATTATATTTATATAAAAAATTTGAATAAGGCGAATAATCGAACAAGATGGCAAGACGGAGTCAGGGGTGACAAACTTAATGGGACGGAGGGAGTACTACACTATCATCAGTTGTCTGGTCTGAAGTCTGAACTGAAACAGCTGAGTGAGTCCTCGTCGCTGCAGCATCGGTCTGTCTACCTGCAGGCAGTCAGGTAGAAGAAGAATGGTACTCCCTCTGTCCTAAAAAAAATATCGTTCTCGCTTTTCAAAAACAGATACCGGCAATTTTTATAGATAATAAATATTATCGATTAGTATTATAATTAGTATTATCGGAAAGATCTTTAGATCTAGTTTTTTTAATAAATTTATTTAGAAATATAAATATTAATTATACGTATTTTTCTGTAAATCGAGTCAAACTTATGGCACGAATATCCAAAAACGTCATTTTTTTGGGAGGGAGGGATTAGCCTGCAGGCAGACGTGGTCGGTCCGACAGTTCCTCCGTGATTTGCGTGCCGCGATGGAATTGGAAAAGCCCATGCATGCTGCCAAAGTGGCAGGCTGTCGACCGGTTTGGAGAGAAGATCAGAGCAGAGGAACTTCCAAGCTACTCCCTACGTTCCATGGACTCGTCGTTGAAAAACCGTGTCTCCCTCATAAACACGCTTCCCGGACGACATACTCCATGGGACGGAGGGAGTAGGGGACCCAGCATCCACTAGTACACAAAAGTTTGTCACTTTGGTGGTGCTCAAGCCCTCACCACCGGGCGGTTCTCGAGCCGCCCGATGGGGAAAGGCCGATAGAAATAGAACATTTTATCGGCCGGTTGCTTGAGAACCGCCGGTGGAAATGTGATTTCTACTGGCGGTTCACCTCCCCAACCGCCCAGTAGAAATCACAATTCCACTAGCGGTTCTCAAGCATACAACCGCCGATAGAAAGTTTCCCGCTATTTTTTGAAATTCAAATTGAAACCTATTTATTTATATTGAAACTTATGATAACATGCAATTAAATTCTATCATACATTTATATACATCAATAAAAATCTATTTACATCAAAATTGCATTATATCATACATACATACTTCAATATAAATCCATGTACATCACATATGTATCATACATATATACACATCTAAAGTTTTCTGTTTTTCTCTAATTAGGAAAGCCTTAATAATCGTCTCGACTAAGATTGAGACGCCTAATATCGATTAGCGCTCTATATTCCGGCTTTCCTAATTCACTGCTCGGATTGTGGTATTTCCTTTCGGGTGGGATGACTTCTTTAATGATGAATGAGCAGAGATCCTCAACTATGTTGTATAATGCTTTTTCATCGAAATTGGTTGTCGGATCTTCTGCATAGGCCTTAAAAGAAAGTATGTTTATAATTCAACATTATATATTTTCACTTGGTAACAAATATTAACAGGATTAGTGATAAAACTTATAAGTGACGGCTACTTATACCTTATCGGGGTTTCGATGTATCGTCCGTTGTTTCTCATAAACTTCGCATACGTAGAACCCACAGTGTAGCGTTCCCGGTGGTTGCTTGTGGCACTATAATGGACAAGTGTGTATTGAGTTTCTGAAACGTACTACATATTAATTGTACATGTATGATATGCACTTATAAATTTACGTACCGGCCAGTTATGAAGTATATCCATTAGCTTTCCTTGTTTAGAAAGGTCATATGGACCTTTAGAAATCTTATAATACCTATATGCCCTGTGTTCTCTAATAGAATCACTAGTTATTATGCAACTCTTATAGATAAAACAAAGCATGCATATATATAGGCTTACCGTTCTAAGATTGTCAAGAATAGTGCATAAGCTTCAGTTGAGTAATGCGCGGAGTCTAGTACCAGCGTCCTTCCTTCCATAGGATAAATTAAGAAACAGATCCAGTGGTCCCTGCAGGATTAAATTTGTGATGAGGCATGTGTCATGAAATTCTTAACTTGATGTATGTAAACTCACACTTACCTAAAATTATAGGGGGCCACTATACAATGTCTGTTTTTGAATTTTAGCATTGCTTCTCCTATGTAGAGGGAGTATTTGGCTTCAAATTTCTTTTTTAGATCCGCTTTTTTCACCTTAGCCTCTTCAGGAGTTAAGTCCTTTAAATCATCATGGCCATCACCGATTGTGAAGCGTGTCTTTGCTCCTTGCATATTTTCATTGGGCTGAGAGATACCCGATCTTTTTTTTCTTCTTCATATGTCGATCCACGGACCATAACGCATCTCTTCCCCATCATATTGCATTCTGCAAGGTGCATGTGTATTTGTTAGAGTAAGAAATAAAAGCATGTACGTTGATTTGGTTCACCTCAATGATAGTAACACGTGTATTTGTTAGTCACACTTACAATGCAAACAACGCCACGAGTCATGCGTCAAGCCTCACGGAGGTTCATCATTAGCCACAAGTCCTCGAAGATGACCATAGCCTTTTCTCGGCCCGGATGCAAAAGCATTTCTTTGGTATACAAACATTGATCACCGAGATCCCAGCAGCAGATGCTCTCATATACCAATCGTGCATCCTTTTGATCCCTTTGGGATTTGTTTAAGTTTGTCCCAGTGAGAAGAGACACCGCCATGGATATATTGTGTCGGAACATTCTGGTAATCATCCCACGTTGGCTTCTTTACCTTTATAATCTTTGTATTATGCTCTTTGCCGAACTCCGAGGATTGTGATGCTGACTTCTCATGCTCGGCCAAGTCAACGATACGTGCTTGCCGAGACATTCCAATTCCTGATAAAAACCTCGCCATGCCAGCACTTTTCTTCTTTGGCTCGTATGGCGAAACCAATTTGAGTACCGAGAACTTCTTCGGCACGGGTTTCTTCTTCTTTGGCTTTGGTGGCGGCATTGGTGTTGGAGTTGTTTCTGGCAGCTTTTCCATCACTGGCGGGGAAGCAGGAAAGTGGAGTGGCAATGATGGTGGTCGGACAGGTGAGTTAGGAGGAGGATCATGTCTTTGAGGGTGAGTCTTGAGGATCCGGAAGTGACAATTCCCCGAGTTCTGGGAGGCCTTCAGGAGGATGGCGGTGGTTGAGTCAAGCCCGAACATCTCGTCGAAGCCAAAGAATAAAATTATTAATAGCTTGCCCGAGTGTCTCGATACCCTCAGGACCAGGGATTTCTAGCATGTCGTCCTCGTATCCTTGGACGACCGTTGACACTTCAACCTTGCAATACTCTTCTGGAATTTCTTTATGGTGGTAGTCACGGCCAGGGATTGCAAAGCCTTCAGCTACTTCCCTGGTACGAACATTCTTCATTCCATATCTGATGAGTAGTTTACAAGGTGTTGGTGCAACTATATCATCCACTGGGTAGTGCTCCTTGGTTGCCGTAGACGCAACACTACTTGGAAGAATTGGACCTTGGGTGGAGACCACCATCTGTTGATCGGATTGTGTTGTGACCCGTGGCATCTGTGGAGGCTGTGCACTCATCTGTTGAACAGACATTGAATCGCTAATTGCTGAATAAACTCGGGATCAGGATTTGATAGCATGTTAGACATGATTACTTTGACTTGTTTCTTCGCCTCTTCCTCAATGACATCCCTCATTGCTTCCTTGTATCGGTCGCGTTTCTTGTACATTTTAGCCCACTCATCCCCGAATCCTTCTTTCCACCCCAGCCTTGACGAGACGCCTCGTACATGTCCTGGATGCTCGGGGTTTCCTAGACTAACACTTAAGATGTCTTTCTCCCTTTTTCTCTTGAATTTTCCTTCTCTCTCGTTGCGTGCTATTTCAAACATCTTCTGTGCTGGCTCCTGGATTTCATCAGGGACTCTAGCGCCAGTCTCTTCTTGTTTTACTTTTCTTGCATAGAGCCAATTCGCGCTTCTTTCATCAAGCATTTCAGATAGCACCGGTTCTCCTTTCTTCTTCCTTTCGGCCTCCTCTGCCTGCCATTTCGAAATATGAGCCCTGTAACCACCTGAGCCAAGATGGTGGTGGTACTTGTTCCTCTTTGCTAGTTCAGAGTTAGCTTCACTCTTTTTCTGGAAGTCAGGATCATTCCTCTGCAGTTTGAAAATCTCCCACTGGGCAGGTGTAATCTTAAAGTACCTTTTTGTCGGGTCCTTGTTCATCTTGGCATACTTGGTATTCAGTTCCCACCTAAAATTTCGGAACGAGATTGCACACTGCCTGAATGCATACTGCTAGACGAGGTCTTCTGATCCTGGAGGGAAAAGGAACCTCTCCTACAACCATCTCCATACAATTGTCTTCGTATTATCTGGCACATCATTTCATGTGCGATTTGTGATGTCAATCTCATCCCTAACTAAGAAGCCAATTGCGTTCCGGAACTTGGCTGGCACCTCTTTAGGTGCTAGAGGCTCTCCTTTCATGTTAACATCGGTGACCCTATATGTTTTTTCTGGCCACTTGTTTGTTCCTCTCTGACCTCGTTTCCGATCACTCTGTTTTCTTGTCCTTTTCTTTAAGGTGGTTGTCTCGGTTGTTACTGGCGGTGCGTCACTTGGCACGTCTTCTTGTTCTTCCTCCTCAGCTAAACCTATCATTCAAGACAATACCTCCTGTGTCCATTTGAATAAGTACTACATGAAGTCCTCCATAACTTAGTATACATAGATATGAATGTGTAAGGTACTATCTTTACCTCATCAAGTGTTGGATCATAGTCTGGGTCATTTCGCTCCGAACGACGAGTCCTATCTGGGCTAGGATGCGGATCACTTGGACAATGGTATTCTTCGGAATCTCCCTGGTTGTTATGGCTTGGAGAACTCATCGATACTAAATGCATGTAGAGAATACAAAACCCTAATTAGAAAAACCCTAAGTATAACCCTAATTAGAAAACCCTAAGTATAAAACCCTAATTAGAAAACCCTAAGTATAACCCTAATTAGAAAACCCTAATTAGAAAACCCTAAGTATAACCCTAATTATAAAACCCTAAGTAGAAAAACCCTAAGTATAACCCTAAGTATAACCCTAATTAGGAAACCCTAAGTAGAAAACCCTAAGTATAAAACCCTAATTAGAAAACCCTAATGAGAAAACCCTAAGTACAACCCCAATTAGGAACCCCTAAGCAGAAAACCCTAAGTATAAAACCCTAATTAGAAACGCTAAGTATAAAACCCTAATTAGAAAACTCTAATGAGAAAACCCTAAGTATAACCCTAATTAGAAAACCCTAATTAAAAACCCTAATTATGAAACCCTAAGTAGAAAACCCTAAGTAGAAAACCCTAAGTATAACTCTAAGTAGAAAACCCTAAGTAGAACCCTAATTATAACCCTAATTAGAAAACCCCAGTAGAAAACCCTAATTATAACCCTAATTAGAAAACCCTAATTAGAAAACCCTAATGAGAAAACCCTAAGTAGAATGATGGTGTTGGAGAATGATGGTGTACCCTAAGCGTGAGGGGAAGACCGATTCGACGGCGTTGAAGAATGATGGTGTACCCCTTTGACGGCGGTGGAGAACGGTGGTGTATCCCTTTGACGGCGGCTAACGAGGGCAAAGGATCGGATATTAATAGAAAAATTACAAGTATATAAGTATTAATGAAATAAAGAAATTAATATATAAGCTATCACATTAACTAATAAACATAATTAACTAAATAAGTCAATAAATAACACTATAGTATTTATTACAAGTATATAAGTATTAATGAAAAAAAAAAAGAAATTAATACATAAGCTTAGGGATTACATTAACTTAAACTAAAACATTAACTAAAATATTAATACTTAGGGTATTATTTTATGTACTAAATATGTTTTAGTTTACGTATTATTTTATGTATTAAAGAAAAAAAAATTAATACCTAAACTTAAACATTAACTAATTAACCTAAACTAATACATTAACTAATTGGAAAAAAAGGAAAAAAAAAAAAAAACAAAAAAAAAGGAGGGGGCCGGCTGCCCGGGGACGGCCGGCAAGTCCCGCCTCCTCTGCCTCTTGCCGTGGCGGCGATTATCTTTGGTGAGCTGGCCAGCGGCAAGGGGGCGGGCCACCGGAGCTCCACGCCGGAGCTCGGGGGCGGCGGACGGCGGCGGACAAAGCGGGGCACGCCCACCTCTTTGGCGGAGGCGCCGGGCGTGGCGCGCGGGCGGACGGAGGTGGCGGCCGGCGGTGGTGGCGGAGTTCGGGCCGGGCGGGCAGCCCAGAAGCGGCGGACGGCGGACGGAGGGACAGCGGCGGTGGCGGGGCGGGCGGCGTGGGCGTGGCTCGGGGCTCGTGGCGGGCGGCGGTGAAATCCGGCAGCTGGCGGCGTCCTCCGTGAAAAAATGCGCGCCCACCGGATTGAAATGCTAAGTCCCGCGGCCCGAAACCAATTTATAGGAAGATTTCTACTAGCGGTTGGTAATGCCAACCGCTTCAGAAAATCATTTTATAGGCGGTCGGCATTACCAACCGCCAGTAGAAATGGATTTTCTTATTATATTGTGCTGATACTTTAAAAATTTATAAAAATTATAGAAAAATCATAAAATAGAAAATGATGACTTTTTGGAATCCTTGTGAGCAGTTCTATGCATTAAAGAAATTGGAAATTATAAAAATAGTGTGGCAAATGTATATGCGATGAAATAGCCATCTAAAGGTGAAGAGAAAGACAGACATGTAAGGCACACATATTAGAACGGTACCATTGGAAATTAGTAGCAAATTATAGAAAAATCATAAAATAGAAAATAAAAACTTTTTGGATTTCTTGTGAGTAGTTCTATACAGTAGTACATAAATATTTTTTAAAATTATATTATACTTTTTTAAATATATTTCTATATACAAAAGAAAGGATTTAATTTTTTTTTCTCTCTATGTGTATAAAGCAAAATAATTATTTTTTTTTCTCCATGTGTATAAAGCAAAGTAATTATTTTTTCTTTTCTCTATGTGTATAAAGCAAAGTAATTATTTTTCTTTTCTCTATGTGTATAAAACAAAGTAATTATTTTTTTTTTTTCTCTCTATGTATAAAGCTAAGTAATTATTTTTTTTTTTTTTCTCTCTATGTCTAAAGCAAAGTATTTAATTTTTTCTTTTCTCTCTATGTAGAAAGAAAAGGACTTAAATTTTCTTTAATTATGTAACACCAAGAGAGTCATTGATGAGACACATATAAAAATATATAAGAGTAGTAGCATAGGTTACAAATTGTATTGCATAAACTATTACATGACAAGAGAATTTAGCCAGCTACTGTTCTTCCTTCTCCACAGTGGCGCACCCAGGGTTTAGAATTTTATGGAATGGTACACTCAACGTTTCGTATCTTTGAAGGATGGTCTGTAAAGAGAGACATCTCACCGAACTGGTTACAATTATCTAGGTCAATTGCACCATCAGCTCCTAAAGCTTGTTGCTTTTTAGGAAGAACTACATACTTCAGCTTATCGGTACTTTTCTTCTCATTCTTAGGAACGATCTGTTCGGCATAAAAGACCTGTGCAGCACGGTTAGCAAGGATCCATGGGTGATCTTTGTAACCTACTTTAATTAGATCAAGAACTCTAAGCCCATGACTATCCACTGTGACATGTTTATCCTCACAACCCATTGACATCGAAACACTGGTGTCTGAAATGTACCATAGTGTAGTTCTCATATGTCCTCAATAAAGCCAAAGTATGTATGGATTTCCTCATTTTCATCTATGGCCTCACACCGAACATCGCTATTTTGTGTCATGCTCTTTTTGTCTCTAGCAATGGTATAAAATGTAAAACCACTAATGTCATATGTGTGCCATGTAGTGATCTGGTGTGATGGTCCAGCTGCCAACTGCTTGATAGTTTATTGCTCAATTATTTCCCCATCTGGAATATTCTGATCCATTAGCCATGTGGTGAATCGATGCTTGTGTTCATTCATTACTACCCAAGCTTCAGTTTGCCCCTGGTTTTGATCACGTAGCTCTTTCATATGTTGGTCGATCAAAGGCTCCATTATCGATATTTGATGTAGGATGCTATGATGTGCTTCGAGGAAAATATGGTAGTCCAAAGGGATAAATGATTTCTGTCCCATCCAACCACATCCATGCAGCCTGCCCTCATGTCAAAACGGAGGCAAACCTATTGCAATTTGACCTTTTAGGCAACTTTCACAGAATGGAGCAGCGGACTCAATCGTCTCTTCGGTAGTGTACCCCTCTATCATGACTGCCTCAGGACGAGCACGAGTGGATACATAGGAATTTAGTATTGACATGAAACGCTCATACATCCACATCTCATGCAAATACATAGGACCCAGTGCATCTATTTGAGGCACCAAATGCACCACAAGATATACCATTATATCAAAGAATGATGGCGGCAAACACATCTCAAGCTGTGACACTGTCTCCACTGCGAATTCTTGAAAAGACTCCAACTCATCATGGTCGATTACCTTCTGTGATATTTTGTTGAAAAAGAAGCACAACCTTATGATTGCCATCTTTAAAATCACAGGACTTATAGCCCTGATGGCAATAGGTAGAAAAGTTGTCAGCATTACATGGCAATCATGTGCGTTGTAGTTGGTAAGTGTAAGGTCTTTCATCAAAATAATAGATCTTAAATTGGAGTAGAAACCAGCTGGAACTCTCAATTTCTTCAACCACACACAAATCGCTTATTTCTCATCTGCGTTCATGTTATAGCTTGCTGCCGGGAGGTGGTACTTTCTATTTTCCTGAAGAACCGGATGAAACTCATGTTTTATGTCTAAATTTACCATGTCCATACGTGACTTTAGTCCATCCTTTGTCTTGCCCTTCATATCCAACAAGGTGCCAATGATGCTTTCAAACACATTCTTCTGAACGTGCATACCATCGATTGCGTATCGTACGTTAAGGTCTTTCCAGTGTGGCAAATACTTAAAAAAAATTGACATCTTCTTGAATGCAGCCCCTGGAGTTGGCTTGACATCCTTTCTAGCTTTTCCATCTATTGTCTTTTTTCCAAAAGCAAACTTGATGTTTTTAACTATCTCAAACACTCTGTGACCTTTACTATTACCCGATGGGAAAAAGTAGACTTTAGTTCATTTGAATTGTCAAAGTATCTATCCATCTTTCGCAAAGCGGTACTGTGTCCTTTTGATAAGAAACGCCGAGTGCCTCATGTACACTAGCTTGTTGGATGCATTGAGGGACACATAAAAGGTTTCATCTAGGCATACTACACAACCAACCTTTCCCTTGAATTGGCCTGACAATACAAAGAGAGCAGGATAATCGTTGATTGTAATAAAAATAATTGCTCTCAGAGTGAATGACTCTTTCCTGTATTCATCCAATATGTCAACACCTTTGTCCCACAAAGTTTTCATTTCATCCATCAAGGGCTCCAAGAATACATCCATATCAACACCAGGTTGTGTAGGTCTAGAAATAAGAATGGTTAGCAAAAGATATTTGCGCTTCTGCAACAGGTGTGGAGGGAGGTTGTAGATAGTGAGGATCACCGGCCACGTGCTGTGCTTGCTGCTCCTTTCGGCAAAGGGATTCATTCTATCGGTACATAGTGCAAACCTAACATTTCTTGTATCCTTAGCAAATTCTGGGTGTTCATCATTGATTTTTTTTCATTGTTTACCATCAGCTAGATGTCGAAGCTTTCCATCATTTTTGTGCTTATCAGAACCATGCCAGGTCATAAGCTCTGCATCCTCTGGGTTAGCGAACAAACACCTCAATCGATCAACCACCGGAAGGTACCACATCACCATAGCAGGAACTCTTCTCTGTGCAAAATAATCTACTTCTTTTTCTTTATTGCTTGGTTTTGAACCCTGTTCGGTCTTCTTTCTCTTCTTTCCTTTAGAAACTGAAGTTGCATTCTGTTCTTGTAGATAGTCTTTTTTCGTCTTGTACCGACTTGCACCACAGTTTGGACACTTGTCTAAGTCTGCGTAATCATCTCGATATAGGATACAATGATTTCTGCATGCGTGAATCTTCTGTACACCTATAGTAAGCGAACTGATGAGCTTCTTGGCATAGTACGTGTTAGCAGGCACTTTGTTCTCCTTTGGAAGCATATCTCCGAGAGTACTCAATAATGCATCGAAGCTAGCATCGGACCATCCATATCTAGCTTTCAACATCAACAACTTAAGCACAGACCGCAACGTCCTGAACTCTTTGGTACAACCCTTCGTCTCATCGTACAATGGCTCTATTGCTGCCTTCTTAAGGCCTCTATACCTTTCATAAAGAACATTGATGGATCAGTATGACGACGCAATAGTGCAGCCATAAATTCCACGTCTTCACACCCTTCATCCACCACTTCATCCACCACTTCATGATCATCAACATTTGGCATAACAGGTTGACTCTGATGTTGTGTCTCATGTATGAACTGGCATCCATCGTCAACAAGCATATCAAGGCCATTGGGGTTGATGTTCGCAGGGTTTATAGCTGGATATGGTGTAGAGCTACCCTCTCCATGCTTTGTCCAAATCAAGTAATCATTCATAAATTCTCGACAGAGCAGATGAGAAAATATTGTTTGTGTGTCGTCAAAGACTGCAATATTTTTACAGTCTACACAAGGACATGGTATGTGCTTCGTCTGGATTCTCCATGCATGCATCTTAGTGGCATCAATAAACCTTTTGACCTCTGGTATGTATGATGGATCTACTCTTGATAAATTATACATCCAGAATGATCTTTCCATCGGTTACCTATATATATAACAAGTTTATTGTAATCAATGTAATTCAACCATGATTGTTATGAGATATTAATTTACTAACCTTTTGATGATCAACAACTTCCTCTCATGACGAGGTGAAAAACCTCGCACTTGTATATTTCTCAAATTATAGACGTTGAGGCCTAAGGTTCTCTAAGTATGAGAGAGGAGGCATTGCAATTAATTAATTAAATTAATTGGTAGATTTAATTAAGCACTAACCACATCAAAAAAATTAATACAAACTAATAAAATAAAACCAACCAATTAATTGGACTACTATTGAAGAAAGATATAGTAATTAATTAAACAAATTATTAATAATTAAAACACTCCTTCTCTCTAAATAAATTAAACACTACTAATTATCTAAACAAAAATAATTAAAATTAAATCTAATGAAAATGAACCCTAGCAATTAAATAAGAAACAATCTTCAATTTCTTCTCTCCAAATGAACCTATTCATGCATGACACACTAAATCTATAGTGAAGGATAAACTTTAATTGAGAAATAATTATGGCAAGAGCTAAGAGAGACATAAAAATCTATCTTGAACCACCACATCTAAGCAAATAGAGTGAAAACCCTATCTTTTTTCCCCCTCTCACTCATGGTGAAACCCTAGATCCAAAAAGTGGCTACAATTGAGCAATATTGGCTAAAAAGATGCGGGAGGGGCATAAACTAACCTTTTTAGCAACCTCCTTCCAAGAATTGAATATCAAAACCTCCCCCTTGTATTTTAGGAAATCTGGATCTCCAAATCGCCAACAATAGAAGGTTGGCCTCGAAGTTCTTGTCTTTGGTCGTGGAGGAAGAAGGAGTATTTATAGCAGACCTAGCACCGGCGATTGGCTTACCAAACCGCCGGTGAAAACCAGTTATCACAGGCGGTTTGGTAAGCCAACCGCTAGTGCTAATGGCCCCATTAATGCAGGCGGTTGTCTTAGCCGGCCGCCAGATGTAAATGGTAAATGGTCATTATCGCTTTGGCGGTGGCTAAGACAACCGCCAGTGTTAATGGGGCCATTCGCACTGGCGGTTGGCTGACAACTGGTTTTCACTAGCGGTTCTAAAGCTGGCCCCACGTATTTTTTAACACTGGCGTCCTTTAAAATGAACCGCCTGTACAACTTGAACCATGGCGCCAAGAGAAATCATTTACGTACTAGTAGTCCGAACGGAAGGTTCAGGCTAACTTTTTTTCTGCAGTTCGTTCGACGCCGCAAAGGCAGGCAAAACTGTTTGAATCAGATAATTTCACGTGCGTTGCTGCGGGAATTTTAGTACACCAAATTTTAGGTGTATATACAAGATGAACGAAGAAAAGAGTAAAATATTATGATATTTTATGAGTATGATATAGTATGACAGAAATATCAGGGGTGAGATGGAAAAATTTTGTTGGGTACTAGTAGTAACATATGTAATCAATAAATTTATTGATAAAATTAGACAACTCAGCGACTTCGATCCAATCCGTGCCAAGCCAATGGCACTTGAAATACAAATGTCTGCAGGTTGAACAAACATAAGATACTCTCGGTCCTATCCTAGTGATAAATTGTTTGAATATGGGCAGTTAGTTAAAATTTTAACATGCATGCACTCTCAGCTAATTCGTTTACGATTAAATCTGACCAACGTGCAGTTAACTTCAGTTGCAAAATATGGAATACATATACACAAATAATTTATTTGTTTGGGTCTCATCTTGTAGTTCCTGCTCACTCTAGCAACTCATCTGAGTGAACATGCAGACCTGAAATAGTGATATGGCCTTTGAGAGGATCCGTGCAAAACAGGGACTTTACATATATACCTGCGATCAAAACAACACTTTGTTGCACTTGAGTTTATTATTTTAACTTGTCCTATATTACAGGCCCCTGACCCTTTAAGATAATTTCAGGCAACACTCTTGTAGTATCAACTATTACAAGTAAATTATTACTTTTGCTATAGTCCAAAACTCCAATGCAAAGCTCTGGCTGCATGCATTTCGGTATGAAGTCCCATCGCCCATGCTATTACACCAAATATATATATATATATATATATATATATATATATATATATATATATATATATATATATATATATATATATATATATATATATATATATATATATAATATATCTAGCACGCGTAACGCTAACAGTAGAAGCTGGTTGCATTTCCTTGTCAGGTGCATCAGGTGCATGCCATGCCGCCGGCTTGTTGAAACACAATCACCACCAGCTGAGAGAGCTGGCCTGCCCGTTCCGCCGCCGTGTGTGTTAGTTTCTTTCAGCGTCAGGTCCCATGCAGTTGTTTGTTGACGAGCACGCACGGCAGGTTTAATTTGGCGAAGCACGCAGCATCTTGCATTGGTATTGATACCCAGCGTGCTGCTTTAATTAATTTCTTCTCCGATTATGATTGCTCCATCTATGTATGACAACATATGAGCTGGGTTTCCACAAGTCATCTGTCAAAATATGGAAGCCCGGCTCAGATTCGCATATGCAACAAGCTGCCTGCCTGCATGTGTCGGTATCAAGTTCCATGCTATGCTATGACTATACTGTACCAAATAAATCTACCGTGTAACGCAAAAAGTAGAAAACGGGTTGCGTTAGTTATTGCATTTCGTTATCAGGTGCCATGCCAGCAGCTTCTTGAAATAGAACCACCCACGCACCACCAGCTGATCCAGCTGCCCGTTCCAGCCGTCCTCCGTGTGTATCAGCCTCAGGGCCCATGCCTCAAGCAGTAGTGGTTTTGTCGTTTTGACGAACGCGCACGCATCCACGCACAGCGGGTTTGTTTGGCCAGTGCTCCATGTATTCAACAAATTGTCTGCCTGCAAGTCGGTATCAAGTCCCATGCTATGCAATATTGTACGGTACAACTTGAACCCAGCAAGTGGTGACAACTTGAACCCAGCAATTTTCACTGAGAAACAAACAAATAGGCACATCTATGTGTCCATAACTAGCATGGCAGGTTAGTTCATGGATCCTTCATTTTATTTGCTCCACATTATAAAAAAAATTTAACATGCCATTATTTTGAAAGTTACCATATTTTTATATTAAGCTTATTGAACACCTGCTTCATAATATTAATTACATTTTGAAAGCTAACAAAGAAGACAGTGTTGGTGCGCATTACTTACTCGAATGGTGGTGTGCATGTAAAGATCCTTTCTTATCCGGAGTAACCGACAACTGTCTCATTTTTATATCAGACGGTGACCAAGAATCAAATGGTGACAATGGTAATCGATTCTATTTTCTTGGGAAAGAGCAAATGGTGACAACTCGAACCCAGCAATCTTCATTGAGAAAGAAACAAATGGGTCCATCTATGTGTACACACCCAACATGACAGGTTAGTTTGTGAATCCTTCATTTTATTTGCTCCACATTATAAAAAAAATTTAACATGCCATTATTTTGAAAGCTACCACATTTTTATATTAAACTTATTGAACAACTGCTTTGTAATATTAATTATATTTTGAAAGCTAACAAAGAAGACAGTTTTGGTGCGCAATACTTATCCGAATGGTGGTGTGCATGTAAAGATCTTTTCTTATCCGGACTAACTGACATCTGTCTCATTTTTATATCAGATGGTGACCAAGAATCAAATGGTGACAACAATAATCGGTTCTATTTTTCTTGGCAAAAAGCAAATGGTGACAACTCGAACCTAGCAATCTTCACTGAGAAAGAAACAAATGGGCCCATCTATGTGTACACACCCAGCATGGCAGGTTAGTTCGTGGATCCTTCATTTTATTTGCTCCACATTATAAAAAATTTAACATAATTCCATTATTTTGAAAGCTACCACATTTTAATATTAAGCATATTAAACATCTGCTTCATAATATTAATTATATTTTGAAAGCTAACAAAGAAGACAATATTGTTCCGCAATACTTATACTAATGGTTGTTCTTATGCGGACTAATCAACATCTGTCTCATTTTTATACCAGACGGTGACCGTCATGTTCATGAACACGGCGGCCATTTCCATGGTGGCCACGATAACCATTTCAATTTGAGGAACATCGGCTTCCTGGAGGATGCCTTGACACCTGGATAAAGGATTGCCCCTTATATAGCACCGGCTAGCAGCCGAGGTGCACCTTTGCTGCCTCGTAATGTGGCTGATTCCATCCCGTTCTCCATGAAGAGCTTCACGGGCATCCTCAGGATGTTCTCACCAGTATCGCGCACCAGGGCAGAGAGCATACGGTACTGGCTAGACCATTGTGAGCACCCCATAGTTGTCAAGGGCGAGAAGAAGGCGTGCGTCGCTTCCATCGAGTCCATGATCGATCTGGCAGCGTCCGTGCTCAGGACCGGCGACATCCGGGCCTTCTCGTCCCCTAGCGTCCCCGTGGAAGGTCGTACAGCTTCCAAGGTTTACACGGTGGTGGCAGTGACGGCGATCACTAGCCCCGGGGACACCATGACATGCCATGACATTCCATTCCCGTACAAGGTGTTCGGGTGCCACGTCGTGGTGCCAACCAGGGTGTACTCCGTGACGTTAGAGAGCGACGGCGACGCGGAGAAGGAGAAGGAGAAGGAGAAGGAGAAGGAGAAGGAGAAGATAGAACGCTGGCCGTGTGCCACCTGGACACGGCGGAGTTCGACCCCATGAAGATGCCACCGCATGTCAAGCCAGGGGACGCCCCGGTCTGCCACTTCCTCGGCAAGGAAGACATCCTCTGGGTGCCTGCTGCAACCACAATTGGGGCACAGGGAGCCACCAACGACGTCACCGTAGCCGCCCAGTAGAGGCAGCAAAGCATCGTGCTCATGCAAGCTGGAATAATAGTAATGAATAATTGTTGTTACGTATGGAAATAATAAGGCTAGCTAGCTAGCTTGCTAGCTAGTGTGTGATTGTCCGAGTGAAATTTATGTACCATATCAATACATGTACCTTATATTATTACTTGTTGTGTTTGCACTGCGTGCTGATAATCTATCAGTTTCCCGCTATACTGGACTCCGTGATGTCAATGACAAGCATAACAAGAAAAAGAATCTTGATTACACCTAAAGAATGACCTTCGGACTGAATAATGTCTGAGCTCCATTCAGCGTAGGCCAAATGTCTACCATTTCCATGGGCACACCGCACACGGCGGGCCTGAGATGAGCCCTTAGGCACAAGACGCCAAGACCACACGTCGCCGGCCGAATCCGACATCAGCCAGCTCCCATACCACCTTGAAGGAGACCCTACGGTTTTCCCATCGGCCTGAGAGGTTCGTCAGCAGGGTCGACGGCGTCGAGTTCTTGGGGAACAACAGTAGGAAAGTGAGCGTAATAGTGAAATTGACTACTATTTGTGGCGCTATATATATAGCACGAAGATAATGAATTAATTAAGTATTTATTTTAATTATGATGAATGCTCAACGAACGAACATGTCCGCCAGTTTCAGTGGTCAGCATGCAGAATGATCAGCGGAAACTGAAAATCCATCAGGATTCAAGAACAAAGCTGCTCAATGGCGTCGGCAATCCCATCGATCGTGACCATGCAAACATGCATCTCAACGGCTTGCTTGGGCCTAATGGATCACAAACTATATAGGCCTTTTCCACGATCCGCATTCTAATGGGCCTCCATTGGTCACCAGCTTTACTTCGGTCCAATCAATGGTGGGCTAGCGGAGGGCTCGTTTATAGCTTATACTCGTTTTATTCTTATGTTATATAATGGGTCATGATGTTTGCATAAAAGGATGGGATAAACATTTTTTTGGCCGGGCCGCACGACTTATGGGTGCATACCCGCTAAAGGGTACAAATGTTGAAAGAACTGAAAATGTTTTTTTTTTTTTTTTGTGGGAATTAGAAATAGGAAATGGTTAGAGAACACACATCGAGAAGCTCCTAATTTTTTTCCCTTCAGAAAAAAAGAAGCTCCTAAATTTTCTGAAAGGTTGTTTGTCAGAAAAAAAAAATAAAATACCATAATTCTTAATTCTTAAAGACTGCACAGCCATAGGTAAGGTTTACGGCCTACGTTCCCACAAAATATCAATTAAGAAAATCAATTTCGTCTTAGCGAAAGGATGACGACACAAATTATAGGTGCAAGTACAGTGCATACGAGAAAAATCATCACCAATGCATGGTGTCATTCCCTATCTTTTGTACAGTAGTATACCTTGCATGCATGCCATGGAATGGAAGCGTTGCTTTATGTGGGCATGTGGTACCAGTTAATCTGAAATGATCACAAGATCAGTCATGGGCATTAGTTGACTTGTTCAGATCTCAACTGCATTTTGCTGCAGTTGAGTTGATGTGATTCGAGCACCGTGCTGCATTTAATCGCTTGTTTCTGCACGAACCATTTTCACTGAACCAACGCAATTGAGAGTTTTTTTTTCATTTCTGCATCACATACCATCTGGATGTCTTTAAAATATTCCAGCGCAGTAGTTGGCTTCAACTAAAACTCTATTGTGAATTGTGATGCGAAGGTCGTGTCAGTGATGGTCCACTTTGGATATACTTCTCTTCTAGTCAGAAATTACATTGCAATATATTTTGAAATTTTACTCTTAAGATTCTACATAGTTGCATGGTCTGTACTTCTGAATGCTACCTTTATGCAGTTATGTAGTACTGCACACTTGCACCTGCAAGTACTTGCATGCAGTAATGTAATTTACTCTGCAAGTCTACTGACCGATCCCCACTGGGCTAGAGTTTGCCATGGCAGCTACTGACCGGTGAGAACCATGGGAACAGTGGCGGACCCAGGATTTGGATGTTGGGTATGCCCGGCTGCACAGCTGGAGGTCGTCGGCCACGGCAAGGCGGCAAGGACGGTCGTCGGCCACTGCTGGAGGTCGTCGGCCACTGCTGGAGCTCAAAAATGCAGGGTATGCCTGGGCATACCCAGGCACAACGCTGGGTCCGCCCATGCATGGGAACGTTGATCAGAAAACTCAAGTGCGTTATGGTTTTAAGGAAATCTGTCATCACCGTTGCCCCTTTGGATTCGCCGCCATGCATTCATTCCCATATGATAAATGGGCAGCAGGCAGCAGCTACTAAGCTGACTATACTGACACAAAAATCATTTTAACTCAACACTGAGTATATATATATTCTATTAAATCCTTTGATACAATCCGGAGCTCTCCTGCCATATTTGTTTCAAAAAAAATATGTATATAGATTTTGCATTTTCTCATATCTATAGATACTGAATCATGTGCTGAGTAGTGGGGCCATAAATAGCATATGGCATGTGAGGCATGAAATAGGGTGGGTGCCTGGACTAGGCATGCATGAATCATGAATGGAAACTATTCCCCATATGGGTCCTTAGCTTGTCCACAGCCCATATATAGGTTCGAGTCTCCAAGCAGTAGCAAGACCCCTCCTGGTGTAATATGCATGCTATATAGTGTACTCATGGTATTGTCATCTTCAACTTCCTGCAACTGATCCACCTCAAAAAAAAAAAAAAAAAAAAAAAAACCCTTCCTGCAACCACGCTGAAATGAATGGACGGATGAATGATTGGCGTCAGGCGGGTTGGGGTACAATCCTGAATCATGGTCCACACACGCAGATCGACCGGCCTCAACCACATTTCCATACCAATAAATTAAGACCACCGGCCGTCCCACAGCCAAAATAATTCATTCATTTCATAGTGTTAGGTATCTGCTCTTCTGTGTCATGAATCATCGTGTGTCCGGCGGCGTTCAAATGGCAAAATATCTACTTGTGACCTTTTGTTGTTGGAAACTCTGGATCTGTCTCTCACTGGTCCTGTAAGCATCTATCATGCTTACTTGTGATCATAATGCTGCATACCCTTATTAACATTGCCACTGTTTGGGTGTGGTCCAAATCCGATCCGATCCGATCCAATCTAATCTGAGATGATGTACGAGGTAGAGGCTGAACAGCATCCGTGCATGCAGATGCAGGACCCCCAGCGTGTCCAGCTAGAAACTTGAACGTGATGCCTGTGGTCCCTGCGTCTATGCACATGCACGCCGCCGCGTTCCGGAGGGCGGCGGTCACCATGGATGCATGCTCTTAGTTGTTGGTGGCAACTATAGCATTTCTTCGTTCGATCAGGTCCATATCTTGCTGTGTGATCCATCCTCCATTGGTCCATCAACTAAGAGTTAGTATTAAGTTGCCGAATCTTCTGTTGTTGGGTTTAATCATCGGAACATACTGTACGCGGTATGTATGTACGTTTGCAGTGCAGGAGCAGGAGCAGGAACAGGACTGTCGTAAATGCTAGGCCGGGTGCAAGGCATTGCCTGTTCTACGGTACGGTTAGTACTAACTGCTGGTCATTCGTGTCTCCATTTTCCCATTTGGCACGATGGCAAAATACACCATGCCTGCACAACATAAACACATGATATAGTGCTCGCTCATATCTGTTCCATGCATGTCTCAGCTCCTTCAATAATGGTCTATCAAGGTCCTGCTTGGCCTAAGTTCTCTGTGTCTTCTAGACCAAAAACTGGTGAGTGTCTCATTACTAGGAATAAGCTAGCTAAGGTATCAACAATTAACTAGTTCGGGGTTAATTTCAACAATTATCCATCATGGGCCATATGGATATCAAAATTAATTTACACTCCCACGGATTAATTGATGTTCTAAACGAGGGAACCCTGCAATTATAGATCAAACGAGATATAGGACATTGCTTCTTCTTAGGCAATTCATCCATAGAGATCTCAAAGAAGTATCTATTAGAAGAAAAATCCTAAGACATTATGGCTAGTACTTAATAAAGCATGCTATGATCGGCAAAAATAACTTATTTGTCCTAAGGCCAATTATGATTGGAACCATCTACATCTCTAGGATATTACAAATCCATTGACAAATACAACCATGCGGTCCATACAATCTGCTCTAAGTTAATATTTTGTGAAAAAGAACCTATAGATGCGGAAAAGATAGAGAAAAAACCTTTCTACTATGCTTCACGTCTTACAGCAACAATATCGTGCAAGTAAATTCCAAGTTTATTCTGAACTTACACACTTCTACTCAGGCGGAAAAACATGATGAACTTCTGTCAAGGGTTAGGGGCAGCACCCCTACCTGAAGTTAATTATAATGCTCAGAATAACAAGTTCCCTGTGTTTTCTAGCGCAACGACCGTTGAGTGATGACACATCACTAGGAATAAGCTAGCTAAGGTATCAACAATTAATGAGTTCGGAGTTTAGGTTCATATTTTTTTGTCTCCTTTTTGTGTTACTAAATAGAAGGGATAAGTAATAAATCTTGACATGACTTTTGGTTGCGTGTAGATTTTTGCGGCACAAATACCGTTGATGTATACATGTGTTTCTTTGGACTTACAAGGTTCCGTCATGATGACAAGATAGCACAAATCACAAGTTTACTATTTAATTCACAAAGTTGATGTTTGCATATCTTTTTCCAAAGTACAGATTCAAGCACCCGAGACATACAACAAGCCTGTTGCTTCTTTAGATATAAAAATACCCCATAAATAAACAAAAATCTCAAAAAGTCACTAACTTATTTAAACGTAAATAAATAAATAAAAACTACTTAAGAGAAAGAAACAAACAGCAGAAAACAAATGATCAACAGATCAACAACGAGATGTACCAAACTTTGTCGTCTCTCTAAAACCAAAAAGTCAAGGACAAAAAATCTCTACTTTTCTCCCCTTATTAACAAATGTTTGTTTAATCAATCAACAGTAAGTTTGATTTAGTTGTTCTTCTTCGTCCTTCCAGTATCGGCGGCGGCGGCCCCAGCCGGAGGGGCTAACGCCGCCGACTTGTCACCAGTAGTTGACGGACGACGCCGTCGTTGCCGGCGAGCATGAGGTACTTGTCCTTCCTGGTGAGCATGGTGCATCCGTACCCCTAGCGCGTCCCCCCATCTTCCTCTGCACGAGGTTGGCCATGTCGGTGCTGGGCGCGGCCCTGCTCCGGACGGCGCTGGTGTCGACCTTGTCCAAGAACTGCACGGTGTAGCACATCCTGGGGTTCACCATGTAGTAGAGCGGGTCGAGGCACTTGAGCCCGCCCGGCGGTGGTGGCGTAGAACATGGAGGTCTCGACGGCGATCCCGACAGGGACGACGTCGTCGCTGAGCTCAGCGAACAGCGGGCTGAACCGGAGCAGGTAGGGCTCGCGGCAGGTGGTGCCCTCGGGGCAGACGACGACGAGGTCGCCGCGGGTCCAGGAGCCACGCCATGGCGGCGCCGCCGCTGTCCCGGTCGCGCGTGAGCCGCACGGTGCGGCCGATCGGCGAGATGAGCTCCGACATCCGGCTCAGGCTGTAGGACACGGCGCGCACCTGCCGGTCCAGCGCGACGGAGACGTAGACGGGTCGATCAGCGTCCGGTGGTTGCACACGAACAGCTGCCCGCGGCCGCCGGAGGGGAGGGCCGGGCGGGGAGCTCTTGAGCCGCCACGACATGCCCGTCGCCGCCAGGATCGGCGTCGAGTACTTGTATGCGGCACGGTGAGCGCCACGGCAGACGCGCGGCGCCCAGGGCGACGCCCATGGGTAGCCACGCGAACATGGCGGCCGTGTTCGCGGCGGTGGGGCGGAACGCCAGGCGACCGTCGTGGAACACCGTCGGCTTTGGGTACTTGTCCTCGCCAGCGGCCGCCACCGGCTCTTCTCGTCGGAGCTCACGACGAAGATCTCCTGCACGTCATCGTACATACGTTCAAAAAATACAAAAGGAAGGTCATCAGTTTGAGAGGTCCACAAAATTTAGCAAAAATTGAATCCAAGGCAGATGTTCACAAAATTCAGAATTGAAATGGGAGCGGAGAAGATTGAACAGGTGTTGTCCTGCTTTCTAGTTTTTGGAAAGAAAGTTTTTTTTTTTTCCTTTCTTTGGCATCACAGCTGAGAGGAAAATGAGATGTGAATGATTGATTGAGTAAGGATGTGAATGATTGATTGAGTTTGCATGATGAGTACGACAGCAACAGTGCGAGATATGCATATTCAAGGACATGTGTAAGTTGATGTTGTACGTTTTGTCTGTGTCATAGTACTGGCAGCCATACAAAATGTCCTACATGTTTTTGTACTGTTGCCTGATAGCCAGGACGCACGATACCTACCTGAGATCCTGAATAGAATATACTATATGATGCTAAATTGTAATAAAGCACGCTACTTTCATGCCGAAACAGAGGCTATGCATGACGGAAGGAAAATGCAACATGTATGCATGTTTGAGAAGCTCTGTCATGCATATTCTGAACCTTCTGAAAAAGAATTTTTTTGTTCTTCTGATTAAGGAGTAGTTCATTAACCTACTTTTAATCCGTTCAACTTTAATAACTAATTAAATATCTATACAAAAAGTCATGCATATTTTGATCCTCTTTTTTTTTCCCCCTTCAAATCAGTTTGGTAACCTACTTTCTAAATCTGTTTAACGTTAGTTAGCGAATTAAATATTCAAAGTCAAACTGAAAACAGAATCTACTACTAGATATTGATGCGAACTAATTATAGTTATCAATCATCATCATCTTCCACGGTTTCTTTCTATACCTTGCAGCACCGTGCGAGTGGATGATCAAGAAACTCCATTGACCCAGAGAAGCCCACGGCCACCTTGCTGTCACTCTCCTCCTCCGCCGCCGCCGGCGGTGCCAACCCCACCGCCTTCACCACCACCTCCGGCAGCACGACGTCGTCTTCCATGAGTCCGGTGTAGAACCCCCACACGACCTTCATCTCCCTGGCGACCACCGTCTCCACGCCGAGGTACTCTCTGAGGAAGCCCTCCACCATGACCCTAGGCAAGGCCGTGACGCACACGACCCTGGCCGTCGTCCCCGCCGCGCGCACGGCGTCGAACGCCTCCGCCGCCACGTCCTCCATGAGCCACTTGGGCAGCACGGCGCGGCCGGCGCGGAACCGCCCGCCGGCGCGCAGGCCGCAGAACGCGACGCACGCCATGGCCCGGACGGCGGCGCCGGCGGGCATGAGGTGGATGAGCGGGCACAGCAGGAGCAGGACCAGCCCACGCAGGAAGCCGCCGGCCTCCAGCGCCACCAGCATGAAGTACGGGAACAGGTCGCCGCCCGACCGCAGCAGCGCCGTGTCGACGTCGACCACGAGGGTGGCGGCGGCGTTCACCGTCGACGACGGAGGGCTGGTGCGATGCACCACTGGAGGGGTTGATGGTGATGACTTGGAGTGAGGAGGAGGAGGCGGCCGCCGGCCGTGGAGGAGGAGCGAGAGCATGGCGGAGAAGAGCTTGTGCGCCAGGAGGAGCCTCTTCTTGGCCATGGCGGACGGTGGCCGGGTGCTGCCGCGTAGATGTAGAGGATGTAGTGGTGGTGCCTGGCGCTGGGGGCGATGAGTTATTGTGTGGGGGTGTGTTTGTAGTAACAAGTTGGTGAGAGGAAATGAGAGGTGATGACAGATGTTGGAGAGTGGTGTGCAGTGCCGGTTGGTGCGTGAAGTGTAGTGTATGTAGGGATGGATGGATGCCAATGCCATGGTCCAGCCCGATGACTTATATAGATGGACAACTCGACCGGCTGGCTGGTGTTGGGCATGCATTGGTTACTCATGCATGTATCATGCACAATCCAATCCTTTGGGGATGGTTTCTGTTATGCATGCATGCATGTGTATGGGCAATGTTGAGCCGGCCGGCTACTAGTAGCTGCTTATAGATGGCATGTCAAAGTCGTGCACTCATTGCTGCTTTTCCGTGTGACTGGTTGCAAACTTGTTGCAATGCCGATGGACATGAAACAGAGACGTTCTGAATGGGCATGCACTGGGTCTGAATGGAGAGACACAGCACATACAGGGTCTGAATGGGCATGCACTGGGTGCAAAGCGCAGTGCCGGGTTGGCGTTCTCCGGGAAGAAACAAGAAAGCGACGGAACAAGGCTGGTCGTGGTGGTGTCTTTGGATGCTAGTGCTAGCTGATAGTAATAATAAGTGTATGTGTATGGGCATGCATGCAAATTTATTATTTTAATTGTTTTGCCTGTTATATAAGCAATTAAATTTTTAAATAGTAGCGCGTGGAAGAAGTTGGAATTCTCAGGGAATTAATATAGTGCATTTAATTTGTTCATCACGGCATGGCCTCTCTTAATTTGGTCTCACACACACATGCAGCGGCATACCAAGCTTGACGTCGTCAAAATTGCTATTTTTTCTTTTTATAAAAAACAGTTGAGTCATTAAAAACTTGCATGAATATGTTCTCTAGCTAATATGAGCAATGCAAGGACGACGTACGGCCACGGCGTACAAAAAACACATGGATGACACTTGTCACGCGCATTGTGTATGTCTGTGTAAAGGTCGACGATTCAAGTCCATCATTTGCTAATCCTACTACCACTACTAGCACGTCCACTCGTAAATTAAAGGTGCACGACTGTAGCTAGTGCTGCTACCCCTCCTTTAGCAGGTCGCGAACAGTGCATATGTTTTAATTTATGGACGAAAGAAAACTATAGCATACTGTAGTAATTAAACACAGCACACAAGCCACGACGTTTTCTTCGTCGTCCGTCTTCAACAGCTCGAGTGTTTATGAAGTAATCACACTGTGGTCGAGCAAGGTTACATGGGCGACATTAATGAGCGAGCTAGATCGCCGGCCGGCCGGCCGAGTAGGCGCAGGATTGTCAAACGGCAGCAGTTACACTGCTGTCAACTGCCATCAGTTTCTGAAAGTACTAGTAGTACTACTGTACAAACCTGTCCTGCCAACCTGCAGGTCGATCGATTATATCTTGTCTGAATGAGGTCTGAACTGAAACAGCTGGGTGAGTCGTCGTCGTCGTCGCTGCAGCATCTGTCTGTCTATGATCTGCAGCTGGAGGCAGGTACAAGAAGAATGGTAGCCGCCTGCATCCGGACGTGGCCGGCCCGACAGTTCCTCCGCGATTTGCGTGGTGCCGCGATGGAAACGCACGCATGCTGCCAAAGTGGCAGGTTCTTCGTTCGATCTCGCGCGGTTTCGAGAGAAGATCGAGATGAGAGCTAACAGTAGAAACTGGTTGCATTTCCTTTTCAGGTGCCATGCCGCCCGCGGGCTTCTTGAGACAAACGTCACCAGCTGATTCTGGAACGAGAAATAAACAGGTGTTGTGATTGTGATGCATGCGTCGTCATGCATATATATTAATATATTATTTATTCATTCATTAATTATACCAGCGTTCAATATAGCATTTGATTAAGCTTTATCAGGCCAGTCTCAATGGGGAGTTTCACCTCCCAATTTCCAATATGTATGATATGAAACGGGTCTCTTTCGTCGTTTATTTTACTGTTCACGGGTCCACCTGTCCCTATCATCCCTTTCTTCCCCACATCATCACCGCCTGGAGGCCAAGCATGGTGGCTCCGGCATAGACATAGCTCACGCCCGCAACCGGACGGACTCGCGGCAGCGGGCCGGTGGAGCCCTCGCGCTCACGGCGACTACGACCGGCGGAGGACGCGATGAAGAACGCACGGTCCCGGAGAAGAAAAGTCGCGATAAAATGAAGGGCCTCAGTGCAGGTTTCACGACATTTCCGAAGTTTTGGAAACAGTGCGTATACGTTTCGTGGCCATGAAACGAATTCCTTCTTTGTCCTCCCAGTTTCTTAAAAAAAATTGATGTGGCATCCTATTAATTGTACATAAAACCTCTCACCTGTTGAGACTAGCCTCAGTTCACGCTTCATCAATTTATTATTTATTTATTTATTTCATTCTTCGTGTGCCAAAATATGGAAGGCCGGCTCAGACTCCACGCACGCTACAAGCTGCCCTGCCTGCATTTCCATCGGTATCAATGTGTCCATATGGAATTTTCTTCCCATACTACACCAATAAATCTACCGCGTAACGCACACAGTAGAAAACTGGTTGCATTATTGCATTTCGTTGTCAGGTGATGCCATGCATGCATGCAAGTAGCGGCCTGCTTTCTTTCTCCGACCCGATGAGTTTGGTGCGATCGAGGCGGCCTGCTGTCTACGTACGTACGGTTGCGTCCGTCGCCGCAAGCGTAAGTGTGCTTACCATAAAATTGTACCTCGTGCTTCTGAAACACTAGCTAGTAGATTATCCTCGGTGACCAAGATCTCCATGCATGGGAGCATGAACCGACTGTCTGAAACCACAACCAGCGCAGGCATCGGAGTCTATTTATTTAAGCTATACTACTACTATATATGTTGTTGCTGCAAGTAAACACACACGTGTAATTCATGCATCTTCAGATGACGTGCACTTGCCTTTGGCCTTTTGTACAAATCCATGATTGTTCTTGTGTTGTTGTGTGGCACGGCGCTGGTGGATCATCACGTACGGCAGAAGCCAAAGCAGCACTGTCAGATGGTTAATTAAAGTCAACCACTCGGTTAGCGCATGGGTTGCGTGCAGTGCACCGATTGATGCGCGCGCACATATGTACGCCGCGTGTACGGTAAACAGCGGTGACGACACGTACGTCAGTACGTGCAACCTGCCTGCCCCCAACAAGCAACAAAAGTTGGGGAAAAAAAACAGAAGAAGGTGAAGAGAGTTTTAGCCAAAGAAAGAATTAAGAGGCAGCTAGCTAGCGCCAATTGTCCGTTTTCCTTCCGGATGATCGAATGGGACGTGCTTGTCTCCATCCTCGAGCGTGACCTAACTTTGTCTTCGCCCTCGATCGTGTCTTCCTCCGATCCGGTCAAATTCATCAAAGCGAACGTGCATGCATGCATGTTGCATTACCATTGGAGGCCAATTTCACATGCACGATGCATGCCTTTCGTGTTCAAGCTAGCTAGACCAGCAGAAACGAACCGACGATCGAACCCAAAAGATATATAGGAACGGCGGCGGCGTTGAACCGAGGTGTCTTTATTGCACGAGGTAAATTAAGCAGGTGATGATGATGGCGGTGGTGACGATGATGACGACAAGCTCCGTTCCAAGCTTCGTCTGCATGTTCAGATGAAATGAACTGCTGGCTCCAATGCAATACGTACGACTGCTGGCCTGCATTTGGTTTTTAATTTGTATCGTTCAAGTTTGACGAGAACGAACAGATAACCAGCTGACACTGATGCTTGCACTTTTTCCTTCCTGCTGCTAGTTGTAGGCACGAGCTTGCACTTTTCCTCTGTAAAAACAAATTTGCCGTCCTGTCAATTTTCTTTCTGTACATACGTACGTACCATGTCGGATAAAGTGTATAATCTTGACTCTCTGCTAAAACCAAAGTGTCTCATGCATCATTCTGAATTTGAATGAATATGGTTATGCAAGTATAGAAAATTGGGTCCAAGTGTTCATACCCTCCCTGTTACAGTACCAATGCTATGCAGAGTTGGTCTAGAATTGGCTACTTCGTTAACAACCCGCTGCTACAGTAAATAATGGTCTGCTTTGGCTGCGAGAGAATAGCTGCGGATTTTGTCGGAACCCTACATGGTCTGCACAAAACGTGCGTTCATTGCTTCTGCACTTCTGCTTGGACATGTATATGTCTACTTGTCAGCGTTATGTCCAAAATATCTGAAACGAAAGAGGAAGGTGTGGTGCACCTGCCAGACATTGAGATTTTCAGGAAATGGAGGGAAAATGAAGAACATGATGTGCACGATGTGAGTAAATATCAGGATATAATAAATATCCTGCTGGTCGAGGATGGAAATAAGCTGAATGTGACACTGAACAAAGAGACGAAAATGTGTTGCTTCCCTCGGAGGTCCTCTATGTGAACCAAGAGTTGTATATGATGGCTTAATTAGGACCTATTTGGATGGTCTAAAATGAGTGGTTAGCCACAGTTAAGAAATACTCAGCTAAAAGTTAGATAACTAGTAGCTAGTTTTTGGACCTTGCCTGTGTGGATCCTTAGCTAAAATGCGGAAAGCTACTCATGAAAAACACCTTTAATGGTGAAGCTGAGCTGTGCCAAACAGGTAGGAATGACAGATTGACAGAAAGTTGCTCAAAACATTTTTTTTAGGAAATACAAAGACAGTAAAACATGTTCATGTGTACAAAACGCACCGTGTATACGAGGTAGGGATGAAAACGGTACGGATATTTTTCAATCGTATCCGAGACCGAATTCGTTTAGAGGGGTTTAGATCCCTCCATATTCGAGTCCGAATATTCAACATCTGGTACCGTATCCGTATCCGAATACTCAAATCGCATATTTATGATGTCAATATCCAACATATTCTATCCGGCATGGTTGACACTCCGTATTCGAATCCGAAATCCGAGTAGAAATATGAAAATAAATGTGGTATCAGTGATATCCGACCGCATCCGATCCGTTTTCATCTGTGATACGAGGGCACTCCCAAGACGTCGACGTACTCTAGGTTCCCGGCGTACGTGATAAGCGAGCTTGTTTCCATTCCATTTCTACCAGCTAGTTCCTGACTTCCTGGACTTGGGCACTTGGGATTGGCAAGCTTCCAGGTCATCAGCCGGCCAGGGTCTTCCTCGTCCGGGCCGGCCAAATCCACTAGAATCCTTGTAGAATAGTCTTTTTTTTACGGGTAGATCCTTGTAGAATAGTCAAGTACCCCATTTCCAAGGGATACCTGTTGAAAATCGTTTCAACAAATCCATCCAAAACTTTTTAAGAAAAATTAAAAAGTTTTGAACTCGAAAGCTTTTCCAAGAGATGCCTACTAAAAATTGTTTCAATCTCTCACCAAAACAGATAAGAAGTATATCACTGAAAATTACTATCCAGCCATATGGGTATATGAAGAGCGCAAATTCCTTCATACCCCACCCAATTAGAATTAGGGGAAATAAAACATAAATGTAGAAAGTTCTCATTATAAGATCAGCCAATAGAAGAAAAAAGTTTCTAATTCTGCAGAACATTCTGAGCACGTGAAAAGTGAATAGCCTAAGGCAAAATGTGACCTGCTGATGATGCTTGTCGCCATCCACGAGTGCGACCTACTTTGTCTTCGTCTCGGTCTGTCTCCGGTCAATTCAACCTCTTCCTTGTTCCTAGCTCCGATCCGTTGTCACTGGCACGCCCTGAGACCAAACGGGATGATGACAAGTTGACAGCCTCCTCTCACAATCCGTGTTTAATCCCTTTCCTATCATGTGACCTTCAGAGCCTTTTTCAATGCTGCCTTCCATTCAAACTGACCAACAGAAACAAGATTCATCTACCCGAAAACAAAGAGAGAGGTTCATGTTGCATCGAAAAACAACAGTGTCGGAGGTGATGGTGGCGGCGCGGGCGATAAGCTCCGATCCAGTCTTCCGTTCAGATGAAACTGCCGTCGCAGCACGAGCTTGCCGTTTTTTCCTCTGAAAGACCCACCGGTCGCGGTGGCGACATGTCAGTCCTCATCCTCCACGATTGGCGGCTCCATTTCTGGCTCACATCGTCACATCAGGTTGGGAGAGTTTTTTGGAAGGTTTAGACGATTCGAGCCTGAGGTGTGTGGTCGAGCCTGGTTGATGTATTATCTCTCCAACTAATACCGAACTCCTGTTAGTCTGTTTGTTATCATCCACGTTTGACTGCTGCTGGGTGACGACAGGTATGTATGTACACCCATCCGTCTTCAAGCTGCTAAACTTGTTGATAAAGCGCACTGCAGTCGGCACTACTACTGGCTCCCGTTGAGACAACTGTGTGTCTGTCTGTCAGTCAGGAATAGATTTTTATTTGCGTCAAATGAACTAAACAAAGAGTTGTTGGGTGATGGAATTGTCCTTTTAGTACAGCTGAGGTTTGTTGAATAATGAGCTGTAGCGAACATAGACACGTACACTGCTGCAGAATCTATTTTTAGTCACATCCAAAATACTAGACTTTTAGATGAAGCAGCTTTTTGATCCACCTCTACTCGTATATCTCTAGAAATCAACGACGTCTTGAGATGGATACGTATTTGCCTCTAGAAATCAATTTTTAAAGATGAAACTCAGTATCTATTTTTATAGCTCCTTCTTGAGATGGATACGTAGCTGTCTCTAGAAGTCAATGTCGATTTAGATCTCTATAAACCAACCCTGTTTTGGACGTGAATGCACCTGCGTTGTCTCTTTGGTTTCGTCGAGCGCGCCGCTTCACGATGTTGTCGTCCCCTCTTCTCCCTTCGTAAAGCCGACGGAGTAGTACTACTAGCTTGCTCGCACAGGTTCCGGAAGTGGACGCACGCACTCGACGGCCGCTTTCGGCCGGAAATCATCGGATCCGAACGTTTGGACCCAAGACGACGTCCGAACGGCGTTCTCGCGTGCGGCTCTCCCCTCCCTCCATCCACCCGCGAACCTACTGTTTCTCTTCCTCGTGCTCGCGGCCCACGAGCTCGCCGCCGCCGTCTCTGTCGTCTCCAACTCCAGTGGGGTATAGAAGGGCCGGGCGACTGGGAGGAGGCAGAAAAGATAGGCAGTGCAGTTGGTTGGCGGGCGGTTTAGGGTAGCCGGCGGCGGTGGCCGGGTCAAGTCTAGGGCAGGGATGTCGCGGTCACCGGCGAGCTTGGCTGTTGGTATTTCTTAACGCAATGCGAAAAAATCCGCAAGCGCACGGAATTACCGTCGTAGCACTTCACCCCGAAAGTATCCAGGGTATCGTATTTCCACAGGGAACGGAGGTACTTCTTCTAACTAGCTCGTCCAAGGACAACACAAGGGTAGAGTGGTAGCTCGGATAGTGAGGTTCTTCTATGATTTAGGGTTTTCTACACGAAGATGACCTTGCTTACTACACTCTTGCTTCGGGCACCGGATCGCACCTAGTCTGCTAGGTGATACCGGCCTATAACTCTACGCCACACCCGAACGTGGGGGAATACAAGGGATGCTAGGGCTGTCACCACCTAACACCATCCCCTCACCCATGGAGTGTGAGGCAAACGGGGGTAACTTATAACTTAGATACCACGTCTACGTTATCGAATACTATTCTAGCATTACGCAGGGCTATCCGTCTTTATCAAGGAGCCTCTACTAGAATATCCGCTACTAAGTCAAGTAACGAACAACGAACCCGCAAGAATATAATACACAAGATAACTCAAAATAAAAACTCACCACCATGGTCGAACACGGACCTTATACTCCAAGTAGTATGTGGCCGTAGATGTACATGTCGAGAGGGAGCCGACACGTCCGGCACTCCACCTCCTCAATCCGGAGACACCGAATCCAAGACGAGAGATGACAGACATGCCCGAACCTCCTCTCAACTCTTCCTCACTCACTCCCTATGCTAAACTACTCTAGCTAGCTAGGGCCTAGGCCCCTATGAAGTGGAGCTCTTGTGTTGTGCTCTTGCCCCTTGGTGGTTGTTTGATTAGTTGATGAAATGAGGAGAGGGGGAGGCCTCCTTTTATAAGTGAGGTGGAGGGGGCCCTTTGCAAGATTCCACCCAAACCGACCTTTTTAGATACAATTCACCTGGACGCCCTTCGCAACCGCCTTTGGAACATCGGTGGGGGGAAAACCGACCAAAACCTGGGCTATTTGGGCTTGCTGGGGGTGCGGCCGCACCCTGGTGGGCTCCAATCAGGCCCATCTTTGGTGAGCACGTCGGCCTTGTCGTTAGCTTTCCGAAAAGGCCTGGATCACTGAAAATGGAGTCCGGATGCATCCTGGGCGTCCAATTTACTGAGGACTGCTCCTGCAGCCTGGACTGAATTCGAAATTTGTTGGGGCTTTCACTTCCTGGGCTCATGTTTGGTATTTGTATCTATGTTTGGGACTCAAGTATTCTGGTGACTGGGCCACTAATTCTTTGAGCCTTTTTATGTATATTTTGTAGCCCTTTATATGTACATTATCATGTATTTCTGGCATATCCTCCTGCAAGTGGTAAATCACCAAAACTTGTGGAACTGATTAGTTATAAGCCCTAACTCTAAGTTTAGTGATCATGTATATTTATTTTATGTGAGTGTTGGCGGTTATGTTTATGAGTCTAGGGACTGCCAACAAACTCCCCCACACTTGCCTCTTGCTCGTCCTCGAGCAAGGCTTTAAAGGTAGAAGTAATCATGAGCATAAAATCCTAAGATATACACTTTACATGAAAATTACTCCATCACATTTCTTATATAGGTGGGATATGTGGCACTAGCTAACATGTTTTCTTGGGTTGTTGAAAAGTGGAACGGTTCTCGAAACAAAGTTATCTTTTAAATTTCACATCTTAGTAACTTGGAGTTTTTGAAAGTTTTCAAAGAAAAATCATAGATCACTTTATACTCCTCAAATGATACTCTCAAATCACTCAAATGTGTATAATTCCTTACCAAGGCATAGCAAAGTCTTTGCTTTCTTTTTTTTTGTTCTTCCTACCTCTAAAAAGTTTATGTGGAGCTTTGGGTAGGGATTAACAAGATGACATACTTGCATTGCATATATTGTGTAAAGTCAAAACAAGGATCCACGGAGAGAAGTGTCATACTCTTAGATCAAGATGTGCTTATGTGTGGAAGATGATATACTAAAACTATACTCCTTTTGTAGACATGATCTCTCTACAATTTATTATTTTTGAGACATGGCTATCGTTTTTTCCTTTTTTTTTTTTGAATAAATGATCCTTCATGTGCTCATCTTTTTTTTATATACTTTGGACCTTCATATGTCCATTTTTTTCTTTTGGGACCTTCATGTGTCCTTTTTTTTTACATTTTTTTTCATAGCCCATGTCTCTTTTTTACTAAAATATAATTGTAGAGAAAGATCATTATCTATTATAACATGAAGTATTTTTCTAATAAGCATATTTTTTTGGGTCTACTCTCGGTGTAAGAGTAGAACATTTTTTGGTGGGTCTATATGAAAGGCATGTTTTTGCGTACTCCTAGTGTAGGAGCAGCACACACATATGTGGCGTGTGTGTAATCTTGATCTTGGGAGCATGATAAATCTCTCGACACGGGTCACAAGACTTGACCAAACTCAATGCAATAACAAGCAAAGCATATGTAGCAGGTTAAAAACTTTGCGGGGATGCATATCATATTTGGCCTTGTTAGGAATTTCTTTACCAAATGAGGAGTATGTGAAACTATGGTTTTGTAATATTTTTTTAAACAAATTCTCCAAGTACTTTGAATAGAAATAGTAGGATTTCTATGTCAGAATCATATCACACCCCTCAATAACTTAGTTAACATGATTGTCCTATCAAAATATTTTTCCACAAGCATATGTATATGGAACAAGCTTCATGCAAGCTTCTATCTCAGGAATATCATGATCATGTCACTTTTCAAAATGTTTAAACTAAGTGTGGTTCATGAGATTGCAAAGAGGCAACATTGGGTTATTGAGTCTAAGTTTTACGGTTAGGATTTATGTTTATTTAAACTCAGGATTGGAGAGAGATGAGGGAGATGTTGCACAAACCATCGTTTGTAGAGGAGAACTAAAGTAGAGATGGCTTGGCATGAACCAGAAGTTTAACCAGCCTTCTCTTGAGCTATCTGTCTTGTCCTTCTTCATGTTGGGTAAATACGATGTTGTGCAATCATGTTGGGGGGAGATCTCGAATGTGTGTGTGTTAAGCTCGAGAAATCTCCCCCACTTATTTTTTGTACCTGCTTTATTGGACAAAGAAACATAAATAGAAACAAGAAACGGCTCTACCGGCTTAAACAATGGGGAGCCTAAGCATTATTATCACCAAATTTTATTATTATCATTTTTTCTATATTTTTTATTCACCAAACTTTTTATTCTCACAAAGCTAAGATAAAATTTATAACAAAATTATAGCCTTGGTTTATCTCCATCAAAGATTACTTCTATAGCTTATGAAAACAACTCAAAGTTCATTAATCAAAGTCTAACACCATATCAAATTTTGATTAAAGAAGACTATTTTAACCTAAGCACCATGCTTAATTTAAAATGCCTATGGATGTACCACGTGTGAAAACATCCAAACTAGAGTATATATCATAAACCACAGAAGTATGAACTTGTATTCGCTTAAAGATTGAATAAAGAAGTTGGTGATCATTTATTACCTTTGCATACTTGAGTATACTTACCAGCAGTATAAGTAGATGAAGCTTTGATCCTGCTGTACGGTGGCTTGATTGCACATGGTCCTACTCAGGTGATCAACAAGGCTTAGGCTACACACACAAATAGTGTATATAGGCCATGGGCCTTGGTGATATGTAGCAAAGGGGAGCAACTTCTTTTTTTTTCTACTTCTCCTTTTCTTTTTGAATACTCTCTTTTTTTCAATTTTCTCGCTCTCTTTATTTCCTTTTTTTTACTTTTTCTTTCTCCCCTTTTTTGGCAAGATAGAGCTAGCACTTCTTAATCAAGACAATCCTTGGTGTGTATGGAGCTTTTGGTGAGAATCTCACCATCCTCCCTCATACTTGGACTTTTATAAAAAAGTCAAGTGTGTCATGTGTTCCTTCACCAAGACTGTCAAAATGTGCACTTGGTGCTTTGCTCCATGTTCAAAGCATTGCATGTACCCTTGTTCTTCTGAATTTTTAACCCGAGATGGTTAGCAACCAAGAATACCCGAAGGTGCATACTATCTTGACAACATGCTCTTGCTTTTTTATTATTATTATTGTTGAAAAGAAAAGTCATGTTATAATTATTTTTTAATAGTAATATAATTATTTTATTATTGTTTTTTTAAAAAGGAATAGAAGAAGAACTTTTTATGATAATCCGGGGTAACTCCGGCAGGTGCTTTGTTTATGGTCATAAGCTTGACCGTGGGAATTTCATCCTGTAGCTCTCGGTGGTGGTGTAGTTTCTATCTTCACCACCAAGTGTTCAGATATCATCGTTCAGCTGCAAGATTAGTACCATAATGCATATACAACATTTACAATGCTTATGATAAATGAAGGCATTCATATCCATTCTTTAAAAAATTTTACAAACAAGGATCAAGAGGTGGTTTGGATCCTTGTAGAAGCATGTGGCACTAGGTGAGATGTCCATGGCACGGGCGTTTTTCTTTCTCAAAAGATAAGTTATTTTTTTGAACATCATTGAATCTCGATGACTATCGAGAACAATGCTTGGATGGCCAGAGGGACATGGCTTGGGTTCGAGTGGTGATGATGGACGTTCAGATTCACAAGGATGAAAGAAAAGTTCAGAAGAAACGAACGGTGATATGAATTTCACCTCCTGGAACAAGTTACGGTTGGGATCATGTTCTGCCATCAAGATTTCTGGGCAAGGAGTAGGTGCGGCGGAAGCAATCTGTCCAAACTTCTCACTAAGGCTCCCATGGGATGGTTTTTCTTAAAAAAAGTGTTTCTAAAGGGCAGCCTATGAGCAGTTCAAATTCAAAGACGGCATAGATGTAGAAATCTAAGTAGACCTCAGTTTCATCAATCATGATGGGAACAACCTTAGCAATCCCACAACACTCAAAAAATGAGTCTAGATGGACTTTGAAAGAGTTTGTCGGTTGGAACTAGCGGTGTTTTGTCAACAAGGGTTTCCGCAAGGAATTGTGACATGATATTAGCCCCGACCGTGGGATTATGCATGGCTTCTATGATAGTTCCCCTTAACGAGCAAAGCATGGTTGTAGAAGGTGAAAGAATCCGAATTACTTCGGAAGAATGTTTCACTTCCGTTAACCATTCTTTCAAAGGTTTTACTTTAGGGAAAACTTCATTGTGCTCAAAATGCCATGAGGTATTGCTATGATCCTCAGATAAGATAGGAAACTCCGAAGGTTGAATTACGCCATCCTTCGATGTTCCTGGTTCGGGTGAGGGCCCTATGTATGTAGAGGGTTTGGCTAATGAGGGCTCCTCAGAGCTTGACATGCCCCTTCTCTAGAGGGATTTAGGTTCTACGATGGAAGACGAGTGCTGATCAAGGAAGTTTTCAAAGAACTTCACATGTTCCATCATAGGTCTATGTGTAAAACGACCTCCAGTGGGCACGTCAAGGCATAGGTCAGCATCCATGTCAAGACCCGAATCAAAAGAGACGTAGCAAAATGCCATCGAGTAAAGATAAGTCTAGGCTAGCATGAATTAATGTTAAAATACTAGCCTAGGCTACACCTATGGATTCCTTCTCAAGTTGCTCGAATTCGAGGATTGCCTTTGGTAGAGAGACGATACGAGACATAGGGAAGAATGCAAGACAAAATTTGTCTTTAAGTTCTTCCTAATCCTCATTCGTACATCCTACGGCATGTGTATACCATTGCTTCGCCTTCCCAAAAAGGGAGAAGGGAAACAATTTCTACCTTAGAGTTTTTGTGTCATCCCTGATATGCTCAGGCACGAACACATTTCCTCAAAATCTCGCAAGTGATTACACGGGTTTTCGTTTTCACATCCTGAGAAGGGTTGTGCTTGAACTATGGCTATCAAGCGAGGGTGGAGTTCATAGCTAGATGAGAGTTTTGGTTTGGAAGAAAATGGTGGCTCAGAGAACTCCCCCATAGGGAAAGTAAGATTTTGAATAGGAGTTAAATTCATGGTAAAAGAGATAAGAGAGGTAATAATTTCTTTTTAAATTTTTTTAGAAAAAATAAAAGATACAGATACGTGGACGAACTAAGTTCGAAAATATAGCAACCGTTCCCCGGTAACGGCACCAGAAATGCTTGTTGGTATTTCTTAACGCAATGCGAAAGAATCCGCAAGCGCACGGAATTACCGTCGTAGCACTTCACCCGGAAATATTCAGGGTATCGTATTTCTACAGGGAACGGATGTACTTCTTCTAACTAGCTCATCCAAGGACAACACAAGGGTAGAGTGGTAGCTCGAATAGTGAGGTTCTTCTATGATTTAGGGTTTTCTACACGAAGATGACCTTGCTTACTACACTCTTGCTTCGGGCACCAGATCGTACCTAGTCTGCTAGGTGATGCCGGCCTATAACTCTACGCCATACCCGAACGTGGGGGAAAACAAGGGATGCTAGGGCTGTCACCACCTAACACCATCCCCTCACCCGTGGAGTGTGAGGCAAACGAGGGTAATCTATAACTTAGACACCACGTCTACGTTATCGATTACTATTCTAGCGTTGCGCAGGGCTATCCGTCTTTATCAGAGACCCTCTACTAGAATATCCACTACTAAGTCAAGTAATGAACAACAAACCCGTAAGAATGTAATGCACAAGATAACTCAAAATAGAAACTCACCACCATAGTTGAATACGGACCTTATACTCCAAGTAGTATGTGGCCGTAGAGGTACATATCGAGAGGGAGCCGACACGTCCGGCACTCTGCCTTCTTAACCCGGAGACATCGAATCCAAGACGAGAGATGGCAGACACGTCCGAACCTCCTCTCAACTCTTCCTCACTCACTCCCTATGCTAAACTACTCTAGCTAGCTAGGGCCTAGGCCTAAGGCCTAGGCCCCTATGAAGTGGAGCTCTTGTGTGGTGCTTTTTCCCCTTGGTGATTGTTTGATTGGTTGATGAAATGAGGAGAGGGGGAGGCCTCCTTTTATAAGTGAGGTGGAGGGGGCTCTTTGCAAGATTCCACCCAAACTGACCTTTTCAGATACAATTCACCTGGACGCCCTTCGCAACCGCCTTTGGAACGTCGGTGGGAGGCAACCGACCAAAACCTGGGCTGTTTGGGCTTGCTGAGGGTGCCCCCGCACCAGGGTGCGGCCGCACCCTGGTGGGCTCCAATCAGGCCCATCTTTGGTGAGCGCATCGGTCTCGTCGTTAGCTTTCCGAAAAGGCCTGGATCACTGAAAACGGAGTCCGGATGCATCCTGGGCGTCCAATTTACCGAGGACTGCTCCTGCAGCCTGGACTGGATTCGAGATTTGTTCGGGCTTTCACTTCTTGGGCTCATGTTTGGTGTTTGTATCTATGTTTGGGACCCAAGTATTTTGGTGGCTGGGCCACTCATTCTTTGAGCCTTTTTATATATATTTTGTAGCCCTTTATGTGTACATTGTCATGTATTTCCGGCATGTCCTCCTGCAAGTGATAAATCACCAAAACTTGTGAAACTGATTAGTTATAAGCCCTAACTCTAAGTTTGGTGATCATGTATGTTTATTTTATGCGAGTGTTGGCGGTTATGTTTATGAGTCTAAGGACCGCCAACATTGGCCATGGTGGCGGTGGCAGGAGTGGGGGCGGGGAGGGGAAGAAGGAGGCCGGTGCGGGCGCGGTAGGGCCTCGCCGGAGCTCCGCCGCCGCCCCCACGACACTGGGCGGAGCTCTGGGTCGGGCCCCATGCGCCTGCGGTGGGGGGGGGGCGAGTGAGGGCGAGGGGAAGTGTGTGTGAGGAAGATGAACAGTGCAGCGCGCGATTTTGACGGCCGGCCGGACGCTACGGTCCGAATAGCCGGACCCTAAGAGCCCCCGCTTTCGGGTCCGTGGCGCTGGTGGCGCTGTTCGGCATCAGCCATGGAGGTGGCACTGGACTCCATCACGAGCGCGAAGGAAAATAGAAAGAGAAACAAAAATGGCGCCTGGCCTCGCCGAACGGAGTGCGAAGCCAAAAAAAAATCGAGCACCACCAACTGAATTTGCTGTAGTGCCATGCAACCTCAGCCCTATTGCCTCAGGCCTCACCACAATAACCACTCCAGCTGTGAACACTTGTTGCATGGGAGATTCCGGCAGCCTTATTTAATAAGGGCAAACAAGGTAAATACATCCTAATTAATTACTCTTTGGTATGTTCAATGCTGTCCAAAATGACTTTTTTCCAGTATGGAGGGAGTACTCACAAAGAAAATTTTGGAAGCATTGTTCGCCTAAACTGCCATTTAGCCCATTTACATACTATTTAAATGCTACATGGGTACATCGTTTCCGTTTAATCCATCGTTTTGATCGTTTAAATAGCTGTCTTGCCCGTTTAAACACCTGATTTGCCTGAAGAATGGGTTAAACGGCAGGTGAACCACTATTTACCATTGAGCATTTAGGATAACACTCTAGAAGAGCCACACTAGCAAAGCACCAAGACTGGACTGCTATTTGCTAGGACTGGACACTAGCTCCAAAAATATGGCAGACAACCATTGCAAGAAATAGGGCACTCCAATCAAATATGTGAGTCATTTGGATTCCATCTCATGTCAAGGCCTCAAACCTTGCATGAGCCTCCTTATTGTTTCACCACAAAGTCACTTGTGACCGAATCAATGATATAATCCTTTTTAGCCACTTTAACAAAAAAAACTTAAACCAAATTTTTTTGTTCCCATCGAGTACTACAACTTTGATTTATAAAGTTTTCTATCCATCCAAGGTCGCTTGAAAAAATAAATAAATAAATTTTCAAAATCTAAGATGCTAAAGCATATCTTAGGACCTCAAATTAATGTTAAGCGAAGAACCTTCAATTACAAAGTTGTACACCTTTTTGAGCACTAATACTTTGATACAAAGTTTGTATTTATCTAACTTGATTTGGAAAAAGTTATGATTATGTTTTGTGCTGCACCTGTTCTAGAAACATGCCATAATGGTAACAACCTCTAGAAATTGATTTCTATTGACAGATCGAGTTTTCACTAGAGGTAGCTGCAAACTCAATCTGCCTGATTTGTAGAGATAGTTGGGTTTCAAAACCACCTCTCAAAATCGACTGTATTTCTAGAGGTAAATGATAGAAAGCAGACTTGGTTCTCTATCCATGTAGCCACAAATCGAAATAGTTCTAGTCCTGAAAATCATGTACCAAAGCTGCACACTATATGAGAGGTCAATCAATCGGGGCTAGGTGGAACATAATAAAAAATATGTCTTGTTTCTCTCCAACTTCTCAAATTCAACAATAAATGCCATTATTTGCTTCAGTAAAACGTGTGGATATGTCCTCGCCACATGATCGACATTCTCTAGATTTAGTTTCAGTTTCAGCTAACAATGTGCTATATATAGATGCACAAGGGCGAGTTCCATGCCAATTGCATGAAACTTTAGTTTGACGAGATATGCTGCTGCAGTCAAGCTAAGCATATAGTCACTACAAGAAATCTGGGCTTCTATGACGACTGGCTGATGTTAAAGCACCTATCTGTCACAAATAGAGGCTGTTTATGACGACTGTTCACAGGATGACAATTGTTTATGACCAAGCTGCATCTCTGTCATAAACAACGTCATTGTATACTCTGTCTAGGCTTTGTGACGACAGATCGATGACAATAGTTTATTGTCGTAAAATATAGAACTATTATAATTTTTTACTCAAAAAAACTTGGATAGAAATTATCAAAACCAAGCATCTTACCGATGAGTTCTACAACTTTGTTTTTTATGGTTTTTTAATTGAAATCATTTATTACTCTCGCAAAATTCTATTCGAAGTTTTCATATTTTAAAATTCAAATTTTTAAATTATCCAAACAAAGTTGGATTGAGAAATGACCAAAACTAAAGGTTCTACATCTCGATCACTTCTACAACTTTGTTATTAATAATTTTTTATTAGAAATTATTTTTACCTCAAAATTCTTTTTAAAGTTCTCATATTTTAAAATTCAAATTTTGAATTGATCAACAAGGTTCGATGGAAGAAACAACTAAAGCAAAAGTTATAGATCTAGATGAGTTATGCAACCTTACAATTTTTTCTAAAATTATGTTTGAAGTTCTTAAATTTTAAAATTGAAAAATCAAATTGTTCAAACAAAATTTGATGGAGAAATAGCTAAAATAAAAATTATAGATCACTATGAGTTCTACAACTTTATTGTTGATGAACATTTTTTATTTAAAATCATTTACTATCCTAAAATTATCTACTCTACCAAAACGGGCCCAGATGACCGATTCATTCTTATTTTGTTCGTTGGGTGCCAGCCTATCATCGCTATGTCTTTTGGCGAGCGAACTCTCGGGCTTCCAGCACAATGAAAATGTTCCTTTGTTATTGAGGTTTTGTGGTCTGGAACGTCTACGCTGGAATCCAGCTGGTGGGGCCCTTTATCAGGGTCTCCCGTGTTGCAGAATCCGCCGTCTCCTGCGCGCGTGTGGAAAACAGGTGTTAAAAATGTTGATTAATTGAAAAAATCAAAAAAAAAAAAAAAACCAGCGCCCTCAAGTGATCGAACTCTAGAGCGCAAGAGTTGAAACGTTAAGCTCTACCACTGAGCTACGAAAGCGGTTCGTGGTTAAGTTTACATGTATTAAGATTAGAAGCTAATGCCCTACGCATCCTCCACCCATGAGCTGTGTCATCACTAGAATAGTAGTTTTTTTCTAATGCATGAATATAATTTAGTAGTTTATACCACTTGTACGAACTCCAAATTAGATGATTCTTCTTCTAGTATTCATATAGAGTTAATAGAAAGGGCTACTTGTGAAGTAGCCTTAGAAAATATCTTGTATACTCTAAACTTTTTTTACATGTAATGCCCTATATATATGTTGCTATGTATGAGTTATAGAACTTTTGGAACTAATTTGCTATTTTCTGTACTTTAAATTAATTTCTACGGCCTTGCGAAACTAATTCCAAATTGAACTACACATACCTACAATATGATTCCAAAAAAATCATAAAAAATATATTTAGACTTGTATGTTTCACTCAAGATTACATCTCATAGATAGACAAAAAGATTATTTATTTTCTAGGACTAATTCATTCCTCTCACTCTAGATTAGCATAGAATAATTATAATAATACCTAAACTTGGTTAGAAAATTCCATAAACTTGGGTGACAACATGTTTCTAGTGTACAATCTTTCTATAAAAAAATCAAAAAATTTTAACATAGTGGTATTATATATTGTTCATAAATACACACATCTCTCGCATAGTTGCTAGAACTATATAAGAGATGTATAGATATGTGAACAATATATAATCCTAATTTATTAAAATGATTTGAATTTTTTATGCAGGCTTATACTCCCATGTTATGCCCCCATGCCAACTTTGAGAATTTTTAAACCACTTTACGATATTATTGCTTTTTACTATCGAAGTAACCAAAATATAGGTCCAAGTAATCTGTAGCAAAAACATTTAACTTTCTAGTGAGTTTCATGATGTGAACTAAAATAGATATATATTATTACATATGTTTTTTATTCTAATTTTTAGACTTTATTTAACATGACATGTAGTTTAAATTGAAGTTACTTTCGAAAACCATGTATATCATTTTAATCTTAGAAAAATAACAAATCACTTTTAATTTAAACATCTTAAAAATTCTAGACAACACTACTTTGGTATTATAGATCATATAAAAATTTAGTGCTTTCAGATCTCATAAACCACAGTTATTAAGACATTTATTTAGAATTCAATTTATTTCTGTTGGTAAATGAAAAAAGAAAAATCCTAATATTACCTCTTCAAGCTATGTAGCCCAATAACAGCAGCCTGCTCAGCCCACGAAGTCTCGACCCTACGATACATGATCGGACGGCCTAGGATTTGCGCACGTCCTATAAAGTTTGGCCGCCGCTGCACCCGTCTCAAAACCCTAGCCAAAAATCTCCCCCGCGCCTCACTCGTTCCATTGCCTTTTCGTTCTCTGCTCCACGCAGCCCGCCGCCGCGCGCCGGCACCCAGATCCACGCTGCCTCATCATCTCGCGAGGACTCAGATCCCCCACATCGTCCTCTCCCCTAGCCATTGCCGGGCTGTTCTAAGTAGCGGGCGATGGTAGAGGAGGCCAGGGTGCCATGGTGGATCCAGCGCTGTTTCGTCTGTGGCTGGCAGCAGCTGGGTCACATCTCACCGGTGGCTAGCAGATCCGGTGGGTAACCACCTGACATTGCTACTGTGTTCCTGTGTGAGCTCGTCTTATGGGACCGCCTCGCTGCCGCCGTGGAGTATTCGAGGGACGTCGTCGCGTTCACCACCTCCTACAAGTGCTTCCAGGCCACCTAGTCCATTCAACGACACTGTCTTAATTGGTGTGCTTCCCAGTGAGTCCTGATGGCTCTTTTGCTTATCTCATAAAATTGTTGCAGATCACAAATTTCTTCTGACTTGTGTATTGTTCTAATATCCACAAATGTCTTCTTATTTAGTCTACAGATCTGCTTATTTGGTGATACAACATCTAATTTAGTTGTATTTCTATTCCGCAACCATTATAATAGTATAGTTGCTGCATGGATCACAGACCAGAGGCGTGTAAGCATTGCATTTGGTAGAATAGCCTAATTAGATTAGCAATACTTATGCATCTTGATATCTTCTGCTGTGCTTGGGTAGCTTACAGTCCGTCAGAAAAGACTGCCTTGCTTCTTTCGTTGCTATGTACACAATTTTCTATTCATCGGTTCTAGAACCTGTAAAATCTTGAAATAAAGAAATCACTAGATAGCACATAGCACTGTAATCACTAATAAGCAACCTCCTGCAAATAAACCTATCTTATTTATTGCTGGATAATTAACTGCAGAGCTTAGCCAAAACTATGAACATATACTGCGTTGGTATCCAGAGTTTCAGCAAAACAACTCATGACTGTACGTTTGTGCAGGGCAGATTTTGTGAGACAGGAGTGACACGAGGCATCTGCTCGCAGATCAAGGTAGCAGTGTACTGCTGTGTTTTTTGATTGATACAATTCAGCTTGGAGTTACATTTTGTTCAGATTATATGCTTTGAATTTAAAGGCCATAACCTAATCATTGCAGCTCTTGTTTGGTATAATCCTTGTGCTTGATGTGTTAGCTTGCTATGTTGATCTTGTGTATGTGTTGGCTGGCAGCACCTTCTTTTCCTCTATTGCAATTATGGCTGTAGTAGCAGCATTTTGAGTGCCTTTTTAGTGTTTCTGTGTAGTACTAGTAGCAGCCCAACACAGTAGCTATATAGCACCATACCGTGATTTCAATGCCAATCAGTCCAAGTGTCACTTTATTTAACTTTTGCATTAATGGACTGCAGTTTTTTGTGCTTTGGTAAATTTTATTATTTGTTATTGATGGTCTTGTAGTGGAAACAAATGGACTGTACCTTTTTATTATGAATTTCTACATGGATAAATTTTATATTGTTCCAAAGTTAAAATTAGTTGGCATGATCATATCTAGCCTTGAGTTTAGTAAGGTCTATATCTTCAACCATTTATGCTACTTTCCCCTTATCTAATCTCTAGTAAAGAACTAGTTCCTGCCTGCTTGACATATTGTTCTCTGATTTTTAGGGGGATGCAACTCCTTTCTGCTGAAAATCAGGCCTGGTGGAAAATCAAGCTGAGGAGTTGATATTACAGACAATTTTGTATTAATTTGGATGTTCGTACCTCGGGAAGTTCAACCCCACTTTGATAACAGTTTTGATGATTGTGTGGAGCAGTATGAAGTTAGTTTTTCGCTATATATCATTCTTTGTTTCTTTTGATGGGTTGTAACGCAAGATTTCTGGTTTTATGTATTGGCGGTATGGATTTATTATGTTCTGAGTATTAAATGACCCAATTATGTTCTGGTTATTAAATGGACCAATTCTGTTCTTGATATTAAATGGACAAGGATAAAAAGAAATCAATTAAAATAATTGATCTCTCATCTATGCCACATCACTTGCCAACATGGACAATGCTTGCCATGTCATTTTCTAGCGTATGTTGCTAGGCTGCCATGTCACTTGTCCATGTGGCAGATTGTGCCATGTCACCATACATGTGGCGATATTTTGTTCAATATGTTGTGACGATTTTTGTCCTGTCACAGTTTAGTGACAGGAGAATTATTGTCACTGTATTAATGACAATGTCTTTTAGTCGTCACAGAAGCTGATTAGTGACCCACCTTCTGTGACGACAGTCACTTCATCACAGTAGGTAGACAGTGACAGGAAACAGGCTGTTATTGTCACAATCTAACTGTCATAGAAGCCCAGACTTCTTGTAGTGAGTGTTTGTGCATCTTTTAATTCAGTCCTAATGACGACATACAACTTGGAGATTGGTATCGCAAGTCCCAAGTCACACATTATGGATTTTAGAACATTACGTTCCTTGTGATTCTTTGCCGCAGGCGCGGATCCAGAGGGCTGCGGTCTCTCTTGTGAGCTTGATTTTTCTAGCTAAATCACTATTACATAGCCTCAAATCACTATTAATCTCAAGCTCTAGCCCTAAATCTTCATTATTTAACCCCTTGGTTTTCATCCCAGGTCTGCCCCTGCTTTGCCATCATGGGTAGAACATGATATGATCACAACAGAAACATGTTTTCCTCCTTGCTCTCTAATGCATGTGGCAATGTTCAAGATGCATGAATTTACACAGAAGGCACACTCTGTTTTTACTCCCATGAATTGGGACCTGTTTGTCCTTTATTTAGCAGGACCTGCAGATTTTTGGCTCACGTATATCTATTTATGTTACCCAGGTCAATTCTGGAGCTTTCATGGCTATGGATGACATACGGCAGCCTCAGTTTCTGTAACCCTAGGAAGTCTTGACGCTTGTGGCTGGCTCCAACACGTCTGCGTGTGGCTTTTGTATCGCAGATGTTGACAAGAACACATAACTAGCCTGATGGTGATGCTGCTAATAAATGTCCTCTTGGCACGAGCTTGGGGTCCTGCCAGTTGTTGTGTACATTCACAACCAGAGTTTTAATCTTCCCCATGTGAGGTGGGATTCTCCTAGTATTTTAGCATTTCAAGATTTTGTATAAATTTTTCCTACTAAATGACTTCTATTAAGATTTTAATATGCTATGATTATTGGTAGCTACTTAAATTACTAGGAGAAGCCTCCCATTTTAGTAGTGATTGTATGATCATCGCAGATGTTCACTACAAGAAGTCTGGCCTTCTGTGACAATCAGAACATGACAATCAGAGCCTGTTTCCTGTCACTACTTGTCTGCAGTGACGAACTAGCTGTCGTCACAGAAGGTGGGTCACTAACCAGCTTCTGTGACAACCAGAAGACATTGTCATTGATACAGTGACAATATTTCTCGTGTCATTGATATAGTGACAAGACTAAAGTCGTCACTACCATATTGAACATAATAGCGCCATGTGTATGATGACATAGCACATGTGACGTGCGAAATGACATGGCAGGTGACATGGCAACTAACATTGGGCCCATATAGCATGAGCTTTTTTCATTATTATTTTCATTTATAATTAGAACAATTAGCCCAAATGTTATTTGGCCCAACTACAAAGTGGCCTGTTTTTTTCATTGCTGCGCACATTGTCAGCTGACCCAAATAAAAAATAATCATAGATTGTAAACCATATAACAATTGCATATATAATGACCAGCCCATACATCTTAATATATAAATAATTGATGTTCCAGCCATAAATAATGTTTAACCCATACAAAAAGCACATGTTCCGTTCTGGCTATGTTTCTATACAGAAGCGCAACAAAAAATGATCCAGCCATCAAAGCCATGTCACCATGCTTGCTTAAAAGTGAGCCTCAGATAACTGAACCATGTCAGCCTGCTGCTATTCCTCCATATCTTCGACCCTAGAACAAATCAAACTAACAAGAAATCAGTACATTCAGAAGGCAAAATGATACAAGGAAAGTGGCTGGTATATAGACTTCTTCTGCAATATATATGTATTAGATGCTAGTGTAGTATAGGAACAAAACCATAGAAGAAAAAAGTAGACAAATCTGTAACTTGCAAAGCCTTTTCTAGTCCCATCTTCCAAAACAACTAGGCATCAGGTACTAATAATTTAACGTGTCTTTTTTAAACCATCATGGAAAATTGTCTACTTCATGGGACAATGCAAAGCCACAAATATGTAACTGGCAGCACAGCTGCACAGGCATGTACACTAAAAAATCACAAACATGGTTGCCATTCCATGGGACTTCAATGATAATTACTTGATGTCAACATATACTATGACATGAGCTCAGTAGTTCAGCCAAGACATATCATATCCTTATAATCTGACATATGCCCAATTTCAGCCATGTATATTCCATTCCTAGTAGCACAAGGTATAGATTTATTTATTTAGCCTGCAGGCAGCTTCAGCGACATATGTTTTATTCCTAGTAGCTTCAGCTTCAGCTAAGACTAATCTGTCATCTACATCTCAAACTGAACAAGCTAGCACTAGATTGAGATAAATCCAAACAAACCTCGTTCTGCACAGGAATGAAGCAGGACGCCATTTTGCTTGTGCTCCTTGCGGCCGACTGACCCGCACGTGCACGTACGCCGGATTCTCGTCCTTGGGTCACTGTCCGCTCCACCTCTGCCACTTTCCCCTTCTTCGCTGCTTTTGCCCTGCAGCCATGAAGCAATGAGCAGAGGAATGCGTGGAAATGAATGTGTGTGTGAAGTAGTACTCTACCTTGGTGGCGCAGTCAGATCAGATTTTCTCCGATGTGGATCTGGGTTGTGCTTGCTGGAGCCGCCTCATCACCACTTGATCCGCCTTCTAGGGCCAATGACACCATCACTGAGGAAGCCACCAGTAGCCAGCACCACAAGCACCATCCGAGGAGGCCGGCCGTTGTGCTCCTCCACTGGGATCAGGTCAGGTCCTGATGCGCTGCTGGCCATGGCCAGCTCGCTATCCGCCCACGATGAACCACTAGGAGCACGAAATAGGGTGCGGCAGCTCGGAGGTGGCAGATGGGGTGCGGGGGCTGAGGTCTGGAGAGGGAGTGAGGAATGGCTAGGGTTTCTTTTGGGATTGGCTATTTATACCCGCCTGATCTGATCGAACCAAATCTCAACCGTCCATCTAAGATCAATGGCTCGCAATTGCTGGGCATTAGGTTTTGCTGACTGGATTTGTAATGGGCTGCATGGGCCATGGGCTCAGCCACATGAGCCATGGTCTGCAAATTAAGCTTTATTTAATTATGAATTTAATTTTTATTTGTTATTTTATATTAGCACATGATTTGTTTTAGTAAGTAATCATTATACCCAAAATATTTTAACAAGAACTAGACAGAGGGGTATATACAAGTATTCTTTTGCCAATAATTTTGGGTACTCAACTGAATATTATTCAATGAAGGTGGGCCAGCCCCTATGCTCGGGAATGTTCAATTGATTGTCACGAAAGCAGCTACCCAATACCAAATGCTGCTAATAATAAAAGTTGTTTTTTGTTAAAAAAATTAATGGTCACAGTTAAGCTGATAGTGTGGCAGTTTAGTCTCCTACATGCCAACTAGCACAAACCCAGGGTCACAGGTACCCAACGGGTTGTTTGTGCCGTAGTAACAAGAGCAAAATATTGTGCAAGCTTTTGTTTTATTATATAAGAGTCTGCCATTTGTGTTCTTATTTGCATTGGCAAGGTGGGACTATCACCTCTTCCTCTATGAGCAGAGCTGACACTAGCAGGCGAGCAGCGCTACTCCTGTGGGCTGTGGCAAACGAGTTTCCTGCCGCTATGCAAATTGGGCCGGCCCAAATTTATATTCTTGTCCGGTGTCTCCTATTTCTCATCATTCAGGTGAACATGAGCATAATTTTTTAAAGAAAATCCTACTGTGTAGTGTCGTTCTATAATACTCACATGGAAATAAAAGGAATATATGTATTCCATATTCTATTCTACAGTCGTCCGATCACAAGCTTTTGTTAATTCCAATTTCCAAGCAAACATCACCAATGACTAAAGCACTCAATAGATTCGGTCTTAGAAACCCATGGGTCTAAGAAACCTGGTCTAAGCACTTAATACATCAAGCTTTTGTTTTGGTCATTTCTCGATCTAACTTTGTTTGAAAAAATAAAAATTTAAATTTCAAAATATTAAAAGCTGTGGATATAATTTTAGGAGAGTAAATGATTTTAAATGAAAAAATCATCAAAAACAAAGTTGTATTGGTTTTGATCATTTTTGTCCAAGTTTGTTTAAGTAAAAAAGTTATAATAATAGTTATATTTATGACAATCAACTACTGTCATCGATCTATCATCACAAAGCCTATGCAGAGTATATTGTGACGATGTTTATGACAGATGAGCAATTTTGGTCATAAGCGGTTGTCATCCGGTGAACGATCGTCATAATGGGCTCTGTTTATGACAGATAGATGGTTACGTCATCCGGTAGTCGTCATAAAAGCCCGATTTCTTGTAGTGGTTAAAAAGTTGTTTGGTCGGGTAAATGACCAAGTCAATCACTCCCATCGTCCCTAAAAAAAGGGTTGCTATGGTATTTGTGCTGTCAACCCTTTTTTATGCTTTACTATGTTGGCAACGTATGCTATGCTATGCAAAACCGGACTCCTGTGCAAACTATGCAAACTCTAATCAAGACTATATGAATCTAATCCAATAGTTGGTAATTTTAGCACTTAAACCCTCCCCTCATGAGGGTGTTTTGCAATGACCGGATGGGATGAGTGGAGGGGTTTAAGTGCTAAAATTACCGACCATCGGATTAGATTCACCGTGGTCTTGATTAGAGTTTGCACAGTTTACACAAGAGCCTAGTTTGCATAGCATACGTGAATATTAGCAAATTTTGTATCTCTACATTAGTTTATAATGAAAATCTATTCAGTTATTCATCCAATATGATACTAACACTAGTACGTAAATGATTTCTCCCGGCGCCGAGGTTTTTTTATTTATGCAGGCGGTTCAACTTAACGGACACCGGTATTAAAAATCACGTGGGCCGGTTTGAACCGCTTTGTGAAAACACAACAACACGGCGGTTGGCTAAAGCCGGCCGCCCGGTCTTGATGGCTCCATTATCTTGGCGGTTGGCTTAGCCAACCGCCCGGCGATAATGCACATGCTTGCGCTGGCGGTTGGCTAAGCCAACCGCCCGGTGATAATGGAGCCATCAAAGCTTGGCGGCTAGCTTAGCCAACCGCCCGTGTTGATTATTTCAACGGCGGTTGGGTGAGCCAACCGCCCGGTGCTAGGTCTCCGCTATAAATACCCCTTCTTCCTCCACGAGCAAAGACGAGTTACCCGACGCCAACCTTCCATTGTTGGCGATTTGGAGGTCCGATTTCCTAAAATACAAGGGGGAGGTTTTGATCTTCAAATCTTGGAAGGAGGTTGCTAAAAAGGTTAGTTTATGCCTCTCTTGCATCTCTTTAGCCAATATTGCTCATTTGTAGCCACTTTTTGCATCTAGGGTTTCACCATTAGTGAGAGGGGGGGAAAAGTTAGGGTTTTCTCTCTATTTGATTAGATATGGTGATTCAAGATGGATTTTAATGTCTCTCTTAGCTCTTGCTATAATTATTTCTCAATTAAAGATTCCTATCCACTATTCATGCATGAATAGGTTCATTTTGAGAGAAGAACTTGAAGATTGTTTCTTATGTACTTGCTAGGGTTATTTTTTATTAGATTTAATTTTAATTATTTTTATTTAGATAATTGTTAGTGTTTAATTTATTTAGGAAGAAGAAGTATTTAATTATTCTTGCCATAATTAAGTCCAATTAATTGGTTGGTTATATTATTTTAGTTGGTATTAATTTGTTGATGGGATTAGTGCTTAATTAAGTAAAATTTTTTATTGGATTTCAATTTATTGGTATATTTGATTAATTATTTGTCATGCCTCCTCTCTCATACTTAGGGAACCTTAGGCCTCAACATCTATAATTTGAGAAATATACAAGGGACGAGGTTTTCTAATTCTGAGAGAGGAGGTTGTTGATCATTAAAAGGTTAGTAAATCCATATACATACCACATTAAAAGGTTTATTGATTAAAATACATAGATTATAATGAATTCGTTATATATATAGGTAAGCGATGGAGAGATCATTCGGATGTATAATTTATCAAGAGTTGATCCATCATACATACCGAGAGGTCAAAAGCTTTATTGATGCCGCTAAGATGCATGCATGGAGAATACAGACGAAGTACATACCTTGTCCTTGTGTAGATTGCAAAAATATTGCGGTCTTTGACGACACACAAACAATATTTTCTCATACGCTCCGCCAAGGATTTATGAATGATTACTTGATTTGGACAAAGCATGGAGAGGGTAGCTCTACCCCATATCCGAGATACAACCCCTGCGAACATCAACTCCAATGGCCCCGATATGCTTGTTGACGATGGATGCGGGTCATACATGAGACACAAGATCGAGTCAACTTTGATATGCCAAATGTCGAAGATGAAGTGGTGGATGAAGTGAAAGATGAAGGGTGTGAAGACTTGGAACTCATGGCTGCACTATTGCGTCGTCATCTTGATCCATCGATGTTCTTTATGAAAGGTATGGAGGCCTTAAGGAAGCGACAATGAGAACCATTGTATGATGAGACAAAGGGTTGTACCGAAGAGTTCACGACGTTGCGGTGCGTGCTAAAGTTGTTGATGTTGAAAGCTAGGTTTGGATGGTCCGATGCTAGCTTCGATGCATTATTGAGTACTCTTGGAGATATGCTTCCTAAAGAGAACAAAGTGCCCTGCTAACACTTACTATGCTAAGAAGCTCATCGGTCCGCTTACTATGGGTGTCTGAGAAGATCCATGCATGCGAGAAATCATTGTATCCTATATCGAGGTGATTACGCTTGAGACTTAGAGAAGTGTCAAAGTGTGGTGCAAGTCGGTACAAGACAAAAAAAAGATTATCTACAAGAACAGAATACAACTTCGGTTTCCAAAGGAAAGAAGAGAAAGAAGACTGAGCAGGGGTTTAAAATCAAGCAACAAAAAAAAAGAAGAAGTAGATTATTTTGCCCGGAGAAGAGTTCCTACTTTGGTGATGTGGTACCTTCCGGTGGTTGATCGATTGAGGTGTTTGTTTGCTAACCTTGGGAGGATCTGAGCTTATGACTGGCATGCTTCTAATAGGCACAAAAATGATGGAAAGCTTCGACATCCGGTGATGGCAAACAATGGAAAAAATTCAATAAAGAACACCCGGACTTTGCTAAGGATGCAAGAAATGTTAGGTTTGCACTATGTCTTGATGGAATGAACCCCTTCGCCCGAAAGGAGCAAAGCAAGCACTGACACTTGGCGGTGATCCTCACTATCTACAACCTCCCTCCACACATTGCGAAGCGCCAAATATCTTACGCTAACCATTCTTATTTACGGACCTACACAACCTGGTGTTGACATGGATGTATTCTTGGAGCCCTTGATGGAGGAAATGAAAACTTTATGGGACACGAGGTGTTAACATGTTGGATGAATACGGGGAAAGAGTCATTCACTCGAGAGCAATTATTTTTGTTACAATCAACGATTATCCCGCTCTCTTTGTATTATCGAGGTCAATTCAAGGGAAAGGTTGGTTGTGTAGTATGCGTAGATGAAACCTTTTATGTGTCCCTCGGTGCATCCAACAAGCTAGTGTACATGAGACACCGGCGCTACTTATCAAAAAGGACACGGTACCGCTTAAGAAAGATGGATAGATACTTTGATAATTCAAATGAACTAAAGTCTCTTTGCTCCATTGGGTAACAATAAAGGTCCGCGAGTGTTTGAGATAGTGAAAAATATCAAGTTTACTTTTGGAAAAAAGACAATAGATGGAAAACCTAGAAAGGATGTCAAGCCAACTCCGGGGGCTACATTTAAGAAGATGTCAATTTTTTTTTAAGTATTTGCCATATTGGAAAGACCTTGATGTACGACACGCAATCGATGGAATGCACGTTCGGAGGAATGTGTTTGAAAGCATCATTGGCACCTTACTTGATATGAAGGGCAAGACAAAGGATGGACTAAAGTCACGTCTAGACATGCTAAATTTAGACATAAAACATGAGCTTCATCCGGTTCTTCAGGAAAATGGAAAGTACCACCTCCTGCAGACAAGCTACAACTTTGAACACAGATGAGAAAGAAGCAATTTGTGTGTGGTTGAAGAAATTGAGAGTTCGGCCGGTTTTTACGCTCTAATCTAAGATCCATTATTTCGATGAAGGACCTTACACTTACCAACTACAATGCACATGATTGCCATATAATCGACAACTTTTCTACCTATTGCCATCGGGGCTATAAGTCCAACATTTTTAAAAATGGCAATCACAAGGTTGTGCTTCTTTTTCAACAAAATATCACAGAAGGTAATCGACCATGATGAGTTAGAGTCTCTTCAAGAATTCGCGGTGGAGACGAAGTGTCACGCGACTTGAGATGTGTTTGCCGCCATCATTCTTTGATATAATGGTTCATCTTGTGGTGCATTTGGTGCCTCAAATAGAGGCACCTTGGGTCCTATGTATTTGCATGAGATGTGGACGTATGAGCGTTTCATGTCAATACTAAATTCCTATGTATCCACTCGTGCTCGTCCTGAGGCGACCATGATAGAGGGGTACACACTACGGAAGAGGCCATTGAGTCCATTTGCTCCATTACGTGGTAGTTGCCTAAAAGGTGAAATTGCAATAGGTTTGCGTCCGTCTCGACATGAGGCGGGGCTACATGGATGTGGTAGGATGGGACGAAAATCATTTATTCCTCCAGTTACCATATTGTACTCGAAGCACATCATAGCATCACGCATCAAATATCGATAATGGAACCTTTCATCGACCAACATATCAAACGACTACGCGATGAAAACCAGGGGGCAAAGCTGAAGCTTGGGTAATGAATGAACACAAACATCGATTCACCACTTGGCTAATGGATCGAGAATCTTCCGGATGGAGAAACATTTGAGCAACAAACTATCAAGCGGTTGGCATTTGGACCATCACGCCGAGATCACTACATGGCACACCTATGACATTAGTGGTTTCACATTTTTGTACTATTGCTAGAGACAAAAAAGAGTATGACACAAAATAGCGGTGTTCGGTGTGAGGCCATAGATGAAAATGAGGAAATCCATACATACTTTGGCTTCATTGAGGATATATGGGAACTACACTATGGTACATTTCGGATACCGGTGTTTCGATGCCAATGGGTTGAGGATAAACATGTCACGATGGATAGTCATGGACTAAGAGTTCTTGATCTAAGTAAAGTAGGTTACAAAGATGACCCATGGATCCTTGCTAACCGTCTTTGCCGCAGGTCTTTTATCTTGAACAAATCGTTCCTAAGAGCGAAAAAAAGAAAAGTACCGATAAGTGAAGCATGTAGTTCTTCTGGAAAGCAACAAGCTTTAGGAGCTGATGGTGCAATTGACCTAGATGATTCTAACCAGTTCGGTGAGATGTCTCTCTTTACAGACCATCAATCGAAGATACGAAACGTTGAGCGTAGCATTCCACAGAATTCTAAACCCTGGGTCCGCCACGATGGAGAAGGAAGAACGGTGGCTGGATAGATTCTATTGTCATGTAATAGTTTATGCAATAGAATTTGTAACTTATGCTACTACTCTTATATATTTTTTATATGTGTCTCATGAATGACTCTCTTGGTGTTACTTTGCTTTAGAGAGAAAAGAAAAAATAATTACTTTGCTACAATTTGTAACCTATGCTACTACTTTGTTTTAAGTCCTTTTCTTTTCGACATAGAGAGAAAAAATAATTACTTTGCTTTTAGACATAGAGAGAAAAAGAAAAAATAATTACTTTGCTCTAATCTACATAGAGAGAAAATAAAAAATATGTACTACTATATAGAACTAGTCTCAAGGAATCCAAAAGTTTTTTATTTTCTATTTTATGAATTTTCTATAATTTGCTACTAATTTCCAAGAAAATTTCTACATACAGAAAAAATAATTACTTTAATGCATAGAGCTATTCACAAGGATTCTAAAAAGTCAACATTTTCTATTTTATGAATTTTCTATAATTTGTTATGATTTTTTGAATTATAAGCACAATATAATATAAAATCCATTTCTACAGGCGGTTGACATTACCAACCTTTGTAGAAATCATTTTTACTTGGCGGTTGGTAATGTCAACCGCTGTTGAAAAATAGTTTTCTGGCGGTTGGCAATGTCAACCGCTATAAAAAAATTTCTGGCGGTTGGCAATACCAACCGCCCGGTAGAAATGCGCCCTATAAATAGGTTTCGGCCGCGGGACTTAGCATTTTCAATCCGGTGGGCGCGAACTTTTAGAAGGAGAGGGACGCCGTCGCTGCCGAAATCCGCCGCCGCCCGCTCCGGCATCCGCCCCGCGCCTTCCGCCGTCGTCGGAGTACCGCGCCCGCCCCTTCCGCGCTGCACCGCGCCCCATCGTCGAACACCGCGCGGGCCCCATCGTCGGAGCTCAGCGCGCCAAGGCCGCTAGCCCGGTGAGCTCTCGCCGCCGCCTCCCAAGACGGCCGCGCGCGCCCTTCCGCCCGCCGGAGCACCTCAAGACGGTGGCGAGCCAGCGCGCCCCCGCGCCTCTTTCTCGCCAAGGCCCGGCGCGGTGGCGCCAAGCGTGGTGGCGGTTGCCCAGCGCCGCCGCCGTCCCCCCTGCAGTCGGCGGTGGAGGCGGAGGGGCGGCCTTTGTTGGGCCGTCTTGGGCTTGGGCAGCCGGCCCTTCTGCCTTTTTTTTTTTTTTTTTTTTTTCCAATTAGTAAATGTATTAGTTTAGGTTAATTAGTTAATGTTATAGTTTAGGTATTAATTTTTTCTTTAACACATAAAATAATACGTAAATTAAAATATCTTTAATACATAAAAAATACTATAGTTATATACTTGTAATAAATACTAGTAATAAAATACTTGTAATAAAACATCTTTAATACATGAAATAATACATAAAATAATAGCTTATGAAATAATATAGTTTCTTAATTTGGGTTAATTAAGGTTAGCATTTAGTTAGGGTTAAGTTAGGGTTAGCATTTAGTTAGGGTTTCATACAATTATTAAGTATTGCTTTATATATGTATTTTAGTGCTTTAGAATAGTGTATTGACATCTTACTTAATAATATTAGGGTTTTCGGTCACCGCCTCGTTAGCCGCCATCGAAGCACCGTCCCCCTTTGCCGTCTCGTCGTTGTCACCAAAGACATCTCATCGTTGTAGGTGTCACATTCGGCATGCATATACTACTTAGGATTAATTATTCATACTAGGGTTTCGGAGTAGGGTTTCACACTACGGTTTCGGATTAGGGTTAATGTAATAGCTTATGTATTAATTTCTTTATTTCATTAATATTTATATACTTGTAATGTTTCTATTAATATGCGATCACTTTGCCTCATTCTCTACCGCCGTCGAATTGGGCTCCACCAGATTTCTCCACCACCGTTCTCCACCGCCGTCAAAGGAGTACACCATCGTTCTCCACCGCCGTCGAATCGGTCTTCCCTCCACTTATTTGTATAAGTAAATACTCTTTGTTTTTTTAATTAGGGTTACACTTAGGGTTTCATACTTAGAGTTATATTTAGGGTTTTATACTTAGGGTTTTGTAATTAGGGTTTTCTAATTAGGGTTATACTTAGCGTTTTCTAATTAGGGTTACACTTAGGGTTTCATACTTAGGGTTTTCTAATTAGGGTTACACTTAGGGTTTTATAATTAGGGTTTTCTAATTAGGGTTATACTTAGCGTTTTCTAATTAGGGTTACACTTAGGGTTTCATACTTAGAGTTTTCTAATTAGGGTTACACTTAGGGTTTCCTACTTAGGGGTTTTCTAACTAGGGTTTTGTATTCTCTACATGTATTTAGTGTCGATGAGTTCTCCCAACCATAGCAACGGGGAGATTCGAAGAATACCATAGTCCAAGTGATCCGCATCCTAGCCCGGATAGGACTCGTCGTCCGGAGCAGATTGACCCAGACTATGATCCAACGCTTGATGAGGTAACGATATTAAGTTACACATTCATATCTATATGTACTTAGTTATGGATTCTTTAATGTAGTACTTACGGTTTCAAATGGACACGGGAGGTATTGTCTCGAATGATCGGGTTAGGCGAGGAGGAAGAACAAGTAGGCGTGCCAAGTGATGCACCGCCCGAAAACAGAGAGACAACCACCTCAAAGAAAAAAAGACAAGAAAAAGCAGTGATCGAAAACAAGGCCGAGAGGAACAAACAAGTGGCCCGAAAAAAATATATAGGGTCACCGATGTCGGCATGAAAGGAGAGCCTCTAGCACTGAAGAGGTGCCGACCAAGTTCGAAGCATAATTGGCTTCTTAGTTAGGGATGAGATTGACATCACAAATCGCACATGGAATGATGTGCCGGAAGATACAAAGACAGAGATATGGAGGCGGTTGCGGGGGAGGTTCATTTTCCCACCAGGATCGGTGAGACCTCGTGATGCAAGTATGCATTCAGGCGGTGTGCAATCTCGTTTCGAAATTTTTTAGGTGGGAACTCAATACCAAATATGCCAAGAAGAAACAGGACCCGACAAAAGGTACTATAAGATTACATACGCCCAGTGGGAGATCTTCAAACTACTGAGAGGGATGATCGACTTCAAGAAAAAGAGTGAAGCTAACTCTGAGCTAGCCAAGAAGAACAAGTACCACCACCATCTTGGCTCAGGTGGTTACAAGGCTCATATCCCGAAATGGCGGGCAGAGGAGGCCGAAAGGAAGAAGAAAGGAGAACCGGTGCTATCTGAAATGCTTGATGAAAGAAGCGCGAATTGGCTATATGCAAGAAACGCAAAACAAGAAAAGACTGGTGCTAGAGTTCCGATGAAATCCAAGAGGCAAAGCACAAAAGATGTTTGAAACAAAGACGCAAAGAGAGAGAAGGAAAATTCAAAGAGAAAAAGGGAGAAAGACATCTTAAGTGTTGGCCTCGGAAACCCCGAGCATCCGGGGCCAGCGTCTGAGGCGTCTCGTCAAGGCTAGACTGGAAAGAAGGATTCGGGGATGAGTGGGCTGAAATGTACAAGAAACGCAGTCGATACAAGGAAGCAATGAAGGATGTCATTGAGGAAGAGGCGAAGAAACAAGTGAAAGAAATCATGTCCAACATGCTTACAAATCCGGATCCACAGTTTATTCAGCAATTAGCGAGTGTAATGTCAGTTCAGCAGATGAGTGCACAGCCTCCACAGATGCCACGGGTCGCAACACAACCCGATCAACGGATGGTGGTCTCCACCCAAGGTCCAATCCTTCCAAGTAGTGTTGCGTCTCACGGCAACCAAGGAGCATTATCCGGTGGATGATATAGTTGCACCAACACCTTGTAAGTTACTCATCGATATGGTATGAAAAATGTTCGTACCGGGGAAGTAGTGAAGGCTTAGCAATCCACGGCCGTGATTACCCTTTGTAAAGAAATTCGAGAGAAGAGTATTGCGGGGTGGAAGTGTCAGCGGTCGTCCAAGGATATGAGGACGACGTGCTAGAAATCCCTGGTCCTGAGGGTATCGAGACACTCGGGCAGGCTATTAATAATTTTATTCTGTGGCCTCGACGTGACATTCAGTTGACTCAACCACCGCCATCCTCTGAAGGCCTCCCACTAACCCAAGAATCTACACCTGCAAATCCTCCTCCTGAAACACAAGGCGAAAGCCTCCCGCTAACTCAGGAATCGTCACTTCCTGATCCTCAAAACTCACCCTCAGCACATGATCCTCCTCCTAACTCACCTATCCGACAACCATCATCGCCACTCCACATCCCTGCTTCCCCCCAAAGAAGAAGGGAAGAGACACTGAAAACAACTCCAACACCATCGCCGCCCAAAAAGCCACAAAAGAAGAAACCCGAGCCAAAGAAATTCTCGGTACCCAAATTGGTTTCGCCGTACGAGCCAAAGAGGAAAACTGCTGGAACGGCAAGGTTTTTATCAGGAATTGGAATGACTCGAACAGCGCGAGTCGTTGACTTGGCCGAGCATGAGAAGTCATCATCAGAAGCCTCGGCGTTAGGCCAACAAAGTAAAATGAAGATCATAGAGGTAAAGAAGCCAACGTGGGATGATTACCAGAATGTCCCAACTCAATATATCTGTGGCAGGCCTCTTCTCACTTGGGAGAAACTTAAGCAAATCCCAGCAGGGATCAAAAGGATGCATGATTGGTATATGAGAGCATCTGCTGCGGGGGATCTCGTCGATCAACGTTTGTATACCACCAAATGCTTTTTTGCATCCGGGCGAGAAAAGGCTATGGTCATCTTCGAGGACTTGTGGCTAATGATGAACCTCCAGAGGCTTGATGTACAGCTCGTGACGGTGTTTGCATTGTAAGTGTGACTAACAAATACACATGTTACTAACATTGAGGTGAATAAATCAACTGACAAGCTTTAATTTCTTACTCTAACAAATACATATGCTCTTTACAGAATGCAATATGATGGGGAAGAGATGCGTTACGGTCCAGTTCAGACATATGATGAAGAAAAAACAGGATCGGGTATCTCAACTCAATGAGAATATGCGAGGAGCAAAAGACACGTTCACTATCGGTGATGGCCATGATGATTTGAAGGGCTTAACAATTTGCAGAGGCTAAGGTGAAAAAAGCAGATCTTAAAAAGAAATTTGAAGCCAAATACGCCCTCTACCTAGGAGAAGCAATGAAAAATTTAAAAACAAGGCGATGCATAGTGGCCCCTTACAATTTTAGGTAAGTGTGAGTTTAAATACATCAAGTCAAGAATTCCATGACACATGCCTCATTACAAACTTGATCCTGCAGGGACCATTGGATCTGTTTTATAATTTATCCTAGGCAAGGAAGGACACTGGTACTAGACTCCGCGCATTACAATAGTGAATCTTATGGACCATTCTTGACACTCTTAAAACGGTAATAAGCCTATATATATGCATGTTTTATTTTATCTATAAGAGTTGTATAATAATTAGGTGATTCTATTCGAGAACACAGGGCATATAGGTATTATAAGATTAATAAAGGTCCATATGACCTTTCTAAAAGCTGGAGAACCGATGGAAATACTTCATAACTGGCCGATACGTAAATTTATAAGTGCATATCATACATGTTTAATTAATATATAGTAATTTCAAAAACTAAATAAACACTTGACTATATATTATAGTGCCACAAGCAACCAAGGGAACGCCGCCTTTGTGGGTTCTACGTGTGCGAAGTTTATGAGAGACCAAGGACGATACATCGAAACCCCGATAAGGTATAAGTAGCCGTCATTTATAAGTTTTGTCAATAATCTTTGTATAAATTGGTTATCAAGTGAAAATTTATAATGTTGAATTATAAACATACTTTATTTTCAAGGCTTATGCACAAGATCCCTGAGAACATTTCGATGAAAAAGCATTATACAACATAGTTGAGGATCTCTGCTCATTCATCATGAAAGAAGTCATTCCACCAACAGGGGAAATATCACGATCCGAAAGCGTTGAATTGAGGCGAGCCCGAGAATATACACCGCTAAGCGATATTAGGCGTCTCAATCTTAGTCGAAAACGATTATTAATAATTATATGATACATGTGTGATGTACATGGATTTATATTGAAGTATGCATGTATGATATAATACAATTTTGATGTACAAAGATCTATATTGATGTAAATAAATGTATGATAGAGTATAATTGCATGTTATCAAGAGTTTCAATATAAATAAATAGGTTTCCATTTTAATTTCAAAAAATGGTGGAAACTCTCTATGGCGGTTTGTAAGCCAACCGCCCGTGAAAATGGACTATTATTACTTGGCGGTTGTGGTGGTGAACCGCCCGGTACAAATGGACCATTTCTACTTGGCGGTTGGCTTAACCAACCACCGTAGAAATTGCATTTCCAATCGGGCGGTTCTCAAGAAACCGCAAGTGGAAATGATTTATTTCTGCGGCCTTTCGACCGGGCGGCTCTCGAGATCCGCCCGGTGCTGATGTGTTTACCACCGCCTTTGCATTGGTCTTTTGTGTACTAGTGTAATTATACATTGTAAATATTAGTATTTTCTCATATATATTTGGGCAAAGTTCAAACTGTTTGACATCTCGTGAAGTGTGACCAACCTTTTTAAGGAACAGAGAGAGAGAATATATGTGATAAAATTTTGTTGATATTTTACATTGGTCAAGTAATTCTCTGTCTGCATCAAGTCAAGTTATTATTTACTTTTGACCGTGTGATGGGTAGAACCGTGTCGGATAAAAGTGGATATGTGATGATACTGTTTGAATCTTTTGGTAAAAGTGTCTCATCACTAGATGAATGAATAGATGCTAGTGATGTACTACGAAATTTCGGTCCTAAGCGTTCATATAATATATAATACCCATCCTTCCTGTTAAGGGCTTAAGGTAGGTACAACAACGATTGTATATCGACTGCCACATCATCCTGGTTAACGGCCGGGATGGAGTTGAGAGAAAAGCAATGGCTCGTTCCATCGATCGTTGAGCACGCAGGCCGAGGTTCGTTTTTACATGTACTGAGCCTACTGGCCGGTCATCTCATCTTTTTCCTATTGAATAAAAAACAGTATTTGAAATATGAAAAAGAGATTAGTTACTGTCTGTATTATCTATACTATACTACTAAAGGTCTGCATCTGTAAAAGTCGTGCGCCCCTCACAGATCACTGTTCTGGGAACAGTCAACGTGGGAGGTACTGTTCCCCAAACAGTACCGTTCCACCCGTAATGAACAGTAAAATCCGTTATCGAACAGCATCAGACCTGCTATAGAACAGTAAAACCCGTTAGCAAACAGTACCAAATCCATTAGCAAACAGTACCAAACCCATTATAGAACAGTGTAGACCCGTTAACAACATAAACATATGAAAAAAAAAAAACCGTGCTTTGCACGGGGACCCCTGCTAGTTAGGCTTTAAACTTGTCTCTATCGATAACTTGCCTTGGCTTGTAGACAAAGACAAGTCTTATAATTGGACTTGCTCTCACAATACCACACTAGCAAATGCAAAGTTGGTCTATTATTGTCTATACTTGGGTATGTAACTAGCAACTGTCTGCTTTGGCTGCAAGAGAATAGCTGCAGATTTTGTGGAACTGCCGTACACGGTACACGGCCTGCAAAACGTGCATGCATGTACGTACTTGTCAGCGTTAACCTCAAGATATCTGAAATGAAAGAGGAAGGTGTGCTGCACATGCCGCACATTGAGATTTTCGGGAAATGGAGGCAGAAAAATGAAGAACGTGACCTGCACGATGCAAAATAAATAGGATATAATCATATAAAGCAGGTACCGAAGAACATTATGCATGAAAACACAAGGGCCCATGCATGTTTGGTTATATACAAAACCAATGATATCAGTAACTCAGTTGTTACTGGCAGTAACCGGTGAGATGATATCAGAATCCAACGAACGGCACGCCGGGGCGGTGGGGCCACCGTAGTCAGTAGACAGACGAAGCCAGCAGCACCAGTTGTCACCAGGTTGTTCACGTCAGCAGTCGGCCGGCGCATCTTTCTCACGGGTTTGTGCTGCCTTCAATTGAAACTGACCAGCAGAAGTAACCGATTGAACTGAAATGAAAGGAACTGAGTTGCATTATTGACCGATGGTGTCTTTGCTGCACGAGATAGAACAGGCGATGATGGCGGCGGCGGCATTGGTGACGATAAGTTCGGATGACCCGGGCCTCTGTTCAGATGATTATTGTATGCCGTCCTGGCACGAGCTTGCCGTTTTCCTCTGAAACGACATGTCGGTCGTCGTCCTCCACGATTGGCGGCTCCATTTCTCACCCCACATCGATCGTCCTCACACGTTGGGAAGGTTATTTGGAAGGTCTAGATGACTGGAGCCAGTCAGGTGTGTGGTTAAGTCTCTGCTTGATAAATTATCTCTCCAACGAATACCGAATTCCTGTCGTCATTCACTTTTGACTGATGCTGGGGTGACAGAGCGAGTGACAGCGACATCCATCCGTCTGAAGCTGTTAAACATGTTGATCAAGTGCACTGTACTCTGCACTACTGCTGGCTTCTGCTGAGACACCTGTGTTGTGTGTCTGTCGTCACGGACAGATATATCTTGAAGCTGCTACACGAGTGCTCTTACTCTTAACCCTAGGACGACGTTGATCCAGTCTGGGCCGTATGTCTTGACGCTGCGTCTTTTGGGCCTGCTTTGTCTGCCTGGTGGAGGAAGGCCCAGCAACGCCGCTTCTTGTAGCTTCCGCACTCCCGCCATCCTTCTTCACCCCCATCAGATACTGCAGCGCTCACAAATTGTCTCTGGTTCGAAGCCTTGCATAAACAATTCAGGTTCTGCAGTTAATTAATGCTTCAGGCTACAGCTGAGGTTTCTCTCCCAACTCCCTTTGGTTCAAAGTCTTTCATAAATCACCTCACTAGCTAAAGGCACCAAATAAAGCTCTAGTTATTATTATTCACTTGACTGCTGGGAGCTGGTGGGTGACACGTACATTTATTCGTCTTCAAGTTGCTATTCATAATGGAATTGTGTTAGCAACCTGGTACAGGATTGAAGGGAATAGAAGAGAATTAGAGGAAGAAGCGGTAGAATCTTAGGGTTCGAGAGGAAGAAGAGGAATAGTGAAGGAGAATTTCAGGAAGGAGATAAACTTTTGGTTCTGGTATTGTTCCATCCCCTCGCTGCTGCCTCTGAGCCCTTCTATAGATGACGCCACGAGGTCTAGCAGCAGTTGCTCAACTGGGCCCAAGCCATGGTCCATATGCAGGCCCAACTACAGGTGGTACCTGACATTCCCCCCTTTAAGATTCGGCTTGCCCCCAAGCCGATGCATGAGATCAATTCCACCAAGATCCCATGGAAATTGCAAGTACTTGATGCTTGCCTCATGCTTGATTGTGACATCTATCAAGTAAGCAGCCAGACAAAGGAATCCTTGTGAACTGAACAAAAATTCAGCAATGGGCCATAGAGATAACCTCTCTGACACTTGCACTTTGGTCCAATAAGAACTGATGGAGGAAAAAATAATATGGAACACCAAACTGTTGTTGGATTAGCTCAGAGTATAAATTTGCACTGACGGTTTGCTAAGAAAACTGCCAATGCAAATGTAGCATTTACACTAGCGGTTTTTTTAAGCCAACCGCCAGTGTAAATGCTACATTTGCATTGACGGACAACTAACAGAATCGCAAGTGCTAATGTGTTTCCACCGACAGTTCTTAAGCTGGACCCACGTGCTTATTTCCATAGTCGTTCAGTAATTAAAACCGCCAATAAAAATAAAACCCTAGCGCCAAGAGAAATAATTTCTGTACTAGTGGTAGGTCAGCAAAACTGGATATTGTAGTAGCCATAGCGGAACCACAACTGCTTGTGTAGCAATCACTGCACACTGAGCATCCATAATGCCGGATATATTGCTCTTTTGGCTGGTGTTGCCATGCAGAGACAATAGTGTCATCATATTAGGCACATAGAATTTGAGCAGATTAAATGCTTTTTGTCTGAACGTGAGAAGCTCAGAACCTCCCGGATCCCCTGGCAAACGATATATCTCAGAGGGCAACCACTTGGAGTTCATACAATTACCAACAACGCATGCCAACTGCTTGGATAATGCACTCCTGGATGTGTATCTTCAAATTGTTTTGGCAAGAATATATAATGTATTTGCAGCGCTAGTGTCATTAGTCAACCAATCGGTAACTGAATTGAGCAAGGCCATGTACTTCGAAGATAAAAATCTGACTTGGCTCCCCTCAGATTTAAGGACACACCAAGCACACAGCAAAAATTGTTCTCCATCAATGGCCTCATTAAAATCAGTACAGACATTGGACTTTGTGGTACTTGGATTCTAGCTTCATGACAATAGAAATACGGCCTTGGCACCAATTGTAATTCAGCACTCCCACCCATAAACATCACCACTCGGTGCTCCCGAGCGGCGGAGCACCGGCAGGTGCTGGTGTGGCGGCAGCTAGCTTCGTTGTGGTGTGGAGGAGTCCCGATGGGGCGGTTTCTTGGCCTCAAAGGCGCCAGGGATCCACGTTGGTGGCGCTGCCTGTCGTGTCACACCCCCTTGCCGTACCTGTGTGGCGGCTGGCGCAGCTCCCTCTAGCACGGCACAGTCGCGTCCCTGAGCAGGTGGGTTGGTTGAGGCTAGGGGCGAAAGCCTAGACGGCGACGTCTGCGGACGCCGCTTCCTCCTTGGAGGCGTCTTGTTCGATCCTCTGCCCCGTCTTGCCGGTGCGTGCCTCACACTATCGCGGGTGAGTCCAGAAACGGCTCCGCGCGGTGTGGCGGCGGTCGGCGCCCCTCCCCCCATCCAGACGGTGCGCGCCTCCCACCGTGATTGGGCCGGGGCTGTCGTCCTCGTGTGGCGGCGCCCGACTCCCCCCCGTGGCACACTGCGATCTGCCGTGTTCGCACCATGGCCACTTTTTTGCCGTTCCTGTGTGGCGGCTGGTGCAGCTCCCTCTAGCACGGCGCACCGCACGCCGTCGTGGTCGTGTCCCTGCGCAGGCAGGTTGGTTGAGGCTATAGGGCGAAAGCCCGGACGGTGACGTCTGCGGACTCCGCTCCCTCCTTGGAGGTGTCCTCTGCGATCCTCTTCCCCTGCCGTGCTGGCGCGGACAATTGCCGGTGCGTGCCTCCCACTATCGCGGGCGAGTCCTCGAGTGCCTCTGCGTGGTATGGCGGCGACCGGCACACACCACCACGCCCACGCGTGGGACGCTTGTTGGTGCGGCGCCTCCCACCGTCACGGGCGAAGTCACGGAACGGCTCCACGCGGTGTGGCGGCGGCCGTCACCCCCCTCCCCCGAGTCCAGGCGTCGATGCTTGCCGGTGCGCGCCGCCCCACCAACGCAGCGAGTCCGAGATCGCTCTGCGGGTGGTGTGGCGGCGGCCGGCACCCCCTAGGTGCAGGGGTTTGCTAGTGCGGCGCCTCCCATCGTTATGGGCGAAGTCCGGGAGCGGGTCCGTGCGGTTTGGCGGCGACCGGCATCAGCTACCTCCCTTTGTCCAGGTGTGGACGCCGCTTGTGTATTCATGGTTCTGCCTCTTTTCGCCCGTGCTAGGGCATCTTGGTGTTGTTGTTTCTTCCGATAACTTTGTGAAACTCATAACGAGCAGTTTTGAGCTATATAATACATATAAGATGGGGAGTAATTCCCCGGTGACATTTTCAAAAAAATAAACATCACCACCATAGCCCATGATCCAACACTAGTGTTCTGCTGTAAAGATGAGGGTAACTGAAACCACAAAATAGTCAAACGGCATGCTGAAATAACTGACGGCCAAGAAAATTCCAGCAGTACATGCGTTTGAACTTGCCGATGCTCCTTAGCCTTGCCAGGTAGCTCAAACACAACAAGGGTAAGCCAACCATATGTGTGTTGGATCACTAACTGCATTAAAATGAGATGCCACTGTTCGTTGTAATTCCTACTAGCTGTTGGATCAGTATGATAGCAAGTGTACTGAAACAACAAATACCACAAGAACACACAAATCTTGCTGCAAGTATCCCCATGTTGGCATGCCTTGATTACGTCTTCTTGACAACAGAGATAACTGAATGTACTATACATTACACTGCTGCAGGATTCAGAGCAAGGCACATATACACATCCATTATCTTCAAGTTTCTGAAGTGTCTCACACAAATTGTCAGCCATCTCAATTCTTGCAGCAACAATATAACAAGGACTGCCAACTGCATAAACACGAGCCAAATGTCCAGATATGTCCAAATTTATATCTAGATAATCCTTGGCTGCTCTGAATTGACGAGGAACTAGTATAGGCCACGAGAAGAGGCACAAAGCAAGCCCACTACTCATAGGTAACAGCAATTTCACCACCATAGTAGCTAATATCTTAGTTTTTCTTATTAATTTGGAACCTCTCAAAACTGAATAATACCCTAAAGATTTTCCCACACTTCTGTTGAACTTCAGTGATCAAGTTAGTAAGCACAACAGGCAGAGACTGCATCAATTGCACCTCAGCTAAATAACTACAATAAGATGGCCACGGTGGTGGCCTGAAATGGACAACAGATGTGATTCCAACAACTCGAACTGCACCTTCAAGTAATTACTCGAGCCAATGCATTAAGCACTCCTCACTTAGCTGAATACCAGTACTATGCATGCATCTCCAACTGTATAGGTGGTGGCCATGGTGGCCTTTGCTGTGCAGCAACCCAACCCAGAATGAGTAAAACTAAGCGCAACTCAATGGTGCCAGTGATCAAAGTGATATGGTTCCTTATATGAGTTGGCAATGGTCCCTTGTAAAGCATAGCAAGCACTGGCCCTAGCAGCACTGTATTCTGAGCATTCATTCCCTCAAACACCTTCTGTGCATCAGCAGCTTTAGTGGCACTACTACCCGATAGAACAATACCCATCCAAGATGCAGAGATAAGGTTGGCGATATACCTTTGCTGCATTTCATCAAACTCCATTGCCGCATGAACGAAGAGAGCATCAGACTTGCTCAAATCAGCAGCCAGGACCATCGAGGACATATCGTGTGATGGAGTAGGGATCGGTGAAGCCGTTGCCGCATCCCGTGGTGGTACGAGACTCGGTGCTGTGGCGTGGTGGCGAGCTCGAACGCGCCGTGGTTGCCGGTGATGGACTATGTCACGGACCTCATGGTGTTCATATCCATCTCCTCTGGGCCGCTGGGGTTGATGGGGATGGAGGCGTTCCCTGGCCAGCGCCCTGACACGGAGCCAAGGATGAGCGAACGGAGCGCGGCCGAGGTTGGAGGTGGCGGAGTTCTCAGCGAGGTTGGAGGCGGCGGAGACGAGCACGCCACGGTCGATACCATGATAGACTGCGTAGGAGAGAGAAAGAAAGAAAAGAGACATTTATTAGACAAAGAAACCCCCATATTATAGGTTAGTTTCCGTAGATAGTTTTTTATTGACATGGCTGCTATGGAAATCGTGCTTAGTTTTTAGCGTTAGGACTGCCCTAACGTATTACTCGGCCGGTAATCATTTCTTCGTGATTTGCATGCCAGCATGGCACGCTTGGTGGATCCATCACGACAGACCTTGAAAGGTACTGTACGCATGTGGCCAAAAAGCTACAAGTGGTTAAAAGTCACTCATTAAGGTACTGTACGCATGTGGCCAAAAAGCTACAAGTGGTTAAAAGTCACTCGTTTTGAAGATCGAACGGGGAATAAAAGCTCATGAGATAAGCAGACAAGTAATTGCCTTCTGGAGTAACGTTGCAGCTCCCCAAGCAGTTCACGAAAGTAAAAATGTGCCTCTAATTATAGCGAAGAAAATAGAAGAAAGCGACTAGAGAAGAGATCTTGCAAGAAAGTAAGAGGGATTGTGACCCTTTCGTGGCTTTTTTTGGGCTCGTTTCAGATTGTGCTAGGATTGAGCTTTCGATTCCACTAGTAAATTGTGTATGTTGGTCTTCTCACATCCGGTCAATTCGGAGGGGTCGCTTTACATCCATCCAGTTGCACGTATATATTTCTCTTGCGTGTATATACAGGCGATATGCATGAACAATCGGCATCAATTTAGTTGTGAATGAAAATCATTTCATCGCATGAAAGTTTTTTTTTTCTCTCCTTTTATTTATATTATGCCACATCAACTTACTTAATCTGTATGAAAATCTCATAAAACTCATTAAGATTTTCCTTAGTTAGGAAGGACTATTTTCTGTTTTTCATGACGGAGCAATCTATATCCTTCACCAACTTTGTACTATCATACTGGCAGTAGGGTATATGACCTAAGAAAATTGAATTTTTTGGAACATTTTCAGCAGCTGTTATTGTTTAACCGAGGTGGACACTCGGCAAGCGGGCCAGCTAACGAGTATGAAGGCAGCCGAACCGCCTCAGTTAATTAGGGGTGGTGCTGGTGTCTGGGAAAATACTTTCTGTAGTAGTGTATGCAAGTAAAACTTTATTCCTTCGCTATTGACGAGACACTTCAACTTCAAGATCTGGTGCACGATTCCATTAGGCCAATCTCAATGAAAATTTCATGGGTATTAAATACACTGACATGATACTGTATTAATGAAGAGAGAGATGATGAAAGTTTCATGTGAGTATAGAGAGTTTGATGGAGATGAAACTCTTCTGCTCTATTTCTAAAATATGGGTGTGTTGAAAACTCGGCCATAAAACTCCCACTGAGACACTGACCTTATGAATAGCAACAATGAAGACGGATCAATGTACCTATCACTCAGCTCCCAGGAGTCAAAACTCAAAAGTCATTTTTTTAAAAAAAATCAGTCAAAAATAATAATAACCGAAGCAAGTTAGGTCTTTATCTACCGAACTTGACCACACACTTGGATCATATACCAGATCCTTACTAAAACGGTAAAACCTGAATTAGTTTTCAAAATAAGTCGTATATATAAGTAGACACCACCTCAGCAGGGCCAGTCCTGACATTTCAGGGGCCTGGAGCGGAACCAAAGACATGGGCCTCTACTGTAGATATTAGAGTCCCTTTAAATGCAGGAATTTAATTGGAATTGTAGAGGAATCTCATCAAAAACAGTTTATTTTCACAAGAAAAATGTAGAAAACAGAAAAAAAAATCCCACCATCCGAAGGAGGTCTTAAATTAACTATAATATATAATATTTTATTATAAATAGTATTTATATGCATCCAAATATTAAACAATTTTATTTTTTATCATAAATTTTCAACAATTTCAAACTCCGAAGATCAATCAAATTTCAAAAAAGAGAGAACAACCGAGCAAGCAAAGGGAGATGACGTTGCCATTTCGCTGATGTTGCCATTTCGCTAGGTCGCTCGAGGGAAAAGGAGTGATCGGCCATATCAGGCCCCTTCATTTACAAATGCCGGCCACAGTTTGAGATGAGAGGATTGAGGAGTCGCGGGCATCGTGTGTTGTGCAGGAAGGTAAAGGAAAGCTAATTGTCAGCGTTCGGCACTTCGCATCTCTGGCAGCCTGGAGGAAGCCTCTGGCCAGTTCGGCTGACCCATGCAAGAAATACATTATCTCTGTGGAGTACATGCTAGAACTTATACGAAGTACATGCTAGAACTTAAACTATAGTATATGATACATACCTAGGACCTAGCCGCCTATAGGCCCCTTGCCGCGGAGGGCCCACTGCGTCCGCACTGCTCGCCCCCCCTCAGGGCCGGGGCTGCACCTTTGACAAATAAGCTGAGATAAGATATTTTGAACAGAAAACGCTGGCACACTGACAGTTACGTACATTTGGCTGTTTCCAGACACGAGGACCCGCATTGTTTTGTGCACAGCATTCACAATTTGTTCTGACAAAACCCTCAGCTGTTCCCACGCAGCCATAACGAACTTTTGTTGTCACACCATTTAGGATGTCTACGGTCAAGGATTGTGTGTTTCCTTTACGGTGGCCCCGGTGTGCCGTTCATTGGATGCTGACGTGTCGACGCCGTGTTGGCTAACGCCTTGTTCAGTTTCCCCCCAAGTTGCAACATTCTCCACTCTCTCTCTATCTCATCAATTTATACCCGTATATATGGAGCATTAAATGTTAGTAAAAAAATAACTAATTACACAGTTTTGTTGTAAATTACGAGACGAATCTTTTAAGCCTAGTTGGACCACGATTGGACAATATTTACCAAATACAAACGAAATGCTACAGTTGCAACTTTTTCTAACATTTACGAACTGAACAAGGCCTAAACCCAGAAGTCAAGCTAGTAGAAGTTATAGGCTCGCTCGTCATGGTGGGGACCTGAGTACCTGTGTACATCTACGCCTCTTCGGAAGACAAGCTCTCAGGGGCGTTTGGGATGAACTGTAGAATATTGTTGGCCAAGTTTATGTGTAATAGCCTAGCTAGCAGTATTCCATACGGTCCTGTGGGTATATATCTTGTTTATAACGCCTAGTTCTCAAACTTGGCCAATTTCCAAAATACCTACATTTGGCGCCCAAACATGATTTGGGGTCTCCAACATCATCCTCTTTCCTTTTCCCCGCAAATGCATGAGGTCAATTAGCTTCTCTTCATTAATCATGCCAATGAGATTTTTTACGACCTTGGTGCTTGTTTGAATCTTGTCAATGTGACGCTGCTTGGATCCCTAGCTAATATGCTAGCTACTAGCTAGGATGCAGTGTCTTGCCTAACTAAAAAGTAGTTGCCAGCTAGTTCTCCAGTCTCAAGCTAACAATGCTCTATAGAACCAAATAGGATTTTAGCTAAACCAAAGGACTTTGCCTGGACCCTATGGAAGGAACGCAACCGTCGCACTTTCGACCAACGTTCGACTACGACGGCTATCCTGTCGCAATGCATCATGGAGGAAGCTGATGCCTGGACAGCGGCCGGGTTCAGTTCCATAGCCTTGCTCACGGCCTCGGTCGCACCTGCGAACACCATGTAACCTCGGTTGCCTTTCTTTTCCTTCTTCCGCTTTGCCTCAGGCACGCACGGCCCCTCGCCGTCGTGACTCAGGCGCATGTAACGACTCCAAACTCCACTTAATGAAGAACGTGCACGAGCACGGTTTCGAAAAAAAAAAGAAGGGAGGGGGAGCATCTCTTACACTTATATATGAAATCACACATTTTGGTACATGTCCCATCTAATTTTGGTACTATACCCATCTATTTAGCTCCTCTTGGCACTTACACATTGGTACCTCCTATTTTTGCACCGTCCGATCACGTCAAATGGGTGGCTCCTGTTTTTTCCAACCACTGTAAAATTCCTCTTTTTTTTTTGTTTTGTTTTGGTTAACTGCTAGCTAATCTAAAACTCTTGCCGACTGTCCGAAACAGATCGAGGGAACGAGGATTTCGCTCACCTTTTGTTTTTCTTTCTCGACGAATACAACCTGAGCCATCACGATTGGGCGCAGAATTTGCATGCGCTGAATGTTCCACTTCAGGCTTTCCTTGTCCCATTTTGACAAAAAATACGTCGTTCACTGGAGTTGTAATTGAATTAAATGGCTGCCAAACAGTATGTGCTGGGGTTTTCAACTGTACCTTGGACCTCGAAGGCCGGATGGTACAGGGCATGGAATTAGCGTGGGTTGAACCGTTGAACTAGCAACTTATCTATATATAGATGATAAACTGCGTGGTTCTTCCATCCCTCCAGTCAACAAGGGGGTGATTCATCAAAAACATTTCATGCATTGCATATGCATGCACAAGCAACTCAAGCTTAGTCGTTGTCCAACTCCAATCCCTAGCTGGTTTCCTTAGTTTCCCAGCAATGGAGGAGGCCACTTCCAGCTGCAGCAGCTGGCTCCTCCTTTCTCTCTCACTTGCAATGGTCACAGCAGCATCGTCCTTCCTGTTTCGCCTTCTCCGCCATGGTCGCGTGAGTCGTCAGCTTCAGCTCCCTCCTGGCCCACCGATTGTGGTTTTCCTTGCAAAGGCGTTGCCATTACTACGGTCCATGAACGACCTGAGCCCGCTCCTTGTCGATCTGCACAAGCAATATGGACCCATCATCTCCATCCGGCTCATATTCCGTACGTTCATCTTCGTCGCCGACCGCGGCATCGCGCACCGCATGCTGGTTCACAGCGGCGCCACCTTCGCCAGCAGGCCGCCGACGTTCGAACCCAGGCACCTGTTCACGTCCGGCGAGACCACCTTCTGTCCGTACGGCCACTACTGGCGTCTTGTCCGCCGGAACCTCGCCACAGGGGAACTACAAAATCCTGCACGAGTCAGGCTCCTTGCACCGGTGAGGCGGTCGGTGTGCGATGACCTCATCCACGACCTCCGCCGCGCTGCCGGCAGCGCGGCGGAGGAGGCGGTGGAACTGAGGCCCTTCCTGCGCCGCGCCTTGCTCAAGCTCCTCGTGCACAAGTGCTTTGGTGTGCACCTCGGACAGGAGGCACTGGACGAGATCCACGAGCTCCAGCGCCAGATGCTCCACTCCTTGGCCACATTCCCTATCCTCGGCTTCTTCCCCAAGCTCACCAAGAAGCTCTTCCGCAACCGGTGGGCGGCGTGCGTTGCGGTGCGCCATAGGCAGGAGGAGCTCTTCGTTCCCCTGATCCATGCCACGCTCGGCAACAATGGTGACGATGACACGCCGTGCTATGCTCGATCCCTCTTAGCCGTCCGCGTGCCCGAGGACGAGAACGGGCACGGCGGCAACCGTCCCCTCACAGACGGCGAGATGACAAGCCTCTGCAACGAGCTCATTAACGCTGCCGGGGACACCACGGGGAACTTGATAGAGTGGATCATGGCCGAACTAGTGAGCCACCCCGACATCCAGGCCAAAGTCTATGCGGAGGTGAAGGCCGCCTGCTCTCAACTTAACGACGACACCGACCTGCAGGCCATGCCGTACCTAAAGGCCGTCGTGCTCGAGGGGCTACGGCTGCACCCACCTGGCCACTTCGTCATCCCGCACGGCATGCTAAGCGATGCAGAGGTCGATGGCTACATGGTACCCAAGGACGCTGAGGTCAACTTCATGGTCGCAGAGATTGGCCGTGACAGGAAGGTCTGGACGAGGCCACAAGAGTTCCACCCGGAGAGGTTTCTGGAGGGTGGCGAGGGCCACGACGTTGACATCAAGGGGATCAAGGAGATCAAGATGATGCCGTTCGGCGTCGGACGCAGGATGTGCCCCGGGTACTCGCTCGCCATGCGCATGGCTGAGTACTTCGTGGCGAGGCTCGTCATGGAACTAGAGTGGCGGCCGCCGGCGCTCGGGGTCAAGGTGGACATGGCAGAGGTGTTTGATTTCACCACTGTCATGAAGCATCCGCTCCGTGCTGTCACCAGTCCAAGGAGTTAATGTTTTAGCAGTAATTATTGATTTACCCAAGAAAACAATAGCTGGTACATCATCTATAGTCTACGTCCATGTAATGTAAACTGAATTACCACGAAGCGCATCCTAATAATATATTTGAGAAATCATTCCAAGTACTATTAGTTAACGAGAAATTAAATTTTGTGTTAAACTTACAATTGTTTCTCTTCCTGTTTGAAGCTCCTATAAGAAAACTAAAATGAGGTAGAAAAATAATGATGCCAAGAATCAGGATTTTACATTACTATGCGAATAAGATATTTTTTAAAGGATGACAAGTGATTCGCTAGAAATCATATTAGAATGAAGGAAAAAAAAACTACAAAAATTAACCAAGCAACTTAGGGTATAATCATGGATGAGCCCATCCTGGCTCCCATATATGAACCAAGCTCCCAATACCAGGCTCAGTGCAGGCAAGAATGTGGTGTCTGGTTCCCTATTTGCATGGTGTCGATCAGGATGTCCTGAGATGCTATTTGGATCTTCACAAATAAATAATTGGGTGCAGTCATCATGACTTACAGCAGATCAGGAGTAGCCCAATTAGCAGGCAACTGAAAACTCTATCGTGTGATGCACTTTCTTTGACACGTGGGTTTTATACGAGTGGGCCTACATGGAGGCGTCGTCCGTGCAGGGAGACTGCACCCAATTTTTTTCCCCTCACACTACGACGGTATAAAACAATCATCATCTATCGTGAGACTTATTATGTGCAACTTTTATGTTTAAGTTGACCGGAGCCAAATATCTGCCTTACACACGTTGGTAGCCAAGGAAATATCGTGTGATTGGGATGAGTAAAGACGGAAGTTGTTCTCTGCTTTCCTCCCATGGATTGGGACCTATTTGTCCTTAAGCATGATCTAATTTTGGGCTCATGTAACAATGGTCAGTTCGGCCTCTCTCATGACCACGGATGACAGCCTCCTGTGCTGACCATGAGAAGTCTTCTGAGCCTGATGTGAGTGTCTCCAGCACGTAATGCAGATAATCCGACGATGCATGATGCTGATGATAGTATCCACTGCATGCCTTTCGACTTTTGTCACACAATGGTCTGTTGTGATACTGACACGAGATCGTCTGTACATACTATATGCCTCTCATGTCCTAGCACGAGCTCGCGGGATTATTTTCCTCTGAAATGACGACGCTCCCGTCCTGTCAGACTGTCAGTCGCTTTGTAGAAACAACCGTTGGATTGGTCAGGTTAACTACCAAGCCAACTTGTAGCCAAGCATGCAACCAAATTGGTTTATATAATCTGCCACAAGTCAAGTTATTATCTTTGACTGGGTAATAGCTAGATCCGTCTTGATTCTTCCATATGCATGGTAAAGCGATACTGTGTTTCAGTCTCTGTTAAAAGTGTGCCTCGTCTAGCTGTCACAGAACTAGGGAATTCGGTCCTTGGCTGCCTGTTAGAGTACCAATGCAAGGTTGGTGTGGATCGGCAACCCAGGCAGTCTGATTTCACCCGGCGCCGCCTGGAGGAGGAGGAACTCGACCAGCACATGGGCCAGCTTCTTGCCCTGCTCTAGCTCTTTGATCCGGCAAATGAGCCAGCTCATGGGCTTGCTCACAATCTCCCAGACTGTTTGGTGGGCTGGGCCGCTTCCCCGGCTCGTTCTTACATGGAACTGATACAATATCTTTGAAATAATTCTTCCTACCTCTACTTGATAAGAAGCACGTAGCCAAATAGAAAAGGAAGCCATACACTCTAGTGACTATCTATTCGTAGACTAGAACACCATATGCCTAGGAGAAGATAATCTTGACTACCTATGCCAAGTACTGCAAAGCCAGCACAACCAAATCCCGTGCCTATATGATGCAAGCAATGACTCTATTGGCCGGGGTTAAAAAAACTAGTATATTGTTTGGTACTGACAAATCTAGGTGCAGCGCCTCTGTGCTGTCGCACGAAGAGTTGTGCCCCCCACAGCTTCGAGAGTATTCGTTTGTGCTTATAAGCAGAAGCAGAAGCTGAAACGGCTTATTTTGGCTTCTTTTTTGTGAGAAAAAAAATACTGTTAGCTGAAAAGGAGAAGCCGGCTTATAGCAGAAATGAAAAGCTATGGCTGATAAGCTTGACTCGGCCCAGATTTATAGTCTTGACAAGAACAGGAGAGAATAGCTCAGATGTGTTCAGCTGGCTGGACAGCAAGCTGCTGCAGCTAGAGCTGGCTGTTTTGCCACTCATAAATTACTGTAGCTACGTACCAGCTCTAGCCAGCCGAGCGGAGGTGGCTGGCTGCTCCTTCAAGATCACACTAAGACCAAAGATAATCTCTGTGCAGAAACGTTGTGGACTGCGACACTTGCGAGCTCTGCAATGGCTTGTCGGAAGACGCTAGTCACCTGCTCTTCTCCTGCAACATCGCCCGAACTACACTTCTCATATATGATCCTCCTCTGCTACTGGCAAATCTGGAGAACTAGCATGGTCATTGATGGCATGCAGGGAGAACTGTCGTCTGTTGTGCTGCCGGCAAGGAAATGCTGTTATGAATTGGTTCACATAGTGCGAACACAAGGTTTATACTTGTGGTTCAGTTGTGATGATGAATGATTGATTCAACTACTAGCATCTCGGATGGGGTGCTACTGACGGTGGTGAAAGCCATGAGTTCCACATGTGCCTTGGCTTGTGTTGTGCGGTGTGTCGAGCATGGAGGCGGTGGCCGACGGCGAGGTGAAGGTCAAGTGATGGCGGGCGCGCCTAATGGACCGGGAGCGGTGAAAGGGGGGGACGCATCAAGACTTGGACCGAGGGACCCGGAATCGCCGGGCGGGATCGCGTTGCTGGCACTTGGCTTCGACAAGTGCAAGGACATGGGCCGGTTTGTTGGTTTGGGCCTCAAAACCAACGGTGGAGGGTTTCGGTGGTTTGGGCCTCAAAACCACCCGGCGGGTTTTCTCGGGTTGAGCCACAAAACCCTAGCGGAGGTCCCGAGGCGGACGGACGGCACGTGGCGGCATCGGGGAGATCGCGTCGAGGCGAAGCTACCAGTGAGAAGGCGCGGTGGCCGTCGGATCAAAGATTGCATCGAGTCGGTTCGAGTTGGACCGCAATGTCCCTAGGGCTAGGCGGTTTGCTCAGAGTTGTATTAGGGGCAAAAACTGGAAAATGAAATAAGCCCGGTCGATAAGTAAGGTGTAGGGAGCCCCATCTCCCTCACCTCTCCCATTTTGCATTTTTCCTCTTCCTTTCTAGGGTTTCCCTCTTCTAGGTGCTAAGTGAGAGAGAGGTCCACTAATCTTTGCAATTAGTGTAAGAACCAAGTTTACTCATGGGAATGGAGGTCCCGAATCCTCCATGTTTCCTCGTTGGGTCAGATTGATGTGTTGATTCGCGTTTTGATTGGTGGTGTTCGCGTTCTCGTTTTCCCTCTTCTCCTCCGTTTGTTCCCGAGTTGATTTCTCGAGCTATGGTTGATCATTTTGCGCACCGTTTATTGCTGCTCGATCCTTGCTTGTAGGAGAACACTTCCACCGAAGGGTTTCCTCCAATTTGTCCGTGCAAGGAGATCGAAGCGATTCTTGGTGACGCCTGTTTTTTTGCTCGTTTTTCTTCGTCCCCCTTTGTGATTCCCGTTGATTCGTCCAATCGCAAGCTATGATCTCTTAGAGGGAGCTTCTCCACTTTGCCTTAGGAACACACGGTTCAAATTTGGGTGCAGTTGGTTGAGATTTGGAGGAGATCGGGCGGATTGAAGATCATGGCGATTTTTCGTTCTTGGTGTTCTTGTCTTTGGAGCCCGTCTTTGAACCTCAAGCACTTGAGGCGCCGAGCCTCGCCGGATGCATGGCGTTTTTACGTCAAAGTTCGAGAAGTGCTGAACCTCGGCACTAGAGGTCTTGAGCCTCGGCGGATGCAGTAGCGTTTTCTTTGTTCGAGTCTATTTTCGCTGAACCTCGATCAGACGCTGAACCTCGGGTGCATTGCGGTTCCGGTCTTGAGGAGTTCTTTGTTTTTTCGCTTGGCTTTTCGTTGCCTTGGGTGTTTTTTGTGTTCCAGGGGACTACCGGAGAACATCCGATCACTTGTTGACTCGAGAACTACTCACGTGTGAGTTTTGGGTTTTTGGAGGGTCGATTGGGACAAAGGGCCATTCGAAAAGAAATTTTGATCGGCTCCCATTCACCCCCCCCCGTCGCCGTATTCGGTCCTTCAATTGGTATCGAGTAGGTTAAGGATCATTCCACCTTAACCGGTTCTTGATCCGCAGAAGGCGACATGGCTCGTGGTTCGGGGAAGCCACCGTTTTTCGATGGAACCAATTACCCGCATTGGAAGATTCGGATGTCCGTGATATCTCCGCAGTCTCGGTGAGAGGGTATGGGAAATTTGTGAGAATGAGGCTTACGTTGTTCTCCCCGCCGTGTTGGTCGAGCAAATGGAACAACACGATGCCAATAGCGAGGCACGTAATGCTCTCTTCTCGAGTCTTTTCGAAGTCCGAGTTTGAGCGTGTCGGACACTTGACTACTGTTAGAGAGATGCGGGTGAAGCTACTGAGCTATCACGAGGGGACTCCCAAATTAAGACCAGACTCTTTGACACATACAAGCAGGAGTATGAGAGTTTCCGGCAGCTTGATGGCGAGACCATCGATTCTATGTTCTCACGCTTTCGGACCATTGTCAACAAGATGCGTGCGAACAAGCCACACTTGCCCTATGACGATCATGAGAGAGCTTTGAAGTTGTTACATGCTCTTGATCGGAGGGTTTGGGATGCGAAGGTGCAAGCTCTTCTCGAGTCGCAGAACTACGAGACCCTCACGTGGACGAGCTCTTGCAAAGAAGTTGAAGTCCGGTGAGATCGACCACGGATCCAGGCCAAACTTCACAACCCCCTGCTTTCCGACTATGGCGCCGGTGTCGGTAATGGTGTCACCAGTTCTTCAGCCTAACCCCTCCTCTGCGATGTTTGCCTTGTCTTCGTTGATCATAGTGACAGAGGAGCGGTTGGACGTGCTTTCGGAGACGATGAGCTGGCCCTCGTCATCGGCCCGGGTTCTCGCGGTTCCACAACAACCGCTTGAATCGTCGGCGAGGTGGACCGAAGGATGGATGCTATGGATGCGGCGACCCGACCACTTCGTCGCCAACCGGCCCCAAGCGAAACAAGCACTCCTTCGGCAAGTCCACCTCCGACAAGCACAAGGAGAAGCGCGAGTACACCTCCGGCAAGTACAAGTCCAAGGGAGGCTTTTGACAAGGAAGCGATGAAGCGCAAGTTCATGAAGAAGTTCAAGGCAAGAGAGCGCGCCTTCCTCGCCTCCCTCGGCGACCTCGACTCCGACAACGAGCATGCTTCCTCCTCTTCGGCGGCGACGACGAGTCCGAGAGGAAGGTCGAGGACAAGCTGAACGGACTCGCTTCCTCGCCGACTCCACCCACGGAGGCTTCTCGCACCATGGCACTTGGTGACGAGGTGGAGGGCGGCAACGGCGATGCTCCCGGCGACGGCGGCGACACATCTAAGGTATCACCTTCCGTCGATGCTCTTGTCGCAGAAGTTGATGACTTGATCGCTACTTTGCTTCGTCAAGATAAGTTGCTTAAGCGTCTTTGCTAGTGATAGAAAAGAGTACAAAACTAAGCTAGAAGTAGCGCTTAAGGAGCTTGAGCAAGTTAAGAACACTCCCATAGTGTCCGACGAGCCGTAGTGTGAGTTCTATAGCGTTTACATGGCTGATCTCGCTAGTCTGCAGTCCAAGTATGCTGATTTGGTTAATGAGTTTGATAGTGCGCGTGCTTCACGGTTTTTTGTTGGGTGCGTGCAAGTCTTGCTCGGACTTGCAATCTGAGTTGGCAGAGAAGAATGCCAAGCTTGCCTCATTTGAGAAGGCCAACTCAGATAGCACTAGTGTGGCTAAGTGTGCACTTTGTGAGGGTTTGGAGCTAGAGATTGCCAATTGCCGGCATGACAAGGTGCGCACCGAGGAGGAAAACACATACCTTCGGACCATCTTGAGTTGGGTGTCTTGCAAGAAGCCGCAACTTGGTATGATGGTCAACCAATTCGTGAGGGGAATTGGTGGACCGGGATTAGGCTTTGCTTTAGGTGGGAAGGGTGATGATCTTTATGGCAAAGTTGGTGAGTTTAGTGGTGTGCCTCCGAGTAAAAAACCTTCCACTACTCCCAAGCTACTCAAAATCACTCCACCTAAGCCACTTGTGCCTCCCACCAAAGTTGGAGTGTTTGAAGAACCTCCAAGAGCTCCACCCCGTAAAACAAGTGTGGATTCCAAAACCGAACCACCTAAGGAACCCACTTGACACACTCCCTTCCATCTCGAGGAACCCCTTCCCAAAGCCAAGCCACCTCCAAGAGTGAACCATACCCACAAGAAAGTGAGCCAAACACCTAAAGAGAGGTGTACCATTGTGAGTATTGTCATAGGGATGGTCACGTGGTTGAGTTTTGCTTTAGGAGGAAGAGAGATGAGAAGCGTGAGTTTGAGTTGAACAATCGGAACATGTACCGCTCCTCCCCATGGCGTACATGTACCACCTGCTCAGAGGTGTACTACTAGGCCTAGAGGTGCAATGCCTCAAGGTGCTAGGCCTCGGGGTTGCGAGACCACGTGGTGGTCGTGCACGGCGGGGTTCAGGTCGTGGTCAATATGACTATGAACCTCACGGTGGTGCTTTTGTGTCCCACGACTCTAGCGGACCACGTTTTTTCTCTCGTGGTGATCGCTTTCCTCAAATGGGACATGGCATGTTTGGTGTTTTTCCTAACACTTTTTTGAGCAAATGATGCATCACTGGTATCCTTCTCGGTTTACTAACCTTGAGTGGTGTGCCATTTGCTCATCCTATGTCGTTCTATTGATGTAGGACGGAGGCTTGGAGAACACATGGCTCATCGATTCCGGATGTTCGCGCCACATGACCGGAAGTTCTAAATGGTTCTCCAGCCTCGACCCCGTGCAACACAAAGAGTACATCACATTCGCGGATAATAGTAGAGGTAAAGTGGTCTCTCGTGGAACCATTCGGGTTAACGAGAGCTTTGTTCTCAAGGATGTTGCTTTGGTCTCGAACTTGCATTTTAATTTGCTCTCTGTTTCGCAACTCCTTGAGGATGGGTTTGAAGTGCACTTTAAACATGGTTTTTCTCGAGTTCTCGATTCTCGGGGGAGATCTTGTTTGTCGGATCGTCCCATTTGGCCATGTCTTTTCGAGCTGATTTTTCTCACTCTTTTGGCTCTTCCCCTTTGTTTGGTGGCGGATCCTCTTCTCGAAGTTTTGGAAGTGGCATAGGAGACTTGGTCATTTGAGCTTTGACCTTCTTTCTAGGTTGAGCTCACTTGGCTTAATCCAAGGATTGCCCAAGTTGAAATTTGAGAAGGATCTTGTTTGCCGCCCTTGTCGTCATGGAAAGATGGTAGCCGCTTCTCACTCACCCGTGAATCAAATCATGACCAAGGAACCCGGCGAAGCTACTTCACATGGACACAGCTTGGTCCAGCTCGGGTTCGGTCGAGGAAGGTGGGAAGTGGTATGTGCTAGTGATTGTGGATGACTTTTCGAGATACTCGGGTGTTTTTCATGGAGAGTAAGGATGAGGCTTTTTCACATGCTCGAGATTTGATTCTTCGGTTGAGAAATGAGTTCCCTAAGAATGCCATGAGAGCTATTCGTAGTGACAATGGCACAGAGTTTAAGAATACTCATTTTGAAACCTTTTGCAAGTCTTTGGGTCTTGAGCACCGCTTTTTCCTCACCTTATGTTCCGCAACAGAATGGCATTGTTGAGCGCAAAAATCGGACCCTTGTTGAAATGGTTGTGACGATGCTCGATGAGCATAGGACTCCTAGGAGGTTTTGGGCCGAAGCAATCAACACTGCTTGTCATGTTTCCAATCGCATCTTTCTCCGTGCTTTTTACGAAGAAAACTTCTTATGAGTTGCGATTTGGGAGGTTACCCAAGGTGAGTCATTTCGTGGTGTTTGGGTGTAAGTGCTTCATCTTGAAACAAGGTAATTTAGACAAGTTTGAGTCCAGGTCTTCCGACGGTATCTTTCTTGGTTATGCTTTGCATTCTAGAGCTTATCGAGTACTTAACCTTAAAACTAACCGTGTTGTGGAGACCCGTGAGGTCACATTCAATGAAACTATGCCTTGTACAACCCCCCTGTCTTTGAGCGTGCAGGTGATGAAGAGCTTAGAGAAAGCATTTTTGTGGAGGAGGAGCGGGACGATGCCGATTGGGGTGATCCCGAGCCGACTCCACCAGCCTGCCCCTATCGAGCCTGCGAGGACGACTACTTCAGCTCACGGTCCGACCCATCTACTTCCACTTCTTAGGCACCGTTCGAGCAGCTTCCTCAGCCCGCACCGGCTGCACCCGAGGAGGCACCATTTGCCGTTGAGGGGGGAGACGACTTCTTCCAGAGAGGCTCCATGACACATTCAGCGTCGTCACCCCGCTCAGACGATGATCGGTGACATTGACCAGCGAGTCACGCGGGGTCAGTCGTATCACATCTCTCACTTTGCTCATTCTCGCATTTGTAGCTTCTTTTGAGCCCCGAGATGTTGGACATGCTTTATCGATCCCGATTGGGTTAATGCCATGCATAAGGAGTTAGAAAACTTTGAGAGAAACCAAGTCGGGTCTTAGTTCCTCCACCTCCAGTGTCATCCTATAGGTACAAAGTTGGTGTTTAAGAACAAGCAGTGAAGATGGGGTGGTTGTTAGGAATAAGGCTAGGCTTGTTGCTCGGGGTATTGCCGTAAAAAGAGGGGATAGACTTTGAGGAAACCTTTGCTCCCTCGTAGCTCGCTTCGAGGCTATCCGCATGATCGTTAGCGTTCACGCTACTAAGGGCTTTAAGTTGTTTTCAGATGGATGTCAAGAGCTTTTTTTCTGAATGGGTACATAGAGGAGGAAGTGTATGTTAGGCAGCCCCAGGGCTTTGAAAATCCCAAGTATCCTAACCATGTCTTAAAGTTGCACAAAGCTTTGTATGGTCTTAAGCAAGCCCCTAGAGCGTGGTATGAGAGGCTGAAAACCTTTTTGCTTAAGAAGGGGTTTAGGATGGGATCGGTAGATAAGACTTTGTTTCTCCTCAAGCAAGGCAATGACATCCTTTTTGGTTCAGATTTACGTGGATGATATCATCTTCGGTGGTTCTTCTCACGCTTTGAATGCCAAGTTTGCGAGTTTATGAGCGGGGAGTTTGAGATGAGCTTGATGGGCGAGTTGACTTTTTCTTCCTCGGCCTACAAATCAAGCAAACACGGGATGGGACGTTCGTGCATCAAGGCAAGTACACAAAGGACGTCCTGAAGAAGTTTGACATGGGCGAGGCCAAGCCTCTTTCGACGCCCATGTCGACTACGACGACCCTCGACGCCCGACGAGGATGGAGAAGCAATCGATCGGAAGGAGTACCGAAGTATGATCGGGTCGTTGCTGTACCGACGGCGACAAGACCCGACATCCGATTTCTTTGTGTGCCTCGTACTTGCGCTTTCAGCGCGTCGCCAGCGCACCTCTCACTCGTCAGGCGGTGAAACGCATCATGAGGTACCTCCGCTTCACCCCGAGTTTGGACTTTGGTACTCGCTTCTTCCTCGCTCTCTCTTTGCGGTTATTTGGATGCTGATTTTGCCGGGCTGCCGCTTAGATAGGAAGTCCACGTCGAGGACTTGTCGGTTTTTGGGTTCGTCCCTTGTGTCTTGGTCATCCCGTAAGCGGTCTAGCGTTGCACAATCCACACTGAAGCTGAGTATGTCATTTCTTTGCCGCTTGTTGTTCCCAATTTGCTTTGGATGATAGCCACCCTACGTGATTTTGGTCTTGAGTTCTCTAGAGTGCCCTTCTTCGTGTGATAGTACTAGTGCCATCGGTGTTGCTAAGAACCCAGTACTTCACTCTAAGACCAAGCACATAGATGTTCGCTTTCACTTTCTCGTGATCATCAAGAGAAAGGCGACATTGAGTTGCATCACGTAGCCACCCGGGATCAGCTTGCGGATCTTCTCACTAAGCCCCTCGATCAAGCGACTTTTGCTCGCTTGCGAGGAGAACTGGGTGTGTGTTTCCCTTTTTTAGAGGAGGGAAGCACTTTGTTTGTTGTACACTAGTTTTAGTTTCTTTTTGTAGTCTAGGTTTTGATTTGTCTTTGTATGATAGTGCATTTGCATTGCATTTTGTGATATACTTGCATTTTGAGCTTCATGTATATAACACTTGAAATGAAACTATGCTCTTGTTAGTATGCCATGTGAGTACTTTGTGGTGCTTGTCAGCTTAGGCTCTCATTGATCATCTGCTACATGTTATGAGTTGAGCATGATTTTCTAATGTGAACTTGATTAAACTTGCTGAAATCTAAAAATGTTCACCGCTTGAGACGGTATCTAGCATGTGTAGGATGTTGAGATCCCTTTATCTTTGTCTTGTATATGCTAGGTTGCTATGTCTCATGCTTTGAGTCATTCACTTGCTTAGACACTTCACTTGTGCTAAAATTTGACAACTAAGCTAAGTGAGATGAAAAGATCAAGATGGGTCATGTATTGTCCCACATCAAGGTATCGAGACTGCTTCCAATTGCACATTTGGATGAACTTGAGCCTTGTAGTGGATGACCGAAACCATTGCTTTGAGCTCCTGATTGTCGTTTGACATAGGCTCCGCTTGGTTGAAAAGTTAGGCTTGACAATACAGATAACCTCTCGCACACACATGTTTTGACTAATTCTTGTGCTAATTTTTTGCAAACTCGATAAAATGACATTTGATAAAAACACAAGTCTTAGGTTCGTCTTTGACATGATGTGTGATTTTGTTTTGGGGTAGTTCACCTTGTATATCCTTGCTAGCACTAGGTTGATTTCCAGCTTATGCTTGCTATGTGCTATCTTTGGTGGTGAACTCCTTTTTAACTTGCTTAAGAACTGTTCAAAACTGCTTACACTTCATATTTCGTATCAGCTGATCAGTTTGAGCATTTGCCAGACTTGTATATTGTTGCTATACTCACTTGTCTTACCGGCTAGAGCATCTTTTCACTCTGATTGCTATATACTTGGAGCTACTGCGTTCATGTGCATCTCATTGCATTTTAGGCTTGCTGTGTGCATTATTCAACAAGGGGGAGAAATTTAACACACACAAGCTTTCATGAAACAAGGGGGAGTGATTACACATGTTTGCTGCACTTGTCAAGGGGGAGAGTCACTTGTCATGTTTGGAAGGTTGTCTTCTCAGAGGGAGAGACTAGTTCTCAAGGATTGAAGGAGAGAAGATTGTGTGCACTCATATATACATTTGCTCAGGGGGAGTTGTTTTGCATTGCTTCTTGCTAGATGTGTTGAGCCTTGCCTCTTTCTGGAGGATCTAGCGTTTTCGAGTGTTTCTTGCTTGGCTAGTGGTGTTGAGCCCGCGCCGCCTCTTCTTGAGGGCTAGCCATGTTTTGCTTGGTTGCGTCGAGCCGTTGCCCATGTCTTTGGGGACCAAGTTGTGCTTGCTTCAAATGACCACATTTGGCTTCTCTTTGGCTTTTTGGTCGTTTGGTGAGCTTTCTTCTTTTCTTTTTCTTCTTCTATTTTTTTTCTCGGCCGTGGTGTGTTGGTGTTGAACAATGCACTCATCAGGGGGGGAGATTGCGAACACAAGGTTTATACTTGTGGTTCGGTTGTGATGATGAGTGATTGATTCAACTACTAGCATCTCGGATGGGGTGCTCGACGGTGGTGAAAGCCACGAGTTCCACATGTGCCTTGGCTTGTGTTGTGTAGGTGTCGAGCATGGAGGCGGTGGCCCGACGGCGAGGTGAAGGTCAAGTGATGGTGGGCCGCGCCGAATGGACCGGGGAGCGGTGAAAGGGCGGGACGCATCAAGACTTGGACCGAGGGACCCGGAATCGCCGGACGGGATCGCGTTGCTGGCACTTGGCTTCGACAAGTGCAAAGACATGGGCCGGTTTGTTGCTTTGGGCCTCAAAACCAACGGTGGAGGGTTTCGGTGGTTTGGGCCTCAAAACCACCCGGCGGGTTTTTGGGTTGAGCCACAAAACCCTGGCGGAGGTCCCGAGGCGGACGGACGGCACGTGGCGGCATCGGGGAGATCGCGTCGAGGCGAAGATACCGGTGAGAAGGCGCGGTGGCCGTCGGATCAAAGATTGCATCGAGTCGGTTCGAGTTGGACCGCAATGTCCCTAGGGCTAGGCAGTTTGCTCAGAGTTGTATCAGGGGTAAAAACTGGAAAATGAAATAAGCCCGGTCGATAAGTAAGGTGTAGGGAGCCCCATCTCCCTCACCTCTCCCATTTTGCATTTTTTCTCTTCCTTTCTAGGGTTTCCCTCTTCTAGGTGCTAAGTGAGAGAGAGGTCCACTAATCTTTGCAATTAGTGTAAGAACCAAGTTTACTCATGGGAATGGAGGTCCCGAATCCTCCATGTTTCCTCGTTGGGTCAGATTGATGTGTTGATTCGCGTTTTGATTGGTGTTCTTCGCGTTCTTCGTTTTCCCTCTTCTCCCCGTTTGTTCGAGTTGATTTCTCGAGCTATGGTTGATCATTTTGCGCACCGTTTGTTGCTGCTCGATCCTTGCTTGTAGGAGAACACTTCCACCGAAGGGTTTCCTCCAATTTGTCCCGTGCAAGGAGATCGAAGCGATTCTTGGTGACGCCCTGTTTTTGCTCGTTTTCTTCGTCCCCTTTGTGATTCCCGTTGATTCGTCCAATCTCAAGCTATGATCTCTTAGAGGGAGCTTCTCCACTGCCTTGGGAACACACGGTTCAAATTTGGGTGCAGTTGGTTGAGATTTGGAGGAGATCGGGCGGATTGAAGATCATGGCGATTTTCGTTCTTGGTGTTCTTGTGCTGGAGCCCGTGCTGAACCTCAGCACTTGAGGCGCTGAGCCTCAGCGGTCTGTAGCGTTTTCTGTCGAAGTCTGAGAAGTGCTGAACCTCAGCACTAGAGGTCTTGAGCCTCGGCCGATGCAGTAGCGTTTCTTTGCATGAAGTCTTTTTACGCTGAACCTCGACTGCATGCGCTGAACCTCGGGGTCCATTGCGGTTTCCGGTCTTGAGGAGTTCTTTTGTTTTCGCTTGGTTTTTTCGTTGCCTTGGGTGTTTATTTGTGTTCCGGGGACTACGGGAGAACATCCGTCACTTGTTGACTCGAGAACTACTCACGTGTGAGTTTTTGGGTTTTGGAGGGTCGATTGGGGACAGTGGCCATTCGAAAGAAATTTTGATCGGCTCCCATTCACCCCCCCTCTGGTCGCCGTATTCGGTCCTTCACATAGAGAGGAATTTGGTAAAAGAATCAACAAGAAAAAGGGATTGGAAATGGACAAACACAACTAGAACTATTGGGAGTCCTGACATTTCATTCAAAAGTTCAGATACCAGATTGCAGCACAGTGGTGGAGCCCTAGCATCAAATCAACTTGTTGGAACTGCAATCTAAATAGACGGAGGGAGAGATTATCATTTCCGCAGTTACCTAATTCTCTTCAAAGCATGTAATACTTTTATAAATTCAATCAGCAAGCAATGTAGCACAAACAATTTAGAACAAAAAGTGCAACTAAGGAGTGTCGCGTCGAAGCTTTAGCGAAGTGTCCAAGCTGTCTCCGTCTCCTTAATAGTACTTGTCACAATTATTTGAACCTAATAAATCATACATCAATATGAAAACAGAGTACGGCTGCGTTCGAGGATAGCAACAATAAGCAGATCCCATTCACATTGGCACGGAGAAAAATGCAGAGCTTCTTGACAATGACGTGCGTACTAGACTGTTATTATAATGAATATAGATATGAAATTTATTACAATGCTTGCGGAGAATTTCAACGGCTCACAGCGATCGATCCAACGGCTAGAAAAGCCAAAGGCAACGGGAGGCGATGGGAGGGAGGCAACGGGAGGCGATTGATGTGACTATGCTTTGTGGGCCATATGCGCCAAATCGCCTCTCATCGCCTTCAAAAGTTTGCGGATTAGAATTCCAAATAAAGGAGTGGTAATTTCATTTTCGTAGTTCTATTATTTAATCAAGGGTAAAATGGTAATGATTGTGTGGATGTAACCTCTAGGGACGAACGCCCCGAACGCGAACACGTCCGTGTCGAGGCTGGCGCGGCCGGTGAAGAAGCTCTCGTACGCCATGTACCCGTGCGTGCCCGCCACCGCCTACGCCGAGTGGTGCATCGCGCCGTCACGCTGGATGACACGGGCCAGGCCGAAGTCGCCCAGCCGCGCCTCGTACTCAGCGTCCAGCATCACGTTTAGGACACTGATTCACGCTGGGGTAGCTCCTACAAAAATCACAAATTTGAACCTTAGTCACAGAGTAATGACGCCTGTATGAAGGCAATGTTTACCCTGAGCTATAAGTGAACACCTAAGGCCCTATATAACTCATGCAATTGAGGTTGGTGGTTTGCAAGTATAATTAGTTTGATTATGTAGAAACCTGTACATGCATGTAACAGTGTCCTTGCAGTGTATTGATATTTAGGAAATATTTTAAAAATTCTCATTGCATCTGAATTACTCATATATGGTATTATGAAAATTAATATGTCCAACACAACCAGAGGTGTTTAGAAATGTAGGCTCAAGAGCTTGCAAACTCGCCATGTTAAAAATTGATCAAGCAAGGGAGTGTACAAAGACAATACATTTGTATTAGTCGAGTGTTTCAATTTTGTCCGTATAATTGGAATATATGCATGTCTCTAAAATTGCTAGCATGTTCTCTTAATCTTGCACCGCGCTCGTTTTCCATTTAGGTGGCATAGCTGGCTTACATCTCGGGCGCTCCACACGTATCCACTTGTGAGTTTTAATTGTTCGTCAGGTGCATTGCAGTGGAGATGTACGGTCAACTTTACACTTGACACCAATTCAATAATGCCACGGATAAAAGATATGATCACTCCGCCGTTAAATAACTTCGCATCTCGCTTACAAAGGTGACTCTTTGGGAGGGAATAACGGAACAAAAAAGAAAAAAAGGGAACCTTTCACAGCGGCTTTCGTCGTACCAATTAAAATCATCAATTGATCTTCGAAGTCAATTTTTTCCTGCTCCTGACGTGGCTCTTCTACAAATTTGTCTTCGAAAGCGATGTTTTGCAACCTGGAACCTAATGTCTCATCATACCCTAAACTGATCTGTGGATTTATGATGACCGGCTGTTCAGTTCTTTGTCAGATTTCCTGGTAGATCTGACTATACATAGCCATTATATTTTTATGTTCATATGACACAATCCAAAACGAAATGGAGCAGCTGCCACAAAAGTCAACTCCTTGATGAATTGTGGTACTAATTGTATATAGTCCATGTTTGAATGCAAGCTTCTGCATTGGTGACCAAGAATAAAGAAAAAGGCTCCCCAATAAATACTATAGCGTGTCGTGATGCACTGGGACTCGGTCCGAAGACTAAGTCACATATGATGGCCGTGCCCCTGTAAGTCGTAAAGGAAAATTCGAGAGAGTAGTAGTGAGTACACACTCGCTTGAGTTTTTTGCCAATTCTAAAATTAGTTCACACTCAAGCCTCTCAGCAACTTGTTACCTACATATACGCTCTCCAGCCAAGCTGTTCGATCGCATTCCCTACATGCTCTTTTTACCATGGGTGTGTTATTAACGCTAATAACTACTCTGGCCATGTTCCAGCCATGCCTGCTCTTCCTGCTCGCTAACGCCTCCAACTCCACTGGAGGTGTGCATCTATGGTCCCAGCAAGTGGCCCTCCTCCAGTGGAAATCCACCCTACGGAGCTCACCGTCGCAGCTGAAGTCATGGCGACCAGGGACCAGCCCGTGCAGCAGCAACTGGACAGGCGTTGTTTGCGACGTCGTGCACCATGGTCGGCATGCCATGCCCCGGGCAGTGGTCCGCATCGACCTGCCGAACGCTGGCATCGATGGCAGCCTCGGTGAGCTCAACTTCTCCGCGCTCCCGTTCCTCCGATACATCGACCTTAGCTACAACAGTCTTGATGGAGAAATTCCAGTGTCCATGGCTTCCTTACCTGCTCTCTCCCACCTTGATCTCACCGGCAACGGGCTCCATGGACAGATACCATGGGAGATCGGCAACATGGAAAGCCTTAGCGTGTTGGAGCTTTCTCTGAACAACCTCACAGGAACCATCCCTGCATCCCTTGGCAACCTAACTAGGCTGGTTCAACTCACCATCCACCAAACCTTGCTCACAGGGTCCATTCCTGAGGAGCTTGGCAAGCTCACCGGCCTAGAGTATTTACAGCTAAGTGGCGCCTTTTTGAGCAGCCGAATACCGGAAAGCCTAGGCAACTTGACCAAACTAAGCCTCCTGCGCCTCTACTATAACCAGCTATCAGGGGCAATTCCGTCCACTTTAGGTAACCTTATGCACTTGCAGAGTCTCCAGCTCAGCAGAAACCAGCTTGTAGGCCGTATTTTACCGAGCTTTGGAAACCTTAGTAGCCTGTACGAAATTTGGATGTATGAAAACAATCTGGTGGGCTCAATCCCTTCTGAGATTGGTAGTTTGGTGGGTCTGCAAACATTGCATTTAGGAGAGAATTTAATTTCAGGTTCAATTCCTGAAACTCTCACCAACCTCACGGATTTGAATATGTTTCAAATCTATCGTAACAAGATTTCCGGTTCTCTGCCTCTAGGATTTTCTAATCTTACAAAGCTGGCAGTGCTCGATCTTGCCAATAACTCTCTCTTGGGAGAATTGCCCTCTGGGTTTTGCAGTCATGGGAACCTCAAACAATTCACTGTTTCTGTAAACATGTTCACTGGCCCTATTCCTAGAGACATAGAAACATGCAGGAGCCTGCATATACTTGACATGGCATCTAACCAAATATCAGGAGACATATCAAGTTTGGGGCCATACCCACACCTTTTCTTCGCAAACCTGGAGAGAAACAACCTTCATGGACATTTGTCAGTAACCTGGGCTTCAAGCATCAATTTGACCTTGTTAGATGTGGCAAGCAACATGATAACTGGAAGTTTGCCGCCCGAGTTATCCAGACTAGTAAAACTGGAGGAACTTCTACTCCACAATAACAACATGACTGGCAACATACCACCAGAACTAAGCAATCTAACCAACCTCTATTCCCTCAGTTTGTCACAGAATAAATTTTCAGGTAATATTCCACCAGAATTTGGTAGGATGAGCAGTTTACAGTATCTTGATATATATATGAATAAGCTTGGCGGGTCGATACCACAGGAGCTTGGTAGCTGCACTGAACTGCTATTCTTGCGGATCAATGACAATAGGTTGACAGGGCATTTGCCAAGCACCCTAGGTAATTTGTGGAAGCTGCAGATTGTGTTGGATGTTAGCAACAACGAACTCAGTGGTGAGCTACCGGTACAGCTTGGGAACTTGGTGATGTTGGAGCTCTTAAACCTCTCCCATAACAAATTCAATGGAAGCATACCTTCCTCCTTCTCTAACTTGGTTAGCTTGTCAACCCTTGATGTGTCATACAACAAATTGGAAGGTCCTCTTCCAACCGGGCGACTATTTTCAAATGCCTCAATAGGATGGTTCCTCCACAACAGTGGCCTTTGCGGAAATCTTACTGGCCTTCCAACATGCTCCTTATCTCCAACAACAGGGCATCACAATCGAAGGACTCACATCTTGGTTGCAGCCGTTTCCATTCCTTTGTGCATACTCGTTATTTTCACAATACTTGGAGTTATTATGATCATTCGCAGAAGCAATAAACCACAAATGACAACAACCACAGATAGAAGAGATGTGTTTTCAGTGTGGAATTTTGATGGAAAACTAGCATTTGAGGATATCATTACAGCAACAGAAAATTTCAGTGAGAGGTACATTGTTGGGTCAGGCGGGTCTGGAACTGTCTACAAAGTTCAGCTGCAAGGGGGGAGACTGGTTGCAGTTAAAAAGCTTCATGAAACTAGACCAGATGTTAGTGACGAACAGAGATTCTTGAGTGAAATCGATGTGTTGACCAGGATCAGACATCGAAGCATTGTTAAGTTATATGGATTTTGCTCCCATCGAAGGTACAAATTTTTAGTGTATGATTATATTGATAAAGGTAGCCTTCATGAATGCTTGGAAAATTTGGAGATCGCAAAGGAGCTGAGCTGGGAGAGACGAGTTGCCATTGCAAGAGACGTGGCTCAAGCTCTGTATTACTTACACCATGAATGCACCCCTCCAATAATTCACCGAGACATAGCAAGTAACAATATCTTGCTTGACACAGATTTTAAGGCTTATGTTTCAGACTTTGGCATAGCAAAGATCATAAGGCCTGATTCATCAAATTGGAGCGAACTAGCAGGAACATATGGTTATATAGCCCCAGGTATGTGGTTAATGTCTCTTTGCAGCTTGCTTATTCATATTCCTCATTTCACTCTAGTTCTGTTATCTATGCTGTAGAGCTTTCACACACACCAGTGGTGACAACAAAATGCGATGTCTATAGCTTTGGTGTGGTTCTACTGGAGATAGTGATGGGAAGATACCCTACTGAGCTGCAGTCCCATACTTTCCTACAAGGACAATATCAGAAGCTTGCAATGGAGACTTTGGACAAGCATCCATCATCACCAACATCTGTGGAGAGGGAAGAAATTTCTCGTCTTGTCCAGGTAGCACTTGCGTGCCTGCAACCTTCCCCTAAGTCTAGACCAGAAATGCAGGAGGTTTATCAGAAACTGGCTTACGACCACCCTTGTTGTTCTTTTGCCACATCTTCTTGTAAACCAAAGGATGGAGAATTGTAAACAAGTGTTACACGTACATGTGAGAAACAAGAAGTATTTTTGCTTTATTTTCACTTCACAATGAAATATAGATATGGATGGAAACAAAGAAATGACGTTGGTTATGATAGGCCTCTTAATTTGGACTGAATAATGAATTTAGCTATTGGACCTGATGTATAGGAGACTATAATGAGGTAACTGTGGAAAAGGGTGGATTGATGAAAAACCCCAATAATAATTTGTTATATGTTAATTGCATTGACACCCTCAGGGGATATTTATAGGAACATATTATGGAAAAAGACCTAGAGTAAGTGTCAAGTTGTACTAGGCCTAATCCTATTCTATCTCGAAGATTCTATTTTTATCTATATAGTTTGTTTCCACCATGAAACTGTAGTAGTAGGGGAGAGACCGTGAGAGGTGGGTATTTAGCGGCGAGAAGTGGATGGTGGAAAGAGGCCGGTGTGGTGGGACAATGGAGGCAAACTCTCCAATGCATGTTAGGAATGGTGAGGTGAAGTGGCAAGAATGGATGCTGGGCTTGACCAGCGGTGGGGCTGCCATTGCCGAGTTTGGTGATGGCACGGCTGGCAATGGTGGGGTTTGTGAACGGAAGGTTGAAGAGACGAGTGGGAGGTGAGAGGTTGAAGACGAACAGAGAAGACAGGGACAAAGGTTGAAGATGAGCATTAGTAATGATACCGATGCCTGGCCCACACACCAGGCCTGATCTCAAATGGCCAATCTTCGAGCCTATGGTCGACAGAGCTAGGCACATCATCCTTCCCTGAATGTTGCATCTCAAATTGTTTAGAAGCTTGAGATATAACTGATCCGAACACTAGCACTATAACAGATCTCGGACCTCATCAGCCCAGCTGAGAATGGATGTGACACCAACATTTTGTAGCCTTTGTTGTAATTTCTAAGCATTTATACATTAGGTAACAATAATTCTTTGCAACAACAAATGTGACCTGTTACTCTGTTCGACTGCACAGTCACATCCACGGATCCACCCTTTCCCTTGCCGTCACCCAAGAATGGGGACTTATCAACTTGGGACAAAAGGGCCACTACCGACGATTCATCGCGACTCGACCTCCCAATAATGAAACTCACCTGCTCTACACTTGGCCAGCCCAAGCTGACGCGGCAATGCCACGCCCAAAGTCTTTTAGTTATACACAAATTCCATTACCTTTTCAAAAGATAGAAGCGCATGCTCTCATGAGCAGTAACCACACAGCTTCTGTCGATCAATCACGCAGTTGCTTCTGGAACTCGGAGGAACCGAAGGCCATAGAGACCATCGTCCTCGAGCACGGCCTCTCCGACGACCCGCATCCGCCCGTCAGCGAGCGCCATCAGCTGGCACCGGTTCCCCCAAAAGCAGCAGCCTATGTTGTGCTCCGTGGCAAGCCGGCTGACCGAAACCAAATTCACTGTCAGCCCCTCCACTAGGTAGACGTTGGGTATGATGAACCCGTGCATCTGTATGGTGCCCACGCCGGTGATGTGCACGATAGACCCGTCTGGCAATGTGGCGATACGGTTTGCAGCTCGGGGAAGATGACGGAGGCTGTGTAGGAGGCCTGCATTGCCGACCACGTGTATGGTGGCACCAGAGTCAAGAACAAAGCGAATACGGGGCGGCCTGCTTGGATGATTCAGGGCTACACCGCTATGTCTGGCCGATGCCGAAGAACTGCAGGCAGCTACCAGCAGCTGTGCAATATAAGGTATCGTCGCCGAACGTGTCGCCTTGGTACTTTGGGAACTGAAAAAGATATCAACTATATGAAACACATTTACATAAATAATAATACAAAATACAACACAGGAACATTGGCTCGAAAATGTGAACTACCATGTGGAACCCATATATACTAAAAAAATATATCACTAGAACTTTAAATATTACTAAAATAAGCCTCCTAAATGTCCACAAGACACCAAAGAAAAAAGTCTCAGAAAAATTTTAGCCACCGGATCAATCATCTTCTCAAAAAAAATAACGACATTCTTCATCATTAAAATAGTAAAAAGAACCCGCTAAAACCCTCTAAGAAACCAATAAATTAGCATAAAAACCCTTAGTCTTCATCTAAATGGCCCGTGTCAATATCATTATGAAACACAATAGAATGCAAACCATAAATTGGCATATAAATTACCAACCCCATGTATTAAACATATCTTAATTTAATACATGTCTAAAATTTTCAATTATATAGAAAAGATTAGTTCAAGCAATAATAAGTAATCCCCAAAATTTTCCTCTTGATTAAGCACCTCTGTTACTATTAGAGAAGAGCATAATTAGCTCATAAATCAAAGTTACCTAAATATTTTATAAACATGAACCCAAAAATAGCTCGATATATGCTTGCAACACTACTGTCGTTTTTAATAAAGGAAACAAATATGAATGATGTGTGTGCTACCGATAGACGACAGTCCATATACACATATGCATGAATCGATGGCTATGTTGATTTCCAAAGGCAAATATGTTGATGAAATAAGTTTTCAACTAAATACTTGGCAAACATACACTAGCATGCATTGCAAATGGAAAATATATATGAACAGGATGGAAAAAACATACAAAGTAGTTTGTAGCGTAAGTCCATCAAAAGATGATAAAGATGAGGCCATATCTATTTGAGTATTTTTTATGTCAGAATGTGAACTCGTGAGAGGGAATTAACTGAGAGATATTGTCGCCCGCACGGCATGGGCCGAAGGCCCATGGCGCCTTGGGTGTCACCACCGCCGTGCCACCCCCTAGCCTCCCCTGCCGTGGTCAATTAGATTATATTGCTTGTACGCTAAGTCCCCAGGACTATAAATATATGGGAGCTTGTATCGATTGAATCTTAAACAAGTTTAGGGTTTAAGCCATATCCTTCTTCTTCCTCCTTTCTCTTCTCGTAACGCCACCGCTTCTTCTTCTTCTTCTTCTTCTTCTTCTTCTTCTTCTTCTCTCTTTTCCTCTGCTACCGCCACCGACTTCGCCGTTGCCGTCTCGCCCACGGCCGCCCAGCACTCCGCCGCCACGCCACTAATGCGCCGCCGCCGCCCTTTGCTCACTCACCACGCCGCCCCGCACAGCCGGCCCCGCTGCCCCGTTTCCCGCCTCCTCTATGCCATCGTCGCCGGCATCAATCCTGCCGTTCCCTACGCCCGCGATCCACGCCGACATCTTCACCCGTTCTTCACAGATTCGCAGTCATACATACAGGATCACTAGAGATCTATTCTACGGATCCCCAATTCTCCTCTGCTATTCCTCGCGGGAATTGGATCCGTTACAATTGGTATTCAGAGTCAACTTGCGATCAACACCATGTAGGATATTCGTGAACTTCTCGACAGTTGGGAGAAAAAATTCACCAAATTTTTTCTGGAGCAACAACAAAAAGCTGGCCAGACAGACGTTCTTCCATGGAAATCATATCCAATTTAGCCAGAAAATAAACTAGCAGCAACCCACTGCTATCCAACGCTGAGCTGATCATCAACCTCAACGCTGAGAATGCTGCCGTCGACAACCTTGCTGCGGGCAAATAGCAGGGCCTGATCGTCGCCAACAATTCCGTTCTCAAGACCACCATGGAAGGAACTCCCAAGAGATCATCACATTTATGCCGATATCTAGTAGTCAATTTACTCCCAATTTTTTTCCTATAGATGCAGCTAAGGGGTCTTTATATGGAAATCCCTCAGCCACCAAGGACAACACCATCATCACCGAGGTCCAATCTAGATTGGATTAGGAGGATCCATCAATAATCCTGAGACTGACACCGGGCAAGTTACCATCACCATTCCGCACGACCCTAGCTCAATAGTAAATTCATCTAAACTAGAGATCACATCGGGGCTGATCATGGATGACTCGAACAACTTGTTCGATGCAGTACCAAATGTGTACCCACCCTTGTCGTTGTGCCCTGGCACTTTAGAACAGCCAGCAGTCAGTCCAACAGCTGTTCAGCCATCACAGGAGCGCCCGATCACTAAGCCAACGCCAGTCCAACCACTGCTCCATCAGCTCGTCACAACTCAGTTACCAACTCTCACGCTCGACGGTATGACAGATGTACTACATCAGGTACCATCCAAAAAATATCTGGCTTATATACAACAGCCCTATCAACAACAACGATGATGATAGGATCAATATCAACAACAGCCTTCGCATGATGATAGGTACTACACATCCCATCGTTCGCAAATATCGACCGATTGCAGGGACTATGCATGAAACTGGGGTACAGATCCTAGTAGCCATAGGCATGACACACGGTGTTGGGGGGAGACCCTTGCGCTCGGGCCCCGCCTTTGCTACCAAGGCGCAACAACACCTGGCGACGATATGCTCGCGTTGGCGAGCACAACATCGCTCATAACATCCGGAGTCGCGTATTCGCCCGGGTGAAGGTGGCTTGGCTTGAGCGAGGTGGGGTTCGCTATGGCGAAAGGATCTTCGAATACTGTGAAGTCCAAGCCTCAATCGTTGTTTTACCTCCCAGTGATGTCGCTTCGGCTTAGCGAAGAGGTGTCCGCCGGACACCTGCCCTCCCCCCTTTTACGCGATCGCCGGAGGAGGATGGGCCCAAGAGTGGTTGAGGGGAGTAGGTAAGTCGGGGGGGGGCGAAAGACCATGCTGCCCCAGAGGTCGGTGGCTTTTAGGCGTATAGGCCATGGGGTCGACCTAAGGGCGAAGATGGAAAAGGGACAGGCTCCCAATTGTCCGGCCTCCTATAAATACCCCTCCCCTCTGTCCGGGAAGGGGGGGATTCCTGGACAGAATAGGATCGCACCGGTCTGGTATTCTCTATACTAGATCAACACATGGCATCATCGACATCAACATCGGCACTCTCCAATGGCCTCTCCGAGCTACCTAGCAACATCATGCCGTCCTTGTGGAAAACAAATCAGGGTTTCATTCTACGCTATAGCTTTTGGCATCTCCTCCTGTATCAATAAGGTGCCAGACGCTCGGCGCAACAGCTGCATTTGCTACTGTGCCTTAGATCAAATCATCCACAATGGCCATCCTCCGATCATCCTTGTCAAAGCGCCCAATGATCGGTGCAACAGTAAGGATCCACTTCACATGGAGATCCCCGACAAAAACATGGTCATCCAATCAAAATGGGAGGTAACATCTATGGCATAGCTAAAGTTTTTGCTGCAAACTCCAACAACATATCCCATGGTGCCCGCAGATGTAGCCCCTGAGATGCTACTTCAGAGTTTGTTCGTAGCACCACCAGCACTGCAACTATTCTTGTTGTACGACAAATTTCAAGAACGGTTCCCAGTCCATCTAGCGACTTCGCAGCAAGCCCTAGTAGGCCACAACCCACCACAGACGACCATCTAGAGTCACTAGCGCAACAGGCACTTGTCTGCCATTGTGGAGCACTATCCCTTCTGCAACCCCAGTTCGACCATTACGCCAACAAACAATCATAGCTCAGCTAATGTCTTCAAGCCCCGAGGACTCCACAGATCCATTACCATTGATTTACATAGTAAAACTATGCTTCAACCCACCAGGCGCACTAGCAGATGACCAGGTTCACTATTTAACCAATATAGCAATACTCTGGTACATCCAACAAATACAGGAGGCACCAACATCAGACGGATCAACCTTCAAGCAACTCTTTATCCGCAACCTCATTTTGATCATCAACTGAGAGATTTATGGCAACTTCCTTACGATGATGGTCATCACGCGGTATGTCATGCTAGCCTGGCACACCATGTCTATGATAAGTGGCTCGACCACAACCTCTACTACAACAACTTCAACACCATACAACACAAGAACAATAGAGCTGCTACCACAAGTCGATTCTGGTCCTCACAGCCTCGACAATCTCAGTAACCTGACTATCCTCTAGAAGCCTTACCTGACTCCTGCTTATGATCTTCCGATCCAAATCAACTACACCAATACCAACAAGCACAGGGCCACAACTACAACATGGTCACCACAACAGGGCATTATATAATGGATGGTATTATATTCCAACTATTTCCCCACTGCTAAAGGATGTGCAGGTATTCTAGGGAACGATAGCTCCATAGCTCCTAGCAGTCGTCCCTCTCATGGCAAGTGACCCACCGAAAACACCAGATCACATCAACTCTCCATCGGTACTGCTACTCGGGAGTCCATGGCTACACGACACTACCTTACTTCATCTTCATCGACAACCTAGGCTATCAGGTATTTTACGTTGCGAACGCCCACAATGGCTCCCGCACCGTGCCGTCAGCGCCGCCGTCAATCATGTCGTTCCCTACGCCGCAATCTACACTGACATCTTCACCTGTTCTTCACGGATGAGTCATCCTTTCAAGATCACTGCCGATCTATCCTACGGATCCCCAATGCCCCTCCGCTAATTCCTCGCGGGAATTAGATCCATTACGGATATTTTCAGTTAAATATATGTTAAGCATACAAGACGATGCAAATAATGAATTAGTGATAGCAAGCTATAAATTGAGTAATTTGTAACAAAAAACTGTCACAATGGGGTAAAGATAAGAAAGAATCATCTACTTGAAAAATCTGTCACATTTCGTACCCTGCTTGTGTAATAGAATGAAGCCAATGTATGATAAATGTTTCATAAGTGTCGAGATATACAGAGTTGGTGTCTTAGAGGTGGTCATAGGAGTACGGTGTGCATGCATGTATTCACAGAGATGAGCATGCTGTGTGTTTGTTTGAACATCTCTACACCTATACTGTGACTTGGAAAATAAATCAAAATACCTTATCAAATATTTGAAATGACCATCAGCCTGAAACAAATACCTATGGAACACAGAAGGGAGTAGCTAGTAAATAGTAAGTGTTTGATTACCTTGGGAAATAGCCGTGATATGCGGACATCCATTCATGTAGCGCAAGCCATATAGTGGCTTTATCCTTCCTTCGACCACGGGCAAAAGATGTGCTATTATTTGGAACTGGCCACATCATTGTTTTGGGAAATCGAATCTCTCCCAGGGTGATCGCTTTGTTAAGCCCCTGCAGCGGCACCGTGTCACAGTAGCCCTGAACACATGTGTTCTTAGGTGCCCTGTGGTGCTTGGGATTTTGGTGCCTAGACAAGAAGCCCTCACAGGTGGACATCTTTTTTCCCATTCGAATCATCTTGAGGGTAGTCGCGATGTCCTTATATAAAGTGTCCAATAAAACGGGGCTGACTATCTTTGCTGACTCGTGGTATCTGCGTGCCGTCTCCAGGTCCTGTTCAAAAGACGCTAGCCTGTAGTTAATGTCATATATATACCTCCTCACCTTACTCCTGTAGTTGTTCTCCTCAAGCAACTGCTTCTCATCCTTGTTCATCCCCAGCATGGAGCGCATTGCATCGGCCATAGCCATAGCCATAGCATCATCATCATCACACGAACTGACGCCAATCCTACCTCTTGGCTGGAACGCCGCTTGCATCCAGCAACCACGACTCGTGGTCTCTGTGATAGTACCACTGTGCAGTGCGCTTGTTGAGCCGTGGGCAATCGGACCCTCCTTTCGGCACACCATGTAGTAGATGAATTTTTCCCGTGAGAATGCGCTCTCTATGAAAACGTCAGCCAACGTGTATAACGCCAACTGCTCGAGCATAGATGGGTCATGGATCACAACAACCGGTTCATATCCAGGAAAGCAAAAGCGGGAGTTGATCCGATCCCGAATAGCCAGCACCTCAGCGCTGATGTGGCGCTGGCGCCGGGTGATGATCTTCACGAGCACCACCTTGCCGCGCAGCTCAGTCTGCGACTCCAGCAGTTTCTCCAAGGCCAGGAGATTATTGGCAGGCAGGCCACCTTCCTCCATGTCGAGCAACAGTTTGCAGCCCTTGTACTGGGTTGAGATTTCCCTGACCTTGGCGGCTGTCTCCGGCAAACACAACATCTCGCGTAGATGACAAAGAGACATTTGCGCGCTGCTGAAGCTAGTCCTCTTGACAACAACGGTGTGGTCCATGTAGTCTATTGTAGTGTTGATTTGTGTCCTATGGTGAGAGAGGTGGAGGAGCCTTGAGCAGGTGGAGAGGAAGCCGTCGTCGTAAGAATGGCAGTCCCATGGTGACCACCGGGGCGACCACGGCCACGGGTCCACTAGGAGGTCGGCGTTGAGGAGATTGCAAACTAGTTCCTTAGCGGCGGGGCTGCAGCAGAAGCCATCTGAATAGGGGAAGCGGAAGTCGAGGGTGAAGTATATACGGGCACACGGGGACCGTTGGCGGACGACGCCAGGGATCATCATCAACTGGTAGCCGTGGATGTAGACGTCGTCCTTGTCGGGGTTGACGAGGAGCTCCAGTACCCGTTCGGCGAATCTTGTATTGGCGGTGATGTAGGCGTCGTAAAGCTCCGGCTTGAAATCTGTATGTATAACGCTGCCGCCGTCAAAATACCTCAAATCCGACGGGAGGGCCTCGTGGAAAAACGGCCACAGGTACCCCAAGGAGAACCCGAGGTAGAAGTCGTTGTGGAGCTCCGTGTCGAGGAACACCGGGATGCAGGAGAAGTGCTCGAGGAGGTGAGCAGCGAGCTCCTCCGATGCTGGGACCGACGCAGCTGCCGCGGGGAGCATGCCCACGAAGACCACGTGGCCTGAGAGGGCGCGTGACTGCTTGAACGGGAGAGCGTCACGGTCGAGAGAGAAATCCAAGCCGCCGTATGGCGCATCGGGTTTGGGCACCACATGGAGTGGAAGGCGGAGGCTGACCACGATGCGGCGCGGCGGCGACCACATGTCACCGGAGCTGGGGAGGGCGACCTTTGCTAGCTGTGGGTTTGCCAGGTGCAAATTGTTGGGGGGTGGAGGGGGTGTACGGTGGGGGTTGTGGTTCAGAGTACAGAGTAGTAGCCTAGTAGGAGTTGCAGTGTTGCAAGCCTAGTCTTGTCCTAGAAAGCTCCGAATAGCAACGGATTTTTTTTCTATATTCAATGTCTGAAAAGCCAATATGCAGTGCTGTATTTGTGTGAGCAAATGCTCCATTTTGTCCCTGCAAAATCATGTGAAATAGTATATTCCATGGCATTTGGCTTGCTATGGTCAGACTCATTAAAAATTAAATGTAATTAAGGGAATAGACCTTGTAGACAAGAGAAATCAAACAATGTGTGTCCGTAGTTTTGGTCGTCCAAATGTTCTTGCCTTCGATTATTTCGATGGCCACGTATGTACAGCCAACAACTGGCCGGCCAAGAAAGAAACAACACGTCCTTTGCATCGGGCTGTTCGTACCCTCCAATTCTTGGCGTACATGTCCAAGAGGTCAGCACGGGTTAAACCGTTGATCAGTACAGAAATGATGCGAACCAGCGGCATTCTTTTGAAACATTAACATCATTCTTTTCATAACAGGTTCTTCTTTATCTTTTATCACCACAACATTTCTGTCATTTTCAGAGACAGGCAAATACTATTTCCTGAGGTGGGCTGGGAAGCGCATCTGCCTCTAGATGATATATAGTCACGCTATAAATCACACATTTAGAGAGGGAAGCCGTTTGCCTATCCCTGGAAACAAATTTTGAGAAATAAAAGATAAATCATGGTGAGTCCGCTCTGCCTGAGCTCATTTATATGAAAACTCATGAAAGTTTTCAATGTTTGGCCCAAAAATTCAAAAATTTGGTGGAACTTTGAATAAAATTCAAAATCTGAACAAATATCAATGAAACGAAAAACAAAATTTTAGGAAACAAAAAACAAAATTTTAGGAAGAGATATACATGGCCAAAACTACTGGATATACATTTTGATATTAGGTCAGTTTACACAGTCAGTCTATAATGAATTGGGTCAATAACTTGAAGTTGGTTAGTGTTTGCTTTTTAGCCCTTGTCTTGGCTACTTGTTTAGTTTAGTTTGCTTCCTCATCTTGGAGTTCTGTAGTTAGCTCTTTAAGTTCTTGGTTTTGGTTAATATATTTTTTGCCGGGGAGGTTCTGCTTTTAACTGTTTTTTTCTAGAATTTCCATGTTTTTGGATGCCTTGAGTATCAATTAATCTGGAGGTTCATTGGAAGCCAAGGACATGATATATAACCAGATCTGTCAAACTACATTGCAAAATCCTCTTTGACATGGTGAACACATTCTCCAATAAACAATTTTTTTGGCGACAAAATATAATACCCCAAGGCTGTTAATTGGAAAAATCTAATGACTTACATAATTGCATTATTATTACATTAACCGATAGCGTGCCGTGCCGGCCAACCGAGACCGGCCCTCTGTATCGGACAATCCAATACTCCAAAGCTGAAAGAAACAAAACGTCTTTTTTTTGGTACCGTGCAATTCTAAGCATGTAGCTGCCTTAGTCCAAACAGATGAGGATGCATGACTCCAGGCGTTAAACCCAAGTTGCCACCACCGTAGACGCCGCGCCGGCGCGTTCGGCATCCTCTTTGCTCCATCCCCTCTCCGCCGGCACACACCCAGGCCCTTCTTTCTGCTTACTTGCGTGCTGCCCCCCACCAGGCCACCTCAAGCACCACAGCCGAGGTAAAACATTCCATCTATCTTGCATCCTCCTCCACCAAGTACAGTTTCGTTTCTGTCGCGAGCAGCATAGCTCTAGATTTCAGATTTGGTAAAGTATAAGCCGTCCGTCTGAAAGGGAAAGAGGAACCAAAAGGCACATCCCAGTCGTTGGGTGTATGGGTTCAGATGATTCTTCAGACCATGAAGCACTGCACGGCGAAACTACTTGTTCGGCCAAGGTAAGTCTGGACTGCCAACAATTCTCCTCGTCCGAGCCCACCACCGTCATCCTGGACTCGGGAGCCGCCTTCCACGTGACGAGCAACCTGGAGGTCCTCTCGCTTGATGTAGACCAGCAGGCAGAATCACGGGACCGGGAAGCCTCCGGCGTCTGCGCCGCTTTCCACAGGCGCGACGGGACCATCCTGCCGGTAGCCGGCGTGGGCACCGTCGAGGACCGTGACAACAGGTTCCGCATCGCCGGCGTCCGCTACGTCCCCCAACTGGGCACCGGCGTCACGCTGGTGTCGGTGCAGCAGCTGGCCGCATCACGGCTCCTCGTCATGTTCTGCGGCGCCTTCTGCTACGTCACCGACGTGGATAACGGCGGCAGCATCGTCGGCAAGGGCAGGCTGTCTGAGGATGACGGCTTCTACTACCTTGACTTCCTCAGGGTGCCTGAGTTGGCTGAGGCCATGGAGGATGAAGAGATGGTGGCGCTGCCGCGTGATCATGTTTGATGTCTCTGTGCTGTGCATATATGCGATGTGATCGGCTTTGACACATACCTACGTACCAGTGCTGTAATAAACAAAAGTAATAACCTTATTAGTCACTTATCGTCTCCTTATATGAAATGTTCGAGTTTTCGCACAGGTTTTAGTTTCGTACTCCTGAATTTCTGATGATCATCTTGTCAGCTTGATGTGTCAAAATTCAAAAATGTGTGTATTCTGCTGTGTTATTCATTTTGATTTCAGTGCCGCTACATTCTTCAAATTTGAACTTCGAGGATTAACCTTCGAGCTAAGAATAATTAACCAGAGAATACTACTGTTTTGGTAAAGATCTGTCACACATCACAAGAAGTTGGAATGCTTGGCCGGATCCTAAATGGACAGAAAGAATAACACAGTGAGTGACCAACACTCTTTCGTGGTGAAAAACGGTAAGGTTTACTAAAAAAAACAGCAAAGGACAGCTATCTTCTTACATAGTGGCACCCCAGTCTAACAAAGGCCGACCTAGTAGGCGAGGTAGTGGTGCCCTAACACTGGCGCGACATGAACGTGGCCCATGTTGTCCTGCTAGTAACAGTGGAGTGATGCTCCCCGAGTACCACCTGCCGCCCCCTGCTATGAGCCAGCCAGCCAGGTGTCTTCATCTCCCTCACTCTCTTTCTCTCAGATCTCGATGGACCTCCATCAATATATCTCTCTCACAGATCTGGCTGGTGTGGCAGTGGGTTGTAGTGTGAGGACGAGGCAGGTAAGATGAGGAGACAAAAGGTTGGAGATTGGAAGAGGCGACGATGACAGCAGAGCTATATAAGGAAAATGGACTCAATGGTCAGCATGTTTGATTTTAGTGTTTGATGATTCCAAATATTTAGAGTAATGTATGGATATTAAATTATCATTTATAATTTCTTAATTACATTAGTATTTGCATGTAGTTTTGAAATATTTTTTTATTTTTTTTAAATAGTTGAATTGGATAAGAATTTAGATAGAAAGTAAAAAATGATACTTCGTGTTGCGGTGGTCTACCGGCGACAGGAAGTAGGTAGAGGGTAATGAGATTGGAGGTGGCCCGAAGCCTGCGAGAGTTGGGGGAGAGCGAGCGGTGGTCCGGAACCTCCGCCCGTTCCTTCTGGAGTTGCCTCGGAAATTGGACAGTGAATTTAAAGTCTTTATTCAATAGTTCAACCACCCTTACAACAGTAGAGTGTTCCCCTTCTTATAGGGGTTCCTCCACCTAATCTTATCCAAGCATTTACAACTTTGCCCTTCAAACGCTAAGGGCATTCTCGGGGTTCCTTCCCCTGTTTACAACCCCTCTCGGGGGGCACTTCAGTCTTCTTCTCGCTTCTCCCCGTGGGCTGGGCCGCATGTGTCCCCACTGCCTTGGGTCGGCTTTGCTTCCGGCCCGTGGGGTGCTGGGCCGCCCGCAGAGGTCGGAGGCTTCGCCACGCCGTGCTGTCCGTGCCCCGCCAGGTCTGGCCTTCTTGTCCCTTCGCCATTTGTCCCCCTCCGGGTGGAGGTCCGCCGGCAGCCGCCAACCATGCCTAGGGCAGGTGGGCGCCGACCTCCGCTGGCTCGTGGGCGATATGCGGAGGTCCGTCCTGCACATATGTCTTTCAACAGCAAAAGTCAAGATTTTGTTAGTTGGGGACCGTCGCTTGGGGGCGGAGGTGGGGGCGTACTTTTCCCCCCAACACTTCGTATTATATTTCATAGTGGTGTATATATATGGATATTATGAATGCCAAATGAGATGTTATTCTGCATTATATTTCATAATGTTAGAGGTAGGTGGTTAAGAAAAAAGTCTAGAGGATTATTTCTCAATTATCTTTTAGAATGGCAGATGTTGGTAATTAGATCGAAATTAGGAGTTGCCTTGAATTATCAACCATGATATATAGGTGGACAATTTAAATGCAAATTTGAATGGTTATGTGAATTATATTTTACAATGACAAATGCGGATTTTTAGATATGAATTTGGATGGTTATTTTAAATTACCACTGGCAATGACAAATGTTGGTAATTTAGATATAGGTATTATTTTGGATTATCTTTAGGTAAGTTAGATGCAATTTATGGAGCACTATAGAGTCAGAGTTACAAAAGAAAGATTTCTTCGTGAACACAAAAGTAATATTCATATATAGCGCCTAGTGCCTTAGAAAAAAAAAGGATCCATCCTCAGTGGGTATTTATTCCAAACCTGCTGCTTGCGTTAAGCATATCGCACAACCTTTAACTATATATGACTGACTATGCACACGCAAATGCAGAATGCTACCGGGACCACATGACGAATACGAATGCCGTCGCTCTAGTCGGCGAATACGTTCCTCTCAGTGGCTTCAACCTCACCACCTATATAAACAGCAGTCATGCACACCAAACGACGAGCCACTCATTCATCGGTGACAAATAACAAAGCACATCGATTAAACAAGTATCCAGTAATGTCGAAGCAGGTTGCACCGGCACCGACGCCGGGGGGAGAGGAGAAACCCAAGGTGGCCGGCGGCAGGGCACTGACAACATCGGCGAACTTGCTGCGACTGCTGCCGACGGGCGCGGTGCTGGCGTTCCAGACGCTGGCCACGAGCTTCACCAACCAGGGCGACTGCCTGCGATCCAACTGGTGGCTCACCCTGGGGCTCGTCACCTTCCTCACCGCCACCTGCATCTTCTCCTCCTTCACGGACACCGTGGTGGGCAAGGTCGACGGCAAGGTCCACGTCTACCACGGCGTGGCGCTGCCGGGACGCCTCCACATCTTCAACCTGCCGAGGAGGCAGCAGAGGTTTTTCGCCGCCGAGCTCAAGAAGCGCGGCCTGAAGGCCGTCGACTGGGTGCACGGCGTCTTCGCGGCGGTGGTGTTCCTCACCATCGCCGGCAGCGACGTGGGGCTCCAGAACTGCTTCTTCCCGGACGCCACCGAGGACACCAAGCAGCTGCTCCGGAACCTGCCGCTGGGGATGGCGGTGCTGTCCAGCTTCGTCTTCATGATCTTCCCCACCAAACGAAGGGGCATCAGCTTCAACGACACCGACTACAGCAGCGCCGCCGCTGCTTCCGATAAAGCGGCGTCGCCGTCGTCGTCACAGAGCGCCGGCAAGGACGACGAGAGCTCCGGCGGTCAGATGCGGGCGGGGCCGGCGACCTCGGGGAACCTCTTGAAGCTGCTGCCGGCGGGCGCCGTGCTGGCGTTCCAGGCACTGGCGGCGACCTTCACCAACCAGGGCGACTGCCACCGTTCCAACTGGTGGCTCACCCTGGGGCTCGTCACCTTCCTCACCGCCACCTGCATCTTCTTCGCCTTCACGGACAGCATCACGGATGCCAAGGGCAACGTCTACCATGGCGTCGCCCTGCCGGGGCGCCTCTACATCTTCAACGCGACGAGGCAGGAACGGCGGGAGCTGGCAGAGAAGATCAAGGTGCGACGCCTAAAGGCCGTCGACTGGGTCCACGGCGTCTTCACGGCGGTCGCGTTCCTCACCATCGCCGGCAGCGACGTGGGGCTCCAGAACTGCTTCTTCCCACACGCCGACGACGACGGCAAACAACTGCTCAAGAACTTGCCGCTGGGGATGACGATCTTGTCTAGCTTCATCTTCATGATCTTTCCCCCGACCAGGAAGGGCATTGGCTTCGACAATACTGAGTACAATATTATTGAGGGTGGTGCAGGGGAACCGCCGAAGAAGTCCACCGATCTAGAAGCACCACTACACTCTTCTCCTGACAAGGATACCAATAAGTCTTCTTCCTGAAACTGTAATGAGGATTGCCGCCGCGGATTCCGTCCAAACATAAAAACTGTGTGTATCTTTTGTGAGTTCAAGAGGTAGAGCTGTTATTAATAGACGCGGGCAAAACGGGGCACCACTTGTAGCACACGCTGCTACTAGTCCTAACATTATCAAGAGTTGTTGTAAGTTACCAGCCACATGTTGCTGTTGGCAAAGTAAAAAAAGCCCGACTGTTTTTATGTTTGCATCAGTACATCCCGAATCACATTTGGACATTATACAATTTGCTGGCGGTCATTTTAACACCCCATCATCCCAGCGGATTCCGACTTCAATTTGCACAAGCCGATCCTGCATGCAATGTGGCTTTCAGATGTCCTCCGAATCCAAAATCTGATGTAAACAGTAGCTGGCCAGAACGAGTCTGGGAAAAGATATCAATAGATGGCCTTCCTAGGCTGCCCAAGTATCGGTTTACCTTGCTCCTTTGCCATGAGCAAGCCACCCCTTTTTCCACCTCTCATCCAGACTCTGTTTGGGTCAGCTCCCACTTCTGCCCCTACAATGGAAGAATCAACTTCGGCCCATGCCCCTCCAGTGGCCTAATCAACTTCTACATGATTTGCTCAGGTGAGCGTATAGTGTTTGGCATCCCATCTTCTTCCAGAGCTCTACTCTTCGAGGTAAAATGAATTGGTAAATTGGCCACAACAAATGAATGAGAATCAACAGCTGCAATTGGAGTAAGATACTGATGTCAAAGCCTTCTCTGCATGGTTGAATCATCAGGTTGCGGGTGCTTCAGGAGGCCAAATGTCACTGAAGTACTGCACCGCCTGAGTTCAATGGTGGGAAATGCTCTGCATTCAGACAATTCTCTAAACTAAATCTTTATATGCTCAATCTGATTCCCTTCTGACAGAGCTCAAAGGAGAAGTGTTTGATCTCACCACAGCATCTCTACGACACTTCGAACACGCCCCTATGGTCACTGATCCCAAGCATTCAGGCGATCCTTTAAGTCCTTGTGGGGATAACGATAATGGCGGAACAGCAAGCATGAGCCTGCGATTCCCCATACTAACGCTCCTCCCCACGACTTCACATGTTGCACAATCTTCCCTCCTTGTTGTTGCAAGATTGACAGAGAAACGCCACAGGATCGCCAAGGAAGATTCAGGTGAGGTGGGGTCGTGCAACGGTTCTAACTCTCTCCCAACTATATAGTGACCAGGACACTCAAGGTATGATACTGGCTGATGGTTATTAGTGCTACAAGAAAAGGCAAAAGCCTAGACATTCATTCACATCACTCATTTAGTTAGACTTCCTTTTCGAACCCACATCATTTTTCTTCAATTGCATTCATCCACACCTCGTTTGCACCTTTTTCATAAAAAATATATAAAAATAAGAAAAGTAATGATCCAATGTTTCACATTTAATGTCACACCTCCGTTTGAGTGAATCTTGTTTATGCGCGCCTTCATGCTTCCAGTTTCTATTTTAGCATGCTTCGGTTTGGATGTGTTCTTATGCTTTTTAATGAAGCATTGTGCTTAGTTTGGGTATATTAATCATAAAGTTCATAGGTTTTTTGAATCAAACATGGTGCTTAGGATAAATAGCATTCCTTTGATCAAATTAGACATGGTGTCTAGTATTGATCATTGAACCAACAAGTAATACTTCTATAGACATTTGTGTAGAGATCCAGCTATTTTATTTCCACAAGCCAATTTTTATCAAATGATCGGTCAAACGACATTACATGGAGGCAACACCATTGTTAGGTGCACCCGAATTCAACGCAATAGCATACGCCGGGGAAGCCAGTACACCTTCCGCGAATAAATTTGTAGGGATTCTCGTGTCTGAAAAGACCCGTGCAAATTTCATTCCCAAGGCAAGCCCCATGGTAGTCGCGGCTATAATGATAGCACTTGGGTACTTTGCTATCATTGATTGAGGTTCGGTGAATAGGTGCCATCTCTGTAAGAAAACACACAAGAATACAAACGTTAGCCAAAGCATCAGACAAAGATTACTGATTCAGTAATAGCTTATGTATATATATACTTATGCGTTTGCACGTACCATGGCCCGTGACAACGATGAGAAGCAGAGCAATGACGACTCCTGCATAGAGGCTCCTCCGTGAAGTCTCCATTAGTTGATTTTGTTTTGCATATAGATGAAGAAAAAGTAGATGGTGAATGATTGAAAGAATAAGGGCTCCCACTATGTCAATATATAGCACATGTGGAAGGGGGAAATAAAGAGTTGCCCCAAAATCTTACATGAACTATGGCACCAGTAACACCTGTTCTTTTGTGGAAACAGCCCCCAGTTTTATGGAAGACTGCCAATTATACATAGTCAAATAGCCCTTGTTTTGTGGAAGAAACTTGCTCATTTAAGGACTGCCAAGTATGTACTTAAGGACTGCCAAGTATGTATTGTTCACTTCTTAGAATGAAGATGTTGAATTAATGTTTTCCATTTGTTTGTTCATGTTTCAATTTGAAAGCGAGTCTCTTGTATGTTGTAGTTTCTATCATCATGTGGTTTGACTGTGTGATGAATCATTTACACATAAGGTGGCAATTTGCTAGTGTGGTATCTCTTAAAGTTTCATCTTTGCTACATCGACAACTGGGATTTCCAATATCCTAGAGAAGTGATAGAAGGATCTTGTCTTCAGTGAGATAATGCAGCATTAGAAGTCACTAGCCAACTTACTTGAAGGAACGTGGTTTTTTTTTTTCCCCAACTTACTAGAGTTGTGCTTATCCAGTGGAAATTAGTTATTCTTGTGCCCACTCAGTGACCTCCCAATAGACATGCCGTTTATGCTCATGCCATCCATTTATGCTAGCTTACTTCTGATTTCCTGAATTGGAAAACCTAGGTCACTGACCTACTTTGTCGTTTCTGTTAGGCAATTAGGCAATGTAATAACACAGAATAGTTTCATTTTTTGTGTTGATTGTGTCGTGTTTTTTCTGTAAACTTGTACTGGGCCATGTTGTCAGTTTTGCTGGTGGTTACTATGGTCATTTTAGTATGTGCTTGGTTACTTCATGTTTGTCACCTGAGTTGTTGGCGTTGGGTCCACTCCATACGTAATGAGATGTTCCAGGTATAGATGTTCCTTTACGTCCCTGTGTTGAACCAACCCAACATCAAGAAAACCATTATGTGTATCTCCGTGTCCAAGCTGAGTAAGCTCGGTTACATCGTACTTCAACTTTGATGGGACTAGTTGCTCTGTCATAGACAATAGGAAGCAGACCATGGACCTGGCAACATGAGATTGTTGCAAAGCCAAATTCGAACACGGGCAATTGCTGGATTACCTTAGGATCCCACTCAATACAACTCCTGTGCGGCTGTGCCAAGGTCGTCACTCGTTAGAGGGCCCAGGACTAGTGAAGTCAACATGGAACGTTGCCCTTCCAAGTTGAAAAACCATTACCCAGCACCTGTCCTAGAGGGCCACCGCACGGAGGCCGAAAGTTTAATGTCCTTCATTACAATAAACATGCTGTATGTAGATTGATATTAGTTGGTGCAGCTTGCTTTGCTCCAACTGTGTTTATATATACACTGGGTACATACTACATACCCACGTCGGTCCTAATTTGCACGACGACATTTGCCTTGCTGGCCTGACAGAGATGACTACCCATTTCATTTGATTAATTCTGTTGTACAACGGGAGCCCCTGTAAAATTTCTATTACCTTTGGGAGAAATTGGCTATTATAGGACTCTAAACAACTGGTTTCTATTATATAATAGGACTCTTAACGTTGGTTTCTCTCAAATACGACTCCAAACATTGTTTATAAGCTCTAATGACATTTTAATCAAATTTGGTAATTCAAAATACATGTATTTTCAGTTAATGATTGTATTGTTCTTTAGCCTTTGTACGATCGATGTTTCAGTTAAAAAATATCGATGTTTCCTCTTTGACCGCGACTCTTCCGTCGCCGCCCCACCATGGCGCCGCCTCTCCCCGGCGATCTGCCGTCGCCCGGCGAGCCCCCGACGGCGGCGCCCGATCTGCTCCCTCCGGTAAAATAAACATCTGCACCCTTTTCCTCCTCCGATACTCCACCACCAATCCAATCCAATCCTCATGTGCAACTGGGTCAACTTGTAGTTAAAAACACCTCGGGCAAGATCACACAAGCACCTCGGGCACCTTTTAATGAGAACATGAAACCTATGGGCACACCTATATGAAAGTTAAAAACAAGGTGAACTCGTTCTTATGTTTATATAAGAATTTGTTGCTATTAAATATGCCAGCACAGCACTTTCAACGTTTGGAACAATTTGAGTTATGAATCTTGGAAGGACTTCTTACTTGGCGTCTACGGCTGTCACACCCAAAAGTTCTATTTTTGTGTTGTCAATTGAAAACACTAAACCAGATAAATGATTTTATACTTTTTATAACTTTTTCCAAGATTGCGAACCCTAAAATGTCTTTACAAAATTAGAAAAAGGATAGAAGCTCTCTCCCTATATCTCTCGGGTCAAATCTGGCCTGCCCAATCTGTCCTCCTGCACCTTCCCTCCCTCCCTGGGCCAGCGGCCCGTCATATGTACGGACAGCCAGCCCACTAGGCAGGCCCGCCAGACCTTCCTCCTTTGTTCTAGCACCATGAGAAGCATGAGCGTGGAGCACAGGGGTTCGTGCTGTCCCTCTGCCCTCATGCTCTTCTCATGGTATGGAACCTAACCACTGGATCTGACTTATAAATATAATCATGTCACTGGCCGGCATCAGCGGGAACCAAGCAGCTACAAACTTTTGTTCATGATAAGCGAGGAAGATGAAGAGTGGCAGTTTTGGTGGTGGACAGACGAAAGTAACTGGATACGACGGAGAGTGGGACGAGGAGTGAAACGCGTCCAGGGCTCCCTGGTCGACCAACTCTGGCTGCGATGTTGCTGGTGGGACCGTGTAACTTGGAAAGAGAATTTCAAACAAAACAAGACTGCCATAAAACCAGCCCTTCCCAGTGGTTGCAGTGCTCATTGAGGGAGCGGACCAAGTCGTCCATGGCAGCGGTAAACCATTGAGCAAGTCGCCATAAGGCCATAACAACCTACTTCTTGGACAGAGTGTTCAATCTCACCGCCATGGCATCGCCGGCTCCTGCTTCCTCCTCCTTCTGCTCCTCCTTGGAAACAAGTATCTTAGCGGAGGCACTAGACCAGGCGACATCATCCTATGTACCAGGTACGCATGCCAGATGCAGGGCACACCATGCTGATTGCTGAGCATGTTCAGCACCATGCGCATCTATCGATCCCTGATAGCTGAACCAAATTCTATATTTTGGCAGACCGAAGCACCCAAAACGGCTTCTGCAAGTGGCGAAAAAAGCCTGTTCTACGGGTGATTGGATCGGGCCAAGAGATGGATTTCATCCCAACGGATAATGGATGAGGTATAATTGAAGTTTATGTTTTGATATTATTTATTTGAGTTAAATGCACCAGAGATCTATTAACTTGTGAGCAAGTTTTAGTTTGGTCCATCAACTCAGAAAGTGGTATTTTGGGTCCATTAACTTGTGAGGAGTTTCAGTTAAATCCATCAACTTAGAAAGTACTCTTTTGAGTCCATAAACTTTATATACCGTATCACTTAGGTCCATATCCCTCCACATGAACTTTCTCGCTCTGATATAGCTGCTGACGTGTCCATCTGCAGCAGTTGTTAACCTTCACTTCATCAAACACCTTATGGGCACACGAGCAGGCCTGCTACGGCCACGCAGGCGAGCGCCGTTGCCACCGCAGCCCTGACAATGCGTGAGGCAGCCTACTCGCGCTTCCTCACGGCCGTGGCAGCGCTCACCCGTAACCATGTGCCCACGCGCGGCTCGCTCATGCGCCCATATCGGCGGAGGCGGCTCTTGCTCGCTCGTTCACAACGTGTTTAACGAAATGAAGGGTCAACAACTGTTTTAGATGGACAAATTATCAAGCCAAATCAGCACACATCTAAGTGATACGTCATACAAAATTTATGGATCTAAAAAGTCACTTTCTAAGTTGATAGACTTAACTGAAACCTACTTACAAGTTGATGGACCCAAAAAGCCACTTTCTAAGTTGATGGACTTATGAGAGGAATTTTTGGAATGTATATTCTAGAAAAGAAACCTTGAAAAAGCTGTAGGTGAAGAACTTGTTGTTAGTCATTGATTGATTATTAGCTAGAGACAAAGCACATAACAGAGGTGAGCTGTATGTTGCTCGATCTGTTTGAAAGGAAAAAAAAACAGGGCAGCTGGGTCCCAGTTATCAGCGACGGCAGGGAGCAGAGAGGAAGGTCCGGCTCATCCTTCATGGGCTGCTCCTAATCTGTGGCCTCCCCTCTCCCGGCCCCAAGGCAAGTCTGCATCGATGTGCTACGAACGGAGGCGTGTCCTCTAGAGGCGGTTGTCGACAGCTGCTCCACGCTCTCCGCCGTGCTTGCCAGGCTCCCGTCCCGGTCCCGGTCCCAGTCACTCCAGGCCGTGCTATACACAGAGTTGCGCGAGCGCCAGTCTCTCGGCGGCCACACAAACGCCGGCTTCTGAGGTGGCACGTCCGGTGGCGGCATGACCTTGGTGATGACCTGCAGCACTTGAGCCATGCTGGGACGATCCGACGGGTTAGGGTGGGTGCACGCCAGTCCAAGCAGCAGCAGACGTCTGGCCTCGTCAGCGACCCCGTCATCGTCGTCCTGCCAGCGACCACCACCACAGCCGTCGGCAACAAGTAAGCTGCCATCGACGGCGTCGAGCAGCTTCCCCTCCCCGTGAAGACGCCAGATCCAGTCCGTGATGTGTTCATCGTCGTCTGGCGGGGTGTCCACCATGTCCCCGTTCTTCTTTCCTGTAACAATCTCGAGGATCAGCACCCCGAACGCGTAGACGTCAGTCTGGCGCGTGGCCTTGTAGCTCATCGCGTAGTCCGGCGCTATGTAGCCCCACGTGCCGGCGATGCCGGTGACGGAGCTCCGATTCACAGCGACGGTGCAGGCGATGCCGAAGTCGCCGAGCCGGGCACGGAAGTCGGAGTCGAGCATGATGTTGCTGGTCTTGATGTCGCGGTGCAGCACCATGGGCTCGTGCTCGTGGTGGACGTAGTGCAGGCCTGTGGCAATGTCTCTGGCCGCGCCGTAGCGGGTGTGCCATTGCCGGAGAGATGTGCCTTCCTGCTGCTGCTTCTGCGCGCTGCCTTTCTGGAAGAGATGCTGGTCCAGGCTGCCGTTGGTCATTTACTCGTAGATGAGTAGTGCCTCACCTTTGTTGTAGGACCAGCCTGAAAATTTTGTGCACTAAGTACTGCTACTCTCATTCAAGAAAATACATAAAAATACTACCAAGTACTATGCTCTTTTTAGTGTACTACAATAAGGTGTTCAAAAGAAACAGAACATGGGCAATTATTGTACTCACCAATAAGTGGGACAATGTTCTTGTGTCGCAAACGGTTGATGATGCTGACCTCAGCGATGAAGTCACTACAGCGGTGGTCCTCAACTTCACGCGTGAACTTCTTGACTGCGACGTCCATGGCTCCTCGCCGCCCCGCCCTACTACTGTTCCTAGAAGCCACAGCAGGAGGAAGCTTGCATCGGTACACAGCTCCGAATCCTCCCTTGCCAAGCTTGGTCGTCTCATGGAAGTTCCTGGTGGCCTTCCTTATCTCAGTGAAGTCAACATGGGCTGGCACGCCGGGGATGCCCTGCATGATCTTGGTCAGCTTGTCCTGCTCCTTCTTCCACCTCCTGTACTTAGAGTTGAGGTAAAAAAATACAAGGACAGTCGTGATGGCCGTCGCCGCCACCGACGCAAGGACAGAGGACAGTATGACGGTCTTCTCTGTAATGCCTCCCTGGTCTTGGAAATCAGGGAGCTCGTCGACCGTCGAGTTCCATGTGTGAACCTGCAGGAGCTGCCCCATGGAGGAGAAAAGGCCTAGCACTGCATACTGCGCTCCGATGGTGAGGTTCTTGCTGGCTATCGGGTATCCAGGCTTTGGTGCAGCTTCACCGGCGTCGGCGTAGACCGACATGCGGTGGCTAATGTGATCATAGTCGATCCACACGGTGTACTTGCTTGCCGCTGCCTGCGAGGAATTGACTAGCGGATCTATGCTAATTTGTACCCAGATAATGTCGCCGGGATACAACTGAGTGCCGTTATTTCGCGCTGTACCGATCTCGGCGGAGAGGCGGCCGCTGCCACCCGTGCCGGCGGAGGACGTCGGATTGGAGGAGCTGGAGGGGCCAATTACCTGCCAGTTGGGTGGGGTGAACCTGGCCCATAAGTCCATAGGATTGGAAAAGAACAAAGGCTCAACGGCGAACACCAGCTGGCTGCCGCCATGTGCTGCTTTCGTCTGATTGTTTGGCTGGTAGATGCTCATGGTGAAGACGACGCCGAAAGACGCTTCATCGGGTCTATCGTCGTACATGTATTGGACAAGAACAATATTTTGCCGGACAAAGAACCAACCTTTCTGGGACAGGTCGAAAGCCGGATAGTTGGTCTTCATGTAGGAGCCTAGGCCACGGCAATCCACCCTCTCCCAGTTTGTTCTGCAGGTACTCATGTTGGTGACGAACAGGTAGCCGGGCAGTTGGTCGAAGGCGCCGCTGACGGTGAGGTTCCCCGAGGGATCGTGTTGGAAGCCGGAGCAACTGCAGGATATGGTGTGGGAACAAGACAGCAGCAAGCCTACGACGAGCAGGACGCTGGAAAGACGACATGGCACAGCAGATGGAGGCCTATTATGAAGCTGGAAGGCCGCCATGGCCATGTATGTCGCTAGGCTAGGGATCCTGATGAGCTAGCTCTGTCTGTGTGGACTCTGGTGCTGATGATCCGGATGACTGGAATGAAGTACATATGAGTACCTAATTAATTAGAGTAGTTTTCTCAAAAAAAAGTTAATTAGAGTAGTATAGTAGTCAACATGCGTTTTTGGTCAAAGAAAACAGGAAGATATTTCGACAAGCCGTGAACGGCTTCAATAGCTGCACGTACAGGTGTACTGGTCCACACGTATACATGTACGACAATATTTTCCACGGAGTTTCTTTCATCCCGAAGACTAGCCACAGGATAGCCAAAGAAATCTGCCTCCCTAATTAATAATTGTCGCTGTTAGTACGCATACTAGAAAATATATCCGTGCGTTGCTATAGGTAAATGTATATATACTTTAATTTTTTATTTTTTTATCTCACTCTGTCATTGTCTTCAATTTGAGAAGATGATTTTTACTCTTTATTAGATATAGAAAATATATCTGTGCATTGCTATGAGGTGAATTAATACATATTGTATTTTTTATCTTTTTATCTTACTCCCGTGCGATACAAAGGATAACAAAACTTATTTGTTTAATATTTACTTTATAGTAGAAAGCTAGGTAATTATCTGTTTAGGCTCATAACTGTGTTGGTACCTAGTATACTCTCACCATAGGCCACACCGCCAATGATTGTTTTTCTACCTCTGCAAAATAGCATGTCATCTTATGAATCTTTTTCATATGTCCATCTTTAGATGCATTTTATAGAATAGTTAAAATAAATAATCATCAGAAATCTAGAAGAAAAAAACAAAATAACCAATGGAGTATATGCTTGTGCTTGCAACGGAAAAATTGAGCTACAGAATAAATATTGTGCCTTATATAAAGCACAGTATAGGCAAACATTGACTGAATCTAGTGGCCAGGTTATTGTCAAATTTAAGAGGAGATAGATGAACAAACTATTCGTTCTTTAATTTTACTAAAGGCCGGATGACATCTAGAGATCACGGAGTATCTTCTATACTTCGACGCTGCTCCAAACCGCTACCTGAACTGGCGCCCACCATCGTGCACTCGGCGCTCATGACCACAGGTCCACAACATACACCAACTTACTCTGGCGGCAGGTTGCCCTGGATGCGACACGGGCGGGACGGCCATGCCGTTCAACTACTGCACGACGCTACATGGACCCACGCGGCCGTTGTATTCGGAGCTGGTGTACGAGCTGAGCACCCACCACTAAGTAGATTTTTTGTGATTAGAGCGGGCATATCCATGGCAGGGAAAAATATTGTGATTTATAGGGTTGCAGAAGAGAAGCAAGTTTTTTATTATATTGGAAATAAGATGAAAAAAATATTTTCTCTTTTTATTTGGTTTATTAGGAGCTCCTTTTTGATTGGATTTGGAGATTTATTTGGTTTATTTTTGTTCTTGTTTTCTCTCTATTTTTTATTATGGGACATGAGATTTATTTATTTGGACTATTTCTCTTCTCGTTTTGTCTATATAGTTTTATGGATTATAGAGACAACAGACATTTTGTGATTTGCATGATAGAGGATGAATTACTAACATGAAATGCGTCACATAGGAGTAAACAATAAAGTAATCCTTTATAATTTTAACTTTATGCGTTGCAACAGAAACTATATTACCATAGTAGTCGTTTTTTTATTCAATAAGAAAAGCTAATTGTTTTGAGACCCTAGAAACATATTCTATTGAGCCATACTGAGTTACACAAAAGTATTTAAGTAAGCGTGTACAATTCACATACATGACCATAATAGTTAATCTTCACAAATTCTCTTTCAAATTTCTTTTCCTATGATGCGGTGTGTCTAAAGTGTACTTGTTAACAACCCAGCTGAAACAAATAGGTTTTCGAATTTAGTATTTAAATTTTTTGTACACCCCTAAAATTATCAAAATTCATGAAATTTCACTGAGATTTGTGCACAGTTCAACAAAAGATATTATTTTCAAAAAAAATATATCTAAAAATGTTTAAAGGTATTATCAATGATAAATAAAAAACTTCAACAAAGATTGCATGAAACTACAAAGGTTTTTTTTTTTTGAGAACAGAAACTACAAAGGTTTTAAGGTGTTATCAATGATAAATAAAAGAAAACTCCATCATACATTACTAAAGGTTGTATGGTGTGGTGGTAATCCTTTGTTTGTTACCTAGAGACCATGGTTCCAATCCTGGGATTGGCAGAGTATTTTGCCTTTTCTTTGACCGGCACTCCGGCTGTGTGAGCAGGTGGGCCGAACGTGGGCTACCGTGAGTGGAAGTGGATGAAGAAGGGGGGGGGAGAGGTTGGTGTGGAGGGCATATAGAGTGGGCTGACAGTTAGACAAATTAGAATGAGTCGGCTGAAAAATAGGTGAAGATAAATTTTGCCTTTTAAGTATTAGTGATAGATGCTAAAGTTTAACTTAATTTGTAGAAATATGTATAATATTTATTTATCTAAATAAATTTATTAAAAGCTAGATCCAAATATTTTTCCAATGATACTAATTATATATTATAATACTAATATTTTTAGGCAACTGCTTCGATACTTTCTTTTTAGAAAAATTTGCACGAATCCCAAGAAGGTGGTTAAAGGAATTAATTTTCTTTATTAATTTATGTCTACATCCCACCTAGGCCCAACCCGTATAAAAGCGCAGCCCGAGCCCAGCCCGTATCCAGAGGAGAAGTAACGTGTGTGTAGGTCCGTCGGTTCGTCCATTTCACTCGGCTTTTCGTTCCTTCTCACACCGCACCAGCGGTGGCTCTCGGCAGCCGGGCGACCGAGCAGCGGCGGTGCGGCAAGGAGGTTCGGCGCCTCCATCGCCCACCATGCTACCGTCCTTGGCAGAGGGACACGCCCTCATGCCGCTGCTCCACCGGCCACGGAGGCGGGCGCCGCACGCCACCGCCACATCGGCCGCTGGAGGCGGCCGCTGCGCCATCGCCCCGCGACACCAGCAGATAGAGGCACTGGTGGGACGGAGCTGCCCGCTCTCGCCCCGCCGCTCCACCGGCCGCGGGAGACTCCCGCAAGCACCCTGCCATGACACCGCCAACGCCCTCCCCCTACTCCACTGATCCCTTTTCGTTGTGCTGGCGGTGGCATGGAAGCTCGTCGCCAACTGCTGCCTGTTTTTGAAGGGAGCAAGGATGGTGACGGTTGTGCCATGGACAGCGCTAGCTCCATCGACGAGTCAGGGGCCATCCATGGCGGTCAAGAGGGCATGGAAACCAGGTAGGCATCATGCTTTTGCATCAATTTTGATTGGATTAAAAAATATACAGATTTTGTAACGAAAGGCCTTTAGAATTACTAGAAGACAGCATCCATTGTTTGAATTGTAAGGTTGAAGCTGAATTATCCTGTTACCAGGGATACAATATAGCAATCTACCATGGACAACATTAGTGATGGTGGACGTGAGGCGAATTTATTCTTCGATCTTGGGAACAGCGATGATAGTAGTTCGGTGGATATTGATGATATTAGTTTAGAGGATGCTGATACGTCACCAAATATAAGTTCTCCATTGAAAGCCAACCATTGTGGCGGTGACAAGTCCAACTATGGAAATGTAAATCACAATAACAATACCACTTTCCTGCAACTGATGATGTCCAATTTAGTAATGTATGATATCAAGTATTGAGCGAAACATTATCTATTTTCATTTGCAGAAAGGTGGCAATGTTGGTTATGACAAGCAAATGTTCAGAAGAACGGTAGATGTTGGGGACCGGTACAAAAACTTGGATGAGTTCTAGAGCATAGTAAATAAGACTTTTACAAGTGAAGATGAGGCATTACTCTTATAATAATTATGCAAGGGACAAAGGTTTTAGAGTTAGAAAGGAGTAAGTGAGACGTAGCAAGCAGTCAGGGGCAATTGTGTTCAGGCAGTTTGTGTGCTGTAAAGAAGGTGAGCGTCAAGACAAATGGCTAGAGAAGGAGGATCACAGCCATAGACCACGAGCCCTAACTCGCTGTGAGTGCAGTGCATTACTTAATATTAGAGTAGACAGATCTCATGGAGTATGGCTTCGTCAATAATTTTGTGGATGAGCATAACCATTGTCTAGCTACGCCTGATGAAGTTCCTTTCCTATGGTCTCATCGGAAGATGGGTTTCCATAAAAATGAGATCATGTCAATGGAAGCTGCTGGAAACTGTAAGCATGTTATAAGAGATGTTCTTCAATGCAGATACGGAGGATATGACAAAGTTGGCATTGTTACTAAGGATATTTACAACTACTGTTCTAAGAACAAGAGGTCAAGAATTGCAGAAGGTGATGCAAGGACAGTACTAGGTCTGATGCTGAAGAGGTAGAAGAGTGATCCTGATTTTTATTTTGATTATAAAGTTGACAATGAGAATCGTCTGATGAGCTTATTTTGGTGCGATACTCAATCTTGTATGGACTACCAATCATTTGGTGACATCATCATCTTTGACAGGACTTATCGGATGAACAGGTATAAGATGCCATTTGTCTCATTTGTTGGGCTCAACCATCACCGCAACACAACTGTTTTTGGTTGTGGCATCATTTGTGATGAGCGAGCTCATTCCTATGTATGGGTGCTCCAAGCAATTCTAAAAGCAATGTGTCAGAAGAAACCATAGTCAGTAATTACTAATGGTGACTACTCCATGATTAAAACTATTCGGCAGGTGCTTCCTGGGGTCCTGGGGTACTCCAACTTGTGCGCAGATATTGAAACAAGTAAAAGACGTGTGGTCAGGACATAAGCTACTTCTTATACTTCTATATCAGCAAAGGACATCATGAGAGCGCACATAATTCCTCGTATTAATGACGAAACAGACAGTCAAAAATATATTTGCAATGGAGTAAGTTTCAGATTTTCCTTGCAAACACGGTACCTGCATGTAGTGCTCTTGCCAAATGGAAAAATATAGACCCAGTCGTCCATGGCAGCAGTAAACCATTGAGCAAGTGGCAAGGAGAGCTATGAGCTGGCACGCTACCACGGGGCTACCAAATCAACTCTTCTCGTCTGCAATGTAACGTGACGATTTCCATCGTCTTATTGCCATACCTACCCCTTGCCTCTTGGACAGAGGGTGCATTCTCTCCCGCAATGGCATCGCCACCTCCTGCTTTCTCCTTCTGCTCCTCCTTGGAAACCAGGCACACTCACGCCACAAGCAGGGCGCACCATGCTGATTGCTAAGCATGTTCAGCACCATGCGCATCTATCGATCCCTGATGTCTGAACCAAATTCTATATTTTGGCAGACCGAAGCACCCAAAACGAAGGCTTCTGCAAGTGACGAAAAAAACCTGTTTATACGGGATCAGAGCAGCAAGATCTTGCTAAAGATGGCAAACAAGACAGCCCGAGCCCAGACGAGCGATCCAAGCACCGCCATGAGTTCATCTCGGACTCGAGGGAAACCTCTCACGTGGTCGGCGACGTGTCATTATTCTGCCGTCGTTCAGGTCCAGAACGGCCTCTACTCCAGCAGGCAGCGCCGCCGCCGCCGCTTATTACCAGGCGCACAACAGGCGGGTCCTCACCGTCGCCGGCGTCGGCACCGTATCCTGCAACAACTTCCGTATCCCCAACGTGCGGTGTGTCCCTGACCTCTGTATTACCGGCCGGACTCAACCTGGTCTCCGTGCAGCAGCTAGCTGAATTGCGGCTACCTCGTCATGCTCGGCAGCGGCCAGTGCTCTGTCATGGAGCAGAGCAGCACTAAAATCGTCGGGAAAGGCCGGTTGCACGCCGACGATGGCCTGTTCCTTGATATCCCACATGACAGGGCCTGTGAAGATAGCACGCCAACATGATACACACAATACACACCGTTCCCTCTCAAATTTTTTTTAAAAAAAAACATATTCCTTGTCACAATATAACAGGGTTGCCACTTAAGACACTGTTGTGTAATGCGCTATAGTGTGCTTGAAGAAACTGAACTTTGCTGATGATCTTACGCTTGGACTAGATTCGGTTCAGATCTAAGAGTGGCTGCACCCACAAAAAAAAAAACGTGAGTACGAGACAGTCCGGTGCTCACCAGTGGATAGTCTGATGGCATTTGGATGGAATTGAAACCAAAAATATTAAAAACACAGGTTCTAGAAAATAGCATCACAAGCGATCTGTAAATAGGGAACATGAGCACTAGATAGTCTGGTGGGATAGTTTCATGCATTTGGATGAAATTGAAATAAAAAATATTATAAACAAATGTTCTAGAAAAAATAGCCCCACAAGCTGTCCGTTAATATGACCGACGATGAAGGGACATCACAAACAGCTTGTAAATAGGGCCTTTAGTGGTGCCCGATCATCACCGCCGACCCAATTATGGAGCCGGCAGTGATGGAGGGGTAAGGGGTATCACAAGCAACCCACACACGAGCCAGCAGCAATGGCCCCCTAACCGCCCGGCCCTTCAAACCAACCCCTGCCCCCCACCCCCCCCACCCCCCCCCCCTCCCCCTCCTCAACCCCAATCGCTTGTGAGGGGAAGGGTGGTTAGGGCCGCTTGTGATGGGCTGTTGTAGTAGTGCAAAAGAAAGAGCTCACAAGAATATTAAATTTCCTATTAGTATTTAAGTACGCAAGTGAGAAATTGAACCCTAGACACACAGCACACTGCAGAGGATGGTAACCAATCGACCTAACAAAGATTATTGATGTTGAGCGTCCCTTGACTCTATTAATTAATATGGGCAAAGAAGAAAATATGCACCTTAGTTAATGTCTCCTTGGTATGTTAGATTATGTCCAAAATGACATCTATTTGGCAACCGGAGGAAGTACTTTTTATCAAAGATTTTTCTTTACAAGGATTTGTTTTGAGATTTCAATTAAAATATGGTACGGTGTGACCCGACGTGTGTATACATATGATGCGTCTATGACCCTGCTAGATATGGATAGAAGAGTAAACGAGCAGCGCAAATGTATGGCTAATGAAATGGTCAATAATCTTGTTGGATTGATTGCACTGCGCCTAATTACCCAATGTCTTCAGTTTCATAAATAGTACACCATGAAAACATTATTACACCTAAGTATGCATGGCGGTATTCTTGACATCTATAACTTCTATATGTTTAAACTCTCTCTAGACTATTCTTTTGCTCTTGATTGGTTGAGAACTCAAGAATGATGTCAGCTGACATCATCAGAGGAGTTAGCTCCACTAAGACTCATTTATTTCCTACTATCTATTTCTTTTAAAATAGAGAAAAACCATAGCGCCTAAACCAAGTATCATAATTAAAATCCAATTGCATCATGTTGTTCGTCGCAATAAACTCTCTTCAAAATAAGACCCCATATAAATATATTTCGATAACTTTTTTACAAAACTTTAAACTATTTCTAAACCTAGCGAAACTGCATATCATATGGATTACATGTGGTCCTCCAAAACATGCGTATAGATGAGATTTGGGTGATGCCCAGTTCAAATAATCTATACCATGTCAATAGATACAACCTCCGCAATTGACCTACTACATCCATATATATGTATCTATTAATTCATAGTTTTCGACCATTATAAACTTCTTACATTTTTATTTCATACCCGCAGCAACACATGGAGCATCCTACTGGTTGAAAATATTTTTAATCACATGGCATGCACACGGTAACCAACTAGTAGTCTTAGATAAAACCAATATTCACTCTCGATGCGTAAATTTATGGCCAGCCATTAGAAAAGTACATCATCATCATCATCATCATCATCGGCCCCAACTTGCATGCATGCATGCATGTGGCCTTTATTTATTTATATATATATATGTATGTACTGTCCCTCTCTCACACTGCGCACTACACTACAGTACATAATAAGGACCAAGCCGGCCAGAGTGAATATCCAAATACCAACTTGTTCTGCCGCCATCACTAACCTAATGCGCCGTTTGGAGCGACGCAAGCGCATGCCGGCCAGTAAGTCGAAGCATGCATGTGACGAGCTACTAAAAAGCAGTACGCGTGGTTAGTATATAAAACGAAACCAGAGCTAGCTAGCTACGTAGTAGCTAGCGTACGTATAAGTATATATATACTGGATATACATTGTAAACTGAATCAGAGGCACCATGATGCCCTTACATGTACGTAGCTTTATGAAATTAATTTCATCCTTTGGCCACGATGCGCCAATATGATGACACAAATTTCGTCTAATCTACTGTAAATAATAAGCCACCGAAGAATGTGGGTGGGTGCAAAGAATGTGGGTGGGTGCAACTAATATACCACTCGATCCCATTGATAATTCATTCAACCATGCATGGTATACATAACAGCGGTTAGCAATGCATGCGGTTTGCAAATTCCACAGCGGTTAACTGATCGAAAAGCAGCACACAATTTAGTGGATACGATCGAGGTACTAATAATTGGTATGCATGCTCCATCTCCTGTATGAGTTGCGCAAAGACGAAAACAGAGGCTAGAAAAGAAAGTGCGTGAGCAAGATGCGAAACATCCTCATCTTTCATTTCCAGCTTTTAACTATCTAGCTTTTACAGTAATTTAATTTTGAATCCATGATGAGCTAGCTTTTTCATAATCTCTAGAGCTAACATTTCATAATCTCTAGCTCATCCAAATTAAACATGGAGCAGATGGCATTCTCTCCTAAGCTTTAGTTTTTTAACAGCTCTTGATATGAATACTATATATAGTAACAAAAACTTCCCCAACTAACAATTTATTGAGCCTCTACCCATCTTACTATTACTAATTAGAGGCCCCAACGGAGCCTCCACGTTAATCCTTACCAGATACGCTAGAAAAAAAGATAAATACTCTAAATTCCCACGTTAATCAGAAACATCCGACCACCAAATCAAAGTCTCTAACCATCTATCACCGTTGGATCTATTTTGTTTTTAGAAAATTAATTAGAGGCACCAACGGAGCCTCCACGTTAATCCTTACCAGATACGCTAGAAAAAAAGATAAATACTCTAAATTCCCACGTTAATCAGAAACATCCGACCACCAAATCAAAGTCTCTAACCATCTATCACCGTTGGATCTATTTTGTTTTTAGAAAATTACCCACCTATGCCATTATAAACAAAAATAATTTTTTAGAGAAAAAACATTATTGATGGTTTGGAGAAAATCTTCATAGGGGTTTGGAGAAAATCTTAGACGGTAGTAGTACTACAAACGTTCACCGTTAGTTAATATATTGGACGAGTCATATTATTGTCGTCACTCTGTAATTTATATATTATTAAAATATTATATCTGTAATACCAACCTTCATAGTTAGTTAGTGAATATCCCATAATATAGATCTAATTAATGAAAAGAAAAACATAAATAACACCCCCATATAGTATCTTCTTCACGTGGTTATATTCAAGTCTGAACCCTACCGCTCGCAGCCGCTGGCGATAGCCTGGAGCTTCAATCAATCTAGAAAAGTCGATCTCTCAATCCTGTAGTGTGTTATGTTGGTCTTCCCTTCCAGGTACGTATTGCCTGTGCTTCCCTTCCACCAGGTCGTTTCTTGGCAGTCTGTGTGATGGATAATTGTAGTAGTAGCTGGTGTTCTTTCGATTAACTAATCGACCTTATTTGAGCTTGGGAGTACATGTATAAAACTAACCGAATCTAGAAGACATGGCAAGTTTGGTGGGATCCTATCCTATATTGACGCATCAGTGGAGCTGCACGTATCGACGAGTTCACCTGCTTAGGTGGAGACCGGTGATCACGTTTTTTAGAGTGTCGTTGGCATGACTACTCGCTATTGGCCGAAAGACGATGCCTCAGTGATCGGCACTAGAACCTCTCTGTGCTGCATAAAGCGGGACAACTACATCACCAGACGTTATGTCGACTAACACAACTGGTTCTACCGCTTGGTATGTCTCTCTGACGAACTCAATCCTTCCTGCAAATTGTCTTGATTTTTATTCGTTAGTATCATCTACGTGTACATGCCACTGGTAGATCGGCTAGCGTTAATTCTCATCGGATGCGCTAAGAAAAAAGATAAATACTAAAAATTCTTATGTTAATCAGAAGCATGGGACCATCAAATTAAAAGGCTAGCTATCTATAACCATTAGATCTATTTTGTTTTATAAGAAATTACCCACCTCTCTGTTATAAATAAAAAATAGTCTTGGAATCTTATTATTCAGGAAAAGAAAAACCTTCAGCTGTACATAGAAAAATCTTGAACAGTAAGTACCATCACATTTATGGTAGTTAATCTATTATTAACAAAACCTAAATCTAAATATATTAATATTACATAGAAAGTCTTAAGCAACCACGTTTCCATATGATAAAAAGTACACATTATCGACAATCAGAATTAGTTAATGATTAGTGAAATATTACATGAGTTATCTTATTAATAAAGTCACTTGGCATTAAATTAGCAATGACGTTTATAGGTAGCTAATGGAATATCTATATTCATAAAACAAAATATATGTATTAATAAAATATCACATTACTGACAATTACAATTAATTAAATAAATATTGGCTGAGTCCTAATCACGCTCAGTTGGTATGTATTCATAAATTCTTATATACTCCCTTAGTCCAAAACAAATGTATATATGTACTCCCTCAGTCCCAAAATAAACTCACGTTTCACTTCTAAAAGAGTTAATTTTTTAAGTACAGTTGAGCATATAGGGAGTAATATTAAACTTTGTATGGTCAATATAATGACACTTATTGTTCATTATGAATGCCAATACATTCTATATGTATTTGCCAAATTTTAAAAGATTTCATTCCTAGGAAAATGAAATGTGTATTTATTTTAGACAGAGAAAGTATTTTGTCCCCGAGCCCACGATTAGTTATTGTTAATAAAATATGGGACAAATAAACAAGATTTTACATATGCCATTAGACTGTTGTATTAAATATATAAATAAAGAGGAGGCGATTTTGGTAAACCACACACAAACTAAACTTAACTTTCAAATTTTACATCTGAACTTATAAACTATAATTCAAAATAACCCATCAATATGTATCTAAATTACTCACATATGTCACTAACAAAAGGTAGTATAAAGTAAAATTTTTGATTATCTAAATTATCAACCTTTGCTATAATAATCTATGTTAAATACTAATATAAGTTACTGAGGCAAATAAATGGATAACCATTATCATTTTAAATAAGCTAGCTTAAACGTTATGCTATATAGTAATCTATTTTAAAAATAAATAAAAAGAACTCCAAATCTACATGTAGATAATAAGATAAGTTATTACAACAAATAAATTAATAACCATTGTTATTTAAAAAAGTGTACTATATTGAATAAAACATTGTGTCAGTGTTTAATTATATATGTCATACAATAAATTTAATAAATTTAACTCCTTGATTATCATTGTCCAAGTTGTAATGACTTTGTATGCCATTGTAGTAGCTGGAGTGTAGCATAAAGTCTACTATTTTTCACAAAAATAGATATTAGAGTATCTCCAAGAACTAAAATAGTCCCATAATCCAGAAATTTTACCAAGATTCAAAAGCTCATCTTCAATGACTACAAATCCACCTCCTAATCTTTTGGCACTCAGAAAAAGTCACCCCCACTCCAGGATATATACTGCACGCACATGTATCATTGTGCTAATCTAAAGGTGGAAGGACGTGGGCAAGAAAAAAAATGTAATACATGGCTCCTGATGCAAGAGAGATAGAAAGTACTATATATAATGGTTTATGTGATTTCAAAATAGTTTAGAATTCCTGATGACGTAAAATTACTTTTTTTTTATCTTTAAGAAGACAAATTTTGGAAACTATTGAAGGAATTCAATAAATATACTACTAAGTTGTTTAGTCAATTGGAAAACACATTAATTTACCAATCAGTTTTCTTATAAATTAATGGAGATGCTCTTATACTAATGCATTGAAACCTCCAGCCAATTGCACATGCAATTTATAAACGTGAACCAGCATCTCAAAAATCTTAGAAAACACTGTCACCAGCCAAAAATATTTTCAAATTAACCTACTAATTCACTAGACAAATCAAAGAAAAACTACAGTTTATGAAAATAATTGGAGGTACCAACCCGAGCTCAATACCAATACTCAATCATCTTATTAGTTTTTAATTGCTAGGTGAACTAACATTTTAATAATGTTATCCACATAGTTCAATTTATAATGTGGGACTTCCTATGCGCCCATATACTCACATACTGCATAAAGTCAACTATACTGGGTCACAAAACAAATGAAGAAAAACACCCAAGCATTAAATCAAATTAATGTTACACTATTAGCTATCTATGTCATTCATGCCAATACCAAATCTATGCATGCGTAACTCTAGATTTAAATAAAAGTTATTTATATAAAGTATTTTTTATTAGTTAATATATATTAAACATGAATTTCTATTACTAAAGTATCTGAACATAGCCCGTGCGAGAGCACGGGTTGATGAGCTAGTAATAATAATCTATCTAGAGTTTCAAACATCCTCATCTTTTACGTCCAGCTTTTAACTATATAGCTTTTAGAATAATTCAGTATCAATGATGAGCTAGATTATTTTCATAATCTCTAGCCCATCCAAATTAAACATGGATCAGATGGCATTCGCTGGGTGTTCATCATGATCGAGGAGGCTAGGTGTGGGACGAGGGCGTGATCAAGTGTGTGAAGCACTAGCTGTACATGTCATGAGTAGTGAGAGCAAGAAATATACCAGCATTAACAATATACTAAGGGTACGTGCGTGCTGCAGCATCACGACAAAACTAAACTATATAAGCATCAACATTGCCATAAACCGATTGGGCAGCATCCAGCCGTCCACAACCATAATATAAGCAATGTAGTGCTTCTTCGATTCATCCCTGAAAGCAGAACGAATCTCCCAATGGTTTTCATTATATATATTATACGGCAGATCATCATCAGTACATAAGAATCCATGCGCTATAGGTGGAGTCTTCCTTTCCCTCGCTGAAATTGGTTCAAGAGAACAGAGTCAATATTACAACCAACAAGGAGGCAACATCAAAGTAAAAGGACGAAAGGAAAGAGCTACGCTGAAGAACAGCGGTCTTGTCATGCACATAAAACCAGCAGTAAGACCAGAGACTTAAATCATCGGCACAACACTGGAAAATCCTATGGTTGGTTTCGTACGTCTGAATGTAGCTTGAAGACCTTGGAGTTGCGACATTTCTAGATATTCCACGGAACTAACACAGATTACCACCATGGATCTTAAACTTCAGTTTAGTGTTTTGAAGAGGAGGTGGGTTGTTGCAGAGCTGTGACACGAGCTGTGGGTGTCTAGGCCCAGCGCCGCCCAGCACCTTCACCGTACGATGAATGAAGAACCAGTTGCTCATGTTTGGGCTCCTAGCTGCTGGCCTACCTATGGTGTATGCGTTCCATCATGGACACATTTGGTGCCAGTAGCCTCGGGGAGCATATATGTGCCTGATGATTACTTCCGTTCTACAGAGACATTCACTGAACAGATTGTTATTATTCAACTGGACACATACTAAATACATTCGTAGGTACAATCCAAAGGGGAGAATTCGTAGGTACAATGCAAAGGGGAGAAACTATACGGACAGGGAATACTAACAGCACCAACAATATACCAGGGAAATACTACATGCATATCTCTCTCATATCAATGGGCTCCCTTGAGTCTCATGAGCGCAGTTATGATACCGATAAATCCACCAAAGGCGGAGGCAACCGCGACGACGTACTTCCAGTTGTGGTAAATAAACGCATACACCTTCCTCTTGTTCCTGTAACTCTGGATCTCAACCATGACGAGGGCATAGAAGCGTCCTTTGCGCAGGCTCTGCAGGCAGGTGAAGAAGTTGAGTATCTTCTTGTTGGTGAGCCCTGCTCCTTGAAGGATACCCCTGGTTCGCAGCTTCTGCAGGTCCTCCTTCCGATGGATCAACATGCTGACCAGGAGGAGGTACGAGCAGACAGCGGAGTCTTCAAATTCCGCTGTGGTGTCAAAAAAATCTGGAGTCGTGCATAGCTCAAGAGCCGCCATGTTGACGAGACAGCTTGCACGTGCATCATTGAGAGACATCTTCGCCATGGAGACCTCGGCGAAGATGATCCATTTCCTGGCGACGCCCATGTCTAGGAGCCTCATTGTTTTGTTGGCTGCGAGGAAGATGCCCGTTTCGGCAAGCTCGGTGGCACCGAATGAATATGATATTGATTCCATTTTCTCTAAATCTGAATTTGACACTAAGCTGGGTTTGCTGATTCTTACTTTTCCTACAGCGTAGAAGCGGAGGAGGCCAAGGAGATGCGGTGCTTTATTGTAGTAATCTTGGTCAACAGGAGGCAATTCAGGGGCAGCCCAGTCTTGCAGGAAGCCATATTCTTGCCGCCAAACAGCAATGAACCTCTTTATTTCCTGCAAGGGCTCGGACGTGCACATATTCATGACGGCGTCCACCACCTGCAAGGGAATCTGGTTCTCAAGCAGCATGATGTCATGAGAGATGTCATTGTCGTTGGACTCGAAGAAATCGTACAGGTCCGCGCTCAACGGCGTTCCCGACTTCCTAAGTATGTATATCACCAAGAAGCAGGCGTCCAAGAACATCATAGGTAGGAAGTCGGCCTCATAGCGGATACCTGCCATCACGTCCTTGTCGTAGAGGCCACGCCCATCGATTTTCGCGGTGACGAAGACCACCGCGTCATACATGTCCTGGAGGACCGAGAGACCGGAATTGTTGTTGACACTTCTGTACTCCTGGATGCAGTACTGTGCAGCCACATGCTTCATGTTCTCCGCCTTCCGGAGGTGGTCTCGGCCGTGGTAGTAAGGGCCGATGGCCACGAACTTGGGCACAGTACACCAATCGTCGAGATCTTGAATGTTTGGAGGGTACCTATGCATCTTCGTTTTCATCAATTTGGCATCATCCTTGAACTCCTTCTTTCTCTCCTCGAACAGCTTCTCAGGGCTACTCATATAGGTCTTCCCAGGATCTGGATCATGATGCTGTGCGGCCGCAGCATAGTTGTTGTAGTAGTTGTACTCAACGAGTTGCTGCTGCCCTCCGCTAGAATAGCTGCTATCAGGGACGAGATACGGGTGGAGGTTGCAGGAGGAACCAAATATATCGGCGATGGACGCATACTGCAAAGGGTGGCCGACAGCAGGAGCCCACACTTGAGGATCATCAGCTGGTGCTACTTCATCGGTCCAGTTCTTCGCCATCTGAAGCTCATAAGGTCCCGCCCATGGAGCAGTGCATTCCATATATTCACTGCTAGGTCCAACCGCCAATTAATAAGCTGAACGCACGCAGCTTAATATGTAGTTTACTGCAATAAGCACAGCACAAAATTAAAAGAATGTAGGAAATGGTGAAGAGTAGTGAAACATGCAAGAGAACGAAACTGCATGCTAGCTAGCATGCATGTAATCAGAATCGAACGTAATGTACTCATGAGACAAGCATATATTCAGATTCAGCAGGGTTAGTAATAATAAGAGATCCAAATGCAGAAGAGAAAAGAGTACTTACAGTAGCGAGCAGGACAGGCAGAAGAAGCACAGCTTTAATTCTCAACCCTAGCTCCTCTTATAGAGCGTCAGTTCCTATTTTAGTGCACACGATTGTCATCTAACGTTACCCCAATTGCCTTATGAAAACGTTTATGCATGTATACTTTAGCCTTGATGGATGCATGCACCTACCCCCACATGGCTGGGAACTTGGCACTACTACAGAACAGGGGCTGTAGTCCGGGCCCTAAACGGCCTTTAGTCCCGGCGGCGGAGCCAGGACTAAGGTTTCGGGGACTAAATGTCCCACCTTTAGTCCCGGTTCCGCGGCCGGGACTAAAGGTCCACCTTTAGTCCCGGTTGATAACACCAACCGGGACTAAAAGGGTGTGCCAGTGGTGCGCCACTGGCCGCCCTTTTAGTCCCGGTTGGTGTTACCAACCGGGACTAAAGAGTTTTTCCCTTTTTCCTTTTCTTTTCTTTTGGTTTTCCATTTCTGGTTTATAATTATATTATTATTATTTTTGAATGCGTATTGTTCTTTGCTTGTTTACGTAGACACGCACCTATAATTTATATAATTTAGAGCATTACATATAAATATACTATATAACACTATTTATATATTATACATGTCTATAGGGCCATGAAATAATATTTACACATATCCATCACGGATAAAAAAGTATTTACAACTGAATTGTTCTACGCCAATCAAGCGTCGTACAAATGATCGTCTTAGTTTGGTTTCATTGGCTCCTCAGGGTTGAAGTAGTACTCGCCGGCGGGATTCAGGACTTGGTCGTTAAGAAATCCTGCGATTGTCTCCCGAATTCCTTTTAGGCGGACTTCATCCAACACCTTCTGCCTCAACCACGTCTCCTTTAGTAGACACTAAAGAAACTAAAGAAAAAAGTTAGAGGTATGAATAAGATTTATTAAGTAGCAACAAATAAATGAAGTGAACTTATTATATATACATGTTACATACTTTTACGTGCTCAAGATTTGTTCTTTTTTTCATAGACCGTCGAAACTTCATGAGACATAGTAGCCACACAAATTTCTGCCCGGTGGCTGCCGTAGAATCCATGAAGTAGGATAGGCTTTGATAGTGGCGCTTTCAAATGCGGGACGGTGTTTCTGCACGAACCCAGCCCAAACCCTAGTAATAAAACGATCATTATTAATTATCTACTACCGAGTTAAAGAGCTGAAATTAATATGTAGAGATCGAAGTTACCCTTGGATAATATCTATCATTTCTTAGTAATCTTCCAGTGGTTTTCTCAACGAGTCATAGATTTGCAAATAACATTGCCAGAGATCAATCACAATTAGTATCCAATGATAGCTGCATTTGTGTGTAGGCAAAATAATTATATATCTTCATAATGATCTAATTAATTGGTTTAATAGAATGTACACACGATAACGATACTTACTTAAAGTTATAGGGAAAGAGTGTACATCTTTTATCCTTTTGATTGATCAAGTACCTCCATAGATTTCTCTCCGTTTGAACTCTCCACATGACATACGGAGTCTTGGGGTCTTTGAATACAACATAAGGATCTATAAATCCAATCTCCTTGTCATTTCTAGCTCTGAGGTTCCTCATCATGTTTCTGCATATGTATAGCCGGTTTCTGTAATTAGTTATATATATACATGATAAGTTACGGTGATATTATTAAAAGAAAGAATCACTTACGACGAAGCGCTGATTAGAGCTTTGTCAGGCGTCCATGTGGCATAGCTGGTGTAGCTCATTAAATTGAACATAAATAACATCATCACCATGGAAGTAATGATGGTTTCTAATTTGGACGCAGATATAGTCATCTGCTCTTCTGCCACACGCCGCAAGGTACCACTGGTTTAGCAAGTACATCTGCGTGCCAAGTTTGCTGAGGGCCGCAGGGTTGAATAGACTCTTGCCATATTCATATGTCTTCTGCCAATGATCAATTTCTGGAGCACTTTCAATTGCTGCACCAGCTATCATTTGGGCTAAACTAAGACCAGTTTTGACAAAAAACATATCAAGATCCTCAGGGTTCAAATCTGGAGGTATCTGCTGGTCTAGCACGTCGATGTTTGAGCCATATTCATTCCCAATGACTAGCGGGGGCACTGATTGCTTTGATTGTTCCCCAAGCTGTGGTACACCCTTGCGTGCTCTTTTCTCTTTCTTCTTATCTTCTTCTATGGATTTTCTTAGAGTGCGATCATAGTCGGATAAAGATGATGATTCTTTCTGAGCTTCACGCCTCTTTTTGTGTTGAGCCTCAACCCTTTGCCGTGGAAGTTTTGGCTTTAGTAAGAGGTAGGGCTTCTCAGGGTTTCGCTTGGATTCTCTTTCATCCTTAAGGTTTTTGAAGAAACGTCCACATCGACTTTACCGAAGACTCTATTTTGCAGCGAGTCTTCTCATGGGACGACTTCTTAGGAATGATGGGTTATTTCTTTTCGGAGGCTTTCTTCTTTGGCGGCGGGGCGGCCGACACATTTGATCGTGTGGCCGGCCTCTTCTTCAATGGTGGGTCCACCGGTTTTGGCGCTGGAGCCACGTGTGGAGGCGAAGGGGCAGACGGTGTCGGTGTTGGAGCCCGAGGAGGTAGCGTTGGAGCAGCCGGTGGCGGTGTTGGAGCCCGAGAAGGCGGCGTTGGAGCCCAAGGTGGCGGTGTTGGAGCCCGAGGTGGTGGTGTTGGAGCCCGAGGTGGTAGCGTTGGAGCCCGAGGAGGCGGTGTTGGAGCCCGAGGCGATGCAGCCGTGTGTCTTACCTTTGCCTCGTCATCACCCGCAGCACTATGACATGTAGGTGACCACCTGTGAAATCAAAGAGGTATATGAGTAAACCGCTAAATAAGGGGATGCAAAATAAAGTTAGTGAATAAATGTATCGTCCAGTTTCATCCGCACCTAGGGTTAGGTTCATGACGAGGAGGTGGTGGTAGACTACTAGGTGAAGCCCCAGGAATAACGATGTAGCGCTTGCGCCAACAAATGAATGTCTTCTCTGCTTGTCCTAGAGTCTTCTCTCCATCACCTCCTTCTATCTCAAGCTGCACATTTTTGAAGCCTTTTTCAACTCTATCCACCGAGACACTAGCATATCCAATTTGGAACTATCGCCCCATGGATTCTTGGTGTCTTCGTAGGGTCGATAGGAGTTACAACACCGACAGCAACCATGACTGTGGCGGCCCCCTGTGGAATGTGCAGCTCACATGTTGTCGAGGGGTTGATGGCGTCATCCACCGGAAAGCGCAGCCCCACATCGTCTTGAATAGTTGGCACCCCCGTGGAAGCGCAACTGCTTTTTAACTGACCGGGGGGGCTAATGTTGACTCCTGGCTCTGATGCAGTTTGCCTTTGCATTGAACTTACTGCTTCCTGCACTTGCCTTTTGATTTCCTCGTTCATTCTCTCTTCTAGTGCTTTCTCTCATTTGTATCGCTTCACGAGCCGCCGGCGTGACTCCATCACCATTGCCTCCAACCTACGCAATCGTTACGCCTCCTCTTCCTTCTTTCTTTGGCGGCTTCTATAAGTGGGTCTATCTTGAGCGAAGCCATGCTCCCCACGATATCTCCCCATAGCCTCTTGTTCGCCCACCGTGTTCAGCAGTCTCCGGGCGTATGTCGGCTCATCCTTCTCTCTATTTGGCTGCCGGGTGCCACTTTCAACTAATCCTCGGGCATAGGCCATTCTCTGTCCCACTCTCTGCAGCTTCTCGCCGTACACTACCTTTCCGGTCTCTAGGTCCGGGGTTCCCCATGACCCGAAGAACCAAAACTTGGCGCTCGGACCCGGTGCGGTGATTCGGTTCCATCCCCTTGTCAACAATCTGCTTTGTTCCGGCTTACGCCACTTGGGAATAGCAGTCCGGTAAACCCACCCGAACCCAAGTGATGGTGGTATTGCTTGTGTCTAGCATTTTTTCGATTACGGATCATCCGTGCGACCCTCATCGAGTTCTTAAAGCATGCGAACTCATCCCAAAAGGGCCTCAACTTGGCGTAGGCCTTGTTGGTGAAATCCGTGTCCGGTTATGTGCAACAAAAGTCTTGTGGAGTTTCTTCTTCCAAGCCTGAAATTGTTTGGCCATCTTCTGTATAGCCCATATTTAAACCTTCTCCTTCAAAGCTTCATCCTGTGTATTGAGCGTGAAATATTGAAGGATATCTAGCCATAGCAATTCCTTGTCACGATCCGAGACATAACTAATAATAGGGTCATCTTTCCGTTGCCTCTATTCTCGAGCACTGATCGGGAGCCTGTCCCTTACTAGGTATATACGGTGCGCAACAAATTTCTTTGAATGTTCCCCAAGTACTTGGCCTGTACCCTCGTCGAATTCCAACACAATGTACCGACCCTCCAACGGTTTCTTCGGGCCTCGCACTTTTCTACTACTCCCGGAAGCTATCGCCGATCCGGAGGGCTACACAAACAAATATAAATATATTAATACAAAAGCGATTCTTTTTTAATTTCATGTATATACATATATACTAGATTGTAGATAGACCTCATCGGGATTGTCTCCCACAAGTTCTTCATAATCGGAAATCTTGACTCCCATCATCTATTTGTTTATTGTCATCACCTTGGACTTGGGGATTTTGATTGCCGCCGGCCATTTGTTGATTAGGTCCATCATTGCCTCATCCATGTTATCATTCGGATCGGCCATTTCTACAAAAGTTGTTAATTAAAAGATGTTAGAATTCAATTTGTCATGTAGCGCCACAAGTGACAAACCTTAGATATTACATGAGAAAGTTAATAAAGTTACTTGCCATTCTATTAAAATATTACAATATTACAAAACCTTAGATATTACATGAAAAAGTTAATAAAGTTAAATAAAAGTACCATTAATAAAGTTACATGACATAAAGTTACATAATAAAATCACATGACATTACTATTATTAATAAAGTTACTTGCCATTCTATTAAAATATTACAATATTACAAAACCTTACATATTACATGAGCAGGTAAGTAAAGTTAATTAAAAGTGCCATTAATAAAGTTACTTGACATAAAGTTACATAATAAAGTCAGATGACATTACTATTATTAATGAAGTTACTTGCCATTCGAATAAAATATTACAATGTTACAAAACCTTACATATTACATGAGGTGACCTTTAGTCCCGGTCTTTGTTTACAAACCGGGACTAAAGGTCTATTTCATTCCGGCAGGTTTGCATTAGGGTTTCTTCTTTATTTTTGCTTACAATAATTAGATTAATTTTGTTAATTGCATAGTAAATAAAAGAATAGGTATTAATTTGTTCAAAAATAACACTTCCATTTCCTTTTATCTAATTGCTTTCGTAATAAATTTTGGAACATAAAATCTTACGATTCCTTAAAATAGTAAAGGTAAATATAAAAATAATTAGTATTTTGTTAATACAAAAATATTTTACTTTATTTAAATATCTTAAAGTAGGTGTTTTTGATAGAAAATTTGTTTGTGCATTATTTAAACGTAAATTTTGTTCATTTATCATCATTTATCTCTAAAATCGTGATATACGTGAGGGTCACCATTACATCGGATTATTTTTTAAAGATTTTTTTTTTGCCAAATTGTCACATACACATACTCTAATACACATACTCTAATACACTTTTTATGTATTTTGTACAATAAATTTTGTTCTTACTTTACAATAGTGATTGCAAATGTAAATAATAATTACTATTTTGTTAACGTAAAAATATATTGATCAATTAATAATTCTAAAATTGTTGCTTTTGGATAGGATTTGTATTTGAAGGCAAATATTTTTATTCATTGAGTATCCAATTGATCTCAATCTTGTTATTATGGTCCACTTGCTTACAAAATTCAAGTCATTTCGATGTAAACTTTCATCGTAAAAAAGAAATTTCATTTTAAAGCGATATAAAATCTTTCCGTCCCTTATAATAGCAAACTTAAATATAAAATCTTTCCATTCCACATGTCATGTCAATATTTAAAATGATATAAAATAAAAAAAAACTAATACAAACATCTGAAGTTACAAGTATCACAACACATACTCTAATACACTCTATTTATTCGGCGGCACAGTAGTGATCTTCTTTTTTGACGTATGTTCCTTGGTCATGATCTTGGCGTAAGCATGGAGTGTCCTCGGCATTTATCATGATGCTCGGATCTTTGGTCACATTGAAAGGCGTGATTCGGTCATCCCTTTCATAATCTTCTGAAATATCGACTTGTCCTCAATTCCCACAATGTTTCTTTCCCTAAGAGAACTATATGGCGTTTTGGCTCATTCGTTGATTTGTTGTCATTTTTCCCTCTCTTTTTGTTTTGTAGACATTTCTTTCACATATAACACCTGATTCACATCGGTAGCAAGGACGAATGGTTCAACTTTATAACCAATATTGTTGAGGTCCTTTGTTGTCATTCCATAGTCTTTGTCAACTGTTACCCCCCCTCCGGTATTCTTGACCCATTGGCACCGGAATAAAGGGACTTTAAAATTAGGTGCGTAGTCTAGTTCCCAAATCTCCTCGATGCGGCCATAATATGTTTGTCTGTTTCCATTCAGTGCGTGGCGTCTACGCGAACCCCACTTGTTTTTGGTTCGTGCTTTTTATCTTGGCCTAGGGTGTAAAATGTATTTCCATTTATCTCGTACCCTTTGTGCGTGAGGATGCGCCATGATGGTTGCCTAGCCAACAAATACGGTTGCTCATCAATCTGGTCATTACCACGACATTCTTTTTCGTAACCAATCACTGAAAGTGTCCATGTCTTGCCGACGCATAAGCCAAGCTTCATTCTTCTCACGGGAACTGGGATCGTAGAAAGTCCTTGTGTTTTTTCGACATACGGCTCCACCACGGATGAGTTTTGAAGAAGCGTGTAGTGTGCTTTATTAAAATAATCGTCCCCCCGTACCGATGTATGTTTTCTTTCCTATTGTCCCCTTTCCACTCGGTCTCCCTCGTGTCGTGATTCAAGAACACCAATTAGGTCAAGTTCGGGCATGAATTCAACACAGAACTCAATGACCTCCTACGTCCCATAGCCCTCTGCGATGCTTCCTTCTGGCCGAGAACGCTGGTGGACATATTTCTTCAGGACTCCCATAAACCTCTTGAAGGGAAACATATTATGTAGGAACACGGGACCAAGAATATTGATCTCCTTGACCCGGATGAACTAGAAGGTGTGTCATGATATCAAAGAAGGATGGGGGAACGCAAACTCAAAGGCGACAAGACATTGAACCACATCATTCGTAGAGCAAGCAAGTTCCAATGGATTGATTGCCTTCGAGAAATTGCATTGAGGAATGCACATAGCTTTACGGTGGCCAGACGTACATGTGGAGGTAGAATTCCTCTTAATGCAACTGGAAGCAATTGCGTCATAAGCACATGGCAGTCATGCGACTTTAAGTTCAGAAATTTCTTCTCGGGCACATTTATTATACCTTTTATATTAGAGGAGAATCCAGATGGGACCTTCATCTTTGCTTAAGCATTCAAACATGATTTCTTTCTCTTCATTGCTAAGATTGTAGCTAGTGGGTCTTAAATATTGGCGTCCATCATCTTTCTTCTACGGATGCGGGTTGTCTCGCTCTTCCATGCGCTGCAAGTCTTGTCGTGCTTCAAGTGAATCCTTAGGCTTCCCATATACACCCATGAATCCTAGAAGGTTCACACAAAGATTCTTTGTCAGGTGCATGACGTCGATCGCATTACAGACCTCTAGGACTTGCCAATAGGGTAGCTCCCAAAATATTGACTTCTTCTTCCACATGGGTGCATGACCCATTTGCATCTTTTGAAACCGGTTGGCTGCCTGTCCCTTACCAAAAACTACTTTCACATCCTTAACCATCTCAAATACATCTTCTCGGTTCATTTGCGAGGCTTGTATCGTGGTGCGCCTTACCTTTAAAATGCTTGCCTTTCTTTCTAACTGGGTGATTCATAGAAAGAAATCGACGATACCCAAGGTACACGACCTTTCTGTATTTTTTTAAATATATACTATCAAGGTCATCAAAACAGTGTGTACATGCATTATATCCCTTGTTTGACTGCTTTGAAAGATTACTTAGAGCAGGCCAATCATTGATTGTCACAAACAACAGTGCTCACAGGTCGAAGTGTTCCTGTTTGTACTCATCCCACACACGAACACCTATTTCGCTCTATAAAAGTAGGAGTTCTTCAATTAATGGCCTTAGATAGACATCAATGTCATTGCCCGGTTGCTTCAGGCCTTGGATGAGCACCGGCATCATAATGAACTTTAAACTTCATGCATAACCATGGAGGAAGGTTGTAGATACATAGTGTAACAGGGCCAAGTGCTATGACTCTTTGCTCTGCTCACCAAAAGGATTCATACCGTCCGTACTTAAAGCGAACCTCAAGTTTCTTGCGTCTTTTGCAAACTCACGGAAATTCCCTATCTATTGCTCTCCACCGAGACCCATCGGCAGGGTGTCTCAACATGTTGTCTACCTTACGGTCTTCTTTGTGCCACCGCAACAACTTTGCATGGTCCTTGTTTACGAAAAAGCGTTTCAGGCGAGGTATTATAGGAGCATACCACATAACCTTTGCGGGATTTTTTCTTCCTAGGGCGTTCTTCCCCCCTCAACATCGCCCGGGTCATCTCGCCTGATCTTATACCGTGATGCTTTACATACGGGGCATTCATCTAAATTCTCGTAGTCCTTGCCACGGTGCGGGATGCGTCGTTAGGACATGCATGTATCTTACGGATTTCTAATCCCAAAGGACAGACCACTTTTTTTGCTTTCGTGCGTAGTGGTGGGCAATTCATCGAGGGTTTGAAAGCATCTTTTTTAGATTTTTCGATGCTTGTCCAAATGCCTTATCGGATACACCATTCTGTGCATTCCATTTCAACAACTCTAGTGTTGTAATTTTTTTTTGCCCATCTTGGGCGGATGGGTATAGTAATTTCTTGTGATCTTCTAGCATGCGGTCAAACTTTGCCTTCTCTTTTCACTTTCACATTCTTTACGTGCATCACGAATGGCATCACCAAAAGCATCACCTTCACCAGGAGTACCTCCCTCTTCTTCAACTTCTCCCATTGCTGTATCATCGAAGTCACCGAATTAAGCAATAAGGTCGTCAGGCTCAGGTTGTTCTTGTTCTTCTTCACATTCTTCCATCATTATCCCGGTTTCTCCATGCTTGGTCCAACAAATATAGTTTGGCATGAAACCCGACTTCAACAAATGTGAGTGAATATTTCTAGAGCTAGAATATTCCTTCAAATTCTGACACAAGGCACATGGGCAACGTATGAATCCATCCCGCTTGTTTTCCTCGGCCACTCTTAAGAAAGAATGCACACCATCAATGAATTCTTTGGAGCGGTGATCGGCATTGTACATCCAACCACGTGTCATTGTCGCATTGCAACATAAAGTATGATAAGTTTCTAATTTTTACTACAGAAATAAAAGTAACAAATAACCTAAAATTCTCTATTTCTAATTTTTCTCAACAAGCAAAATTAAAAAAACACCAAAGTTCTCTATTTCTCTAAATAATCAAGAAATTTGGTAGGCATACTAGTTATAATTAACAAATTAACCCGGTCACAAATTACAAATTAATGTATGATAAGTTTCTAATTTTTATAAAGAAATGAAAGTAATAAATAACCTAAAATTCTCTATTTCTTTATTTTCTAAACAAGCAAAATTAAAAAACACCAAAGTTCTCTATTTCTCTAAATAATCAAGAAATTTGGTAGGCATACTAGTTATAATTAACTAATTAACCCGGTCACAAATTGCAAATTAAAGTATTATAACCTAAAATTCTCTATTTCTATTTTTTCTAAACAAGCAAAACTAAAAAACACTAAAGTTATTTATTTTTTCTAACTAATCATGAAATGTGGCATGCATACTAGTTTAAATTAAATAATACACCCGATCACAAATTGTAAAAATAAAGTATTCTAAGTAACTAACTAACACATAACCTAAAATTCTCCATTCTTATTTTTCCTAAATAAATTTTATATTCATACTTAGTTATAATTAAATAATCCTTCAAATGTATTATTTATACTTAGTTATAATTAACTAATTAACCAGATCACAAATTATAAACTAAAGTATTATCAAATGTTATTTTTTAAAAAACTAATTATAATGAGAAACCATAAATTTAGTATTTTTCTAACTAAACCAAAAAAATGGTAGACATAATAGTAATAAATGGTGTATACTAATTTTTAGGTTCTTAATTGTAGTTATCTACATTAAAATATTTAAACGATGAAGTGATTGGAGTTTAAAATAGTGTAGAAATCAAAAAAATAAAAAACCACATGTACAACACCACAAAATGAGATAACCTGCAGCTAAAACTTGAGAAGATGAAGTTAGTAACCTCTAAACAAGTAAATGACGGCGTAGAAGTGATGAAATGAATCAATAGCCGGAGATGTGAGCACAAATCAATCAAAAACACATGAAGAACATGAAGAACAAAGAAGAAAGTGAGCTCGGGCAGCTCGGTCGGGGAGGAAGAATGATTCAAATATGGGGGAAGGATTTAATCCCGGTCCCTAACACCAACCGGGACAAAGTCCCATCTTTAGTCGGTGGTGTCTGAGGACGGGACAAAACCTTTAGTCCCGGCTGTGTGTCCTGCACCGGGACTAAAGATGTACCTTTAGTCCCGGTTGGTGTTACCAACCGGGACTAAAAGTCCCCCTGCAGTTGCCTGACACCATAGCCGTTGGGGCTGGGGACTTTTAGTCCCGGTTAGTGTTACCAATCGGGACTAAAGGTACTTTTAGTCCCGGGCGCCATTTTTTCGGGAGCTATTGCTCATTTTGCCCAAGTGACCAAAGGCCTGTTCTGTAGTAGTGTGGGGTTACCATCTCTCACACGACAAGTCGGACAAGATCTACAGCTAACACAAACCATATTCAAGCGTCTCACACTCTCACTAGTGCTTTACTATATTGCTTCTGGTGAATGGGTGGTGAGATCCATCAATTTGTATATACTAGTACTTTTCTAGTAGCTAGAGGCAGATTATTTCTCCCACCTTTTTTATTTCTAGTAGTTAGCTGTTATGTGGGCGCTAGGGTTGAGGGGATCGAGTTGAGGGGGCGGCGGCGGCGGCTGCGCTACAGTACCTGCGGTGCTACAGTACCCACGGGTACTGTTCAGAGGCTAGTGCTACGGGGGATGCTGGGGGAGAGAGAGAGAGGAGGCTAGGGTTTTGTGCGCTAGGAACGCCGGCCGCGGGGCTCTGCCCACGGCCGGCAAGAGAGAAGGGATTTCCTTCTAATCTCTTGTTTGATTATAGATTGATACATCTCCTCTCATTATATAGAGAGGTTTGACTTGGCCCCTAAGCAAGCGACTAATTAACCCTAATGAACTAAGGCCCAATAGGCCCTTGACTCCTCTAACACTACTCCCCACCCGGACATGCAGCTCGTCCTCGAGCTGCGACCTAACAATGATGCTAACTATGACTTCACTAGACACGAACCGAACACCTAAGAACAAGCCTTTTACATCTCGACTTATTGTATTGACCTGAAATGCGCATATTTGGAGAAGCGGTCCACCACCGTCAGAACCACCGACTTCCCATGCACCTTTGGGAGGCCCTCGATGAAATCCATGGCAATATCCGCCCACACCTGAGAGGGAACGGCCAAGGGTTGAAGGAGACCAGCCATCTGGGTGGTAGGAGTCTTGTTGCGCTGGCAGACATCACAGGAATGAATGAGGTCTTGCACCAACTGACAATCGCCAGGGATGTAGAAATCACCCCGGAGTCGCACAAGGGTTTTCTGGACGCCCTCATGCCCAGCAGCGTGCGCTAGGGCCACCACCTGATGGCGTAAGTCGTCGCTGTCCGGCACGTAGATGCGCTTGCCGTGGAGGAGGAAGCCATCCGCTGCAGCCCACGGCGCGTCCAGGGAGGCGGCAGCTAGCAGCTGCAGCAAGTCGTGCGCAACCGGATCGGTCGCGGTAGCCCGTCGATGTCAGCGTAGAGGTCGAAGGACGGCCCGGACAGAGCGCACGCAGTCGTGGCCTCCTCGTCGCGGCGGGGCGGTGCCGGCCGCCCCGAGTTGAGCCGCCCGGGGCGGTACTCGACGGTGAAGTCAAATCCGAACAACTTGCTGATCCACTGGTGCTAGGGCACGGTGGACAGCCGCTGGTCCAGAAGAAACTTCAAGATGTAGTGGTCGGTGCGGACGAGGAAGCGGCGCCCCCACAGGTATGGGCGCCAGTACTGGACGGCCTGCACCAGCCCAATGAGCTCACGCTCGTATGCCGCCAGCTTGATATGGCGGGCTGCGAACGGCTGACTAAAGAAGGCCAGGGCTCCGGCCCCCTGGTGGAGAACGGCGCCAAAACCCGCTCCGGAGGCGTCGCAGTCGACCACGAACAGGTGCTCGAAGTCGGGCATCTGTAGAACCGGCGCCGACGAGAGGGCCCGCTCTCTGATACCAGATGTTATGTGGGCGCTAGGGTTGAGGGGATCGAGTTGAGGCGGCGGCGGCGGCTGCTGTGCTACAGTACCCGCGGTGCTACAGTACCCATGGGTACTGTTCACAGGCTAGGGCTGTGGGGGATGCTGAGGGAGAGAGAGAGGAGGCTAGGGTTTTGTGCGCTAGGAACGCCAGCCGCGGGGCTCTGCCCACGGCCGGCAAGAGAGAAGGGATTTCCTTCTAATCTCTTGCTTGATTATAGATTGATACATCTCCTCTCATTATATAGAGAGGTTTGACTTGGCCCCAAAGCAAGCGACTAATTAACCCTAATGAGCTAAGGCCCAATAGGCCCTTGACTCCTCTAACATTAGCCCTTTTGCTAGCGTGTTGCTTTTGCTTTTTTCAGCTGTGAAGCTGCACTGGCATCTCAAGTCGATACTTGATAGCAGAGTCAGAACTGTCCATTAGTATTATTGTTTTTATATTGTGAATTGTGATGCAACTTCAGGTTACTACATGTATATATGGCCATGCAGCCCGTGAGCCGCGGCCCGGCAGTTTCGCTGGCACGAGGCACGGCCCGGCACGGGTGTCACCGAGCCCGTGCCGGCCCGGCCCGCCACCCGGCACGCGGCACGGCCTGGGCATGGCTCGGTACAGGAGGCGGCCCGGTAGCAGCCCGTTAAATTGGGTGAATATTTGGCCCAGCCCACTGCAATCCATATATATACAATGTGTAACCCTAACTTTCTCCCTCCCACTCCCTCCCCACCCCCGGAGGGTGCCGGCGGCAAGTCCGCAGCCTCCACTACTTCCTCTGCTCCGGCCTCCTCGTCTCGAGTCGACACCTCCCGCGCCGCACGGACGCCGCACCTCCTAGCGCCTTTGACCGCCGCACGCCCGCACCTTCGGCGCCGCGACGGTCGCGCCGCCTCCTGGCGCCGCGCGCCTCGCTTCTCTCTCGCCTTTCCCGCGCAGCGCGAGCAAGCTTCGGGCGGTGTTTCCGCGGCCTCCAGCACCTCGACGCCCCCCGCGCGCGACCTCCCTCCTCCTCTCGCGGCGGATTCAAGCACGTCCAGCGCTGGCGGCGCCCGGCGGCTGGCCTCGTCGAGCTCGGGCCGCCCGCGCACGCAGGCACGCCGTGCTCTCGGCTGGCCCGACATTGCACCGTGCTGTGCCTTGGGCTGAGGGGCGGCACGAAGCACGCACCCGGCACGGCACGGCCGGCACGACGGCACGGTGCAGGCACAGCACGGCATGGCCCGATGGCCATCTATAACTACATGGCCCCTCAATTGAATAGTTCTGATAGGAGGCTATTTGTAGCACATGGCATAGATTTCTGAAACTATTTCAGAAATTTATCTTCATTGCGTGTCATAGATGTGCTAGATTTCTTCATTGATTGATTTTAGATGTCCTACTACTCCCATTGTTCTTGTGTTGCAAATTCAGTTTCCTAGCTAGCTTGGGTTGCTCTTGTATGTTTCCTACTGTTGTCGATGTCGTTTTCTTGTTTGGTTTTGTTTTTTCTTTCCTCTTCATCGGTTTTCTATCTTGTATTTTGTCGACCCCGCCATCGCAGCCGCCAAGTTGATGCGTTTGGTTTTGTTTTTCCTTTCCTCTTCGTCGGTTTTTTGTCTTGTATTTTGTCGACCCTGCCGTCGCAGCCGCCAAGTTGATGCGAATGTTGTATGTCTGTGGGGTTGGTTTGTTTGTCTTTCTGTTGTCCTTCAAGTTGGTGGTGTCCGGTTTGTTTGCCTTTCTTGTCCTTCAAGTAGGTGGTGTCCGCCTGTAGCTGTGCTATATATGTTATCTAGATTTTTGTTATCCTTCGGCCTTTTTTCTGGTTTGATGTGCCATATATGTGCTAATTTTTCAAATTCTGCTATTTCCTATGTCATTTGGCATGTCAATTTCTGATTTGTTGAAAATATGGAAGATAACAAATAATAAAATCTACCATAAGATGTGTAGTAACCTAAAAATAGACCTGAAGATTATTTGGCCTAATTAGTACCGGCCATAAGCGCACTATTCTAGATCCACACATCAGTGGGGTTCAAAACCCCCCTTCAGTGCCGGATTTTGAACCGCCACAGCCAAGTCGGCAGTGATGTGGATAATCATCAGTGGCGGTCCTCCTCTACCACTGCACCACATTGTCACTTGTGACTATAACTTGTTTTGGGTCTCCTCATATTATATCAAACTGAGTAAAAATTAAGTATTTGAGACCCTAAATGAATTTAAATAAAAAAATTATCAACTACAAAATTTCATAACTTTTGAGATCTACAACTTTCATGTTGGCCATTTCTCCATCCAAGGTCATTTAAAAAATTCAAATTTTAAATTTGAGAAAGTCAAACGTGATTTTTTTTTGACAAGATGATTTCAAATCAAAAAGTTATCAACTATAAAGTTTCATAACTTTTTGAGATCTACAATTTTTGTTTTAGCCGTTTGTCCATCCAAGATCATTTAAAAAAGCTCATTTCAAAATTTTAAATTTCAAATTTGAGACATTCAAATATAATTTTACATGAGAAAATAAATTCAAATGAAAAGATTGTCAACTATAAAGTTCCAAAAATTTCTAAGATCTACAACTTTTATTTTGGTCATCTTTTCATGCGACTTTATTTTATCAGCTCAAAATTTGAATTTCAACAATTATCTACTTCAAACACCATTTTGAAGGTGTAAATGATTTTAGCCGAAAAAAGTCTTGAATAACAAAGTTGTGCAACTTATCAAGATCTAAAACTTTTATTTTAGTCATTTCGTTATCCGATAAAATAATAGTGATATTGTTCACAAATCTTACATATCTCTCATATAGTTTCATAAAGTATAAAAGAGAGATGTAAAATTTATGAACAATGTTACTATCACTTTGTCGGATAAGAAAATAATCAAAATAAAAGTTATAGGTCTTGATGAGTTCTACAACATTTGTTTTGATCATCTTTCTAAAATCCATCATTTTTATGTATTATTTTTTAATATTCGGCATCTAGCAGATCACATAAGTGGCGGTTTGTGGCTAAAACCGCCACCGATGGCCATGTATCGATGGCGGTGCTATCAATGGCGGTTTGTGGCTAAAACCGCCACCGATGACCCCGTATCAATATCGGTTTTTGGCTAGAACCAGCAGTGATGTTTGAACTCCACATTAGTGCCGGTTTCATCCACAAACCGGCAGTGATGTAAACCTTCAGTGCCGGTTTCATCCACAAACCGGCAGTGATGTGTGCAACCGGCACTGAAGAGATATCAGTGCCGGTTCTTCTAAAACCGACACAAATGTTACCGGCACTGATAACTGAATCTGTAGTAGTGGCGGTCACTAATCTCAATTATGGGCCCCCGAGAAGTGACTTATCCATGGCCCATGCAAGCATGTACGTGTTTGTTGGCATGTACAGACAGTATGAAAGCTGAACTGGCTGAGGTTGTCAAGATTAATAGAGATCAAAATAATTTGGTGCACAAGTTGGCGCAGTTTGCTATTAGGTCTAGGACGTGTCAGTATTTTGTCCCCTTTTTCCAGAGTGGGTTGTCTCACTCTCTTGTAATTAAGGCTACTGCTTAAGTGTTAATAAATTTTTTGTTCACAAAAAAAGAAGAAAATATTGTATTTGACATGTCATAGGATCTTCAATGAATTGGCAAACACTGTGATAACCAATAAGATGGACTGTTGTTCAGAATTTTCAACAAGATGGACTCTGTTTCCTTTGGTGTCAAAGTAAGAAACATGGACAATAATTTGGCGTTTCCTGCTAGCACTGATCATCGATGCTGACAATGTGATTGCTGCCCACGTGCTGCAGAGTGTTTGGAGATGAATGAGACACTTGATAAGGGCAATCTGATGTACTCCCTCCGTCCCAAATTATAGTTCGTTTGTTTGACTTTTTCAACCCCAAGTTTGACCACCGTCTTATTCAAAAAACTACGCAAAATTTTATATCTTTTGTTGTGTCTTGATTTACAAATAAAGGTTCTTCAAAAATAACTTAAATTTAACTACAATTGCACAAAATTTTTTGAATAAGACGAGCGGTCAAACTTGAGATCAAAAAAGTCAAACGAACTATAATTTAGGACGGAGGGAGTACTTCCTCCATCCCAAAGTATAAGACGTTTGGCTTTTTTAAACCCAAGTTTGATCATTAGTCTTATTCAAAAAATTTACACAAACTTAGTCAAATTTAAGTCATTCTTAAAGAACTTTCATTGATAAAGCAAGCCACGACAAAAGAAGTGATATTTTGCATAAATGTTTGAATAAGACGAATGATCAAACTTGGTTTTTGGGATGGAGGAAGTAGAAGATATGTGCAGGATGGAGCCTGTACGTGAAGCGTATCGAGCGGCAATTGGAACAAGGATCGGTGTCTCACACGTGATCCAATGACAATTCTGAACAAATGCATGTATGCCACATATTACATTGTCCTGATCTTTAGCATTGGTGACGTGCACGACCATGTATCAGCTCCTAATGCATCAATCGACCAGTTTTATGAATTTGATTTTTGCCCACGTGCCGCAGAGACTATTGGAACAACAGCCTGTTGCTTTGAGCAGACTTATCCTCCTTTGCTATTGTTACTGTAGTCGACAGTGAAGATTACGCTTCTCAGCGTGTGATTGAGCTTGGAGGACGGAGGCCGGTTTGCCGGCTTGACTGGGAGATGGCATCACGCATTTGGCACCGTAAACCTCGCTGATTTCTGGCTGAACATTCTGAAGAACATCGCTAATTTCTCCTTGTCGCTTTGTCGCTGCAGCATGTCCAGTACGGCAGCACCGTCTCGTGCGTTCGGCCAGAAACCCAGAATCCTTCTCTTGGAAGCCTCTCCGTGTGAGCGAGAGTTACAAGCCGGAGCCGAGTTAAGCCCAGGTTGCTACCAATGCAATCAGCTCGAGCGCACGCCGCAAGGTTGTGAGCCAAGAGTTTTCCAAAGTGCTACGCGTCGTCATTTGGCTTCAGGTGCCTACGGGCGTCGGGGACGGACTTTCGAAAATGCGCCCTGTTGCTGTGTGCAGCACCATGCCGCCGGCGGGCCAGTTTAGGGGTGGTGGTAGCTATGCCCCATGCGGGTAGAATACACCGTGAGTAGTAGAATATTATCGATGGAAACAGACGCACAGCAAGTCATATGACTACAGGTCATTGCTGTTGGGAGACCTGCTTGTGCACCAAAATTGAAGGAGATGCTAGCCGAGAATTTTGCATCCACCCTGGTGCAATATATATGCCCCTCGAGATTGTAATTGTGTAGCGCATGAACTAGCTGCCCTATAGCTAGGGAGAAATTTCTAGGAGGCTTTAGCTGACATGGTTGAACAATGGAATTGCAAATTCTGTAAAAGAAAGAATGTCCTTTCTTCAAAACAAAGAAGCCACCTCTTTTCTGACCTCTCACTATCGATCCATACCCTTGCGCCTCACATAACAAGAGGACGCGCGGCCTTGATGTTTGCATCATAGACTATATGAAGTAGAAGCAAGTGGTACATGGAGACCCTGATATGCTTCCAAAAATTGAAATATAAAAGGCTCCAATTTTCGAATAAATTAAATTTTGATTCCACGCACTATTCTACTCTGAAATAAAACGTCACTTTGAGCGTATCTGGAAAATATTATGATGTAAAAGAAAATCATTCTGAGTAGAATGTAACAGAATTTGTAATACCAAAAATCTATTCTCTGAAAGCTATCTCCTCCTTCAATTCTTCCCCTTCTTCCTTCCTTCTCCCTCAGTTCCTCTTTTTCCTTCGTTCTTTCTTCTTTCTTTCTCGGCACTTAATAGCCTTGCATGGAGGCGCGCTTTTAGCCAGCAAAGCCATCTGGACGTGGTTTTGCTGTTTTCGCGTATGAACATTGAGTGGGGAAAAGTGACCCCACGTATCGTGCTAGGGCTCGCTGGCTCTGGCTCAGGCTTCGGTTCGGCTCCAGCCCGGCTCTGGCTCGGGCGCTGGTTCCGGCTTCGGCTCGGGCCCGGCTCGGCTCGGCTCTGGCTCGGCTCCGGCTCCGGCTCCGGCTGATCCGGCTTGGGCTCGGCTCCGGCTCCGTGGAGGCACTGCACCACATGGGCACTAATTTAATTTTCCCATCCAAGCCACGGCCGTCACCAGACGATGCATCATCAGCAGTAGCAATTTCTGGCACGCTCAAGGATTGCAGTACGTAGAGGCCGTTCTTATTCTCCCCTGGAGCGACTGCTTCGCCGACGAGGTCAGGCCCGGCGTACAGCATTGCTCGGTCACCGTCGAACCACGTGCAGACACTGCTCCTGGTGAGCACACGGACGCTGATGAGGTCGGATTTGAGTCCCGGCGCGAGGTGAACACCTGGGATTGCGAAGCCCGCTGCAGCCACCTGTATGTCGTCGATCTTGGTGACGGGCAGCGTGTTGCCGTCCGCCACCCTGACCCGCATCCCCTCCGGTGCCGGGCGGAGGTTGGAGAGGAGCCGGGCGTCGCCCACCACGTGGATACTGGCGCCGGAATCTAACAGGAGCTTTGGCCATGGTGGCTGCGGCGGTTGCGGTAGCGGCGAAGAGCTGATGATGATGGCATCGTCACCACCAGGTGCTGCTGATCCCGGTGCAGAAGCATACATGTCGTCGTCGTCGATGTTTGCCGGCGGCGTTCCTCTTCCTCTTCCCACCACCGCCGGATTCAGAGCCATCGTACGTGGACGCGCAGTCGCTATCGCTACTCGATCGATCGCTAGGGTTTTCAATAAGCTGAGTCGGGCCAGGGTATGGGAGGGGGGCACCGTGATAATATAATACAATAGAGCACTACTACAGATTCGGTTATCGGTGCCGGCACCTTTCTTTGTCGGTTATACAAAACCGCAGCGATAACCCATCCGTGCCGGTTCTTTGCTTCGAAAATCGAAACATGTCCGGGAGCCATGAGAACCGACACGAAGAGCCTTATCGGTGCCGGTTAGCATTTGGAACCGCCATTGATGCCCTCGGTTTACATCACTGCCGGTTCTAGAATAGAACCGACATTGAACATACCGTTTCAATGGCGGTTCGGCTTGAAACCGCCAGTGATGAACCCGACACCACAAAAAGGTGGCGGGCGTCCTCTTCTTCCTCTCCACTCTGCCATTCGAAGCAGAGGAAGCCACCACGCGTGGGCCTCTGTCTCCATTGTTGCGGCTGCTGTTCTCCATGAATGAAGCAAGGTTTTCTTGAAATTAGGCCAACCGATTGCTTTATTTGCACTAAAGGTTAGTAGCCAACAGCGAATCCTTGGATTGTGACCATTAATTATGGCTAATTTGTTTGATATGATCTTTTTTTTGTGCTTTCTTTTCTAGGGAGCTTGAAATTAGATTTTGAGGGAGCCTTGAAATCGAATTGTGGATAATCTACTGTATAAAAGGTTAGTGTGTACCAACCCATATATTTCTTAGGTATATCTACATGATCAATGCTAAAGATTGATATTAATTAGTATGTGATATATTAATTGGTTAGTGTTAGTTAGCACTAGAGAGTCTAGATTAAATTCTTATTATGATAAATATTAGTATTGATTAATATTAGAACCGATATGTGATACATTGATTGTACAGTGTTAGTTAGCAAATGAACCAATATGCTTAGTATTGATTAATATTAGTATGTGATGGTATAAGTAGTTGTAGGTAGTTAGAAGTTGAGAGTATTATTTCTATTAGATTTATGACGAGCAAATTAATTATTTTGTCACCTACCAAAACATTGTTTAATTTAGACTTAAATTATTGTCAATGGTGCAAACTAAATGTTCATGGAATAATCTTTAATATTTGTATGTTAACTCTTTATGATTATTACGTACCATAATAATTCTTTATGATTATTCTATAGTAATTTATGTCAACAAATTATTTGTATGTTAACTTTAATATTGTTTAATATTTGGTGCAAACTAAATGTTCATGGAATAATCTTTAATTCTAATATTGTTGTCTCTAATTTTTTATTTTCTTAAATTTCATGTTTCGTCGCATGTACGTATTGTTTAGCTAAAAATTTAATTTATATGTGTGTACGTATCATTATTGCGTGTCTTGATGTGTCCTAATATTATCAATGCGAGAGATGGATCGAGAGTGGATGTACGGTGTGTCCCGAACGGACCCACGGTACTTGATTGGTGTCTCCGGCTTCCTCCACGTAGCCAAAGCTAATGTTCGTGAGGGGCAACCTGTGATTCCATCCATGCAAAGATTGTGGAAATGTTAGAAAATGGAGAACGTTGGAATCCATACGTACACATTTGATCACAAAGGGGTTCATGAGTGACTACACGATATGGAGTATGCATGGGGAAGTTGTTGACAATGTTCCACAAGAACATTACAATGATGATGTGCCCATGCGACATAGCCGTCCACGAGAATGTGACAAACGAGGATCCTAGTGTCAACACGTGTACCGAGGCTACCGCCGTTAATGATATGTTGAGGGATACGTTAGGCGGCGACACCGAGCATAATGATGGCATTTTTCGCGGTTGCTACATGATGTTGAGAGTGGATTCCTTAGCGATAGGCAGTTGAAAAAACTAGAGAAAATGAGAAAAGATGGCAAGACACCATTGTATCCGTGGTGTGGATCGAAAGCAAACTTGAAGCGAACATCATGCTATTAGAGTTCAAATCTTCAAATGGATTGAGCGATAAAGGCTTCGATCAGCTGCTAGGAATAGTAAGAAAACTGCTACCACCACAAAATGAGCTTCCGAAAAAGACATACCTATGTAAGCAAATGATCGTCCAATCGGTCTTGAGGTTGAAAAAATCCATGCATGTCCCAATGATTGCATACTATACCGTGGAGATAAATACAAAGACTTGGATGCGTGCCCTAGGTGTAAAGCTCCTAGGTACAAGCAAGGGCCGATCCAACGATGGTAGCAAGACAAAAGGAGGGCCCTGTAAAGGTAGTCCGGTATTTTCCTATAGCTCCACGGGTGCATAGGCTATTTGCAAATGCAAAGTCAGCCAAGTTATTCTGGGCACGGTGAAGAGCGTAAGAAAGATACAATCTTTGCGGCACCCGGCCGATGGGGCAAAGCGGAGGACTATTAACACCATGTGCTATAAGAACATTGGTGGTGAGGTGCGGCACCTGTGGGTGGGTTTGAGCACGAGATGGGATGAATCCTTTCGACCGAGGTTAGAAGCAATCATAGCACTTGGCCGGTGACGCTTTGTATATACAACCTTCCACCTTGGTGCTTTGTATGAAGAGGTCATACATCCGGATGCCACTACTTGATCCAAGGGCGAAACAACACGGGAACGATATCGATGTTTTCCTAGAACCAAAGTGATTGATGAACTGTTGGAGTTGTGGCATACGGGGGTACCGGATGTTTGGGATGAGTATAAAAAGGAACATGTGACAATCAAGGTAGTACTAATCGCTACAATCACAGACTGCCAGGGCGAGGTAGCTTATCCGGAGAGAAGACAAAAGGATATCTTTGGATGCGTAGAGTGCTTGGACTCAACCCATGCGGTACATCTACTGGGAAAACAAGAAAATGGCTTATATGGGTCACCGTATGTTCCTACGATGACCACCCTTACCGCGAAAAGCAGAAAAAGACTTCGATGGGACAATTGAAAGGCGTGGACCTCAGTTATCGAAATGGAAAACAGATACTACGAGAGGTTAGCAAACTCAATGTTGTCCATGGAAAGGGTGAGGGGGCGATTCGGGCACTGCCGAGTCTATTTGGAAGAAAAAGTCAATTTTCCGGAAACTACCTTATGGCCATTATTGAGTGTACGTCATTGCCTTGATCCAATGCACATTACTAAAAATGTGTGTGGCAACACGCTCAACACCTTAATGAACACAGGAGGCACAGCAAAAGATTCACTCGCAACACGTCTAGATATGAAACACTTAGGGCTGAGGAAGGAGCTGCATCCGGTCACTCTTGAGGATGGTCAAATAAAACTTCCCGGTGGCATCATGGACACTGAAAACAACAGAAAAAGAGGTGCTCCTTTCATTCTTCAATGAACTAAAAGTCCCCTTGTGGTCTTGTGCCAACCCGAAGAGGCTAGTGAACATGAGAGAGTTGAAATTTAACTATGGTTGTATGAAGGCCCATGACTGTCATGTCATTATGACTCGATTACTCAAGTAGCCCTACGTGGTATCCTACGACAAGGTTCGCACCCCAATCATAAAATTGTGCTCATTTTTCAATGCAATCTCGAGAAAAGGTTATTGATATGTCAAAACTAGACCATTTTTGCGGTGAACATTGTGGAGACACTATGTCGTTTAGAGATGCATTTTCCGCCTACCTTCTTTGATATGTCCGTGCATCTACTTGTTCATCTTGTTGACCAAATTCGAGGCCTTGGCCCAATGTACTGCATCGGATGTTCCCTTTTGAAAAGGCCGATGAAAGTTTTTAGAAAGTATGTTCGGACAGATTTAGACCGAGGAAGGTAGTATGGTTGAAGGATGGACAACGGAGGAGGCAATTGAGTTTTGCACATATTATTTGGACATCAACCGTGTCGGAGTTCCAATATCTCGTCACGAGGGAAGACTAGGGGGCAAAGGAACTATCGGTGAGAAATCGTTCACAGTACGTGACACAGTTTCTTTTAGGCAGCGCGATTATTTGTCCTCCAACAAGCCACGGGTATAATGTCATACATTGAAGAGCACCGACAGTTGCTTCAAACTTTATACATCAATAGAACACAAGCTTGGCGTGAAAAGAAACATAAGGAGGAGTTTGTCGACCGGTTACGGTGTCGTTTGATTGGAATAAAATTGAATTCTCATTTGGATCTACTAGCCAAGGGAGCTTCATCTACATATCTTAAGTATGAAGGGTATGAAATCAATGGATATACATTTTACACTACAAAACAAGATGGAAAGAGCACCTTCCAAAATAGTGGTGTTCGCCCGATGCCCACGATGAAAAGCGGCAATGTGGAGGCGACATACTATGGTTCCATAGAGGAAATATGGGAGTTAGACTACGGACACCAATTAAAAGGTCGCTCTGTTTCGATGTAAGTGGGTCCGCCTTGAGGGCGTAAACATTGACAAAGCTGGATTCACAACCGTTGATCTAAACAAGACCGCATATAAAAGGCGATCCATTCGTCCTTGCAAAAGATGTTACGCAAATCTTTTATTCAAGGGACAATGAGACAAAAGGAAGACTCAAAGTAGTTACGCAAGGGAAAAGAAAGATTGTGGGTGTTGAAGGAGTTACAGACGAAGAAGACTACAAGGGTTACCAGGGAAATGGCTCCCTTTGGATCGGCGTTAACCTAGCTATCCTTGAAGAAAGTGATGAACCGGCTTATGTACATTGTGATCATGATGAGTCCATCATTGTTCTGCACCTTAACAAGACTTTTTACGAAATTATGTAATTAATCTTAATGATCATGTAATCATAAATTTAGGTTGCCTCAAGAATTTTATTATACGACAATAAGCTGCATCGAAAAATATTTTCAACTTATATTGTAGTGCAAATTAATATATTTTAATTATTTATAATTTTACGAATTGTGGCTCATTGAATTGGGGTAGCTTTTGTTACGAACAAAGGCGTGTCATCAATTCAATGAACAATGCCAATCCGCAGCCTTTTCAAAAGGCTCGGGTTCTTCGATGGCGGTTTTGCATGCGAACCACCACCGAAGGCGGCTTTTAGTGTCGGTTCTAAAGAAGAACCGCCAGCGATGTATAACCGGTGCGGTTCTAATTTAGAGCCGGCACTGAAGCCCACATCCATCAAAGACTTAAAAATACGCGCCTCATAGCTATCGGGAAGGTCCGGCTCTCATGTATGGCCGATGGCACTTGGCTACCGGCTATATAATGGCAACCGGGAGGCGGTCTTCAAGCAAGTGCTTCCTTTCCTTCGCTCTTCGCTCCCTTTGTATGTGTGTGTTCTCATATACACTAGAGGTTTAGGCTGGTTTTACTATATGTTCTCTCTTCGGGAGAACACTAGAGGTTTATCTTTGCCTCTATATTTTCCCACTAGGAGAAAGATTTCGATATGCAAATATCACTATCGTAGTCTAGGATGACACACAAGTGGGTACTAGAAGAATGTTTACGATGCAGCTACGCAACCGTTTGGAGAATCTTGGGGAGCGAAGTATACGTAACATTATATAGCTGTTACATTTTACTTTCGTATTAGGTCGATGCATCCATGCATGTGCTGCGGGCTAGCTGCAGCCGGGCATGGGTTCATCACGGCTACCTCCAAAGGTGTAGCTCTACTACCATCTCCGACATTCTTTGCATCCACTTCGACCCGATCCGGGTGCTAGAAGAATGTTTACGAGATGGCTATTTTTTATGTGTTTGTATACTTCGATCGTAACTTTGACCTTGTAGAGAAACAAGGTTTTTGTATTTATGAAATAAATATAATTTGTATCCTTGCAATAAATGTAATTTGTATGTGTGTGTGTTTCAATTTGTATTTTTTAAATACGTAATTTGTATTCTCTCTCACAAATATAATGTACAACAGTATAAAACAACTGAAACAAGCTTACATAGTCTAACACATAAATATACATAAAAGCGATACAAAACAAAGTAAAAATTAACCTCTCTAACCTAATTTGGGGGTGGCACAGTCGTTATCCATTCATGGTAGTGTATATCACGAATGGTGTAACCACATTCCACTGTCAACGAAGGCCAATGCTCGTATTAGTGCACTCTCTCGTGCCTCACAAATACGAACACACGATTCGACCATAGATATAGCCTACTATATGACTCTTTGGCATCCACCCCTCAAGTAATTATTATGCCATCTTGGCATCCTTGTGTAGTGAGCTGGCCAAAGTGTGCTTCATAGTTCGGGGAATAACCAAGCTGCTCAATAGCTTGATCTAGAGTGGTGACAAGGCACATGCGGCATATGTATAATCATGGAGAAGAATGCGAGAGAAAATTAGAGATAGTTGAATAAGTGATCTAATATTTAAAATACGAGAGATATATATAAAAATTATTATAGTTATACCACATCCATCGGTTGTAGGTCGCCATGATTTCGGCAAATTCCGCCACGTCTTGATTACACGCACGCCAAGCTTTGTATCTTGAAGGGCGAGTAATCGGGAATGCGATAGCCAATGTGCTCCAAAGTGCATGCAAGCGAAGGCAACACGGCATTGAACTCGGCACTTAAGCGTGAAGGCATCTCTCGTCCCCTCTGCACAATTTGTTGTTGACACCCTGAAGGAGGCCTTGTAGGGATGGAGAAGCGCGGTTCACATGTCCACAAGCGACCACGGGCATCAATGGTCGTGTCCTCAACTATCTCCGACGCCATAAAAAGGTAAGTGTTGATTGCAACCCTTTGTATGGGAGATATAGTACGCAATATTGGCGGTATATATATATCTTGAGTACTATATGTATATAACCAACAATTTGTTATGAGACAACTATTTCTTACAATAGCCGGATAAAGGGTGTTGTGGAGCGGCCATATCGGGCGAACCACCCATCGCCCGGTGTGGAAACCAGGTTGCTTTGGTGGGGAGGTCCATTGTTCATCCCTAAGTAAAATAAATCAAAATATTTCAAAATACATATTAATAGACATTTGAAAATAATAATGATAATAATAATATAGAAGAAGCCATACCGGCATACCCGGGGAGCCATTGTTGAAAGCAGAGAGTGTGAGAGTGAGAGTGAGAGTGAGAGAGTGGGAGTGAAAGTAATATTCACTAGTGCGGGGCTGGTTAAATAGATTTGCACTCACCACTGCCGGTTTTGTACTAAAACCGGCGGTGAAAATCAATTCCTTGCCGCCGGTGCTAAAAGCACAACCGCCCGATGATAAGTCTACAAACTGTAAAAATAATAAATGCAACACATAGTGTGTGAAAAAATTGTCAAATGGTGAAAATGCATTAATAAAAGTTGTAGGAAATAATGAGTCCACCAAGTTTGATGTTCAAAAATTTTTGATTTGAGACACTATATCATGTATAAAATATAGTGGAACTTCTCCAAATTACAAATTTGAAAAATTCAAAACTAAAAAACTTGTCACATTGATATATGGTCACAGCTGGTGGATAGATCTTGATTTTACACAAATTTAGGAAAAAAGATCATCTCATTTGGAGTTAGGATGAGGGAGAAAAACTGGTTACAAATCTCATCAACCACATTAAAATCAGAAATCAGACCTAGCCACCAATGAACTAGTGATGAACATGTATGATTTCTGATTTTATTGTGATTGATGAGATTTGTAACCAGTTTTTCTCCCTCATCATAACTCCAAATGAGATGATCTTTTTTCTAAATTTGTCCAAAATCAAGCTCTATCCACCTACTGTGACCATATATCATTGTGACTAGGTTTTTAGTTTTGAAATTTTCAAATTTGAAATTTGGAGAGGTTCTACATTTTATGCAGTATAGAGTGCCTCGAATCAAAAATTTTTGAACATCAAACTTGGTGCACCCATCATTCCTACAACTTTTATTAATGCATTTTCACCCATTTGACAATTTTTCTCACACTATGTGTGAAAAAATATTGAAACAACTCAAAATTCAAATCTACGGCCAGATTTGAGCCATGTAAATTTCCTCAAATCAAAAAATTTTGAACTGCAAAGTTGGTGCACTCATGGTTATGTACAACTTTTATTTAGGTCATTTCTCCATTTGAGAAAGTTAGAGTACACCTGATTCACAAATCTACACAACCCTTACCGGTGTTTTGTAGATTTGTGTAGGGGGTGTACTCTAACTTTCTCAAATGGAGAAATGACCTAAATAAAAGTTGTACATAACCATGAGTGCACCAACTTTGCAGTTCAAAATTTTTGATTTGAGGAAATTTACATGGCTCAAATCTGGCCGTAGATTTGAATTTTGAGTTGTTTCAATATTTTTCACACATAGTGTGAGAAAAAATTATCAAATAGTGAAAATGCATTAATAAAAGTTGTAGGGAATGATGGGTGCACCAAGTTTGATGTTCAAAAATTTTTGATTCGAGGCACTCTATACTGCATAAAATGTAGTGGAACCTCTCCAAATTTCAAATTTGAAAATTTCAAAACTAAAAAACTGCTGAAATTGCTATATGGTTAGTGCAGCAAGAAAGAGGTTGATTTTAGACAAATTTAGAAAAAAAATCATCTTATTTGGAGTTAAAATGAGGGAGAAAAACTGGTAGGGATTCGAAAATCATCTTATTTGAAAATCATCAGCATATATAAATAAAATTTTAAAAAAATTTGGCCGGGTAGGGATTCGAACCACGGCGGCGCTACCGAGGCGATGAACGGTTGTAACCATTACGCTACGTGGGGATGTTCGGAGTAGATAGGATATTTATATTTTTATTTGTTTAAGCGTTCATTTGCATTTGGGCTTTGCACCGGCGATGATATGGACAACCGAGTGCGGTTCCATTCATCACCCAAACCTTTGAAGGGGTTCTTCAACTTGCCGGCTGGTGTTTAGCGCCCGGCGTGTGAAGGGTGGCTTTGGTATAAAAGCGAGTATGTTCGCGCCTCTTCATTGAAAACCACTCCGGCGCGCCGAGAACAACCGCCGGAGCATTCCGCCGCCCTCGCTTGCCGTCGCACATTGCTCGCCGGTGCTCGCCGCCGTTCAGGGACGCCTGCACGCCCGCACCGCCCGCGCCTTGGCCTCGGGCACCTCCGCCCGTCCTCACCGCTCGTCGATGCGCGCGGCCTCGGACCGCCGCCGGCGCCCACCGGAGCTCTCCGCCGCCCGCATACGTACTACGCCCCGGAGCACCTTGGCAGCAAGGAGGCTGCACCACCGAGCACCGCCGCCACCGCCATTCTTACCGACGCCACCAGACCAGCGGGGGAGCGCGGGCCACCGTCTTCCACCTTGTCAACAGTGAGTTCGGCCACCACGCCCTCAAGTGTTCGATGCAATGCCACTAAGAAATTTTCTCACAATTCTTGCTACCTTTGTCCATATATTAGCTTGCAATGTTGTATGAAATGATATTGATATGTTTGCTATGTCCATTTTGAAGAATTTGTGTCCATAAAATATGATTACACTACATTAATTTTTGACCATGAAATATTAATTAATGCTATTGCTTCAGTTCAGATATATGATTATACTATTATTTGAGAAATACTATTGCTAAATTACAAATGATTTTGGAGATATATATGTATATATACACCCATCATTGTGCTATGTGCCCATTACTTTAAATTTGCTATGTGACCAAGTAAATGCTATTACTATGTGACCATGAGTGTGCATGAATTAATATGGTTAAATCTATATTTGAACTTGTTTGTTCATAATCGCAGGACTTAATATGAGTCTACATTTCTTGCTATATATGGTGACTCGGATGCTACTTCAATTGATTAATTAGTTGAAACCCAATTACATTGTCTCAATCTTTAGGCCACATGGGAAAACGGTATGTAGTGTTTGTTGGCCGTGCCCCGTGCATCTACCGTACTTGGGAGGAGTGCTATCCTCAAGTGAATTGCTACCGGGTGCATTGCACAAGAGATACGACAAAAATCTGAAGCAACCGAGGCCTACCATGCATATATGGCACGGTGTGGAAACCGTGTTCCCCAAGCGAGCACCGTGTAGTTCCTCTACACTTGAGGGGAAATTGGAGGCGGAGACAAAAGGCTGTCGCCGTAGATAGGATTCACACTAAGGATATCATCATTTTCTTTCTAGTTATGTTCATTGCCTTTTTTTATTTGGAGGTCAATGTAGAGTGTCTGCGACTTGTAGTAAGTTGAAGGTCATTGTAATTTATTTGGCTTATGAAGTTCTAATTTGGTGTATTAAAATATATATATATATATATGTATGTGTTTCCTAGCTAATATATGGTTCTGTTATTCCATGTAGCCAAATTAAACAACCCATCATATATATCTAGTCTCGACAACCATCTAGGCGAGAGATAGAGCGATGACTATTCGTAAATCGCCAATTCCTTTGGTCCTTAGAAGTACTAGGGCACAAGAAGAAGCGGCTAACAACACTGCGAGAGACCCACCGGAAGGACCACAAAATAGGGACGAGAAACGAAGGTGCCAATGATGATGGTGAAGCGGATGACGAAGCATGGACCCCTAGCGGTTGTCTCGGCTTGACCAAGGCGAAGAGGTATATTTGTTAGGTCATAATTGAATGCTTACAAGCACTCTAATCAATAAATGCAAGGGAGAATCTAAGGCGAATTAATTGGTTTTGTGCAGCCTGGATCAATGGAGGAACCTAGTGGATGCAGTGCGGCAAAGCCAAGGTCCAAGCGCGGTGTGTCAAGGCTTCCTACGGGGAAAGGATGCGCCTTGGCACATCTTTGAGTTCGACCAAGTTGGGGAGCCACTACTCCCACGCAAGGCGTTGGGGCCATACAAGACTATCCTCGGGATTCTTGCGAGGGACTTCATCCCAATAAAGTTTAGGCATTTGGATAGGGAAAGAAGATGGCGTATGGAAGGTTCCTGAAACTTTGAAGGAGGAGTTATGGACAATGTTCAAAGGATATTTCACTTTCCCTCGTGATTATGATGAGCGGGTAGTCAGAAAAAGGGTTATAGAAAAAATGGGGATCGCCTTCAAGAGTTATAAGACGAAATTGCAAAAGGAATATATCAATGAGCGGGAGGATCCCGACTTTGATAAAGGTGACCACCACAAGCGGAGGCCCCTTGGGAAGAATTCAAGCGTCTGAGGGAACTCGGATGAGTATAAGGATTTGAGTGCGAAGAATAAGGAAAACTTCGGCAAAGTCGACAAATCCTCACCGTCTCGGCTCTCGTGGCTATTCAAAGAAGGTGCTTCAATGGGAGAAGGAGTTTGATGAGATGGAACGCCGTGGTGTTACGCTGAGGGCCGACCGGGCGGATTAGGTCTCTTCACTTTGTTATGGCTAGGGGTGCACGGCACAATATTGAAGACGGCACCCTATCGGTCCCAAATGAACATGTGGGCAGCCTAGTTCAGACTATCTCCACTCTAACGGAAGAGGTGAACCAAGGGAGACGCAGTCCGATAGGGAGAACGATGTGCTCTCCCGGACACTTGGTAACAAGGAGCACCACGGCCGCACAAGGGGGGGCTGGTCTTGTGAACTGGAGGGTAGCTTTCGAGGAAGACATTGCTTCTTATCGTAGCCACACAAGGGCTAGACAGGAACGAGAGGCGGCTAAAGAAGCTATATATGAGAGCCGCCTAAAGATAATGGAAGGCGAGTTAACCAACTAGAAGCTATGGCCTCCCAAGCACAAGCTCCTCGGACAATTGGATCTGGGGCCCCGTCCCCACATGCTTGAGCCCGGTGGTTAAGGGTCGTAGTAGGCGTGGATCAACCCCCATGGATGATCTTTGAGGCAAGATTACCTCATCCGGTGGACAACATAACGAAGCGGTTAATGTGAGGGCTGTACATCCGCCAACAATGGACGACAGACAAGGTGGCGGTCGGCCGGGGCTTGGCCTCAAGGAGAAGGGTTAACTAATGGTCAACCAATTCCTTTGGGTTATTGGAATGTCACCATTGATAGAATTACGGACAAAAAGTTTAACAAGATACCCATTGATTACCCCGCACAAGAAGATAGGGCCGGTTTGGTTGGAACCAACCGTCTTCGTGTCCCGTGGCGGAAGCGGTACATGAAGCTCGACCACCAAGAGTCCTCGGATGATGAGGATGAAGCTGAATCTTCACCGGACAGATGTCATGACCAAGCTCTCCCAATTCATGATGCGCTTTGCTCATTCCCCGGCCTCAACCCCCCTAGGCGAGATGAGGTATCTCCGCCTCCACCCCCTCCATCACCCCCAAGGAATGTGGGGGATCCGGCTACGGCTCCTACCCCCACTTTGTCAACCCCGAGCAATGTGGGGGCTGCACCCTCCTCCACCTCCTCCCCGCCTCCCCCACAATCCTTCATCTTCGGTAGGAAGACATGATAATCATAGACCCCTTCCCCCTCCAAAATCAAAAAAGAAGCTGCAAGGCCGACTCCGTAACTAGATCTAGATCGGGCAAAAGGTCCTCGATTCTATAAAAGAGGATGCCAACAAAGGAAACAAAAAGCAAATGAGTGGGAGTATTACATCTAAGATGAAGCGAGAATGACATAGAATTGCCTAACTGGAGGCATGCAACCGATTTTTGAGAAATCTATGGCAGCCTTCTAAGTGGGACGGCGTAATGCGAGTTTTGACAGACAAGCTCGCGGCAAGCTCAATGAAGAAAGGGAAGATGAGCGGCACCTCGGTTCGAGCTAGAAGTATATAAATTGATGGAGCGAGAACAACGACCTATCCCTAGAGGATGCTAGGGCCATAGTTTATGGTTGTACTAATAAGGAGTATGAAATGGCAAAACCAGCATACAAGTATCAAAGAGGTCAAGATTTCTTTGGAAACAAAAGAGAAGATGAAGGCTCTTACAACACGTATGCGTGATTTACATACTTTTTACTTGGCCGAGGCAAGCTGAAAGCAGATCAAGGTGGGTTTGAAGCAATTATTCCGGCCGGAGAAGTCTTTGATCATCTTGAGGAAACTTTGCGATTACATAGCTTTTGAAGACTTATTCCAATTATATCAAAGACGCGACCTCGATACACGGATAATGGTCACGTGGACTATGTAAGTACCCTACTACCCCATGAATTCATAAATAACTACATCTTTTTTCATTATTAGTCATATCTCATACTCTATGCAGGTGGCTACATGAATACACGATCTGAAATAACATTAAATATGTAGCCTTCTTGGACCCAACCATAGTGAATGAGCCAATTTGTAGAGGAGGCGAAGGCTACGGCCAGGAATGGAATGATACAAATTCTCTCCGGGTTGTTCAAGGGTTTTGCCAACAAAAATAAATCGAGCGTGCTCTTGACCTATAAGCTGCTGGCGTATGTGGTCTCTACCATTATTTCTACGTATTTTATATAGCTAATTAAACTATTTTAATATAAATTGGACTTTGTGGTTGCAGGCACCATTTTATCTTTATCGATATCGATATTAAAAGAAACCTTATTGAGGTGTGGGACTCGGAAAAGAATCCCCTAACTCGATAGGTCCTCTACTGCTCTGTGCGTTACAAGAGTAAGTTAACATTTTTATAAACAAATAAAGTTATATAGTTATATATATATATATATATGTGCGTGTATGTGTATACCACACTTAATGTTACTTTTCTTTCCCAATTAATATTGTGGCGCGGCGCATGCAAAGTAAACTTCAAGGTGCAGGAAATGCGTATCGGTACCTAGACCAACCGCAAGCGAATAATGAATGTGGGTTCTACGTAATGTGGGCCACAAGGCAATGGTTTGGCATGAAAAACGTCAAAGCAGATCGGAAGGTATTAATTCCATTTTTATATGCCATAAAATTCTCTTATAGCTTATATTAATGCTCCCTATTGATTGCTCGACAATGAGGCGAAATATGGACACAATATGATCCTGGACATGGAGATTCAAGGATTTCAAGAGGAGATAAGCGGAATTCATCTTGAAGCATATTGTGAGCAAAGAAGGAAAATACTCCATTGCCCGCTCGAAGTTCAAGAATAATTACGGACCCAAAGCGGTGGCTAGACTTTTATAATTGTTCCATTGGATTACGGTGGTATTAGAAAGGACTATTAATGTATGTGTAATATTAATGTATTTAATACTAATGTATTTGGTATGTTGTTATCAAGGTTTCAGTTTTATGATTTTGTTTTCCTACCAGCAAATATGATTTTAATATAATATAAAAAACCAAATTGAAAATGGGAATATAAAACAATTACTGAAAAATAAATTCAGTGTCGGTTGTCATTGAGGCCGCCCGGTGATCTTTGTGACCATCACTGGCGGTTCTGACATCAAACCGCCAGCGATCTTTCACCGATCACTATCGGCTTTGATTTCCAACCGCGATGTTTAAAATAACACCTTGCCGCTTTCTATATACAACCGGCGGTGTTATCGAGCTTCGGTGCGGTTCATGGGAACCGACAGCGATGACCAACCCTCATCGGTGCCGAGTAGGCTATGCCGGTTCAAAATCCGCAGCGATGGGGGGGGTTTAGGGCCGCCCGGTGATATCTTGTCGAGGAGGTAGTGGAGCCTCGCGTCGGCCCCGAGTGCAGAGATTTTGACGGGTTGTTGCCTATTGGACCTGATGGTTTCCGTTCCGTGCAGGAACGAAGAAAGAATGTCGAGGCACAGGCAGGATTTTTTTTAAAATAATATTTTTTTAAGATTAAATGCGAATATAAAAGCTGTTATAGCAGTATTACAAAACTAGACGTCTATCGGCCGTTTGGCTGCCGACAAGGCACTGTCGGCCGCCAGAAGCCAATAGGCTTATGTGGCACACACGATCGGCCGACATTCGCGTTTTTTTGAGCTGTCGGCACCGACAGGCAGCCAATCGGCTGCTGGCTGGCCGATAGGTCCAGTCGGCCGCCGGCCGGCCGACTGGCCTAAAAGTAATCGGCCCACGGCGAGCCGACTGGCCTGTCGGGCCTTGGACTACCGATAGGCGCCCATCGGGCCTTGGAAGGCCGATAAGGGCCTGTTGGCCACCCTACAGTCTACAGCTATATTTCATGCGCTCCTCCCCATATTCCACATAGTTTTTTCATCTTGGAACTATGTAAAGTATTTTTATTATTAACAATATTTTCTTTGGCTTGCCTCAATAAAACTTTGTTCCACTTTTTTTTAAACGCGAAGTAGAAACTTATGAAGGACAAACTCATGTTAATATTAATCCAGCTCACTATATGAACATAGCATGTCTTTTTTTTTTTGAGAAGGAACATGTATTCATCTTAGTGCATTACACCGGCCCTTTTACACACAGGACTCCAAAGAAAAGGAAAATTACAAAGAAGTTCAAAACTCTTATTCATCTTCCTCGAAGCCTTCAGAGATCCATCCGTCACCGCTATCGAAGTCGCATCCCAATCGTCGTCGGGCACTAGAGCCAAACTCCACAAGGTGGAGGCCGCAGAGGAGGACTTACTTCTAGGCGAATCAGCCGACACTGCCTCCCAGGCACATCGGCCAACTCCCGTACCCACGCCGCATCCTTCGATTCCATCACCGGCATCCCGAGCAAAGCTCAGATTTTCACCAAAGGACATCTTCCTCGAAATTAGCAGGGTCAACAACATCATCACCTCAAGAAGACAACGATGCGTCGGCCCTCGACTCCTGCACAAGTCTCCCCAGCCTCTCCGTTGACGTCGGAGTAGATCGCCATCGGAGAACGGAAGAGGCTGGAAGAAATTATTCCACTGCACCGCCGCCGCTTCCGCATCGCCGGCGTCGCCAGACAAGCAAGCCGCAAAGGAGCCATGCTCCTCCGACAAAAACCTAACTCCGCCCGGCTGAACATCGACGGCGAGCAAACCCTAGACCTAGATGGACTCGACTCGGACTTCGAATAAAACAAGAGACCGACTCAAGCGATGGACCCCCGTTCCTCCTCTCCACCGGCGGAGGCCGGAGGCGAGAGGAACGGGGGTCGGCGGCGGGCGGCGGGCGGGCGGAGGCGCGCCTCGCCCTCGGCCCTAGAGCCCTCACGAAAGGCCAAAGCGGCGGCCAACATAGCATGTCTTTGAGAATTAAACAAAAGATAACTTGCAATGACAACTAACAATGGCATGTGGCGACCTCTAGTAAAGCATAGGAAAGAGGTGGCAAACTAAACCTAACATGCCTTAGAAAAATTTAACGAAGCAACGAATACATAACACGAACATTGATTCATCCTAATAATATTCCCACATAGCAAACTGAGTTGAGTCCTCTCCAACATAGCCTCCCGTTGGCGGTGGTGGTGGCGGTGGCGGTGGAGGATCGAAGGAGGAGGAGGCCCCTTGTGATAAGGACAGCGACGGTATGGATTAGGGCGAGTCCCTCGTCCGCACCCGCATCATCGTTCTTTGTCGGGATCGAGGGGTTCGGGTTTTCGAATTCAAGATCGAAGATACGCTTCTTTAGGTAGTAGATGTACTTGTTGATGGGGAAAAACAGGAGTGGGATCGACCCATCTAGTGAATCCACAATCGCCGCCCTCATTGACTGCCTCAAATAGAGAAATCATATAAGCATGTAAACATTTCAAATAAGACTTTTTCGCAAGATAATAGTCGATGGGAAAATACCCATCCTATCGGACATCTAAAGAAACGGCGGCCTCCATGAATATCGTCATCGCTCATCTGAACTACGCAGTCCTCACCATGGTGGCATTTTGGCCACACCTCTCTCCGGTTATCATATCCCCGAAGAGGTCTATCATTGGTGAAGTCACTCTTCCTCTCAAGTGGAAAATTCTCAAGTGGTTCCTCCCAAGCATCTGGACCTAGGGAACCCTCCCAGACAATGGGAGGTCCCTTCTTTCCCCCCTTTCCTCTACCCGAGGACTCACCCTTTCCTGCACTGCCTCGAGGACTCACCCTTTCCTCTCCCTCTTCCTCCAAACATCTCTACCAATTATTGGTGTGCCTAAAAATCATGTAACAAGGGAGGTGTATATATAGGCCGGGGGACGTGTAATGTTGTGCTGAAGTTTATTTGGACAATGCATTAATTTGAAATCGACAAAACTCTGTTGATAGGACCATACAATGAAAGGTCTAGGTTTATGGTCTGAAAAAGCTAAATTTTATTGATGGCACTGTTGAATGGACGATACACTGAAAAGGCTAGGACCCTAGTCTGAAAAGAACACGTTGTATTGATGACACTGATAATTCGACCATATACTAAAAAGGCTACGTTGTGATGTAGACACGTTTGATTCGACCACACATACGCTGCAAAGCCTGAGAACGCAATAAAGTGAGCCTAGTTTGGCATTACCCTCGGCCTCGATGCAGGCGTTGGATCGTTTGTGTTTGCACTGTCCTTTGCCTCGACACGAGAAAATGCCATTTCTTCGTGTTACTAGCCTCGTACATCTCCCATCTCCACCCATTCTCTCGCTTTTTAGGCACTAACATACTAATCTTGAAACGATGCTAGGAAGAAGCAACTTGAAAATATTCATGCAGCCAGGCTAAAAGTTACCTCCGGCTATAATCTAGTGGGGAATTCAGTTGCGTGTCCAAGAACTGGAACTCTGTAAGGTCTACCCCACTGTCCCCATATCTGATTTCACCACTCCCATACACTACTGGAAACTTAAAATTCCCTCACGGTATACTACCGTCAGGAAAATTGAAAATATCGGCATGAAAATGTACGTATGGTCATAAAAAATAAAAATATCACTATGAAATTCGTTATGGTGCAATTACCGTTAGGAAGAATAAAAAATACCGTCGGGGCTAGCTCGACAGGGGCAATTCCAGTTTTGCCTGACGTTAGTCAGGGAATTTCAAGTTTCCGGTAGTGATAGTAAATTGCGAAAGGAACTAAATCAAACGACATTTCTGCTCCAATATTTTAAAAAATTAGATAATTCAAGAATTAATATCGCTCGTACAATTAATAATAACAATCTAAGATTTCAATCTAACCATCATCTATAAAACCTAACTTATAATTAAAATAATCTAAATCCTAAAATTCACTCATCCAAATCTAAATAACATAGATATAAAAATTTTAAACTACCATTGCATACTACCTAACTATAATTACCTCAAAAATGTGATTTAGAATTCAAATAATTATTCTACACCTAATCTAACCCTAAAATCTAACTAAATCTTACTAATTAATAGTAACCCTAAAATCTAACTAAATCCTACTAAAACTAAACCTAAAATCTTACTACAAGACTAACCCTAAAATCTAACTCTAAAAGACTAACCCTAAAATGTAACTACAACTAACTAAACTAACAAAAAAAAAATGCTAAAAAAAAATAAACTAACCAAAAAAAAAGAGAGAACACCACCATACCTGTGCGGCCGGCGTGGAGCCCGCCGGCCGAGGGGGGGCGTGGGGGCGCTGGGAGGGCGGCGGCGGGCGGCACCTCCGGCCGCCACCGGATCTAGCCGGCGGAGGGAGGCCGCGGCGAGGCGGCGGATCCGCGCCCGGCGACTCGGCTGGCCGCCGAGAGAGAGAGGCGCTTCGCCGCTGCGTGAGGAAGAAGGGCCGATAGATATTTGGGGCACTGTCGGCCAGCGGGCGAGCCGACGGGTCCTATCGGCTACCACGCAGCCCGAAGCCGGGTCGGCCCCGTGGACGGCCGACAAGCCTGTCGGACCGACATGGCCCCACCTTATTTGGCGCGCCTAGTCCTTGTCGGACAACAACTGATCGGCCCCTCAGCTGCCGATATGCTCTAGTCGGCCCGCCAGTGACCAATAAGTGGGCTATCGGCTGCCCACATGCCGACAGACTACTAGATTTGCAATTTTTCTAGGGAGTGCCTACTCATCAGTCGACTGTTTTTTGTTTGTGTCTCAGTCGTTTTTCCAGAACCAATGAAAACAGAGCACGTGCACGTGATAAAAAAAAGCCAAACTGATTCATTCGATTGTTTTTTTGTTTCTGTATCAGTCGATTTTTCTGAACCAATGAAAACAGCAGCACGTGTAGTTAGGTTCTGAAAAAAGGATCCAGAACTAAAACTAAAACTAAAACCCGTTAAGAAAAAAAACCCAATACAAGTAAAGAATTGGCGGAGAAGAAAGGGGAACCAGACACCGAATAGATCTGAAAAAAAGCTGATCGGAAACACAGGGGAAGAACACAGAAAAACATGCGAACGAAGGGAAATGCAAAACCAGCTCTAAGAGTGAAGGATGCAGATCAAGATCATGATACCCAACAAAATCAGGTAAACAAAGTCATATTCGATCTAGTAGCAGGTAGCAAAACATTTTCAAACACACAGGACTACTGAACACCAAAAAGAAAAGCATATATGATAATAAAAACTTGAGAACATGATCTGAGAAAAAATCATGCATATCGCTCCAATGTCATCTCCCCAAGCATCTATACGTATTACAGCCAAAAAAAAAAAAAAAGATTAGACTGAACTCTAACTGAACCTAGATTCTACAAGGCTAGACTGAACTTCTATCCAACAAAAAAAGATATAGGTCTGATGCATCTCGTTTGAACACGGACACAGACAAACACACAGCGTTATGCCTGAACACACACATACAAACACACCTGAACACACACATACACACATGGTTTCCACATGTCCCAGTCTTTGCTTTTGCAAGAGCATCCTTTCCTGCAGGGAAAAAAAATAAATCGAATGTTACCTTAGGGGTCCCAAGAAATTGGCGTCAGGGGATATAGTTGTAGTGTTTTGGCATGCATGCTGACCTTGAAGAACTATTAGCAGAGTAGCTTGCTACAGCTGGGTCATCCTTTCATATCCGTCATCTTTGATGGCTTTTAGTGACAGCTGACAGTGAAGAAATAGCACACTGATCAAACCTGTGGCATGCATAGCAGCTACCTATTAAAGGTACAGGATGAATGGGGCCTAGTAGTTAAGATATATACATTAACAATGCAGCCAGCAATGTGATAAACTGCAAATTATAGCATCATCATCTGCTCAATTTTGAGAAAATTGGCATTCAATCCAACTAAAAACGATTTTGAGAATCTGATCATGTAGGAGGGAAAATTCATCTTCACAGGGACAACAAATTGACAGATACTTAACCACAAAAAAGAAAATGGCATTCAATCCTACAAAAAACTGATAACTGAGTAGAACAAACAACAGTGCGGGTAAATGCAAGGCAATCTCACCACCCAAAAAATGCAGAAAGCTCTAGGACATAATTTATCAAATAACAGCAAAGGAAAAAAAAAAAGATGTACCTTATCAAGGGCATCTTCAATGGCTTCATCACTGAGCTTTTCACTGGAACCATCAAAGACACAGAGGGTGTACAGGTACTTGGAGTAGTGTACCTTGAACTTGACAACATCCTTGCTCCTCCCGATCTTCACTGAACTGGTCTCTTTCTTCCTTGCGGTGAGAAGAAAGTCCTTCATCTCATGGATCTGCTTCAGCTGCAGATTTATTTCACAAATGATTAGACAAAAAGCAATAAGATAGATCGACGCTTGACAATGAACTACAAAATATAGTAATTGACAACAGAAAATTATAGTCACACACACACACACACACACACAGAGAGAGAGAGAGAGAGAGAGAGAGAGAGAGAAAGATGCACATACACAACAGCAGAGCCTTTTAAAAAAAAAAAGACAAACACATAGAAACACCAACAAACCACACTCACCACAAATACAAAAAAATAAATAAGATTGCCATAGATGTATAATCTATGCTAAACATAAAAATACACACACACACACACACACACACACACACACACACACACACACACAGAGACACTCACACACACAAAGAAAACCCCAAAAAAAAGAAATAGAGACACACACAGACACCCACACACACTCACACACAGACAACACAAACAAAAGGGCAAGACTTACCCTCAAAAAAAGGGCAAGACAAAAAAATCTAAAAATATGTCAAACACACTCGCACACACAGCAGTAACAGCTCAAACACAGAGAGACACACAATTGAACTTCTATCCAACAAAAAAAGATAACTGAAACTGAAACATTACTCAATAGACAAGACTAAGACTAATAAAATAAACTAAACCTGAACCTGAATCATGATGCAACTGAAAAATACTAAATAGTCAAACTCTAACTGAACATAGATTTTACAAGACTAAACTGAACTTCTATCCAACAAAAAGCAAAAACGAAATCTGAACAATTACTCAATAAACAAGAATAAGACTAATAAAATGAACTAAACCTGAGTGCTGAAACAAACTGAAAATATAATACAATTAACCTTGATAATGAAATCTACATAACTGAAATTGAACCCGAAAGTGTTGAAAAATACTGAAAATAAAATACAATTAACCTTCATACTGAAATTGAACTATAACTGAACCTAGATTCTACAAGACTAGACTGAACTTCTATCCAAAAAAAGATAACTAAAACTGAAACATTACTCAATAGACAAGACTAAGACTAATAAAATAAACTAAACCTGAACCTGAATCATAATGCAACTGAAAAATACTAAATAGTCAAACTCTAACTGAACCTAGATTATACAAGACTAGACCGAACTTCTATCCAACAAAAAGCAAAAACTGAATCTGAACAATTACTCAATAAACAAGAATAAGACTAATAAAATAAACTAAACCTGAACCTCAACCTGAGTGCTGAAACAAACTGAAAATATAATACAATTAACCTTGATAATGAAATCAAAAAAAAAAAAAGCTGAAACTCAACTTAACTTAAAATTCTGCTCCTTTCAATTTTCAGGTGATATATCCATCTACTGCCAGCCAGCAGCCTCCACGGTTGCTCGAAAATCTGCTCAGTACTCATGACTTCCTGAAAATAAAAGACAGAAACTGAAACTGACATAACCATAAATCTATGACAATATCAATCTATATAAATGACAGAACTGAATGTCACAATACTGAAACCTAAAAATGACAGCTGGCAAACAGGCTACATTGCAATGGAGACATTAAAAAGACATAGATTCAGACAAGTTGCCTGCAAACTGAAACTGAAATAGAGAGACATTAAATGACAGAGATTCAGAGAAGAATGAAATGGAGATATTAAAAGACAGAGATTCAGACAAGTTGTCTGCAAACTAAAACTGAAATGGAGAGACACTAAAAGAGATTTATACATAACTGCAATGGAGACATTAAACGGCAGAGATTCAGACAATTGGCCTGATAATTCAAACCTGAAATACAAAAAAAATTAAACTGAAAAATTAGTGTTCTGATTGTCTATCAGACAAAAATATGCAATAATTTTACAAAGCACAACGGATTCACGTGTGTACCTCAAAATTCCCAACAAATATGCAGTGATGGAAATCAAGCAAGTGTTCTGATTGTCTGTCAGACAAAGACAACGAAAAGTTCAGTAGTACTGATATATTCAAGTTCATTGGGAATATTAGACCAACCCTTATTCCTTAGTATACTCGCTGAAACAAATTAAAAGAAGTCCCCAGCACAAAACAGAAACACATGCTTGCGTGCGCGGGCTTGTGGATATAACTAATCCATGTGCTGATACATGCTTATAATGGATAAAAAGAACATCATTTATTTAACGACTAACATGATAAGGCTGAATTTGGTTAACACAAAACCAAGAGCTAAGAAGTGACAGCTGGCTGCAGTGTGAAAAGAATTCGAAAACTATCAATAGCAACTAGAAAACGTGAGAAGACAGGGAGGGTGGGTGGGAAAAGATACTGAAACTCATTAGATTTTGCTTTATGTGTGCAAAGGGGTCATATGTGCAATGCAGGCACCAAACGGGAAGCGAGAAGACACAAAAACAGAACCCTCTCCCTCCCTCTATGTTGCATCAACACCAAACTAGAACAAAAAGGCAAGAACCAAAATTGTTCCAGTTAAAATGTTCCTAGCATGCACTATAGAAAAAGAAATAGTGGAAAAAAAGTTTAGGTGGACTATGAAATGTGAACCAACACAAACAAACACTAAAAACTCTGAACCCATTAGACTGAAACTAATGGTAAAATTATAACTGGACACATTTAAACTGAAAATAGAGTTTCTGAAAAATCAGAAAACCAATTTTTCCACTCAAAGCTCAAGAAGGAAAAAAAAAAAAATATAGCTGATGGAGGTATTTTTCAGTAGAGCAACAAGCAGACTGATGAACCTTCTATGATAGACTTTTTCTATGAAAAAAAGGAAAAAGCAGCAAAATACATGTTCAGACTAGATTTAATTTTTTTCATAACATAGCAGTTGCAGGCCAGCAGCTAGCATTTTGTCTCCACTACACCACAAGGGATGCAGATGCAGAGGGCTCCCCTTTCTCTTGTCCACAAGGCATGCTACAGTCAGCCAGCAGGGACAGTGAAGAAGCAATGAGCTAGCATAACAGGCTCCCCTTGTGGTGGCCTATGCCTGTACATACAAAGACAATACACATCTGTTTGATCTACTAGTGGCCATCGCAATTACACCGACAAGATGACCCACGCGCTAATCACGCACTTAGAGAAGACAGATCAGTTTCAGCAAGTTTCCTGCTACCCAAGGCACACATGGTTTAATCCTGAAACTACACAGTGCACCTGCTGCTCTCTGCCTTGCATGCTACGGATAGAATAGATTAGGCACAGACGACTAGAGATACAGACACAGTAGAAAAAATTAAAAAAAAATCAGATAACTGAAACTGAACTGAATCACCATTGCTTGAAACAATTGAACGGGAACATTTATACTCAAACAGAGTTTTTAAAAGTCAGACACAAAAGCAATCTGACTCAAATCAAACTGAAACCAACCAGGATCTGACCGTTTATAGGGAAAATTGGGGGAAATGGGAGGGTACCTTCACCGCAACAACAGCAGCACGAACGAGCTCCCGAATCCGACTCAAATCAAACTGAAACCAAACGGGGTCTGACCGTTTATGGCAAAAACTGGGAGGAATGGAAGGGTACCTTCACCGCAACAACACCAGCACGAACGAGCTCCCGACAAACCACCAAACTCGGGGGTGAGGGCGCCGTGGGAAATGATTCAGAGGAGGCGATGAATCAGAAACCAGAAAAACGCTAAACGCGGGATTGCGCTGAGCACGAGAGGGAGGGGTTTCCTGATCCAGACCTGAGCGAGAGAAAAACACGAGCAGCGGAGGGCATGCTACGGCATGGGGGCTCCCCAGCTCCCGACGAGCGACGCATCTCTCCCGAGCTCTGGACGAGGGGGGTGGGGGGGTTGGGGTGGGGGTGGGGTGGGGGTGTGGCAGTCGTCTGAGAGGGGCAACAGGCCTGACTCGCATCGACCTGAGATGGCTGAAGGAATGCAAGCCCATCGGCCCGAGCGGGGACAATGACACAGCAAAAAAGATTCGACTGAAGACCGAACGGAAAACAGACGACTGATCGTTAGAAATTTCGTTTTTCTAACTCAGATGCTAGATTTACATTTAATCTTAAAAAATATTATTTAAAAAAAATTCGCACAGGCAGATGGACTCTGTCTGATGAGTGCAGGCCCGATCCGTCGGCGGCACAGACGAAGGGGCGACCACGGCGCTGATCTTCTGGTAAGAAAAAGGCCGATGCCAAGAAAATAAAATTTGTGGGCGATAGTGAAGCTTGCGTAGAAATTAAATAAAGAGCTTTTTAGCTGTGCACGAGGAAAAAATATCTCTTTTTTTATGATTTTTAAAATATTTTTCTATGGCTTTGAAACGGAATTTTATTTCTTGTATAGCCTTCCGTCCGTTTTTTTGCCGTTAATAGTGTTACGTCAAGGGTACAAAGCTACAAAGCTAAGATAAAAAGACCGTTTTACCTCAAGAAAAAGAAATTGCAAAGTTTTCTGTTGTATATATAGACTGAAATTAAGCAAATAAAGTGACTCGAACACTAGGGAATATTGGAGCATTTTATCAAATATACATGACAGTATATATTTAGAGTGATATTAAGCAAATAGGACACATAACACTACATTATATGCTCTAAAGATGTACTCAAAATGCATTGCAATTAATCATAGGTCTCACATAAATAAAATCTCACATAATCCATCATAGTTTCAGTCCCACATAAAGAATGTGTCACATATAACTAGCAAAATCTCACATAATCTCGTTTAGTTAATGCCTGCTGCACTTATCATTGCTCTCATCCTCAGCTGCTTTTGACCTTCACTTTTTCCTGAGCTTGTGTTACTGCTTATGATTATCCAAAACTGACATTTTTTCTTTCCCGTTTCTATTTGTGAGGATAAATTAAATGTAAGAAAATTCAAAATTTACCATTTCCACAACTACATTTTTCAGATATAAAATTGACAAAAAAGCTAAGTAGCGTGCATCTCTCTAACCCATTCAGAAAAAACATGCTGAAGAGGGATTGTGTATTGTCATGTCCTGATCACGACCAAATCAATTAGGTTTTCAAGTGGGGCATGTGTATGGTATTGTTCTTCTCTCCTCACAAACAACTCAGGTGGAATGAAAGGAAATTGTGTTTTAAGTCAGTTCCCTTCAGAGGTTGCCCGCATGCACTCGTATGCACTTAATTCACGTGGGTTGGACTGGATTCTAGTGGAAATTCAACTAAGGCCCCTTTTATAGAGCTCCAATCGAGCGGCTCTGACTCATCTCAAAATGAACTAGGAACTGGTGAAGAAACTATTTTGGCACCATCGTCTTGAACTCCACTGTACACTGTAGCAACAAGGAAATGGGGAGTTGTTTCGAACTGTGCTTGGGTCTACTCCCTCCGTTTCAAAATAAGTGTCGCCGTGGGATGCGTGCCACATGTTTGACTTGATTTATAGAAAATATGTGTAATATTTATATCTTCAAATAATTTTTTTAAAAAACTAGATCCAAAGATCTTTCCGATGATACTAATTATGATACTAATCGATGATATTTAATATTTATAAAAATTGCCGGCATTTGCTTCTCGGGAAGCGAAGCGACGGATATTCTGGAACAGAGGGAGTAGGTTTTACGCTAATCTACTCCGACACGCATGTATTGATCTGGATACGAGTGTATCCAAAAAATTCTGCAGTCTCTATGACAGCCTTCTGCTTTGTATGGTTTGTTGATCATCATGAATCTAATTAGTATACCTTCTGAGCAAAGAAACGTAAGAGATAAGCTTTTTATGTAAATATGAATTTAACTAAGGATTTATATGTTAATTTAAATTTTGGAGATTTATTTTACCAAGTGATAGCAAAATTGGCCTTGCCTATGCAAAGAAACTACCTTTAAAAAAACTATAGTCAAGTCCTTGTTAAGCCTAAACCATTTGTTATTACTAAGTTAATCTCACAAGTCCAAACTTTTGACATGAACATGACCAATAACCACCTTTGGATGCGCCTTTGGATGTCTTGGTTGTAACATCTCATCACAGTAATTCTTACCAGACACACTAGGAAACAAGTTAAATTTTAGAAATTCTCACAATATTCACAAACATCTGGTTTTTAATTTGGATAGTCTTTAACATTACCACGGATATTAACCATATTGTAATTTTTTTAAAAAAAGTTATCCACCTCTATCATTATTAAAAATGCATCTTACATCTAAATTATCTACCTCTACCATTACGAATGATAATTCAATATAACCCCTAAATATGTGTCTAAATTACCTACATTTGACATTGTTAAAGATAATTTAAATACATCATAATTATTTATGGGTTACCCATGTTTATAATTATGAAAGATAACGCAATATAACCTCCTAAATTTACAATCAACCTACTCGTATGTGTTGCTATCGAAGATAATATAAAATATTACATGCATATTTGAATCGATCTAGTCTGTTATAAAAAAAAATAAGCAAATATATCTTTCAAATCTACATGGAAATGGTAATATATGCTATTACAAAAAAATAAATAGATATCCACAAAGTACAAAATTATTTATATCTCTAAACTTTAAACTTCCATAACGCTATGTTTCATCATGCATACAAGCACTACTAGAGAACAGGCCTCTGGGTCGATGCATAAATTTAGTTTTAGTCTTGGTATTTTTTTGCGTTCGGGACTAACCGGGACTAAAGATCAATCTTTAGTCCCGGTTGATAATACCAACCCGGAGTAAAGGTCCTCAACTTTTAGTCCCGGTTGGTAATACCAACCGGGACTAAAGGTCTCCCACCTGGGACTAAAGGTCCCCCACGGATCAATTCAAAAGGAGAGTGTACAGGACTTCATTACATGTGGTGTACAGCTGAGTTGGTAAGGACTTTATGTGTGAGACAAGAGGTACTGGGTTTGAATCACACACACTGCAACATTTATTTTTTTCGCCTGGTGAGGCTTTAGTCCCGATTTGTATGACCGGGCAACCGGGATTAAAAGCCCTTCCCAACCGGGACTAAAGGGGTGTTGTGTACTAGTGAAGGCAATCATATATACATCAGGACAAATATTTATTATAGTATCTTATATGAACATGGAAATATTTAATTGACAAACCAGATGACAATAACATATCACTAATATGGGAAGATTGCTAACTGCTAAGGCATGTATTAGTCAGGATCAACTTCCCCAGATTTCATGAAGGGCCTGATTGATTCGTTGCCAAAATTTGCCACGCCAAAGATTTGGCAAGCCATGATTTTAGCTAGTAATTGGTTGGCTACCAAAATTTGTCAACTACTCATATTTGGCTTGCCAAATCTTTGGCAACTTTTTTGTCCAAGATTTAGCTTGCCAAATCCTTGGTATGGTAAATTTTGGATGCCAACTAAACAGACCCAAACTTCTCTTTCCAAGGTTTTAACCCGATTTTTCCAAGATCATCCAAACCATGATTCTCCATTGTCATGGATTATATAAACTTGTCGTCCCTCTCCCATGTATCCTTGACCTAACCTCCAGTTGTCGTCCCCTTCCCCACAAACCCGACCCGAACAATTTTTCATTTCAATGCTGGTGCCACACATAGGTCTTTGAGACATTAGACATTTTTTTTACACGTATTAAAGGGGGCCTTTGTTGGTCCAGATTTTGTGTTGTTGTGTGACCTTGTTTTTGAAACTATCTCCTGGGTGTGTAATCACTGCCACCCTTCGGTTGTGCACAGTAGTATTTGGTGTTCCATGCATTGATTCCTTCGGTCTATTTTGTCCACAAACTAAAATTATTCTCACCTGGACAGAGAAACGGATTCGGGCTCCAATGGCATGCCGATGGTTATCCTTGATAACCAAGCCCAAGTGAATTGCACAGGAAACTTCACCGTGCTATCCAAGGCATAGGGCCCGAGAATGTTGTTCTTATCGCTGCCAATGGGGAGGAAATGCCAACATTCATGTCTGGATCCGTGCGTTCAGGCAACTTCGTGCTGGATGACGTCCACTACTGCCCTGATCTGGGGGACATAATCATTGTCTCTGGGTCCAAGCTAGATATGGCTGGTTATGAGTACACATTCAGCGGGGGGAAGTTCAACGTCAAGGACCCCATCATGAATGGCAGGATCGTAGGTGAGGGACGCCTCGTCGACGGGAACTAGTACATCCTGGACTACCAGATGATCGGACGCGACAGGACGCCAGCAGGGCTTATTGCCTCTGTGAGGAATGCTATCTGCTCTGTTTTGGGACTGTAAACACGCAGAAATAGCCGTTCTACTGCACCGCATAATATTGCTGTATAGTAGATGGACATGATAGGAGTTGCAGGTTGATTTGTTTTCTGCAACTTTGTTGTGACGCATAATTTTTCTGAGATGGGAATATACATGGTTCCTTTTTTAAAAAAAATTTCCGAAGTCAAGTCACCACTGGCATACGTCGCTTATTATTTAATGCGTAACACCGGTAAATTTTGAAAAAATCTCAAGAAAATATACGAACACCAAGATTTAATTCTTGGTGGGTAGCATCTTACTAGGCAATCCTACCACTGCACCATAGCCCCGTTCGCATATACCCGCTTCATTTGTTTCCATTTAAATTTTTACACCGCAAGCTTTATTGTTTCCATTTGCGTAAGGTAAGATAAAATAGTTTCGAATTTCATGATTTCGTTGTCTTTTCTTTTCTTTATGAGATGTCGTTGTCTTTTTTTTAAGAAAATATCCCCCGGCTGGGTCCAGTCACATCCCCTTTTTTCACCTTGTTTCGTGCCTACTGGGGTACTACTGGTTCCCTTCACTCTGTGTCCGGCATTAAGCTGATATCCTGCAAAGAAGCCGGCCCACGGTGTCACAGGAACCATTGCTCATCGATGTTTGTTACTCCCTCCGTTAAAAAAAAAAAAGATGCTAGATGAAACGTACTGTTCAGACCTTCTCAAATTTAACCAACTTTAAAAAAAAAAAAAACTATTAGCACTATTTGTTTCACTACATAAACTTATTATGAAAAATGTACTCATGCTTCATCTAATGGTTTTAATTATGTATTATAAATAATAATATTCCTTTATATATAATTGGTTAAAATAAAAAAGTTTAATTATGTACTCTATGTGGCGGATTGAATAGATATTTAGCTGTTCTGCTAAAGGAAGTTCACTGTAAAGGACCTCATGAGCGACACGACGACCGTAGGTGAGGGACGCTTCGTCGACGGGAACTACATCCTGGAGTAGCTGTGAAGATCCCACGCGACAGGAGTCGTGCTGAGCAGCCCGGGCTATGTCTGTCTGTTCTGCTTTGCAGTGCCCGAGACAGAATTACTGAAGCTGCGGGGGCTGCCCCTGTAGATGTTTTGCAAACGCGCGGAGAGAGCCATTGATCTACTGCACCTTCCGTGGATTATTGCACTGAAGACATGCACATTTCAACGAGGCGGCTAGGTGCTCAGAGCTCAGTGATGGACAACAGGAAACGGATCTGGCCTCATAAAGCCTGCATTACCGAGAATCTTGCGCGCGTTTAGCGACATGGATACGACGAGTAGGACAATCGCGCGATCACCCGCGGCAGGGGGCGCCGTGCAGCATGAGGGCATTGCTTTGTTTTATGAGCCGATGTGAGGGAACTGCTGCCTGGACCGCAATTACAGGAAGGAAGTAGATGGGCTGCTTCGTTTCAAGGGAGAGGAAATATGGAGAGAGAGAGAGAGGGTTTGAGCCCAACGGACAACGGAGTAGCTCTAATCAAAGTTTCTGCTTGGAAATTATTTATTTTATATTGTTTGTATTGAAACAATAATAAATCAGTTGTTAGGTCGCTTGTGGTGGACCCTGCCTACCCGAGTGGAAGTCCTCGACTTGCATTTACTGGAATTATTCCAGAATTTACCGGTAGTATGCTTTAAGTGGTAACTGAAATTTCCGTCGATAACGAGGCGCCTGTAGTGACTTCGGGAATCTCCAGATCTGCTACCCAATGCTTCTGCTCATAGGGATAGAGTTTGCGTACGTGTTCTAAAAGATGAGTGTGTGTACATATCATGGGCGTCAGCGTTGTACTGTGTAATTCAAAAAAAACTTATGAGGTCAATTTTTGGACGGCCATATCTCATTTAGTGGATATTTACGTCTAAAGAAGCCAAAGAATCCGAAGTAAAAGAACGGTAATTATCTAACTTGAACGTTCATCGTCTTCCGGACGTGGCGTGCATAGGCTCTTTCGCCGCTCCCTCCGGCCTGCGTGGTGTGTTTGTTTATATTTAAAAAAACTACCAACATTCTTATCCCTTTCGCTCTCTCACCTCCCCCACCTACCCCCTTCATCCCTTCCTGCACGCAGACACCACTCGCTGCTCACTAGAGATGCCTCGCACGGAGTGCTTGCCAGCAGGGGCTCACTCGGGCGCCGGCAGGGTGCTCCTCATCCAACGGGGGCTCACCAGGGGTGCTCCCCCACGCACAAGTTGTTCGTCGGCGCCGCCCCCGCTTGGGCCCTCTCAAACTTCGCGCCGGCGCCGCCCTTTCCTGAGCTACTCCTTCCATGACCCCGCCGTCCTTCTCTCCTACATCAATGGCTCCTTTCTCCCACCTCGGCGTCCTCCTCTCCCACCCCGGCATTCTCCTCCCCCTACACCGGCATCCTCCCCACAGGGAGCTCCCCAGCGTCTTCAGATCTAGCAGCCATGGCACTCCTCGCACCAAGCTCTTTTCTCCCTATGTTGCAACAATTGTTTTGAAAGCTTTAGAGGTATGTAGTAATTGAATCTCTAAGATGTTGCAAACGTAGATCGAGAGGGATGTTGCATATGTTGCAATTGTTTCATAGCCATGTTGCAAGAGTATGGTTCGAGTGTTTTCAATGTTTTGCCGGTATGTTTCATGTGTGTTTCCGAACGCATGTTGTGGTTGTGTTTATCTGGATGTTGCATATGTTCCACATATATATTGGCATGTGTTTTATGCGGATGTTTCACATGGTTTCAATGGGTTTCAAGGTGCTTCAGGTATGTCCTTTAAAGTGTTTTAGAAGCATGTTTTTAAGTGTTTTCAGATGCTATTAAATATATGTTGTAATTGTTGTTTTTGGATGTTTCAAAATCAGATCCGGGTGGTTGCATCTTGCTTTCTCCAACATGTAGTCGCAACATGCGTCATAGTACTGCAGGTGCGGTCGTTAGGCACCTAGCAGCAGCAGTAGGCAGCATACGGAGCAGGTGCATATGTCTAGCATGTGGCAGATGCATGTGCAACAACCAACAAGTGGCTTGCGAGGCAGACGCGAGGCGAGCGGCGGTGAGGACAGGCCCCACCTGTGCCATGCATGGAGGGGAGAGGCACAAGCGGCGTGGTGGGGCATGTGGGAAGCAGAAAATTTATGAGGAAAGTAGTGCGGGTGGGCTCGATATGTGCGGGGGGTATGCTGGTGCAGGCATCCGGATGTGGGGTTCTGTCCGAACGTTCAGACGCTAGGACTGCCGTGAAAGTAAATCAATTTATAAAGTACCTTAAGTTTGATCAACTTTTTTGAAAAAAATAATAATAACATATATAACATTAAATAAATATATAATGAAAATATATTTTTAATTATACTAATTTTTAGTCATAAATATCTATGTTTTTTATAAAGTTGATCAAACTTAAATTATTTAACTTCTTCAAGAATTTGCTAAAATTCACTTGGTAAATTTTTATGATTTGATAACTCTCTAATAATGGCAAGTGAAAAAAAAAAGAATCTCTCTCTAATAGTTTGGTATAATTTACTTGCCAAACTCAGATCAAACGTACTTGAGAAACTCTAAGATAGAAATAAAATTATGCTTATGTTCTTCTACCTTTTAAAAATTTACAACAGAAACCCCGATGCTGAAATAAAATTCTGTTTACGCCCTTCCACCTTTTATAGGAGGCCGATGCGCGAGCAGATTCGCGGATGAGCCTGGTCAATGGCAACTTGTTAAAATATGCCAAATTATTTGTTAAACTGTTAGAGGGTGAATTTTCTAGTTTTAAAAAAAAAGGATAGTAAGTGTTTTTGCCAAACTCTTGGAGATGCTTTGAGGAAACTCTATAAATTAATTTAGTTTGAGAATGAGGGAATATGTAAAGAGGATTAAGTAAAATGGTCTTTTTTTTGAGATCCTGTTTGTTGTTTGTTGTGATTGAGCAAAGCTGGTCAAATTTTGTTGGCGGTCAGATGACAGTAACTGGATGCGACAGAGACGGGCGACGAGGACGGAAACGATTTCCCTATAACGAACGCATCCCGGGCTCCCCGGCTCCCGGCCGGCGATCTTGCCTGGGAGGACCGTGTGACTTCGAAAGAGAATTTTAAACCAAAAAAAAAAAACAATAGTGCCACCAAATGATACCTTCTCATTGGTTAGAGTGCTCTTGCATGTTTAGTTAAACTACTGTCTCTCTTTCTCTCACGCTCTCTGTCGTCCTCAATTCCTCACTGAGCGAGCGGACCAAGTCGTCCACGGCAGGCAGCAGCAAACCATTGAGCAAGTGTTTCGGTTTCCATTTTGTGTGTTCAGCTTTTGCTTGCCAATCAAGCATTGTAAGTCTGTTTTGGCTGTTTCGTTTATCTGATTAGAAACTGCTCCTGATGTAAGCTGGCAACCCCAGCAGTTACCTCCTTATGCTTTCAATATAAGCAGGACCGATAGGTCTTTGGTCTAAAAAAACCATTGAGCAAGTCGCAAGGAGAGCTACAAGCCGCCACGCCACCACGGGACCGCTACCAAATCAACTCTTCTTCGTCTGTAACCTGACCATTTCCGTCCTCTTATTGCATACCAATACCATACCTACAGTTCTTGTTCTTGCACAGAGGGTTCATTCTCACGGCCATGCCATCGCCACCTCCTGCTTCCTCCTCCTCCTTCGACTCCTCCTTGGAAGCAAGTATCTTAGCGGAGGCATTAGACGACATCATCCTATGTGCCGCCAGGTACACACGACAGATCGAAGCAGGTTCAGGACCATGCGCATCGATCGCTGATGGCTGAACCAAATTATTTTTGCAGACCGAAGTGTTAGGATTAATCTCTTCACGTTGATACCCAACGGTCCTCAACGGACCCTGATCTGCTCCTGATCGGGGAGCCTAGCCCAACTCATGGCTGGTGGGCCCCTGTCACACTGCGGATATAAATAGGAGGGAGGCCGGGGCTCAAGGTACGAGGTTCACCGCCGCTGTCGACGATATCTGGTCGGCAGCCTACCTTGGGGGGTGCCCGAGGTAGTAGATGAGATCGAGGGTGGTGAGGTGCGCGAGATCAAGAGCAAGAAAGTAACACGAGACACGGGTTTAGACAGGTTCAGGCCGTCAAGGTGACGTAAAACCCTAGTCCCGTGTTCTCGGTTGTGGATTATGATCGGGAACAACTGTTTTGGAGGGGGTCCCCGCCCGCCTTATATAGTCGGGGGCGGGGTTACAAGATCAATCTAATCTCGCCTTCCCCGATCGGGCGCCACCGGGCCGACCAGGAAATCCTACGCACAAGGTAACCGATCGCCCGGTGATCCGGGCGGATCATATCTGCGTGCCGAGTCTTGCGCCTTACTCCACGGTCTTCTGGTAGCGCTCGGCATGGTCTTCTCGGGCTGGGCCTTTGCCGACCGCTCGGCCCGAGCCCTCGGTGAGGATACCCGGGGAGCAATCCCCACAGCCTAGTCCCCCCGAGCAGCTTGCGTGTCTCAACCCAAGGTTGGGAACCATTCAGCGTCTTCCTTGGTGCCGGCAATTCTTCCGACCAGGTGTCCGGGCGGTGCAAAAATCGATCAACGGATCCGACGAGTCGTGGTGGTCGGCGTCGTCGCCGGGGCCGATCAAGACTGGTCTTTGGAGGGAGGCGGAATCGCGCCGTGGAACACACGGCCGTCGCCATGCGGGTTGAGAGGAGCGCAGGAGGTCCCACTTGTCGTGGAGACGCGAGCTGCTCAAGAGGAAAAAAAAAAAATAAAGATCTCCAAGCATACGGGTCCCGTGTACCACGTCAGGTCGCTTTTCGCGACGTGTACCACGTAGTCCCCGAGACCGGTAGTAGGCGAAATATGAGGCGGTGCCGGGATCAAAGTATCAAAGAGTCAATCTTCTAATCTTACGCCGTGCAGTCCCCCGAGATTGCTTAGCTGTCATGTATGTATCAAAGCCCCCGATGTCTGCCCGGGATCAGCACCTCGATCCGAACAAAGCATTGAGTAACTTGATAGCATACTAATGTAGCTAGTGACACTTGTCATCTTTCGTGAACCCGATTTTGAATTCTTTGTCAGGTGCGAGGCTCTGCGACCGGCGGCTTCTGAGCCTCGGTTGGCCGGCCCACTGGGCCTAGCACCCTCTGGGAAACATCGCACGCGGTCCAGCTCCCGGGCGGATAACTACGGAGCGGCGCGGGGCGCGGTTTTCCACGGGAGGGGGAGGCGGCGCGACGCGGGCGCGGCGCCCGACACCGCCGTCTCGAGATCCATTTAAAGACCGGGCGCGGCCTTTTGGTCACACTCTTTGCCTTCCTCTCGACGCCTCGCAAACCCCGCTGCCTCTTCGCCTTCCTCTGCAAGAACCGGCCTTTCTCTCCCACATCGCCGGCGCTCCCAATCCGAACCCTAGATCCGAAATGGCGGGCGGCAAGGGGCAAAGCGTGGTTCCGCGGGCGGCGATGGCGTCGGGCGCGGGGCGGAGATCCGGGCGCGGAGGTCCGCCTAACGCGGAGGTGGAGTGGGCTACGTCGACCGCACGCGGGCGGTCCCCTCGATGAGCTTCGTCGACTTGGGAGTGCTGCCCGACGAGGCGCGCGCCGGTTGGCGCCCCACCGTGGGTGAGTCCTTCCCCACCCCGGCGAACGGTAATGAGCTCGTAGTGTTTGCGGATTATTTCCGCCGCTGGTTCGGGCTGCCGGCGCACCCCTTCCTCCGGAAACTTCTTGCATACTACAAGATCCGGCTCATTCATCTCCACCCCAACTCCATTCTTCATCTTTCTGTTTTCATCCATTTTTGCGAGGCTTTTCTCGGCATTCCTCCCCACTTCAACCTCTTCCGCCATCTCTTACGCCCGAGGGCGTTTCACCGGAGCCGGCTCACCCAAGGTGGTTGGTGGCCTCTATCTTTGTCTTCGGGGACGGGATGAGGAACCAAAGATTCGGGATTGCCCCTCAACTCTTCCATCAAGGGATGGAACACCCAATGGTTCGTCATCAAAGAACCCCGCTCCGCAGATCTCAATGAGGTAAACGAGTGGTGGAGCGCCAACGGCAACCGGTCCGAGCGGCCATCATCTGCCGACATGGTGCGGTGGAGGAGCTGCTCGGTATCATCCGCCCCATGAACCCGACGGGGGTGGCGGTGGCTATCGCCGTCTTCGCGGCGCATCCAGCCATGCAAGGAGCGCGAGCACCGGGAATACAGTACTCGGGGACAAGGACTTACGCGTGAGACGCCGGAGGCGATCTCTAAGGAGGTTCTCTTCTTGGGCGGCTCACGCCCGTTTTTTCGTCGGAGGTACCCAGGTGAGGAGCTCGGGTATGCGTAAGGCTTACGGCACTGGGCAATCCCCGACCGGCGGTGAGTTTACGCTTTGTTATAGTATTATGTGTGTGATTGGCCGACCGCTCAAGCCGCCGTTTATGCGATGATCGAGCCGCTTATGTGTCGGATGTGCCCGACGACACCGGCGGGTGTAGACCGGCGGCGATCAATGGAGGAAATCCGCAAGATTGCGGAGGACCGATGAACGAGGGGACGGCCGAGAAGGCAGTCCCTGCTGCCGAGCCAAGGGGCCCATCGGGGCGAAGGGTGGCTCGGAAGAGGCGCCTTCGCCGAAGAGGCGCAAGAAGGGATCGCGCCCCCCCCCCCCGCCTCCGCTCGGATCGGCGAGGGGCGGGGGCGAGGGGGAGCCGTCATCCTCTCGGATGACGAAGATCAGGAGGACACGGAGACGTTGGACGAGCGCGTCCGGCGTCAGTCGGCGCCGAAGGCCGGCCATTACTCGCGCGACCGGTGTTTGAGAAAATGCCGATCATGGGCGCCGCCTAAGGCGGCCGAAAGGCCATCGGTGCCGCCCGACCCGACCGACCGAGGCGGGCAGCCTGAGGCCCCGGCGTTTCGGCGCTCGGCGCCGCCATGGACCTGTAAGTACCAACTCGTTTTTTTTGTTCCCGGTGTTGTCCAGGTTTAGCTTAGGAGTGTCTCATTGCGGCGATCCCGTGGAGGAGGACCCCGCCGTGCGGGGAGGGTGACACTGTCGTCCCAGTGGACAGCCCACCTCGCGGCGGCCGATGCGGGGGTGACTCCCCGACCAGCCGATTGGGGCCGAGGGGGGGCGCAGTCCCCAGCCACCCTTTCGGGCGCGGAGACTGCCGCCCCTCGCCGCAGCCCGACCCGGCAAGGGAGGGCGCTGGGCCGCCCGCTTCCGGTGTTCGCCCCGTCATCCGCCAAAGAAGGGCGGCGCCACGGCGGAGACCGGCATTGGGCGGGCGGAGCCCGAGCCGGAGGAAGTGATGCGGGAGGTGCCGCGCCGCGAGGGAGCCGGCGCTGCTCGCCCAGACGTTCTACATCGACCCCGAGGTGAACGGGTGGAGGTGGTGGGCACGACGATCGCCGCGGGCGTGAATATCAAACCCGACGCCGATCGGCTGCTCGCCGAGCTCGTAAGTGATCATATTGTCTGCTTGATAGTGTTGCGCAGCTTATGTCGAATATGCATGTAGGAGCTGGCCCGCGCCGCCGAGACGCGGGGCGCGGGCCGCTGGAGCAGTCGGCGGCCGCCTACGAAGATGAAGGTCGACAACGAGCGGCTTCTCCGTGAGAAGACCAGCTTGGCGGAGTCGGTCGGCCCGCTCGAGCGCAATCTGAAGGCCGTTTCGTGAAGACGTATGACCGACCGACCGCGCCGGCAGTGGAAGAGCCGGAGCGTGAGAACGCCGGCTTGTGGAGGCGGCCACCGCTGGGGCCGATCAAAGGGGGCGGGCTGGCAAACACTTTTGTGCGCTGGTGACCGGTATGTTTTCCTCTACCTTCCTTTCGGCGCCTTGTGTATTCAGGCTGACTTGTGCTCGGCCCGCGGCTTTGAAGGCGAAGCCGCAGCTAGCCTCAAAGAAATTCGCCGAGGAGCTAACCCCGTGAGGCGGCCAAGGCTACCCAAGCCGGGCGGAGGCAGCCCGGTCCGAGGCACAGCGTAAGTGTCGTTACCTTTTCGCTGTATTTGCCTCGATCGGGCTTGTCGGGTTCTTACCATTTGTTCTGCAGCTTGTGCGGGAGAACGCGACGGCGGCGCAGCGGATTTGAAACGGCGTCTTGCAGCCGCCGAGGAGCGGATGGAAGACACCATCGTCCTCCCCGACCCCGCTGCTGAATCTCGCCGATCCGGACGGGGGAGTTTACGACCGGGGACGTGCGGGGGGCGCTATCCTTCAGTGTCACGCCTCGGTGCGATGCCGAGGCCGTTCTACAACAAACACGTGTGTTTGTTCACGGAGCGGCCTGGGCAAGCTACGGGCACGCTATTTGGCGCTGGTCCGTCGCACTATCCCCGGGTGGAGTTATCCCGGTCGAGGCGGGTTTTGCCCGGACCAAGTCGGTCGCCGACCAGGGAGAAGCCGAGCGCCGAGTCCTCCCGATGCTGCCGTCAAGGTGGTGGAGGACCTGGACCTGTTCGGCGGCGACGCCGAGGCCGACGCGCCCTAGAGAAGAGCGTTAGAATTAACTTATGTATTGCGTGTGGAGACGTAAATGCGTAAATGATGTTAATATCATTTTTGTTATGCATGTAAAGTGTTTGCCGTAATGCCCCTGCAAAGTGTGTGACTTTGTCGTCTTGCCGGACCGGCCCAAGTTTCCTAGTATCTCATAGCGCTAAGGGTATGTTCCTTGTATTTTGGCGTAGAGGGTACCGTGGTCCCCGGGAACCGCCGCTGGCCTTTCCATAACGCAGCGCCGAGCCGCTAGCACGTGTAGGTTTGGGCCGGGGAAATGGGGTTGCTCCGATCGGTTTGAGTTAAAGTGCGTCTTGGCGGTCTTATTGGCGTATAGTGCGTGGGTAGCACATATGAAAAATGAATGCACGAGGAGAAAAAGAGACAAGACAAAAAAGACATTAAATCATATATATATTTGGATTACAAAGGGAGACAGAGTACATATCTTTGTTCATCTTGACTTATTAGGCGTAAAAACGTATTAGGTGCTCGGCATGCCGGGGAGTTCGGGATATCGCGCCCGTCGACTCCACCCAAAGCCTATAGGACCCCTGGTCGGGTGACCTCCTTGACGATGAAGGGACCGTCCTGTGGGGAGGAGAGCTTATGCATGCTGCGGAGCTCGTGCGGCGACGTAAGACCAGATCGCCGACCGCTGAAGGGGCGCCCCTGACGTTGCGGTCGTAATAGCGACGGACGCCCTCTAGGTACTTTGCCGATCGGGGACGCAGCGGCTAGGCGTTCTTCTTCCGCACGGTCGACGTCGTCGGCAAGCGCTTGGTCGGAGTTTTCCTCGGAGTAGTTTTCCACTCTTGGCGATCGGAAGGCAACGTCCTCGTAGGGGACAGCTTCCGACCCGTATACCATGTAGTAGGGGGAAACCCCGTGCTCGACCGGTGCGTGCGGCGCAGTCCCCCAGGACTGCTTTGGTGGAAGTTCCTTCAGCCACCTTCCCTGGTGCTTGTCGTCCTTCCGTATAGGCGCTTTTTTTAAGCACGACTGCTCGGTCGATGTAGACGAACTCTTCCCGCCAAGTTCTGTAGAGGTGGCGGCCCGGCCGGCCGCATCGCTGGAGGAGACGCCGCCCTGTTCTCGTGAAGCCACACGGCGTTCGCTCGACGGGCGTTGGCGCGGGCGGGGCGGTCGGGCGCGATGTCCATCTCTCCTCGCCGGCCGGGGTCCTCGTCGGCGAGACCGCTCGAGCATGAAGATCTGCGCCGGTATACCGGGAGGTGGAGTGGGCTACGTCGACCGCACGCTGGCGGTCCTCGATGAGCTCGTCCGCGACGGAGTGCTGCCCGACGAGGCGCAAGGCCGGTTGGCGCCCCACCGCGGTGAGTCCTTTTCCCCACCCCGCCGAATCCGGGTAATGAGCTCGTAGTGTTTGCGGATTATTTCCGCCGCGGGTTCGGCTGCCGGCGCACCCTTCCTCCCGAAACTTCTTGCATACTACAAGATCCGGCTCATTCATCTCCACCCCAACTCCATTCTTCATCTTTCTGTTTTCATCCATTTTTGCGAGGCTTTTCTCGGCATTCCTCCCCACTTCAACCTCTTCCGCCATCTCTTACGCCCGAGGGCGTTCATCGGAGCCGGCTCACCCAAGGTGGTTGGTGGCCTCTATCTTTGTCTTGGGGACGGGATGAGGAACCAAGTATGCAGGATTGCCCCTCAACTCTTCCATCAAGGGATGGAACACCCAATGGTTCGTCATCAGCAACCCCGCTCCGCAGATCTCCAATGAGGTAAACGAGTGGTGGAGCGCCAACGGCAACCGGTCCGAGCGGCCATCATGCCGACATGGTGCGAGGTGGAGGAGTCGCTCGGTATCATCCGCCCCATGAACTGACGGGGGTGGCGGTGGCTATCGGCTTCGTCTTTGCGGCGCATCCCGACCATGCAAGGAGCGCGAGCACCGGGGTACGAGTACTCGGGGACAAGGACCCCTACGCGTGAGGCCGGAGGCGATCTCTAAGGAGGTTCTCTTGCGGCGGCTCACGCCGTTTTTCGTCGGAGGTACCAAGTGAGGAGCTCGGGTATGCAGAAGGCTTACATACTGGCAATCCCGACCGGCGGTGAGTTTCGCTTTGTTATAGTATTATGTGTGTGATTGGCCGACGCTCAAGCCGCCGTTTATGCAGATCGAGCCGTTTATGTGTCGGATGTGCCCGACGACACCGGCCGACCGGGTGTAGACCGGCGGCGATCAATGGAGGAAATCCGCAAGATTGGGCGGAGGACGATGAACGAGGGGACGGCCGAGAAGGCAGTCCCCAAGCTGCCGAGCCAAGGGGCCCATCGGGCGGGGGGTGGCTCGGAAGAGGCGCCTTCGCCGAAGAGGCGCAAGAAGGAGACCGTGCCCCCCGCGCGTCTGCTCGGATCGGCGAGGAGCAGGGGCGAGGGAGCGAGCCGTCATCCTCTCGGATGACGAAGATCGAGGACACGGAGACGTTGGACGAGCGCGTCAGCGTCGGTCGGCGTCGAAGGTCGCTTCTCGCGGCCGGTGTTTGAGAAAATGCCGACCGGGGGGCGCCGCTCAAAGCGGCAGCGGCCATCGGTGCCGCCGACCCGACCGGCAAAGGCGGGCAGCTCTGGAGGCCCCGGCGTTTCAGCTCGGCGCGCCGGCGGTCCGAACTGTAAGTACCAACTCGTTTCTTTTTGTTCTGGTGTTGTCCGGGTTTAGCTTAGGAGTGTACATTGCGGCGATCCGTGGAGGAGGACCCGGCCGTGCGGGGAGGGTGACACGGTCGTCGTCCCGGGGACAGCCCACCTCGTGCGGCCGATGGGGGGTGACTCGACCACCCGATTGGGGCTGAGGGGGCGCATGATCCCAGCCACGCCGGGCGCGGAGGCTGCCGCCCCTTTCGCGGCCGACCGGCAAGGGAGGGCGCTCGCCGGCCGGCTCAGTGCCGATCCGTCATCCGCCCGGCAAGAGGCGGCGCCACGGCGGAGACCGGTAGCGTGGCGGAGCCCGAGCCGGAGGAAGTGATGCGGAGGTGCTCGCGCCGCGCGAGGGGAGCAGCGCTGCTCGCCGCAGACGTTTCTACATCGACCCCCGAGGTGAACCGGGTGGAGGTGGTGGACGACGAGATCGCCGCCGCGAATAAAAAACCCCGACGTCGATTCTCGCTGCCGCCGCCGAGCTCTGTAAGTGATCATATTGTCTGCTTGATAGTGTTGCAGAGCTTATGTCGAATATGCATGTAGAGCTGGCCCGTGCCGCCGAGACGCTGGGCGCGGCCGCCGGGAGCAGCCGGCGGCCGCCTACGAAGATGAAGGTCGACAACGAAGCGGCTTCTCCGTGAGAAGACCAGCTTGGCGGAGCCGGCCGGCCTCGCTCGAGCGCAACAAGGCCGTTCGTGAAGACGACGACCGACCGCCGGGGCAGTGGAAGAGCCGGAGCGTGAGAACGCCGGCTTATAAGGAGGCGGCCGCCGCCGATCAGAAGGGCGCTGGCAAACACTTTGCGGGCGGGTGACCGGTATGTTTTCCTCTACCTTCCTTTCGGCGCTCTTGTGTATTCTCAGGCCGACTTGTGCTCGGCCTGCAGCTCTTGAAGGCGAAGCCGCAGCAGCCTCAAAGCAGCTTCGTCGAGGAGCTAACCCGTGAGGCGGCCAAGGCTACCTGGGGTCGGCGGAGGCAGCCCGGCCCGAGGCACGCGTAAGTGTCGTTACCTTTCGCTGTATTTGCCTCGATCGGGCTTGTCGGGTTCTTACCATTTGTTCTGCAGCTTGTGCAGGGAGAACGCGACGGCGGGCAGCAGCGGATTTGAAAACGGCGCCTTGCACCGCCGAGGAGCGGATGGAAGACACCATCGCCCTCCCGACCCCGCTGCTGAATCTCGCCGATCCGGACGGGGAGTTTACGACCGGACGTGCTCGGGGAGCTTATCCTTGATGTCACGCTCGGTGCGATGCCAGGCCGTTCTACAACAAACACGTGTGTTTGTTCACGGAGCGGCTCAAGGCCGCCGCCGGCACGCCGCCGGGCGCCGGGTCCGGTCGCACTATCCCCGGGTGGAGTTATCCCGGTCGAGGCGGGTTTTGCCCGGGACCAAGTCGGTCGCCGACCGGGGAGAAGCCGAGCGCCGAGTCCTCCGATCTTTGCCGTCAAGGTGGTGGAGGACTGGACCTGTTCGGCGACGCCGAGGCCGACGCGCCCTAGGAGAAGAGCGTTAGAATTAACTTATGTATTGCGTGTGGAGACGCTGTGCGTAAATGATGTTAATATCATTTTTGTTATGCATGTAAAGTGTTTGCCGTAATGCCCCGCAGGTGTGTGACTTTGTCGTCTTCTTGGGACCGGCCCAAGTTTCCTAGTATCTCATAGCGCTAAGGGTATGTTCCTTGTATTGCTTGGCGTAGAGGGTACTGGGGTCCCCAGGGGAACCGCTGCTGGCCTTTCCATAACGCAGAGCGCCGAGCTGCTAGCACGTGTAGGTTTGGGCCGAGGAAGCGGGGTTGCTCCGATCGGTTTGAGTTAAAGTGCGTCTTGGCGGTCTTATTGGCGTATAGTGCGTGGGTAGCACATATGAAAAATGAATGCACGAGGAGAAAAAAAGAGACAAGACAAAAAGACATTAAATCATATATATATTTGGATTACAAAGGGAGACAGAGTACATATCTTTGTTCATCTTGACTTATTAGGCGTAAAAACGTATTAGGTGCTCGGCATGCCGGGAGTTCGGGATATCGCGCCCGTCGACTCCACCGGCCTATAGGACCACGGTCGGGTGACCTCCTTGACGATGAAGGGACCGCCCTGGGGGAGGAGAGCTTATGCATGCTACCGCGGAGCTCGTGCGGCGGCGTAAGACCAGATCGCCGACCGCTGAAGGGGCGCCCGGGACGTTGCGGTCGTAATAGCGACGGACGCCCTCTAGGTACTTTGCCGATCGGACCTTGGCGGCTAGGCGTTCTTCTTCCGCACGGTCGACGTCGTCGGGCGCTTGGTCGGAGTTTTCCTCGGAGTAGTTTTCCACTCTTGGCGATCGGAAGGCAACGCCCTCGTGTAGGACGCCCTTCCGACCAGATACCATGTAGTAGGGGGAAACCCCTCGTGTTCGGCCGGTGCTCAAGGCGCAGTCCCCTGCATCGCTGGTGGAAGTTCCTTCACCCCACCTTCCCGGTGCTTGTCGTCCTTCCGGTATAGGCGCTTTTTAAGTACGATCTGTTCGTCGATGTAGACGAACTCTTCTCCGCCAAGTTCCTGTAGAGGTGGCGGCTCGGCCGGGCCAGATCGCGGAGGAGACGCCATTTGCTCTGTTCCTAAAAGCCACACGGCGTTCGGCTCGATCGGCGTTGCGCGCCCGGGCGGTCGGGCGCGATGTCCATCTGTCTCGTCGGCCGGTGGGTCCTCGTCCGCGAGACCGCTCGAGCATGAAGATCTGCGCCGGGTATACCGGGAGGGATGTAATTTTCGCCGGAGGGTTCGGTCCACCGACAACGATTGATGTATCCGGATCGGATCCGGGAGAGGCATCGGAGTCGGAACCGGGCTGCTCCTCCAGGATGGTGTGGAGTGACTCGTCGCCCTCCAGCAGGTGGAGCTGTACCATGTTAACGGTCGGCGATGGGGTGTCGACCGGTGATGGTTGGGCGAGTTGTCGCCGTGCTACTTCCCCGGTGGGCACCCGCTGCCCCTTGCGGTCGGGCGATGCCACCATGGTTGTAGATCTGTTCCTCCGGGGATATGCGATGGCGCCCCGCCGAGTGGTTTGGATGCCGGAGGAAATCTCCTGAACCACCGGGGCCCAAACCGGGTGGGTCGATCGCCCGGCCGCAATGGGACGCCCGGGTCGATGGTGGGCTCTCACGGGATGGCCGATGGCCGGCGGGTGGTGGTCGGATCGGCGTGGTGCCCGGCGGCGACGCGGGTTGCCATCCCGATCCGACGGGTGGGTGCTGTTGAAGCCACTGCGGCGTGTTTTGGGCGAAGTTCGATGCACTCGGCGTATGCCTCCACCGACCCGGTCGATGAGCTCAATCAGGTCGTCGGAGTTGACGGGGTTCCTCTCCCGCCAGGCGTTGCGGCGTCGCCCTCCGGGGGAGGATTGCCGTGGCCTCGCTTGAGGCGCTGGCTCGTCGGCCGGGGCCGGCGCATGCCTGGGGATTCCATTGAATGGGACCGGGGTTGGCCGTTCTCCCCGCCATCGTGCTCGGGCGGCGACGGTCCACGTGATGGATCCGACGGTGAAGGTCATGCCCGACGCCGGCGGAGAGAGCGGCGGTGGAAGGAGTAACCATCTTGCTCGGCCGACGGATGAAACGCACACCCCTACTGGGCGCGCCACCGCCGACGATATTCTGGTCGGCAGCCTACCAAGGGGTTACCCAAGGTAGTAGATGAGATGATGGTGGTGGGGTGCGCGAGATCAAGAACGAGATGGTAACCCAAACACAAGCAATGTAGACACAAGATTTATACAGGTTCCGGCCGTCGGTGTGACGTAATACCGTACATCCTGTGTTCTATGATGTATTCGCGTTGATTATGGGGGTACCCATGTCCCTCCTTATATAGTCTGGAGGGGACAGGCTTACAAGTAAAGTATCCGACTTGGTACTAATCAAGATTACAACATCTATCATAACTCATGGACCGGTCCGCTGATGGCGTGGCCCATATAACATGATGAGGGTACCGGGGGTTATAGCCCCCACAGCTAGTCCCCGAGCGTCTTGTATCCTTTGAGCAATGTCGCTAAACCCGAAGCCAAGCGGTCGGAGCGAAGAGTCCAACCGCTTGAACGGGATCGGTGATGGAGCTAGAGCGCTACCGGGTCGGGCGATGGAGTCGAGCGCACTGGTCGGCGATGGAGTCCGAGCAAGCCGGGTCGGCGATGAAGTTTGAGCAAGCCTGGTCGGCGATGGAGTTTGAGCAAGCTGGTCGGCGATGGAGTCCGAGCAAGCTGGTCGGCGATGAAGTCGAGCGCACTGGTCGGCGATGAAGTTCGAGCAAGCTGGTCGGCGATGGAGCTCGAGCTTATTCAGGTAAGACTTGCTCAGAGGATGCAAGAGGCTCAAAAATTGAATTTAAAATTTCTTCACGTCTAGAGACGTGTGCACCCGACAAGTCACTGTGAGGTGACGTGTACACCCGTAGTCCCCGAGCCTGCTGGAAGATAGCGAAGCATCTTGTAGCAGGGTCAAATAATAGAAGATTCTAACATCCAGGTGAATAAACGGTCAGTCCCCAGCTTAGCTGTCATGTATATATCAAGGCCCCCGATGTGCTGTCCAGGATCAGCACCCTGATCCGAACAGCATTGAGTAACCTGATAGCATACTAGCGTAGCTAGTGACACTTGCACCAAGAAAATGAACGTTGAACGGCGATGAATGACGAGCAGCGAGCGATGACAAATGGCGAGCGACGAGCAGTGATTGGCGATGAGCGCCGAACGGAGATGAACGGCGAGCGGCGATTGGCGTTGAGCATCGAGTGGAGACGAACGGCGAGCGGCGAGTGGCGATCGGCGTTGAGCGCCGAGTGGAGATGAACGGCGAGTGGCGATCGGCGTTGAGCGCCGAGTGGAGACGAACGGCGAGTGGCGATCGGCGTTGAGCGCCGAGTGGAGACGAACGGCGAGCGGCGACTGGCGATGAGCGCCAAGTGGTCGGAGATACTGGTCGGCGATGAAATCTGAGCGGCGAGTAGTCCAACCAACTGGTCGGCGATGAAATCTGAGCGGCGAGTAGTCCAACCAACTGGTCGGTGACGAAATCTGAGCGGCGAGTAGTCCAACCAACTGGTCGGCGACGAAATCCGAGCGCCAGGTGGTGCAACCACCTGGTTGGCGATAGTCCTCATGTCCTTCTAGCCTGATCTAGTCCCCGAGCGTAGAGAATAAGCTCGGTGACCGAACCAGACCCCTGCAATATAAATATGGAGAATCGGTAGTACATGGTGTAACAATAAATATAAAATATGGTGTAAACCAAAATTGATAATATCGGTGATATTATATTCGTTTTCGGTGAAAAATTATTGATATGAGTGGAGTACGATCAGTTGGTTCTTTATTGCATTATCACCGGCTCCAACTAGCCCGTAGCCCATAGCGCTTTAGCGTGGAAGCTGTATGCAGCGTAGGGATACAGGCGTCGCCGAAGAGCCATTGTCGACCGGCCCTCAACGCAGAGCGCGGAGCTGCATGCACGTCTTTAGGATTAAGTCGAAAAAGCAGGGCCGTTTCGGACAACGCAAATCGAACGTGGCCGGTCGGCAATCCGAATGGTGAAAATATAAGTGGTGCCCTGCAGCGTAGCTTTGTATCTTGTTACCCAGCCCCTCGCTATCTCATACCCCATAGCGGAGGAGCTCATGCCTCGTGTACGCAGCGTAGAAGCACAAGAGTAGCCGAGGAACCGCTGGCCGACCGACCGTAACGTAGAGCGCGGAGCTGCATGCGTGTAGGTCGAGGTCGAGGGGGGGGTTGTTTCGGATGACTCGAATAAAAGTGTAGCTGGTGGCTAATCGGCGGATAAAAAATCATTGTAAAAATTAATTGATATGGCGATAAAACAGTTGAAGAAATATGTGGAGATATATAAAGATTGGAGAATATTCAGAAATATATTAAAATTATGACTTAGCTTGTCAGTGGAGACGGGTCGTCGTCGTGGCCGAGTAGAGTAGTCAACACGCCGAGCGGAGAAGTTGGTGTGTCGAGCGAAGAAGTCGATGGGTCGGAGAATTCGACATACTACTTGGAGAGATCGGCAGCCGAAGCGGCAGAAGTCAGCATGTGGATCGATCCGAGTAGCGGACACGGCTCGGAGATGGCTCAAAGCGATCGGAGAGGTCGAGATTAATCTCGTGTTGAAACCGTATACAAGTAGCAAGCCAATTTGCTCACGTTGTTTGGTGTAGTATACGTGCTCATCCATAGTAGTATATAGATGCATATATGTATGGATCTCTACGGATGGATCTCTGCTTGCTTGCTTTTGATCGATTTCCATTAGAGTAGGATTATAGTCGGCGGCCGCATGGGCGCATGCTGGATCAAATGCCATAGCGTATACATCATGGACTCATGGTGTATACGTCTCCTGGTGGGACATCTTGTAGATCCGATCGGCGTAGGTTGTGTACGCAGATACAGGGCTGAGGTGTAGCTCGAAGCGTTGTTGCACACAACTGTGAATTGCTTTGGCTGATCGGATCCCATGGTGGGCGCTGCAGTAGCAAACAAGCCTTGATCTTTGCTGCACGACGTTGGAATAATGCCTCGATCGGAACATCAGCGTCACCACCGCCAGATGCCGATCGGGCATGCATGGCACTCCCGGCATGCTGGTCTTTATGTAGGGCGGCGGGCAACATATCTCGCAGCAATAGATCGGCTCGTACCCCGGTCGCACGCCGACAATGAGGGGAGCCGGGCGGCGGCCGCGGCTTGGAAGCTTTGGTGTATAGGCGAGCGTTTCGATGAAGTCGGCGTGGCGATCTTCCTTGCAATCTTGTTGCGTGCATGCGTAAGCGGCGATCGGAGGCGGCGGCTTCCTTCGCGCGTGGTGGCCAAGCAGACTGATCACGGAGATGTACTCCATCCGCCGCCCGGCCGCGGAAAAAGTTTCGTGTAGATTGGAAACAAGAAACCAATTCGTGATTAGGAACTGCAAAACGGAATCAATCTAATTCTTTTGTGAAGAACGACTCACCCGGTTGTATATAGATATTGATGAAAAATTGCCATCTCGCTCAGCGACGGATCGAGAGCACCCCCCCTGGCGGCGCCCGGTGTCGACGATATCGGTCGGCGGCCTACCTTGGGGGTGCCCGAGGTAGTAGATGAGATCGAGGGTGGTGAGGTGCGCGAGATCAAGAGCAAGAAAGTAACACGAGACACGGGTTTAGACAGTTCGGGCCGTCAAGGTGACGTAAAACCCTAGTCCCTGTGTTCGGTTGTGGATTATGATGGGGAACAATCTGTTTTGGAGGGGTCCCCGCCCGCCTTATATAGTCGGGGGCAGGGTTACAAGATCAATCTAATCTCGCCTTCCCCGATCGGCGCCGCGACGGTGGCCGACCAGGAAATCCTACGCATACAAGGTAACCGATCGCCCGGTGATGCAGGCGGATCATATCTGCGTGCCGAGTCTTGCGCCTTACTCCACGGTCTTCTGGTAGCGCTCGGCATGGTCTTCTCGGGCTGGGCCTTTGCCGACCGCTCGGCCCAGGCCCTCGGCTGAGGATACCCGGGGGAGCAATCCCCACAGCCGCCACTTCTCCCTCCTACAAACCCTAGACCGATCCAGTAAGGGACGCAACCAGTGACGGGAAGCGCCGCCGCCACTGCATCACCGCTGGCGCCTCACTACATCACCGGAACTTCTCCATCTCCACCGACCGAAGGCCATGGCGGAATCCAGTGCTGCTGCTCCCAAGTCCGACGGTTGTAACCCTAGCACTCTTCCGTTCTCCCTCTCTGTGCACTAGTAGATCTTGTTCTAAGAGCCAGTGTCAAGTTTCCTTTTCTCTAAGTCAGTTCTTTCATCAAATTCACTGGTTAGTGATGTAAAAATGGCATCAGAGGACTAATCCTACTCAGTGGATTAGATCGGCATTAGATCAGAGATTAGAAACCCTAATCTAGGGTTTTGGCCGCCGAGCGACATGCCATGAGCATCGTCCCGGGCTACTAAGAGATTAGAAGGAGGGGATTTAGTATTCAAACCCTAACCCTAACTTAGCTCCACGCAAATCAGAGAGAAGAACCCACTCTAGACTGCAATCCGTTTTGGGGGGAGGAAAATAACCTACCTCGTCGGAGCTCAGACCGCCACCGGCGGGTACACACGTCGCGGTTGAGCCTTGGGCTCACCGTCGGCTCAAGGTACGAGGTTCACCGCCGCCACTTCTCCCTCCTACAAACCCTAGACCGATCCAGTAAGGGACGCAACCAGTGACGGGAAGCGCCGCCGCCACTGCATCACCGCTGGCGCCTCACTACATCACCGGAACTTCTCCATCTCCACCGACCGAAGGCCATGGCGGAATCCATCTCTGCTTTGCTCCCAAGTCCGACGGTTGTAACCCTAGCACTCTTCCGTTCTCCCTCTCTGTGCACTAGTAGATCTTGTTCTAAGAGCCAGTGTCAAGTTTCCTTTTCTCTAAGTCAGTTCTTTCATCAAATTCACTGGTTAGTGATGTAAAAATGGCATCAAAGGACTAATCCTACTCAGTGGATTAGATCGGCATTAGATCAGAGATTAGAAACCCTAATCTAGGGTTTTGGCCGCCGAGCGACATGCCATGAGCATCGTCCCGGGCTACTAAGAGATTAGAAGGAGGGATTTAGTATTCAAACCCTAACCCTAACTTAGCTCCACGCAAATCAGAGAGAAGAACCCACTCTAGACTGCAATCCGTTTCGGGGGGAGGAAAATAACCTACCTCGTCGGAGCTCGGACCGCCACCGGCGGGTACACACGTCGCGGTTGAGCCTTGGGCTCACCGTCGGCTCAAGAAGACACGGGCTGCGTAGGGGTGCCAGGCACCGCGTGGACGCCGCCCGACGGCGACGCAGCTCGGCCGAGGGCGAGCACGCACGCCGGCGGGGGGCTCACGGTGGCGCCGCCCGTCTTCTCTTTTCTTCTTCGCCGCCGGGCGTCGTCGCGCCGCTCTGGTTTCTTCTGCTGCGCGCCGTGAAGCGAAGGCAAGGGGAGAGGAGAATGGGGTTTAGGGTTTCGAGGGAGGCCTTGGCGCCGGTTTTGTTCGGCAGGTGCGCGATCCACCGTCGGATGAAGATGGGACGGCTCGATTCTTGGACCAGATCCAGCCCAGGCGGGTTTAGCAACCAGGCGGATTGGCGGCCCAGGCCCACGTTGCGGCCTCGGCCCCCGTATGCAGCATGCGCTAGCTATGGGCCGTGGGCCTTAGTTTCATGTCTTTTTTTCCCTGTTTCGCCCACAGTGATTAGAAAAGTTTTTTTTCTTTTTCCGAAATACTTTTAGCATGTGTATTTTTTATGATTTTGAATTCAGTCAAATTATGATCAAATGTGATCAATTTTTTAGTGATCATTTTAGCAATATTTCGGAATTAGGTATTAGTTTATATTAGTCACGTTTTTCGCTGCTAAGTTCATTTGCTCTTAAATTAAATTCGAACCAACGGGAGATTTAATTTTTGGGCAAATTTTGAGAATTAGAAAATTAGAAAATTTTTATAATATTGCCATTTTCTGATCAACGTTGATTATATCAATATTATAATTGTTTAGCCCATCAGTTAATTTTGCATTATCTCTATTTTTGCCCAACGGTGATATAGATTTAATGTAAAAAGGATTATATGTATTAATACTGACCAACGTTGTTTTAATACATGCAATTTCAATTTCAGTTATTTATTTTCACTAAGTTTACTCACCATTTTTGTATATGAATTTCAGGACTCACCAACTGGATTGGTGATTCCAAAGCTCAATGGAACAAACTATAAGGAGTGGCGTGAGCGAGTATGAATTAGCCCCTTGTCATGAATGACAATGACACGACTCTCAATGAACCGTGCCCTCGGGGAGCACTGCGGAGCCGGTCATTGGAGAGAATGAGATCGATGCGGCGTTTGCTACACACAAGCGTGAGCATGCAAATGTGAGAATGTCCTATGATCTTGCTAAGAAAAAGTGGGACAACTCCAATAAGAAATACATGACATTGGATAAGGCTACTATTTCAGAGCCCATTAGAGGGTCACTGCCTGAGTGTACCACCATCATTGAGTACTTAGAAAGGGTCAAGACCCAGTTTTATGGCACAACTAAGACTCAAGCGAGTGTGCTTATCAGAGAGTTCATCAATAAGAAATACACTGGTGGTAGTGTTAGAGAGCACATACTGAGGATGAACACCTTGGCATCTAAGCTCGCATCAATGAAAATGGTTCTTCCAGATACATTTGTCGTTCATGTGATCATAGCTTCTTTGCCAAAGGAGTTTGAAGCCTTTGTTGCGCACTACACCATGGCACCTGAGGACTGGACTATTGAGAAGCTCCTTGGGCAAGCCAGTCAGGAGGAGGAAAGACTTAAGGAATCGTGGGGAGACTCTGCTCTTTTCGTGAAGCATAACAATAATAAGAAGTTCTACCGTAAGAATGCTAGACCACAAGGGAAATCAAAGTGGGATGGCAGCTCTTCCTCCAACCCTCAGGCACCACACTCTCAGGGTAAGACCCCTCAGAACCCTCAGAGTCAGCACCCTCAGAACAAAAATGGGCCTCAGGACTACAACAGGCCATAGAACCCGTACCGCAAGAAGCCCTGGCTAGCACCAGATCAGTGCATGTACTGTGAGAAGACAGGCCACATGCAAAAGGATTGTCCTGGCTTCTTGAAGTACCTCAACAGGAATGGTGAGGACTTAGTTACATTTGTAGATGAATCCTTGTATATTAGTTATGATAAATCTACTTGGTGGATTGACTCAGGTGCAACAATTCATGTTGCTAATTCTTTACAGGGATTCCATACGAGGAGAACTCTGCAAAGAGGAGAAAGAACAATTAAGGTGGCAAATAGAGTACAAGCCGACGTCGAAGCCACTGGCGATTTGTCTTTAGCATTATTAGATGGTTTTGTACTTAGGCTTTCTAATGTACTCTATGTTCCTTCTTTGCATCAAAACTTAATAAGTGTTAGTAAGTTAGATGATGATGGATTGGCCTGCCATTTTGGTAATGGTAGATGTGAGATATTTTTTAATGATAAGTGTGTTGGTCTTGCCATCCGACAAGACAAACTTTATTTGTTATCAGTTCCGAGAATGTTAATACTATTGAGAATGAGAATGTTTCCTCGTCTATGAATGTAAATAGAAAGCGTAAGAAAGTTGATTGACTCTTCAAAATTGTGGCATTGTCGATTAGGTCACATTTCGAGGGGGAGAATTGATAGATTAGTCAAGGCTGAAATTCTTCCGCTATTGCAACTCTCAGAATTAGATCAGTGTGTTGATTGTATTAAGGGTAAGTATGTTAAGAAAGTTAAGAAAGATACCAAACGAAGTGCAGGGAATTTAGAAATAATTCACACGGACATATGTGGTCCATTCCCTGTTAAGAGCGTGGATGGTTATGATTCATTCATAACTTTTATTGATGATTATTCGCGTTTTGGCTACATTTATCCAATTAGAGAAAGATCAGAAGCATTAGATAAATTTAAGATATTTAAGGCAGAAGTAGAAAATCAGCATAATAAGAAGATTAAGATAGTAAGATCAGACCGTAGTGGGGAATATTATGGGCGACATACCCCGTATGGCCAAGTTCCAGGACCGTTTGCTAAGTTCCTTGGGGGAAAATGGCATAGTTGCCCAAGTATTCCATGCAGGAGACCCTCGTGAGAATGGAGTGGCTGAGAGAAGAAACCGTAACTTAATGAATATGGTAAGAAGCATGATTAGCTACTCCACATTACCGGTAAGTTTGTGGATGGAGGCGTTAAAAACCGCTATCCATATTCTTAATCGTGTACCAAGTAAGTCGGTGCCTAAAAACACCGTGCGAGCTATGGACGAGCGAGTACCCTCACTTAAGCATTTAAGGGTGTGGGGCTGTCTGCCGAGGCTAAGGTCTTTAACCCAAATTTAGGGAAGTTAGATCCTAAGACGGTTAGTTGCCATTTCATTGGCTACCCAGACAGGTCAAAAGGTTACCGCTTTTATTGCCCTGATAGGCATACTAAGTTTGTGGAAACAAGACATGCTGAGTTCTTAAAAGATGATTTGATCAGGGGGAGCAAGGTAGCACAAGAGATTAGTTTGGAGGAGAAACGGGTCTATGCCCCCACTCCAATGCTTCAGGAACAATACTTTATGTTACCTATAGCTGCTGCACCAACGGTGTTAGACACTGTAGTGCCGGCTTTTTTGTTGTCAGTTCTCCGTTGCCAACACCAAATGAGAATCTGGAACCTGTCCCTCAGGAGCCGTTAGAACCACAGGTCGAGCAACGGGAAGAACAACAACAGCCCCACATAGCACCAAACGATCAGAATCCTAGAAGATCAGAAAGAGTTAGAAGATCAGCTATTTCAGATGATTATGAGGTTTATGAAACCGAAGAATTTCATATGGAGGATGATCCCACCACATATGAACAAGCCATGAGAAGCGAATACTCTGAGAAGTGGTTAGAAGCCATGAGAGATGAAATAAGGTCTATGGATTCCAACAATGTTTGGGAACTAATGGAAATCCCTAAGGGAGCTAAGAAGGTTGGTTGTAAATGGGTTTATAAAACTAAGTATGACTCCCAGGGGAATGTTGAGAGGCATAAAGCGCGACTTGTGGTAAAGGGCTTTACTCAGAGAGAAGGAATTAATTACAATGAGACTTTCTTTCCGATCTCATGTAAAGATTCTTTTAGAATTATAATGGCGCTAGTAGCACACTTCGATTTAGAATTGCATCAGATAGATGTTAAGACGACATTCCTAAATGGGGATCTTGAGGAAGATGTCTACATGGCACAGCCGAAAGGTTTTGTCGTGGAAGGCAAAGAGAACATGGGGTGCCGCCTAAGAAAGTCCATTTATGGGCTAAAACAAGTTTCAAGACAGTGGTATTTGAAGTTTGATAATACAATAAGAAAGTTTGGGTTTAAGGCAAATGTAGAGGGCAACTGCGTTTATGTGAAGTTTAAGAATTTTAAGTTCGTTTTCTTAGTACTATATGTGGATGATATTTTGCTAGCGAGCAATGATGTCACTCTACTAATGGAAACTAAGAAGTTCTTGTCCTCGCATTTTGATATGAAGGATCTTGGTGAAGCCTCTTTTGTTCTGGGGATTGAGATTCACCGTGATAGAAATAGAGGGGTATTAGGGCTATCACAAAAGGCATACATAGATAAGATTCTTAAGAAATATAGTATGCACAAGTGCAGTCCATCACCTGCACCCATTGTCAAGGGCGATAAGTATGGAGAATATCAGTGTCCTAAGACTCAGATCGAGCTCGAGCAAATGAGATCAGTACCTTATGCTTCAGCTGTCGGAAGCTTACAATATGCTCAAATTTGTACACGCCTTGACATAGTGTTTCTTACCGGGTTACTTGGCAGATATCAGAAAAATCCAGGTGTAGAGCACTGGAAGTTAGTTAAGAAAGTCTTGCGTCACTTGCAGGGCACAAAAGGCTTCATGCTAAGTTATAGTAAGAGTAACTCCCTTGAGATAGTGAGGTTTTCAGACTCAGATTATACGGGGGATGAAAGAAAATCCACGTCAGGTTGCATATTCACCCTCGCAGGTGGAGCAATATCGTGGAAAAGCTCCAAACAGACTCTCGTCACGTCATCGACGATGTACGCTGAGTTTGTAGCATGTTATGAGGCCTCGGGGCAGGTGAGTTGGCTTAAGAAGTTCTTGCCCAGATTAAGAGTGGTAGACAGCATTGAGAGACCACTTAAGTTATACTGCGACAATAATCCCGCAGTTGAATATGCGCACAACAATAGGTCAAGTGGTGCTGTTAAACATATTGACATTAAGTATTATGTTGTGAAAGAAAAAGTTCAGGATCATATTATAAGTCTAGAGCATATAAAGACAGAAAATATGCTAGTGGATCCGCTCACAAAAGGCTTACCACCCAACGTGTTTAAAAAACACGTAGCCGGCATGGGGTTAAGGGAAAGCCTATGATTCCTGAACACTTAGGGCCCATTAGTTAGTACTCTGTCTCAACTTAGAGAGGTGCACTGTAGCCGTCAAACCAACGGAAATTTTCTGTGACGATGAGACGCGCTCAACGAAAATCTTTATAATGAGGGGGAGCTAAGTGTTAAGTTTAAGTTAAGATTAAGATAAGTTATTTAGGTTAAGATAAGTGATTAGAAGAGATCAAGGGGGAGAATGTTAGGATTAATCTCTTCACGTTGAGACCCAATGGTCCTCAACGGACCCTGATCTGCTCCTGATCGGGGAGCCCAGCCCAACTCATGGCTGGTGGGCCCCTGTTACACTGCGGATATAAATAGGAGGGAGGCCGGGGCTCAAGGTACGAGGTTCACCGCCGCCACTTCTCCCTCCTACAAACCCTAGACCGATCCAGTAAGGGGGACTTGGTCAGTGGCGGGAGCGCCGCCGCCGCCACTGCATCACCGCCGGCGCCTCACTACATCACCGGAACTTCTCCATCTCCACCGACCGAAGGCCATGGCGGAATCCAGTGCTGCTGCTCCCAAGTTCGACGGTTGTAACCCTAGCACTCTTCCGTTCTCCCTCTCTGTGCACTAGTAGATCTTGTTCTAAGAGCCAGTGTCAAGTTTCCTTTTCTCTAAGTCAGTTCTTTCATCTAATTCACTGGTTAGTGATGTAACACGAAGCACCCAAAACGAAGGCTTCTGCAAGTGGCGAAAACCTGTTCTACCGGATCAGAGCAGCAAGATCTTGCTAAAGACGACAAACAAGACCAACGCCCAGCCCAGACGAGCGATCGATCCAAGCACAGCCATGATTGCATCTAGCTTGCAGATGAACACGAAGGGCGTTAGCCGTTAGGTCGTCGGCCTTCATCTTGGATTCGAGGGCAACCCTTCCACGTGGTCGGTGACATATCGTTATTCTCGTCGTCGTTCAGGTCCAGAACGGCCTCTACTCCAGCAGGCAGCGCCGCCGCCGCCGCCGCTTATTACCAGGCGCACGGCGGGCGGGTCCTCACCGTCGCCGGCGTCGGCACGGTATCCTGGTGCGGTGCGTCCATCCCTGACCTCTTACCGGCCGGACTCAACCTGGTCTCCGTGCAGCAGCTAGCTGAATGCGGCTACCTCGTCATGCTCGGCAGCGGCCAGTGCTCTGTCAGGGAGCAGAGCAGCGGCGAAACCGTCGGGAAAGGCCGGTTGCACGCCGACGATGGCCTGTACCACCTCGAGTTCCTCGATATCCCACATGACAGAGCCTGTGAAGATAGCACGCCAAAACATGATATGCTCAACACACACACCGTTCCCTATCAAATAATTAAAAAAAATATTCCTTGTTGTAATATAGACACTGGTGTGTAATGCGCTATAGTGTGCTTGAAGAAACTGAACCTTGCTGGACTAGATTCGGTTCAGATCTAAGAGTGGCTACGCCCACACAAAAAAAAAAACGTGAGTGCTAGACAGTCCGGTGCTCACCAGTGGATAGTCTGATGGCATTTGGGTGGAATTGAAACCAAAAATATTGAAAACACAGGTTCTAGAAAGTAGCATGTCTGATGACATTTGGATGGAATTAAAACAAAAAATATTAAAAACAAATGTTCCAGAAAAAATAGCCCCATAAGCCGTCCGTAAATAGGACCGACGGTGAAGGAGGACATCACAAATGGCTCGTAAATAGGGCCTTCCGTGGTGCCCCATCATCACCGCCGTCCTAATTACGGAGCTGGCAATGATAGAGGGGCGAGTATCACAAACAATCCACACATGAGCCGGCAGCAATGGCCACGTAACCGTCGGCCCGCTTGTGATGGGGCTGTTTTAGTAGTAAGGAAGAGCTCACACGAATATTCTAGTATTTAAGTACACAGTGAGGAATTGAACAGACACACGACACACTGCAGAGGATATATAGTAACCAATCGAGCCAGCAGAGATTATTGATGCTGAGCATCCCTTGACTCTATTTGATATGGGCAAAGCAGGAAATATGCACCCTACTTAACGACTCCTTGGTTAGATTATGTCCAAAACAACAAATATTTGGCAACTATAGAGGAAGTACTTTTTATCAAAGATTTTTCTTTACAAGGATTTGTTTTGAGATTTCAATTAAAATATGGTACGGTGTGACCCAACGTGTGTATACAACTATACATGATGCGTCTATGACCCTGCTAGATATGGATACAAGAGTAAACGCGAGCTGTACAAATAAAATGCATGCTTTGGGTGCGCTGCGCCTAACCAATGGAGCCAGAATGTTATGGTGAAAAGTGGATGAGGAACACAATCGTAATCCTTAAACCATGTCAAGTGAAAGACCCCAATATCTTTATCAACATGCTTGCTTGCTGCTCGCCGGCTAGCGAGGAGTGCGCCATGCGCTTGCAGTGGTGGAGGCTGAAGGCGAGCAGTCGGGCCGGGGTGCGGCCACACGACGGTGAAGGCAGCTGCCAACGTAGTCACGGCGGCGAAGTCCTCGTCGCCTCGACTAGCCGACTGGAGAGATTCTACGATTGGGAATTTGTGGATGCACCAGTTGGGCTAGGGCATGGAGGAGTATGCGATTGTAGGCTTTCAATATGGGCCTCTCACTTCGGCTGGGCCGTAAAAAAACAAAGAAATGACCCATTCTTTCTCCAGGTTTCCAGCGCCACACCTTTGCCTTGCCTATTCGTGTTCACAGCTCGCCGCTCCAGCGCTGTTGCCGGTGTTAGGCAAGAAGAGGGGTTCCGGGGTATGGGTCGAGCTCGCCGGTAGCTGGGGCGGCTGCCCCACTCCGCCCTAGGGTGGCTCCGCCACTTTCATACATAGTACACCATGAAAACATTATTATTACACCTAATTATGGATGCATGGCGGTATTCTTGACATTGAAAATGTTTTTAATCACATGGCGTGCACAAGGTAACCAACTTGTAATCTTAGATAAAACCAATATTCACTCCCGATGCATAAATTTATGGCCCGCAATTAGAAAAGGTACATCATCATCATCGGCCCCAACTTGCATGCATGTGGCCTTTATTTATTTATATATATATATGCACTCTCCCTCTACCACACTGCGCACTACACTACACTCTACACTACATATGCCCTGCAGGCCTGCCAGAGTGAATATCCAAATACTAACTTGTTCTGCCGCCACCCGCCATCACTAGTAGCTAGCGTACAAGTATATACTAGTATACGATAACATTATTCAGCTTTCAGTAGACGGACACAATATAGTACATTGTAAACTGAATCAGAGGCGCCATGATGTCCTTAGATGTATTTATCTTTATGAAATCAATTTCATACTTTGGCCTTTTAGTGCATGTGACGGACGTACTCATATGGTTGGTGCGATCGTACCCATATATATAAAGCTTCCTCTCCTAAGCTTTAATTTTTAAATAGCTTTTGGTATGAATATGGGTAGTAACATAAACTTCCCGCAGTAACAGCCTACCCATAATATATCTAGGAATCCAAACATCCTCATCTTTTACATCAGCTTTTAACTATCTAGCTTTTACAATAATTTAATTTTCAATCCATGATGAGCTATCTTTTCATAATCTCTAGCTCGTCCAAATTAAACATGGAGCAGATAGCATTCTCTCTAAGCTTTAGTTTTTTAACAGCTTTTGATACGAATACTATATAATAACACAAACTTCCCCAAGTAACAATATATTGAGCCTACTCATCTTTTTCGTGCAGCTTTTAACTACCTAGCTTTTAGAATAATATAGAATCCATGATGAGCTAGCTTTTCATAATCTCTAGCTCATCCAAATTAAACATGGGTAAGATGGCATTTTCTGGGTGTTCATCATGATCGAGGCCAGCTCTGGGCGCTAGCTGTACATGTCGTGAGTAGTGAGAGCTAGAAATATAGCAGCACCAACAATATATGCATGCAGAAGCATCAAGACAAAATTAAACTATACATGCAAGCACATTGTCATTAACCGATTGGGCAGCGTCCAGCCGTCCACAACCATATATAAGCAATGTAATGCTTCTTCATCTCTGAAAGCAGAACGAATCTCCCAATGGTTTTCACTATATATATATTTTATAAGGCAGATCATCATCAGTACATAAGAAGCCATGCGCTGTAAGTGGAGTCTTCCTTTCTCTCCTACATTATCATAAGCCTCTCTTTTGGTCTCACGACATTAGTCCTGATCGACACCGAGAAAGCACAAGAAAAAAGGTCTAAATTAAATATTATTACAACCAACAAGCTAGGTGACATCAAAGTATGGAGGAAAAGAAAGAGCTACACTGAAGAACATGGGTCTTGTCGTCAGGCACAGAAAAGCAGCGGTAAGACCAGAGACTTGAATCGTCAGCACAACACTGGAAAATACTATGGTTATTTTCCGACGTCTGAATGCTTGAAGTTGAAGGCAACTTCGGGGGAGCAAACAGCTCCCCACCTGTATTTCATTCCACAGATACCCAGAGGAACCCGGTTGGTAGAATACAAATCCTTGGCGCGGCAATTTAGTTTAACAGATAGGAGGAGAAGGAGGTTCTACATAGGCAACGCAAGTCTCCATCGATGCTTCAAGGTCTCATCTTTGCTGGGGATGCAACAAGTCTATGTTTTCACTGAGTCTCTGCTGGTGACCAGAAGACGGGCTATACTTGGTTCCATAGAGTTGAACACCACATCATTCCTGTGTTGCCAGAGTTCCCAAGATAGGAGAAGTAGAGGGTTGAGCACCTTTTTGTGGACGTGTGTAGGTGGTGTGGAATTCTAGAAATCATCAACCTGAGCAATGTTTGCAGGCTGCCGTCCTATGGTTGTCTAGAAGCTTTGAGCAAAGGAACAACGGGAGAATATGTGGTTTGTTGTTTCAGAACCTATCTTGCAAACTTGGCACACATCCGAGGTGACAATGCCTTTGTGTAGGAGGTTCCGCCGGCAGTGGATTCGGTTCTTCATCATGAGCCACCCGAAGAACTTGATGTGGGGGAGCGAAGTTTTTCCAGACAAAAGTGTATAAAGGGGCAGCTCCGATCACCTTGGTTGGATGCTTGGTAGATGAGACGGATACGAGTTTGTGATTGCCATCTTCAAAGAAACATGTTTGTTCATCTTCAGCTGTCAGCAAGATCTCCTAGAGTTGGACTATCAGGGATTCAAACTCGGTGCAGGCTTCTGCAAAGAGCCGCTGCTGGAACAGGCCACGTAGGTCCTGGTGGAGGACATCTCGGACTGAGGCGTGGGGTGTGACTTAGTGGGAACGAAGGCCTGGGAATTGCTTGGCCAGGGTTGCGTCACCCAGCCAGCAATCACTCCAGAAGCTGGTCCTCTTGCCATCACCGACCTCGACCTTGGAGATCAGCTGGTAGGCTGGGAGCATATCTCACAACATTTTCCATTGAGTGCCATGCGGGGAGCCACTGAGGTTCGCGATGTTGGCGTTATCATTGGCCTAGCACTACCAGAATCGAAGGCATTGCCGAGTGCTTTTTCTCGGGCACTCGGCAAAGCCCCTCTTTGCCGAGTGCTGCTCTCGGCAAAGAACTGCACTCGGCAATGCCTGGTTTGCCGAGAGCCAAGCACTCGGCACAGATATGCTCTCGGCAAACTCTGGCCATTGCCAAGAGCTTGCACACGGCAAAGAGGAGCTCTCGGCAAAGGCAGCCGTGAGGCAACGCCGTCCCTCTTTGCCGAGAGACAACCGTTAGGCTCTCGGCAAAACTGGCCCTTTGCCGAGTGCCTACTGCCGGCTCTCGGCAAACCTGGGCCTTTGCCGAGTGCTTTCCTCCAGCACTCGGCAAAGGTTTAATTTTTTTTTTGATTTTAGCTTTCCAATTTTTTATTTAGCCTTTTCACATTACATTATACTATGTTTTCAAATATGGTTTATTTTTCAGGTGTTTTACTAATTTCTAGAACTTTATTTCATTTCATTTTAATTTTTGGGAAAATCCAAATTTGAACTGCACGTGCATCCAATAATGGACTTTAGGGCTACAAATTTGAGATTAGTGTTATTTATGGTATGTTAGGGGTGTCCTAAGACTTTGACATAAAATCTTAAAGACCTTAGTCACGTAACTTGACGCCCCCCACGTGCGGGCTCACTGTTTTTTAATTCTTAAAAAGGCATATGAATTGGAAAAATCATGAAATTTGACAGCGTGTCATCTTTGCATGTGTGGAGGCCATGATAAAAATTTGAAAATGTTTCGAGCAAGTTGTCACATACGTCGTGTTCATATCCGACAATCTCAGAAGAAGTTTCTTAAACATCTAAAGTGGCTCAAATGAATCGGAGTTTCGTGCATTTTCCGCTATCGATTTGAAGGTCATAAATTTTTTCATGAGTAATAGACAGTATGATTGGGATCTTCACAAAATTTAATGATTTTTTGAATTTGTTTGCTATTTTTAAAATTTTTTTTGGTAGACACTTTGCCGAGTGCTTTAGGGTTTGCACTCGGCAAACCATCTTTGCCGAGAGCCTCCTGCATGGCACTCAGCAAAGGTAGTTCTGATATTTGTATAAGTTTTAAAAAATAATTTTTATCTTTGCCGAGTGCTTGGTATGCAAGGCTCTCGGCAAAGGGATTTCTGAATTATTTTGATTTTCAAAAAAAATTAATTTTTATCTTTGCACGGAAAAAAAATAAATTTCTCTTCGCCGAGTGACGGATCGGGGCACTCGGCAAAGCGCCCACCACACACTTAACGCACGCACGCACGCGCCCACACCACACACGCACTCACACACACCCGCCCGCCACGGCTGCGGCGCGCGCGCCGCCGCCGCCGCCGCCACCACCGCCCGTGGCGCCTCCCGGGCAGCGTGCGCGCGTAGGCGTGAAGCCGCGGCCAAGCCGCTCGCCGCCCGAGGCCGCGGCGCCCGGCCACTCCGCCCGGCCTCCCTCCTCCCGGCAGGCCAAGCGTCGGGCGAGCCATCGCCACCGCCGGCCGTCGCCACCGCCGCCGCCCGGCCGTCGCCACCGCCGGCGGCACCTCCCGGCCCTTCCGGCTCAGCCCGCCTCCCATTGCTGCGCGCGCCGGGCGGCGGCGAGCCCGCCGCCCGAGGGGTAGCGGCCCGGCCACCCGCCCGGAGGCACCCTCCTCCGGCCGGCCACCGCCGCGTTCGGCGAGCCTCCTCCGGCCGGCCACCGCCTCCCTACCGTCCCGGGCCTTCTGGCTCATTCCTATCGGCCCACGATATTTAGGGTCCACTTGTGCATCATATGTCGGTCCCACGGATCGAGGCCCGACATGCACAATTAAACAAGATTAATATCAAAAAGCATACTTTTATTGCTAATGGGAAAGCATGATACATGGTTCGGGCTTACAAAGCTTGGGCCACTGGCCTTATGTTGTATATCAGAGTTCTAAGACAGCGGTTCTATATTATCGTGGCTCCATTCCTATAGGCAACCTGAAGTGTGGACAAAACCCTAGCTATTCCTATCACGAACATCGTAGTCCTAAGCGTAGTCCCAGCGTAGCTTCTTCATGTAGCCATGCGGCTTCGTCTTCATGTATCCTTCGGTGTCCTATCCTCGCATAGCTCCAGTACTCCATCCTGGTGTAGGCTCTCGATCGGCTTCATCCTCGGATATACTCCTGCAGCATCCTGCCTAAAAATATAGAGAGAAGGGGGGTTGAGTACATACGTACTCAGCAAGCCCTAACTTTGGGTGGATGGAGGTTAAATGTGTAGTAGTTATAATTATAGGTTGGGCCCCGGTAGGGTATTCATCATCCTCACGGTTCGAATTAAGTTATGGTTACCAAAACATTAATACGTCTTACCAGATTATCCATTATTGTTTGTAGTCTAATCATAGCGTCTCATCCCGGCATCTGCTCATTCCAAGGACATGGCTATTCGAATAGATTCAAGTAAACTCTGCAGAGGTTGTACACTTTTCTCCACACGGTAATTACGATTCCTTCCATGATCAGTGGTTAGAAAAGAATTACCGAGATCTTGTACCCGATAGTATGCATTCCTTAGGGTTCCATATATTTCCACTACGGCGCTCAGGGGTTGGGAGAAAGTTAAACGAGGAAGACCACTCGTCATCCTACGCCTAACCCGGACATGGAAGCTCACTCGCAACCCATGCCCTCACACACTTTGTGGAAGATCACTCAGCATCCACATTTAAATATATAGATATATGTATATAGCTAGCGAATGTGCACCCAATAATTTTACGTGGAAGATCACTTAGCGTCCACGCCCAACATTTCATGGAAGATCACTTAGCATCCTACGCCGTCTCCTGCTCTACCGTTTGCCTACACCGGCCCCCCTAAGTGGAAATATACTTCAACCTAACGGGGTGTGAGATCAAGCCTACCCATATAGGCGTGTGGCTGTACGAAATGTCGCCTGAGGGGATGAATAAGAGACTATGAACCGGTCCTTAGGGGTGACTAAACAGGTATCTCCGACGGGATATCCTTCGCAGTAATATCCGCCAAGTAATCTATACCTAGATTACCCCTACCTGTTTCAAGTCATAACACATATATATTCATTTTATCAGATTGTCTCATTATCACATTATCACATTAGCTCATTATCGCTTATCGTATATTCTTTAATAGAGAATCAGTTTACAATTAAGATAGAAAGATGGTAGAGGGGTGGAAATTAGGACTTGCCTCCGCTCGCTGACGAGTATATCCAAGGGTCTTGATTCCTTCGCTTCGGGCTTCAGTGTCTTGGTGCAGCGGTACTTCATCTTGGTGTAGTAGTAATCCTTCGAGTCTTGATGTAGCCATGCTCCAGGGATCCATCGGGTCCTTGTACGTCTTCTAGTCTACGTGATCTATTGCTTGACAAACAAGAAGGCAAAACCAAACAATGCATACACAACAGGCATAACTAAGCAAACATGATTAGCCAAAACAAGAAGGGGGATCCTAACGGGGTCGGTTGTAGGTGATGGAAGGGTTTATCCTAATCCTATCATTACTATGTGAACTTGAAATAAGAGGCAGATAAAGATTATCTATCCAATAAGATGGCTCCTACGGGCTGGGTTAGTGTGGTGTGGTTATCTATGGAAAACCAGACCATATTATTACCCTTCACTATTATGTGAACCTGAAAAGAGAAAGCTTGACCAAGTCATCATAGACAGCTTGGCCTACTTCTATAGGTCCACTATGATTTGACGGGGTTAGCTAGGTGGGTTCACGTAGAGATAGGGTTTAGGTGGTTAGGTACGCATATTACATACTTACTTATATACTCGCACATAGGGTTTAGGCTAGCTATGTATGGATAGGTGGCGGCTAAGGTTAGTGGCACGTATTCGTATACATATATGCCCAGGGTTTGGTTAGTGACGCTTACGCACATGCATATGTATGCGCCTAGGGTTAGGTTAGGATAAAGGGGTGGAGGGTAGGGTTAGCCATACATAGGTGTATGCCCGAGTATATATATATAATTGTATATACCAGACTTACCTTGTATGCGTGTGCATATATATGGGGTTAGCTACTACTATGGCGGAGGTTATTACTAGGGTTGACTATGGCGGTGCGGAGTTAGCCACACGGGCGTGTCCGGTTATCGGACATGTCCGTGTGTGTGTTTATATATATATATATATATATATATATATATATATATATATATATAGGTGTACCTATTTTCGGTGATTGGGTATGGACATGTCGGAGCATATGACATGTCACCAAAGCCCACTCACCCTTACGGGTGTGTGGTTAGCTAGCGCTACAGATGATTATTACTACGGTTAGCATTTATATTAATTAAGCGGGTTAGCACTAATTATAACAGAACGAGAGCAAACAAATATTTCTAGAATTTAAGTGGGCACCAAAAATGGAAATAATTACATGGATAATTAGGGCATGATTTTAGAGAATTTTGGTGGTGGAATTTTTGGAATTGGAATTGGGGTGGGAGAAATATGAATTTCTAAAGTTTAGTTGGAACAAAGGAATAGGAAATATTCTTTGGAAATTATTTCTGGAAATTAGGAAAATGGGAATGAGATGGAAATTATAGGGTAGGATCTGGGGTGTACCTAGTTTATTTAGGAATTTTCTGGGCAAGGGAAAATAGGTTTTTACTCCTCTGTGTACACTTCTCGGGTGTACGTAGCAATTTATTGTTGGCTGACGCGTGGGTCCAACAGCTGACAGTGCTGCTGCTGTACTGTGCTCGTGGTCATGCACCGATCTGGTGGACTGGCGCTCTCTCTCTATATTTCATGGGACTGGGTCTAGGAAAAAGAAAGGAAGGGGAGGTGGGTGGCTGTTTCTATGACGCGTGGGGCCACAGCATGGGGTGGCATCTCCTCATTGGCCAAGGGTACATAGTGGAGAATGTCGACATTCTGTGTCACCCGCCTGCTCGTGCTCGTCCGTCCATCTCCGTCTCTGTTCTTTGCCATGTGATCAGTAAGAAAGGAGGAAGAAAGAGAGGGAGAGGGAGAAGGGAGGATGGAGGCAGTGGAGGAGCACCGGCTCCGACGGCAACGTCTCCTGGTGCTGCTTGCTCCGCGGACCGGTTGTGGCAGCAGCAGGGCAGCGGCGCGTAGGCTCCGGTAGGAGGGAGAGAAGAGAAGGAACGGGAGAAGAGAGGAGAGAGTATGGTGGCGCGACGCCGATGGTGGCCGGCGGCGCGGCGGTGAGCTCCGGCGCGGCAAGCAAGAGGAGTAGAGGGAGAGAAGAAGAGCTGATACCACGGCGGAGCGCAGAAGCAGAGAGAGCGGAGAAGCAAGGGGAGGAAGAGCAGAGCTCGGCAACGGAGGGAGACCGGCGTCCCGAGCTTGAGGTCGTTGGGGTGATGTCCGCGGGCGCCCATGGTGGGCTATTTATAGCCGGCGAGCAACCACAGTAAGGCGGTTCACCGGAGAAATATCTCCGGTGACCGTTGCCATCGTGCTCATTCATGGTGCTCGGCTGGACAGCGGATGTTGGGGAAGGGATGAGGATGGCCCGGACAGGACAACGGAGAGAGGCGGTTCGTGGAGATATTTTGGAGGAGCCATGGCAGAGGTGCTTGACGACAAAGCACAAAGGCGGTGCGCATAGTGCCATACGCGGTATTCGCGTCGTCTCAAGGTGGGAGACGAAGATGACAGGTGGGACCCACGTGTAAGTGGGAGAGAGAAGAGGGGTGGGAGGCGGGCTGCTGGCTGTGCTGTTGGCCGAGATGGGCCGAGCGGCCTGCTTTGGCCCGCGCGGGGTGGGAAAGGAGGGAAGGAAGGGAGAGGGGTGGCCGGCTGGGCTGGCCCAGTCCGAGAGAGAAGCAGGCCGCGGTTGCGGGCCTAGAGAAGAGGGAGGGAGGATTGAGCCCGAGGGGTCTTTCCCAATTGCCAATTGCTTTTTCAATTTTTCTCAGAAAATAAACTAAGGCACATTTAGATGAATTTAATTTGGATTTGAAAGGGATTGAAAGATGGGTGGTTGCGGACTAACAAGGGTAATTCAAGGAGGGTTTGCAAAGATAGATCAAGGGAATTTGGGAGAGGAATGCCAAGGGTTTTGGGAAGGGAAATTAATTGGAGGGGATGACAAGGGAATGGAAAGAGATCAAGGAGAAATATTTGGTGCCAAAATAAATTCTAGAGAGCAAGCAAACACGCAAGAAAGCAACAAACAAGGCAAACAATCATTCACACAAGCACATGATTAAAATGCATATGATGAATTTTAATGCAAGGGTTTTGGAAAATATTTTTAAATACGGTTTTTGGCGGAAAATAAACTAATCAAGTTTTAATTTGTTGTAAATTATAAAAAGTTCAAATTTTTGTGATTTTTAAAATGATGCAAAAACACGGGTGTTACAATTCCCGGCCCGTGCGCTCCACGCACAAGGCGGCCCGGCGACCACCGGACGCCCGGCGGAAGAGCCTTGGCCAGTGCTGCCTCGGCGGCCGATGAGACGAGGGAGAGCAGGGGAGGAGGGAGGCAGGAAGAAAAAGGAGGGAGGAGGTAGAGAGGAGGAAGGAGGAAGAAGAGGGGAGGAGGAGGAGGAAGAAGAGGGGAAGGAGGGAGGGAGAAAGAAGGGAAAAGCAGGGAGGAAGGGAGGAGGAGGGACGGAGGAAGGAGGAAGGGAGGAAGGAGGGAAGAAGAAGAGCTTCGTGTCCGCGCCGCGCCACCGGAGCTCCTCGTCAGGGTCGTCGCTGTCACCGTCGTTGCCGAAGGTAAAGAGCCGTGCCATGGGTTTAGCATATGTGGTTGTCGGCCGTCGAGCCGTCGATATGGTTGTCCGGCCATGGAGCCGCGTTGGTGTAGATGTTCGGCCGTCGTGCCGTCGATGTGGCTGTCCGGCCATCGAGCCGTTATATGTGTCTTATTGCAGGTGTGGGATTTGTGACCGTGCAGGGGAGGTGCTGTCCAAATTTTGAATTAATGTTATGTGTTTATTTTTTTTGCAGAGAAGACCCTATTGGAGCCGCGCTAGAGTTGACCCCGTTGCGGTTCTGCCTGCACGGCATCGCCTCGCCACTGCACCGACTCGCCACGGCCCCACTAGCCTGACTGCACCGCCACCTAAGGTATAACCTCTGTTTCCGTATCAGGGTCATAGGTCACGTCACCAAGTTAGGCGTCTCCCGTTCGAAAGAGATATGTTTGTCGGTATGCAGATCTTTGCATATCGAAAACCGTATCTGTTTCGAATTGTCCACGTTACTTGGACAGCCCGCGCATGCGTTGTTGGGGGCTAGTTTCCGTTTATGCGCTCCGATCGGAGGCTGAGTTTCGGCATCACCTCCCTGTTGTTCTCCGGAAACACGATCTCCCCTGTCGGGGCGTGTACCGGAGAACAGCGGGGAGTTGCTGCCGAAACTCCGTCTCCGATCGGAGCGCATAACGGAAACTAGCCCCAACAACGCATACGCGGGTGGGATTAGGACCTATCCTCACCTATTAGAGAGTAGGAGGCCGGTGTAGGTAAAATTGATTGTTATGTTTCTCGCTAATGTATATGTTAGAAGATGGATGATCGTGACTGGATGTACACGGGCCGCCCAAGTGATCGTGATTACACAGCTGAATGGATTGAGAAAACATATATGTTCTTGGAGCAAGCATTCGGCGAGGCTGCTAAAGGAGCGAGTCGGGTTCTGTGTCCCTGCAGTAGGTGTGCTAATCGGAAAAGGCAATGCAAGGATACCATGGGCAAGCACCTTGTCTTGTATGGGTTTACCCCGGACTATACCCGATGGGTCCACCATGGTGAAGCCCATCGAATGAGAGAGGAGGTGGTGAGAGCACGCGTCGAGGAGTTTGATGCCGATGCCGGGGTAGCAGACATGTTAGATGACTTTCATCAAGCACAGTTCGGTGATGGACGACGGATGAGGAGGAGGGCCGAGGAGGCCACTACGAAGGCGTTCTATGATATCTTTACTGCGCACGGCAACCCCTTCACGGCCACACAAAGATCTCTCAGTTAGACGCCGTTGGCCGTCTAATGGCGTTAAAGTCTCAGCTTAGCATGAGTCTCTCAGTTAGACGCTTGGGTAAGCTAAGTCGATGATTTCTTCCCTCACTAACTCGTGATTATAACACGTGGTCGTTCCTTCACTAACTCCGTTTCTTGCAGTCTCAGGCCCATGGTGGCGCGCCTTGCCCCATCTTCAAGGCATTTGCTATGGCGCACAAGGGCAAGGCGTCGTCCGACGTCTCGTACAACCCGGAGGACCCGCCCGAGGCGTACACCAACGCCAGCGTGCACAGCCGCCTCAGCGAGTACACGTCCGCGGCGAGGACGGTACATGGCAAGGACTACGATCCGAGCACCCAGGACCTTGACCCAGAGATCGTCATGAGGTTGGGCGGAGGAAAGAAGCATGGGCGGTACTGGATGGGCGACGGCGTCATCGACTCGGCCTCGACGCCCACTCTCTCCCAGCTGCGAGCACGGAGCACGGACGCAAAAGCGTGCCCATACGCCCACGGCCGCCGGCTTCCACGGCTTCGCATATGCCACACTCGAGGTAATTCCTATTGTTGTAAGCGGTCGATGGCGTTTCAATTATTCTAAGCGCACCTTTGCATTCGTTGCAGGCCGGGATGAAAGCGTAAAGGGGAGGAGGCGTTGGAGCGGCACCCAGCAGTACAGAGCCCGGCTCGAGGCCGAGAGGGCCGTGCGTGAGCAGACTGAGGCGAAGATGGCCCAGCTCATCACCTTCACAAAGCCTAGATGGGGGGCACGTTCGGGGATGGAGCTCCCACAACGATTCTTGGCTCCGGTTGTACCGCCTCGAGATTCAGCCTCGGCCTCGGCCTCCTCTCTTTGGGACTCCTGTAAGTATAAATGTGTATTGGTTTCATTCAAACTTTGGTCATCACACATACTAACCCGGTCTCTTTTTGTGCAGCCTCGGTCGGCGGGTTCGAACAACCCGGCTTGGCCTACGACGCTATCGCCACAGCCTTCACGAGGGGACGAGGTGGCCAGGTTGGCGGGGGTGGGCAGTGAGTTGGCTCTTGAGAGGTTTGTGAGTTGTCCCCGACCGTCGCTTCTATTTTCAATAATGCACTCGACCCTTATGAGATTTGGAGACTTGTGATGCACTTGAAACATTTGTGATCGGATTATGTCAATTTGTGATGTATGGTGATGTGATGTGATCGGATTTGATATATGTGATGTGGTTGTGCTATATGCGTTGTGGATGTGATTTATGTGATGTTTGATATATGTTGTGTATGTGATATATATACTTTGTGTGTCTTTGTGATTTAATGAAAAAACAAACTAAAAAAAAAATTATGGTCACTTTGCCGAAAGTGCAATGACCAAGGCACTCGGCAAAGTGACCATATTTGCCGAGTGCTATGGTCATGGCTCTCGGCAAATAATTTTAAAAAAATCAGAATTACCTCTTTGCCGAGTGCCAAGCGGGGGCACTCGGCAAAGGTTTTAAAAAAAATTAAATTCTTTGCCGAGTGCCCGGAGGAGGGCACTCGGCAAAGGGTTTTTAAAAAACCTGAATTTAGCCTTTGCCGAGTGCCCAGAGGCGAGGCACTCGGCAAAGAAATTTTCAAAAAAAAAATTTAATTCGTTGCCGAGTGCCCGCCCAGCAGGCACTCGGCAAAGCATTTTTTTTTTAAAAAAAAATTTAATTCTTTGCCGAGTGCCTCCTGGGAAGGCACTCGGCAAAGCCGCCGTGAAACGGCGCCACGCCGTTAACGGCTACTTTTCTTTTGCCGAGAGCCTCGTTGGGCACTCGGCAAAGCCTTTGCCAGTGCCCGACAAAAAGCTCTCGGCAAAGAGCCCGTTGCCGATGGAGGCTTTGCCGAGAGCTCTTCGCCGAGTGCTACACTCGGCAAAGCCTTTGCCGAGTGCATTTGGGTCTTTGCCGAGTGCTTGGGGCACTCGGCAAAGAACTGAATTCCTGTAGTGGGCGCCTAGGCCGAGTTGGTGGGATGGTGGAGGCGGTGGATTAGCTTGAGCAGCAGATAGGTGCCTTGTCTTCTTTGTCTTGCTCACATCTTGCCATGCTACGAGACATTGGGCGCCAGAAGCCGAATCTGAGTCTGTCCAAAGGAAAGCTCGTCGCCGGGCATCGATTGCCGTGGCCACCCCGGGAGGGAGCTGCATGGCCCCCATGGCATAGGTTGGCAAACCACTGAGGACGACATTGATAAGCACCACCCTTCCTGCGGTGCTTAGCGGGAGCGCCTTCCATCTTGCTAGGTACATGTCTACTCGGGCGATGAGGGGGGCGAGCGCTGATAGCGGCAGCTTGGTGTTGGATAGGGAGCCCAAGATAGGTTTACGGGATCTTTCCTTCTTTGCATTCAAGAGTGCTCAGGAAACTCACGAGATCATGCGGTGGGACACTCATGGGGGTGGCTGTGCTTTTGGCGAAGTTGATGACGAGCCCAGTAGCAGAAGCAAACCAGTTTAGGATATGCTTGAGGCTGACGACACCCTCCGCATCCGCATGAAGGATAATGATGGTGTCATCTGCGTATTGCAGGACTGGAGCAACCTCGTCATGGAGTGGATGTTTGATCCCTGCTTCGCTCTTGCTTAGCCATTGCAAGACATCGGCCACCAATGGGAAGAGGTACGGTGAGAGGGCATCACCTTGCCTGATGCCGCGTTGCCAGGTGATCCTGGGGCCGGGCACGCCGTTCACTAGCACTACGGATTTTGATGTGTTCCAACATTTCTAGATATTCCACATAACTAATATAGGTTACCACCATGGATAACTTCAGTTTAGTGTTTCGAAGAGGAGGAGGTGGGTTGTCCCAGAGCTGTTACACGAGCTGTGGGTGTCTAGGCCCAACGCCGCCCAGCAACTGCACCGTACGTTGAATGAAGCTCTTGTTTGGGCTCCTAGCTGCGCTGGCCTTGCTATGGAGTATACTTTCCATCATGGAAACATTTGGTACTTGTAGCCTCCGAATATATCTGTGTGTGTGTGCGCGCGCGCCTAATCAGTACTTCCATTCTACAGAGACATTTGCTGCCAAATTGTTATTATTCAACTAGACACATATTAAATACATTCGGAGATACAATGCAAAGGGACAGGGAATACTAACAGCACCAACAATATACCAGGGAAATACTACATGCAAATCTCTCTCATATCAATGGGTGCGCTTGAGTAGTCTCATGAGCGTTGTTATGATACCGATAAATCCACCAAAGGCGGAGGCAACTGCGACGATATACTTCCAGTTGTTGTAAAGAAACGTGTACACCTTGATCCACGGTCTCTTGTTCCTGTAATTCTGGATCTCTACCATGACGAGGTCATAGCAGCGTCCTTTGCGCAGGCTCTGCAGGCTGCTTAAGAAGTCGATTGTCTTCTTGTTGGTGAACCCTGATCCTTGCAGGATACCCCTGGTTCGCAGCTCATGCACGTCCTCCTCCCGATGCAACAACATGCAGAGTAGTTGGAGGTACGAGCAGACAGCAGAGTCTTCAAATTCCGCCTTGTAGAAAAAATCTGGAGTCGTGCATAGCTCGAGAGCCGCCATGTTGACGAGCCAGCTTGCCCGTACATAGTTGAGAGACAGTGGCGCCATGAAGATCTTGGCGAAGATGATCCAGTTCGGGTCGAGGCCTATGTCTGGGAGCTCCGTTGTTTTGTTGGCTGCGAGGGTGATGCCCATTTCGGCAAGCTCGACGGCACCAACTGAATATGATATTGATTCCATTTTCTCTAAATCTGAACGTGACACCATGGGTTCCCTCCTTCTTCTTTTTCCTACAGCGTAGAATCGGAGGAGGCCAAGGAGATGCGGTGCTTCATTGTAGTAGTCTTGGTCCCCGTCAACAGGAGGCAATTCACGGGCAGCCCGGTCTTGCAGGAAGCCATCTTCCCGCCATCTATTAATGAAACTCTTTATTTTCTGCAATGGCTCGGACGTGCACATGTTCATGACGGCGTCCACCACCTTCAAGGGAATCTGGTTCTCAAGCAGCATGATGTCATGATCGATGTCATTGTCGTTGGACTTGAAGAAATCGAGCAGGTCAGCATTCACCGGCGTCCTCGACCTGATAAGCATGTATATCACCAGGAAGCAGGCGTCAAAGAACATCATAGGTAGGAAGTCGTCATAGCCGAAACGACCTGCCATCCAATCCTTGTCGTAGAGGCCACGGGCATCAATTTTCACGGCGACAGAGACCACTGCGTCATACATGTCCTGGACGGCCGAGAGGCCAGAATTGTTGTTGACACATTTGTGCTTCTGGATGCAGTAGTGTGCAGCCACATGCTTCATTTTCTCTGCGTTCCGGAGGTGGTCTTGGCCGTGGTAGTAAGGGCCGATGGCCACGACCCTGGGCACAGTACACCAATCGTCGAGAGCCTGAATGCTTGGAGGGTACCTATGCATCTTCGTTTTCATCAGTTTGGCATCATCCTTGAACTCCTCCTTTCTTTCCTCGAACAGCTTCTCAGGGCTATTCAGATAGGTCTTCCTAGGATCTGCTGGATCATGATCCTGTGCGGCCGCAGCATAGTTGTTGTTGTAGTAGTTGTACTCAACCAGTTGCTGCTGCCCTCCGCTAGAGTAGTAGCTGCTACTGCTAGCAGGGACGACATACGGATACGGGTGGAGGTTACTGGAGGAACCAAATATGTCGGCGGCGATGGACGCATACTGCAAAGGGTGGCCGACGGCAGGAGCCCACACTTGAGCATCATCAGCTGGTGCTACTTCAGCGCTCCAGTTCTTCGCCAGCTGAAGCTCGTAAGGTCCGGCCCATGCAGCAGTGGGTTCCATATATGCGCTGCTAGCTAGGTCCAACCGCCAATTAAGCTGAATGCAATAAGAACTGCACAAAATAAAAGAATGTAGGAAATGGTGAAGAGTAGTGAAACATGTACATGCAAGAGAACGAAACTGCATGCTAGCTAGCTAGCATGCATGTAATCAGAATTGAACGTAATGTACTCATAGAGAATGAAGCATATATTCAGCCGGGTTAGTATGTAATAAGAGATCCAAATGCAGAAGAGAAAAGAGTACTTACAGTAGCGAGCAGGGCACAAGAAGCACAGCTTTAATTCTCGACGCTCCTCTTATAGAGCGTCAGTTCCTATTTTATTGCAGACGATTGTCATCTAACGTTCCCCAATTGCCTTACGACAACGTATATGCATGTAGTATACTTTAGCCTTGATGCATGCATGCACCTACCCGCACATGCATGGTTGGGGACAAGATTTACACCTACCACGAACCATATTGTATCGCCTGCCTGGAAGAGTCCTTTATTATAAGAGAAGCTTGAGGGTACCGAGATCAAGCCATGTTGCCCTAGTGTTTGCTTTGTCTCCCACACTACACCTCATTTTGTGTCGGTCCATCCCAGCGTCGCGATAAGTGCTGCCGCCCCCTCCGCGCACGGGCTGAGCTGTGGGCTGCGGCGGCTTTTTATCTTTTTCTATTATTACTAGCAAACGTGCTCGTATGTTACAACGAGAAAAAACTATCAAATATTCATGGAAAACAACGAGAGAAATGGTACATATCTATTTAACTTTTACTATTTTTATAAACTTCAAATCCTATAAAACAGTTTTATGATGATCATAACATATATACATATTATATATAAGCTAATGTTGTACAATGCCTTATTAAGTCTCTTCCAATCTAAAATACAATGTGTTGGGATGTGCCTTTCTTGAACAGGAGATCTAGGGCGGAGGTTCCAGGGACCTCCGGCTCTAGACCTTAAGCAGGACATGGAAATGAATAAGGATGGTGAAATAATCAATGCTCTCAATTAATTCTCAACAACCTTTTACATGGGGTGAAGAGCCCTCTTTATAGAGGACTCTCACACCCCAGAATGACCGATTTACAGACTCGTCATAAAACCCTAAAAGAATATTCCAGAGATATTCCTCCCTTGAGGATCTTAGTTAGGGGCATTGTCGTGCCTCCCGGCCTTGCTCTCGTGGGCGGGGCTGATTTGGCTACAGCGGCCCAATCATCACCGTCGCCCTGCTTACATACTTTGGAGGACCTTCGTCCACGCCGCTTGAGTTGATTTCCGCCTGCTTTCTCAGGACCTCTGCCTCTCGGTGTGTTCGCCTTTGGGGTCGATGTTGTGAACCAAGCCTGCCGTCCCCTGTTGAACTTTTCGCCTCAATCTTGGGACGGAGGCGGAGGTTCCGGGGATCCATTTCCTGCAAAAACAACGCCCCGCAAAATGACAATTTCTAGATTAGCGAGAGGAGGGACATCACCTATGAGATCGGTCACTCTGGTATGACCATAATGTCTATGAGAAAGCGTAAAAACCGATTCGGTAAAGTCTATGAGAAAGCGGTAAATCCAACGCTGCTCGGCAAATGAGCGTGCGGTCGGCTAACTTTGAGCTATTCGGCAAGTGTATGTGCAATTGACTCGGGTGATTCGGCAAGCATTGGTGCGGTCGGCTATCTTTGTAGACAGTGGCTCCATTCGGGAAGCAAAAGGTGGCGAGCAAAAAGCCGAATAGAAGGAGAAAAGCGTGATGATCAAGGACTCCGAGGAGAATTATAGCAAGAGTCTCGCCATACTTTTGAGTTACCTTTAACATATTGTGTACGTCGTAATCTCTTAGGATTCATGTTATGTCCAGTGGTATAAATATAGACCCTCGACCATTGTAAAGGATATTCACAATCAAATCAATACAACCGCCCCGTGCCACGTTTTCGAGTCCTTTTGTCGTGTCGCCGAAGTTCTTCGAGAGGAGCCATCGATCCCGACCTCCGTAAGTTCCGCAACCTTGCTATCATGTCTAGTATCATGCGGTGGATTTAGATCTTGATGCAAGTAGTCTTGTTCGTCTCGATGGGATGGCCGCGGCGGCAGCGCCTACTTGATGATCAAGAAGTCTTTGCTTATGCTTTGTCTATCTCGACTAGATGGCCGCGGCGGCAAAGCGCCCGCTTGATAGCTTAGCGAGGCAAGATAGTTATCGATTCTTGGTTAGATCGTGAGTCGCGGCGGCAGCTAGGATCCGCTCAAGGATTAGTTATCGGCTCTATTAGATTTGGCAAGATCTAGTAGATTCATTAAGTTATCATGTGTTGCATGACTTTAATATTTTAGTTATTTGTAACACTCTTTTGCCCAATCTAGATTTGATCGGTTTCGCTTCTTATTTTATAGATCTATTTGCTCTCTAACGATCTTTACTCTTATATTGTCATGATAAATAGATCGTATGCTTACATAGCCGAATTGGATCAATCTAGATTGTTACATGTTGCGGGTTCTTGCATGTTAGAAACAATTAGACTTTGATAGGATCGGGTATCGCGGCGGCAGATGCATGCCTGTCTTTGATTAGTTTAGTCGTGATAATTTGTATGTTCCTTCTTCATGGACCCGAGTCGGCCGTATTGCCGAGCTTGGTTATGCTTCAATTCATAGTTAACTATTCACTTGTTCAAACATGTCTTCTTACGCATGCATGTTCGGTAATCAATACGCTACGTGTTTCACCTTCATATTAGCCGAATGAATCGTATGCATGATTGGCGCATGCCTTCTATAGCCGTATGTCGCCGTAAGTGGCTTCAGGGCCGTATATACGGAACTGCTCGGGTCTCATCCGACACGTTCCGATTTTGTATTTAACAGATTTTTTGTCCCTTGTCGGGCCAGTCAAACCGACCGGCACGCTTCCGATCTCCAAACCGGCGGGCCGTCCGATTGAAGTCACGCGGGCTTGTCGGTGCTTGGCGTGGTGCAGATTTTGTGCCAACACACTTTTTGGCACGCCCGGTGGGACAATCTCCCGATTCAAGATGTCGGACGTTAATAACAATCATGTTTCGATGTGACGCTGGATGAATTGCCGCACCAATTGAGAGCAACAAGTGGAGCAAGCATGCGAGCAATACAAGCATAAATGCTTAATGTCTTTCTCCAAGAACAAGAGCAACAAGGTTTTTCGAAGGCCATTGCCAAGAGTTCTTCTTGCACATCAAACCGATTGCTCAAGAGGAAGAAGCTCAAAAGGTATCGATTTGGTCCATAAAGCCTTGGCGTATACCATCGTGAACCACAACACGGCCTTTCTAAATACTTTCCGAGTAATCATGGCTAATACTTTCGCCAACAGTCGATAAGTATTTTGAAGATGGTGTGGGACCAATTGTGGACCAGTGCTTTTCAATATTCCAAAATATCAAGAGAAGCAACCTGAAGATACAGGAACATCCGGGATTAACAAAGATGAAGTAGAGACTCATGAAAAGCAACCACCTCCTACTTATGGCCAAGTGACGTTTGGCACTACCGAAAGAGTACCGCACCGCATACAAGATATCTCCAAAGATCAAACAAAGTTACAAAGGAACATGTATGGGGATGGATACCATGAGTTCACCGACTATACCGCTTCTAGATGCTCTACCGAATCCGGGATATAGAAGTGCAAAGCAGAATACCATCCGGAGGACAAGCACGTGGAACTCCGAAGACGACATTGACATAATCATGCAAAGGATGGCTGATATGATGCAACATCAGTTCGGCCTAAAGCCAAAGAATCAATCCTATTCATACAAGTCTCAAGCTGCACCTAGAATGGTATAACAGGTTGCACTACCAAAGAAGGGTGAAGCCACCAACGGACTTAACCAAATTTTTCTGGTCAAGATGATACAAGTACCACAGAGCATATTAGCCGCCGATACCGATACAAATTTTGGGGAGGCGCCCACGCACGAAGCTTGAGGATTCGGTATTTTCCATTGTCTCTCACAGCCCAAATTTTCACCTGGTTTACTTCTCTACCACTGATTCTATTGGTACTTGGGCGTAACTTGAACAGAAGTTTCATGCTTATTTCTTCACCGAACTATCGAAAAGAAGCCGGGTAGACCTTACCAGCTTTAAGGCGTAAAGCTAATGAGACACCACAAGAATATCTTCGCAGATTCAGAGAAACTAAGAGTCTTTGCTTCTCGCTGAATTTACTGCACGATCGCTTGCCCGGAATAGCAATATAGTGGATGCCGCCGAATGTCGTGGGAGAAGCTATTCGGCATGGAATTTGATGATCTCGGCCAACTCGCCGAGAGATTAGCCGTCATGAGTAATCGTGCTCGTGGTTTCGTAAGGGATAACCGCTATCGAAGGGTAATGTTGCTAGTGAGATGTATCGAGTTTCCCGGAAGAAGCAACCGAGTACGAGGATGAAGATGAAATAGTGCAGAAATGAAGTTGACTTGGGATAAAGAGCCTACCCAAGTAAGTCGGCGGTGGCTGAAACAACAAAAGGGGACTTACGATTTTGATGTCTCCAAATCGATAAGCTTTTTGATCTGTTGGTGAGGGAAGGACGCATCAAGCCGCCGAGGGACATCCCATGCTACGCCCCGAAGGGGTGAAAGACAAGAGATATTGTGGTTATCATAATACTAATTCTCACTCCATCAATGATTGCCGAAAGTGTTCAGAGTTCGGATTCGTAAGGCAATTCAAGAGGGGCATCTGAAATTTGATGGCAAGATGAAGATTGATGGCAAACCTTTCCCTCGTAACATGATTTCTTTCTCCGTCGGAATGGTTTCTCGCAGATGACCCTAAAAGCAAGGGAAAAATGAAAGTGTTGACATCGAAAAGAGCTAAGAAAAGTGGCAATCAGAGACCCCAACCGATGACATCGCTGAAGAGTTAAAGAGAAAGTTCGTTTTCAAAAAATAGCCGAACCGAGAAAGGTGAAACGCCCGCACTAAGGGTGACATCACGAATCTTGCTGAATAAATGGCGAGGCAAAGAAGAGCAAGAATATTATGAAGAACAAAAGTTCTTAGAAGAACGGTGGAGATATGAAGAAGAAATGTACCACCGAGAACAAGAAGAACACATGAGGGAACTAGAACAGCCTCATTGGGGTTGTTCATTCTTTAAGCATTGTTGGAATGAAGGCTTGAAGTCGCCGCTAGAAACAATTGCCCGTAATGCAAGTGATCAAGATATGGCTACAGTGCGCCTCGAAGTCAACCGACCACCACCCATGAAAGACTTGGAGTTCAATTTCCCGAGGACGATCGGGCGTATAAAATTAAATAACTTTGATCATCGAGGAAGAGATTCATGGATCAGCATTGGGTTCATCCCGAAGAGTACGATGAGGAAGGAAATACTCATGGATATAGATGGCAAAAAGGGCAATGGTGCCCACCGTGGTTGAGGAAAAGTCGAAGAGGAGAGTGCAGCGATTAAGAAACAAAGAGTCGGAACAAAGTCGCCGCAGTAAGAAAAGAAGGAATGGCGCCCAAAGAAGAAATCCGATGAGAAGGGTCCTTCGGGTGATGCATGCATGGCTTTCTTCCTCCCATCGTAATTCATAGCTCCCCGACAATCAAGAAGTACAAGAGGAGATTTACTCGATTTTGATGAAAGTGAGTTTCGTGGATCTAATGGCTCAGCCTTATACTAACACGACAAGCAACTTTTGACAAGCCGGCCAAACATCGCCACTTGAAACCGCTTTTACGTGAAAGGATACGCCAATGGGAAGCCTCGACCAAGATGTTTGTTGATGGAGGAGCCGCTATCAATATAATGCCATATTCCACGTTTAGAAAGCTCGGGATGACGGATGAAGATTTGCTTAAAACCGACATGATCCTTAGAGACTTTGTCGGGCAATCCTTCCGACACTCGAGGAGCCGTGCATGTTGAGTTGATGATTGGGTCTAAAAACCCCGATCACTACGTTCTTCGTCATTGACGGCAAGGGGGCATACAGTTTGCTTCTTGGGAGAGACCGGATTCATGCTAATTGCTGTATTCCTTCAACTATGCACCAAATCCTTATTCAATGGATAGGGGATGACGTGGAGATCATACATGCCGATGATTCGGTAAGTGTGGGTCGCTTCGAGCCAGCTTATTGGGAATATGATGGTGTTGATTGTTTTTTCCGCAAAGTATGGAAAGAAGGTCCCCGTTAATGTATTCAACAAGGATCAACAAACCGATCCAAGCAAATGGGCTCGAAAAAGAATTTTTGATGGGTAACCCAATCGATGGCAACAAAGGAAAGTTGGGACACGGTTTTATGTCGGCCGACAAATTAGAAGAGATAAATGTTGGCGATGAGTCCAAATCAAGGCCGATGTACATTAGTGCAAATTTGAGTCCGTAATGTAGAGGGCAATTAGTAAATCTTTTGAAGGAGTTTAAAGATTGCTTTGCTTGGGATTATACAGAGATGCCCGGACTAGATCGTTCTATTGTTGAGCATCGATTACCTATTAAGTCGGGTATCGACCCTATAAACAACCTCCGAGGAAGATCTATAAAGAAGAGGTACCGGCCGATGTGAAGAAGGAAATTGAAAGGTTATTGGAAGCAAACTTCATTCGGCCGCAGTGTACGCAGATTGATTTCGAATATAGTTCCTGTTTACAAGAAGAATGGGAAGATGAGAGTTTGTATAGACTTCAGAGATCTTAACAAGGCCACTCCAATGGATGGGTATCCGATGCCAATTGCCGATTTGTTAGTAGACGCAGCAACCGGGTATGAAGTCATTAGTTTTATGGATGGTAATGTGGCTATAATCGATCTTCATGGCAATAGAAGATATTTCAAAAACGGCTTTTAGATGCCCCCGCCACATTGGTTTATTTGAATGGATTGTAATGACGTTTTGATTGAAGAATGCCGGTGCAACTTATCAAAGAGCCATGAATTACATATTTCATGAGTTGATCGGCAAAATTGTGGAGATCTACATTGATGATGTAGTAGTCAAATCTAAAGACTATGAGAAACATTTAGCCGATCTAAGAAGAACTTTGGAATGCACTAGAAAACATGGTTTGAAGATGAATCCAAACAAATGTGCTTTTGAGTGTCACCGGTGAGTTCTTGGGATTCCTTATTCATAAAGGAGGAATTGAAGTTGGAAAGAAGAGCATGGAGGCAATAGATAAAGTTGTTCCCCCAACTAATCTCACGTAATTACAGCCCCCGCCGGCAAGATCAATTTCGTAAGAAGGTTCATTTCCAATTTATCGAAAAAGAATCTTGCCCTTTTCTCCATTATTAAAGCTCAAGAGGAATCAAGAATTTGTATGGGGTGACGTGCAACAAAAGGCTTTTGATGAAATTAAAGAATACATGAAGGCACCACCAGTTTTGGTACCTCCACAACTTAACAAGCCTTTCAAGTTTATGCGTGGCGGCCGATACCCTAACGATAGGATCGGCCCTCATGCAAGAGTATGAAGGGAAGGAGCGAGTCATAGCTTATCTTAGCCGAAAGTTGTTAGACCCAGAGACAAGATATTCGGCTATGGAAAAATTGTGCTTATGTGTGTATTACTCATGTACTAAGCTTCGCATTATTTATTAAAAGCTGAATGCGTGATTATTTCAAGTCATGATGTGATCAAGCATATGTTGTCAATGCCAATTTTGAATGGAAGAATTGGCAAATGGATTTTGGCTTTGTCGGAATTTGATTTAAAATATTTAATCGGCAAAAAAAAGTTGAAGGGTCAAATTATTGCTGATTTTATTACGCAACATCATGACCTTAGCACCAAAGATAGTAGGCATTGTACCTTGACTTTATTTTTCGATGGTTCATCCCCGCAAAGAAAGGTGGGGGCGCTGGCATTCTATTAGTTTCTCCACGGGAATAACTTTTGAGTATGCTATTCCCATTGAATTTCATGTGACTAACAATCAAGCGTAGTATGAAGCATTGCTTAGAGGGCTTCGGCTTCTTGTAGAGATAAAAGCCGCCGCCGTTGAAATCTTTGGAGACTCGAAATGTGTGATCAACCAGCTTGATTGGCCAATATGAGTGCAAGAATGACGCGCTAAGAGAATACTATGAGGAATGTCGGGAACTTTTAAAAAGCTTTCTCGGGTAGCAACCTTGCATCATATCCCTAGGGGGCACAATGAAGAAGCAAATAGATTGGCACAAGTCGCTTCTCGATATCGTGAGAATCAAGAAGTCTTCACTATAGGAGAGAATATTCCGATGCTGAACAGTGTGGTTGGCGATTGGAGGCATGAAATCATCGAATATCTAAAGGATCCATCGCAGAAGGTTACCCGAAAGCTCGTGTACAAAGCCCTTAAGTTCGTCCTTCTCAATGATCACTTGTATTACAAATCTATAGATGGAGTATTGCTCAAGTGTCTAAGCCAAGAAGAGGCCGTAAGGGTGATGTATGAAGTGCATGAAGGATTATGTGGTGCACATCAATCGCCTTACCGAATGAAATGGATAATTCGGAGAACCGGTTATTTTTGGCCAACTATGCCGGAAGATTGCTTTGATTATTATAAAGGGTGTCATGATTGTCAAAAAATTTGGCAATATTCAAAAGGCTCCAAAGATTCGTTATGAACCCAATTATCAAGCCTTGGCCATTTAGAGGATGGGGCATAGATTTAATTGGTCGATACATCCTCCTTCTAGCAAAGGACATAAGTTTGTGCTCTTGGCCACGGATTATTTTACCAAGTGGGTCGAAGCTATTCCTTTGAAGAAAGTTACATCGTAAAAATATGATCAGTTTTGTTAAAGAGCATATAATTTATAGGTTTGGGATCCCTCAAACTATAACAACCGATCAAGGAACCCGTTTTTTACTTCTTCGAATTTTGCGACTTTGCCGAAGACATGGGGATCAAGTCGTATAATTCTTTCTCCTTATTATGCACAAGCCAATGGGCAAGCGTAAGCATCCAATAAGATTATGATCAAGATTATTCAAAAGAAGATTGATGAGAAACCGAAGAGATGGCATTTGGTTCTCAATGAAGCATTGTGGGCTTATCGGATGGCTTGTCATGGGTCAACTCGAACATCTCCTTATGAATTGGTTTACGGGCATCATGCTGTCTTACCATGGGAATTGCAATCGGGTTCAAGAAGAGTTATGTTGCAAAAAAGATTTGGAAAAAGAAGATTATACAAATTTGATGATAGATGAATTGAAGATTTACATTTCATTCGTCTCAAGGCATTGGAAAATATTGAGAAGAATAAAATACGTGTTGCCCGATATTATAACAAGAAAGTTAGAGAAAAGCAATTTTTGAAGGTGACCTGGTTTGGAAAACTATATCGCCGATTGATCGAAAGACGTGACATTCGGCAAGTGGTCTCCAAATTGGGAAGGGCCCTTTCGGTAGAAAGATGCGTGCCCGGCAATGCATATATTTTGAAGACTTTGTTTGGGGAAGAATTTACCAGAGCTATCAACGGACGATATCTAAAAAAATATTACCCCAAAGATCGGGTTGGTTCAGAAGAGAATTTGAATCAAACAAAGCCGATGAGATAACATCGCCTTTAGTGAAAAAAAAAATATGAAGTTGGTAAATAGCCGATACGATTCGTGTCGCCTTCAGTTAAAAAATATAACCGAATGATCTTATGTTGACCTCAACATTCTCGACCGGGTTGGTTTATCGGGAAAAGAGAAAGATGAAATCCCGAATGATACCGCCGCTGACTCGTCAAATCATTTGTGGCGTAAGACTAAGATCTAATCGACTAAAGTGATGTCACCGCATTCGGGAAAATCACTCAAGAACCGCTTCGAATCAAAGAGGACATCAAGACATTCATTTGGCAATCAACACAAGATCATAAACAAGACACATTCTCGTAAGATGATTTCATTATTCACAGATCAATCCCTAGTTACAAACTACTCCCCCGAACAACTTATTAAGAACAGATTGGGGATTGGTGGATTCGGCAAGGGCAAAGAGCATGGTCCCCCGTAGAGCTCCACCGCTGCTCCTCGATGTCCTCCACCTCGTGAGGATGACCTTCTCGCAAATCCAACGGCCCGAACAGAATAGTCCTCATTGGTGCGAGAGGACATCGCCGCCAAAGCCGAGGGACACGCCAAGGTGGACACCTTGGATGACGGCCCGATCAACACGGCCATCCATGGCATCCAGGCGTGCCTCGTGAGTTTCTCCCCCGGGCATTCACCTTGTCACCGCCCCGGTTGCCGCCGCCTTCAACCGATCGTTTCTCCGCAGAGAGTGCCGAAAGATGAAAAGTTAATCAAGACAAATAAGAGGATTGAGAGAAAAGGAAATCTATGTGAGGATGCCGAACCAGTGATGGCGTCGCAGAATCGCTTGCGCCGATCCTCCCATTCGGCTTGCGCAATGCCGAATCGCTTGGAGACGCCGCCTAGCTCGGTCCCGGGCTTCATCCCTTTCCTTGCGGAACCGAGCGCCTCTTCATGAATGTACAAAGGGTCCTCGCGCCCGGTTCGCCGGACCCCAAGGGTTGGCATTGTATGAGTTGTCGGACTCGTAAGAGCTCGACGAACTCGAGGAGCCGGAGATGGGGACCGGCTGGTCTGAGGTTCCCTGCTGAGTTACCACCATTGGGGGGGGAAGAAGGTGAGATTGGGTTGATGATGACCCTCGCCCTAAGAAGATGAAAAAAAAAACCAAGGGGGGGGAGATGAACAAAGGAGCAAGAACACGCAAAGGCGGCAGATTAATCTTACCCATGGCGTTGCCGACGCCGCGCCTCCCTCCCTCCGGCCTCCTCCCTCGCCAGACGTTTCCCATGGTCACCGGCGCCGACATTGGTGATTTGGAGGTGGGGTTTTCTTCCTAAGGGTTTCGGCGAGAAAATGAGAAGATGATGATGAATGCTAACCGGCGATGGTGGTGGAAGCCGGAAGAGGGCTTTATTTATAGGCCAAAATGGAGTTCGTGGCGCACGACTCTGAGTATACCAAACGACAAAGTAGGGTTTACTTTCTTTTGGGCCGCACGGATCGGGCCAAGCTCGGCTAAATCGAAAGCGACGGTTCAGAGGAATCGACTAATCTTCCGATCGGGAAATCCGAATGATGGCCGTATGTCTATTCGGGAAGCTTAAGAACATTCGGCTATGTCATCAATCGACAAGAATGGAAAAGACCAAAGCACAACAAGGAATACAATTGTTTAAAAATCACAAGTGTGTTACAAGCCGAATGTTTTACTCATTTAAGAACAGTTTGATTGCGTCTATGATATCATCCCTAATTCGGCCGACTTCTTCTAGCACCTTCTTGTCATCGCCCCTCGAACTCGGATTCTAGTAAGCCTGGTTTTGATCCGGCCGATGCTCCTTGATGACAGATGATATCTTTGTTTTGGCCGCATCTATAGAGTTCGGCAAGGTGGCAATTTTATCTTTGTGAGATTGGATTCTCACATTCAATTGAGCCAATTGAGCTTCCAACCTGGCCTTTTCCTCCTCCATGGCTACCAGTTCAGGTTCCAGAGTTACCAAAGACTGCTTAGCAGCCTGGATCCGAGAGTGCAATTCTTTAACTTGATGCTTTTTTGGTCGATTATCATTTTGCAGAGCGGCTCTAGAGGCTATATTCCTGTTTGCTCTCCTGACCTTGCCAAGGTGATCATCAAGATGAGTTGCAGATTCTAGAGAGACCTTGAGAGTTGGAGGGATGTCTTGGTCAATAAGCTCAACCAGTTCTCTTATCTGGTCTGCATCTTGAACAAGAGCATTTATATCTTTGGCCAAGAAGAGGGATATCTCCTTTAGCCGAGCTTGGTTCTCTTGGCCGATAACCTCTGGCCGAGAAGTAGCCTCTTCACCACCCTCATTAATGTACTCTTCAATGGTGAAAGAGTAGCCGACAGTCGGCTTAGCATCATCCTTTAAGAAGGAGAACCATTAGCCGATTGATCAGAATTATTTGAGAGATCAATAAAATAAAGTATTACCTTTTGTGCGTAAGCTTTCTTCAAGTTGATTCCTGTCCCGGCTTGATTGAGGGCTTAGCTGAATGCCCAGAGAAGATGAACTTGAAGCCCGATGAGGGGAAGATCCTTCCGCTATGTCATCCAAGATATCATCCGAAAATAAGTAATGAGATGCAAAGTGCAAAGAGATAAACCTTGGCGTAAGAAAGAAGAGAAAATGTGTAGAAAACATTATTACCAATATGACCAATAGCCTTGTGAATTTCTGCACTATCAATAGAAGCATGAGGAGGAGATTCTTCGCCATTTTATCCTAGGGAATGATCCGCTTCGAGTATCAAGTGGCAAAATCAGTTCATTTGGTGTAAAAAAGGGGAACAATCGTTAAGAAGGTAATCACCTGTATGGCCAGTGGACTCTTGAATTTCTGCATCCTCCTTCTTGAGTTTTCAACATCTTTCAGAGCCCGAGAAGATGTTTTAGTAATTCTCAACACATTGGCTGATTTTGAAGGCCCGACTGTGGGTGAAGGAAAACATATAATAGGTAAAATAAGCCCCATCATGGTTCGTAACAAAAACCGAACAAGAGTATACCTTGGGAGAGAGCTTAGCTTTCTTGGATCTTGTTCTTCCGGGCACATTAACATCTTTGCTTGATCCAAGAATAGCTTTCCTCTTGCCTTCTCCTTTCGAAGAAGCCGCACCTGCAGCTACCGGTGTTTTCATGAGGGTTGCCAGGATGGAGCATTAAAACCTAAGGCAGTGGATGGGTCCAAATTTTGGTAATATTGGACTACTTGTGAAGGAGGGGTAGGCTCAGGATCCCGCAAAAGACAAGACAATACTGAAATTAAAAACAAAATCAAAAAAAAAGAGGTAACTGTGAGTATGAAGAAAGTTACCTCACCGTCGAATCAAATTGAGCATACAAATCTTGACACAAAGGGTGCAATCGGCATGTTAAAAATATGAGCACGCCATTCTTGCCACCAAGAGGAAAACAAAGGATGGGCAGCTTCTATTAATCCCAAAGGTAAGGGCATGAATTCTCGCAGATCCCATCCAAGCTCAAAACCCCCTTTTGGCCTCCATTTCATCTCCTATTCTCTCTCGGGCCTTATGATGGTTGAGAAAAAAACAGTCTTGGGGGCAGTTGCCCACAGCCCAATTGCCCGGCAAACATGTTTGGGTTATAAAATTCATAGGAAGGATTCAAAGAACCTCCCATGATGAAACTCGCTGGCAAGACATGTGGCTTAATGAAAGAATTGAAGATCTTTGTAGCAACCCCCTGTCGAAAGCAGCCGGGCTCATAGCTGAATTTGCAAGGCGAGTCAAAGTGTCACTTTTCTATAAGGGAGCCATATCACATGATTGAAGCCCTTAAAGAATAGCTTGAATAGATGGCCAAGATCTATATCAATGGTGATGGCAGCCGCCGCTTCTCCATAAGTTTGACAGCTTTCTCTTTCATTTGGCCATCCTCATCATCATTGATGTAAGGAAAACCCAAAGTGTTAAGGTCCACTGAGACTATCCGGTGCATGTACAATTGTAGCCACATCCGCACAAACCACCGGGGACCATTCACACAATGAATTTCCCCATGTTGACGATTCGAACAATGATCCGATGCATCATGTGATAGACAGCCCCGTAAGATATTTGCCCAGAGGAATTAAAGTTCCCGCAGCCAGCTCCTCGGCCATTACCATGTGATTGAGAGTTGGCTCATTGATTTGCCACAAAAGATGAATCTGCATAGCCACATGTTTAAAAAGGCCTTATATTCTTTGTCGGCCACAAAGACCAGTTGACATATATGTTTGGATGTACTTGGTCCATCCACTTCCAGATTTGACCGCCTTTCCGGGTTGCTATTGTGCTTATATTTGGAAGGATATACGGCTCGTCACATTAAGGCCGGTCATCATGAATATATCAGCCCAAAGTAAAAGACATTGGGCCATGACCAAAAATGAAAGCATTGGTAGCATCGACCGAAGTGGGAAGTCGCTATCGAAGAGAATCATTCCGAGGTGTTCCCGAAAGGGATAACTCTAAGCAAAGGCCGGATATCCCGGGAGTCCCAAAGGATCGCTACTCTTGTTCAAGATCCTTTGGTACCACCGCCGCCATCCAAAGATCGGAGGGAAGGGCCAGGTTTTGAAAGTGCTTGGCCATCTGTTTGGAGGAGCAATTCCAGATTTGAAGGGGATCCTCAAGTTTCTTTCTCCACAAATTCGATTGGGTTGGAATCTCCCATCGGACCCAAAAAGTACGAATCAGGATTGGGAGCATAAGGGATCAAAAATCCGTCCTTGTACTCCTTCAAAAAAGATAATACGGCCGAAAAGAGAATCGGGAGAGATGAAAGATCAAAGAAAAAATTTGCCGAATACATGAAAGGAATCAAAAATACCTCTCGAACTCCATCAAGGGTCGCCATTGGGGATTAAAAGTAGGCTCGAATCTAGAACGAAGAAGAATCAGATTTTGAGTGGCGGCTACGGAGTTGAAAAAGTGTTGACCTAAATGAGAAAAGAGTTCAGTGTTCAATTCCTCGAATAAAATTACTTTTATCCCGAAATTGAGGGGGCATGTGTTAACACCGGATTTTGGTAAAAACCAATGACAGTGGACCGATTCGGTAAAGTCTATGAGAAAGCGTAAATCCAACGCTGCTCGGCAAATGAGCGTGCGGTCGGCTAACTTTGAGCTATTCGGCAAGTGTATGTGCAATTGACTCGGGTGATTCGGCAAGCATTGGTGCGGTCGGCTATCTTTGTAGACAAAGTGGCTCCATTCGGGAAGCAAAAGGTGGCGAGCAAAAAGCCGAATAGAAGGAGAGAAAAGCGTGATGATCAAGGACTCGAGGAGAATTATAGCAAGAGTCTCGCCATACTTTTGAGTTACCTTTAACATATTGTGTACGTCGTAATCTCTTAGGATTCATGTTATGTCCAGGGTATAAATATAGACCCTCGACCATTGTAAAGGAATATTCACAATCAAATCAATACAACCGCCCCGTGCCACGTTTTTCGAGTCCTTTTTTTGTCGTGTCGCCGAAGTTCTTCGAGAGGAGCCATCGATCCGTCGACCTCCGTGAAGTTCCAAAGCAACCTTGCTATCATGTCTAGTATCATGCGGTGGATTTAGATCTTGATGCAAGTAGTCTTGTTCGCCTCGATGGGATGGCCGTGCGGCAAGCGCCTACTTGATGATCAAGAAGTCTTTGCTTATGCTTTGTCTATCTCGACTAGATGGCCGCGGCGGCAAAGGCCCCGCTTGATAGCTTAGCGAGGCAAGATAGTTATCGATTCTTGGTTAGATCGTGAGTCGTGCGGCAGGCTAGGATCCGCTCAAGGATTAGTTATCGGCTCTATTAGATTTGGCAAGATCTAGTAGATTCATTAAGTTATCATGTGTTGCATGACTTTAATATTTTAGTTATTTGTAACGCTCTTTTGCCCAATCTAGATTTGATCGGTTTTCGCTTCTTATTTTATAGATCTATTTGCTCTCTAACGATCTTTACTCTTATATTGTCATGATAAATAGATCGTATGCTTACATAGCCGAATTAGATCAATCTGGATTGTTACATGTTGCGGGTTCTTGCATGTTAGAAACAATTAGACTTTGATAGGATCGGGTATCGTGCGGCAGATGCAGGTCTTTGATTAGTTTAGTCGTGATAATTTGTACGTTCCTTCTTCATGGACCCCGAGTCGGCCGTATTGCCGAGCTTGGTTATGCTTCAATTCATAGTTAACTATTCACTTGTTCAAACATGTCTTCTTACGCATGCATGTTCGGTAATCAATACGCTACTTGTTTCACCTTCATATTAGCCGAATGAATCGTATGCATGATTGGCGCATGCCTTCTATAGCTGTATGTCGCCGTAAGTGGCTTCGGGGCCGTATATACGGAACTGCCCGGTCTCATCCGACACGCCCGATTTTGTATTTAACATTTTTTTGTCCCTTGTCGGGCCAGTCAAACCGACCGGCACGCTTCCCGGATCTCCAAACCGTGCGGCCGTCCGATTTTGCTGTGTGCTTGGCGCAGGGTGCAGATTTTGTGCCAACATCATGATAAGGCGAAGCTTCCCGGTGTGGAGACCATTCGCATTCCTGAAAAAGGTCAAGGGATTGTTTTTAGGGATTTCTTCACCTGTGCCCTTCACTTTATTCTGTCTACATTCCCTCACGACGTGCTAGAGGAGTTCAACATGTAGATTCATCAGTTGACTCCAAACGGGGTTGCAGCCTTAGCATGTTTGCTTGGGCATGCGAGTCGTATGGCGCAGCTCCGGACATTTATTTTTTCTGCTCCTTCTATGAGCTTCAGAAATAGCCGAAGAAGGATGAGTATGGTTTGTTCCACCAATACGGCAGTTGCTCCTTTCCTAAGCGCAGGCAGGCGGAGCCTTGGCTTAAGTTGTCTTTCTGCCAGAAGAACAAGTGGGACAAGGATTGGACATTATACTGGTTCTACGTCTGCAACCCTGGGTATGCTGCAAGGAGCCTGATGGCAAGAAGGTCACACGCTATCCCTTCACATCTGTGATGACATGTTGGAGCCCCGCACCTCCATTGCCCCTCACTTAAAGATTATGTTCAGCTCAAGCTGCATGCAACAGGGCCTTCGCCATGGCCTGCCATTACTCGAGGTCATGACTTGGTGGAAGAATTTGTAGCAGCCAATTACTGGCCTCTGGCGAAGGAGAAGCCTTCGTTCACCTTCAAGGACATCTAGGTCCCTATTTTTGGTGGGGTTGAGGGGATGTCGTATCCCTGCTTTGGTGTCAAGCTTCTCAAGGGAAAGAACAAGGAGACCTTTCTGCTTGATGTGGAGATGAAGGCTTGGGATATCCTTGGTGAGATCCGTGACAAGGAGTATCTTGCCCACCTTAAGGATGCTAGGAACATGCCCTAGTTAAACTGGGTTTTGGAAGAGTATGGGATCAAAACATGATAACCATATGGTGCCGCCGAAGGCTCTCCGGTCCATTGAGAAGGAGGAGAGAGAGGAGAAGGAAAGAGAGAAGGAGAAGGATCCTGCTGAGGCTTGAGTTGTTGTGCAAAAAAGGCGTGGTGCTCCTGGTGCTGCTGCCCTAGAGCGTAAGAGGAGGACTCGCTCGACCGTAGCTCCGGCGGCCAGTCTAGAGGAGCCCGCGGCTACCTCCGTGGCGAGTGCTGAAGAAGAGGTCACTGACTCGCCCGCTTCATCGCTCTATCCAGGAGGTGGGGGTTCATAGCCCCCCTGGTTGTCCATACTGCGGCCTTAGAGACCTCCGGCATCGTTCACTCTGTGGCCCCTTTGCCCAGTTTGTTTGGCGCTGACTTCGAAGGTTCCACTCCGTCTGTGCATGTCGATACCGACTATGAGGTGGTTGTTTCTCCGCAGCATGCCGGTGGTGCTCCAAGCCACCATTCTGAGGTGGCTTTGCAAACTGCTAGCCATGGTGACCCGATTGTTCCACCTTCGCCTGTGGCTCTGGAGCCTTTGCCTCCTGTTGCTGGTGTAGCTTTAGATGTGCAGATGGGGGCCTTTGCTCTTCATAAGATGCAGCTTCATTGTTTGTTTTACATCTATTTCTTCCTTTTTGGTATTTTCTGATGTTTCTCAATTGGTCTTGCTCGAGTTATAGAGCAATAGGAGGGCGTTGATGCTGGTTTTGATCTTGGTCATGTTGGGCTGGAGCGTCTTCGTCATGGTCCCTCTCCTTTTGCTGGAGCTACGCTTGGTCCTCAAACCCTTCAGCCTGGCGAAGGTATGCAACGTTTTTTCTGTGTGTAGATCCGATACTTTGCTTACTTAACTTTTCTTGTGCTTGGCTTGTTCCTCTCAGGTGATTCTATTCAAACACTAAGTGGGTGGCCTCTGCCCTCCATTCTGTCCACAAGGAGATTGGAGGTTTGGTTTTTACATCATCTTTCTACTGACTACTTTCTTCTTTTGCTTCTTATTTGTTTTTCAACTTTTTATTTTGCATAGAGGGTATGCGTGATTACCTCCATAACATGGATTATTTCAAGCTGCTGTGGCTCAACCTTGAGCATCAGAGTGTGGTTGGTTCAATTTCTCTTTTGTTTTGATTGTTTTGCTCGTGTTGTCGTCAGCGGTCTTACTATTACCTCTCTATTTGTTCTTTGTGTGTCCCCCTTTTTACTAGGGCCATCACTTGGCGGAGGTTATGGAGGAGCGGTGCTCTGTTAAGGCTCTCAATCGGGATGAGGCTGTCAAGATTCTGAAGGAGTTGAGACCCTAAGCTCTGAGAAGGACAATCTTTTGGTTGAGCTGGTGGAGCTCTGTAGTTTGAAAGCGTCTTCGGAAGAGGGTTTAGTCAAGTTATAGGCTAAGGAAAAGGATCTTGAGGTTGCGAAGGCCGAGGCTTCAATTCTCTAGGAGAGCCTTAACAAGGACAATGATTCCATTGAACGCTTGCGCTCGGATCTTGAGACAGAGAGGACCTCCGCCACTGGCCTGCAGGTGATGACATGATCTTCTGGAACTATCACATTATTGTTTCTATCTATGGCTTTTGTTTCAAGGAAATCGTAAATCGTTTCAGATATCAGGCAGCTGCTTGTGACTAAGAGGGATTCTGACCCACCAGCTTCTTGACCACCACTAATCGTCATTAGCAGACTCTGTGCTCATATACTTGTGAAGCAAGGTAGAGTGCACTACTAATGCATTGCTCTATGTCAATGGTATTTGTTGACATCGGTGACCTACACTTCACCGATTTCATAATACGATGTAGTCAAACTTGGTGATCCATTGGTGTTTTGCACGAATTTTGATGTGTACTTGAACTTCTAGTTTAATGACTTAGTCTAGATTATATTGTTGTTTGTATGAACTAGTGGAAATGCATGTGCAACACGCACGTGTCTATAAGAAGCTACACAGTCGGCCCAAGAAAGTGTGGTTGAGGCACACAAGGATGTAATGGAACAAAATAGTGATTCCTGCTCTTGCTTCCATGATTTAAAGATATATAAACTTAATAGATCAAGCTGTCCCTAATTGAATAGATAACTTTTTCTGTCCAGGTTAGCAGCTTGTAGTTTGTTGGTAGTCCAATATTGATATATTTTGAAACTGCAGATCCAACATGGCAAGACGTAGTTCCATTACCTTATATTTCATCTTGTGCTACCTCAAGTTCAGAAATTGGCCTATTCGTGTAACGCCTCTGAAATAGAAGCAGGATAATGCTATCAGCCAGTTCAATTATGAAAATTGAGATTGAGATATGAGGGACATTATAGTGTATATACACTAATAAAAAATGATATCGATATAAAAAGAATAGAAGCCACACAATAATATAGTAAATTCGAAAGTCCATCACTCTTCATTTTTCTTTATAATATAGTAAACATAGTACCATACCCCATCCTTGCTTACTAAAACGGCTTCAACAAAAAAGCAGAAAAGGCAAATACATTATAGTATTCCTATACCTATAGTATTATAGTGATACTGCTACACAGTTGACAGATTTCATGTGAATCCAGATACAATGCACATATATGGAAAAAAAAAAGATAGAATGCCCCCCTTTGACACTTTCTGTACATCATAGTTGAACAATCATATTGAGCAAGGCCTAACATTAGCCATAGCATCACCTAAAAATTAAACACAATTTTGATCGCAGACGATGAAAATGATATGAAGAATCATTATGCGGAGCGATCACCATAGTGCATACCCATTTATTAAAGAAAAAATACTTACTTTCTAATGAATTGCTAGCTTGACTCAAGCTAGGCAGAGCATTAAATAATTATTGTCTAAAGTAAAAAGAAGAGTAAAGTTCAGTAAAGTTCATGGCCGGTCCTTAAACTCGAAGTGGGCAGTTGTGTGTCATCCTGATCCCTAAACTTAGAAAGTATGTTATTTATTGGATCCTTGAACTTTATTTGGATCTTATATTTATCTAAATGGATTTGGTCCCACACATCAGCTCTATCCTTTATCGCTCACCTCGCTCACACACACAGCCATGGTTAGCTCCCCGGTGCCCCGCCGTGTTTGCCCTGTGCAGCAGCGGCTTGACCGCACGCCGTGTCAGTGGCTGGTTGCTTGTGTGGCGCAGCCCACCGTGCCAAATGCTGCGCTGCTGCTTGCCCCCGGGAAGTTGCCTCATCAAGCTCGGCACCGGCGAGCTTCACCCTGTGTGCTGCTCCTCGTGCCAGCGCATCCGTGGTGGGAGTGGGATCAGCAACGTGCGCACTGTCGCCGTCTTAGGCAACAGCCAGCTCTCCGGCGAGGTCTCGCGACACAGTGACACCGACACGCCGCTCTCGGCAAAGTCCGCATCCGCGTCTCCATGCTGGCCTCCGGCCGCACGTAACGAGCAGTCGTACTCCGTGTTCATGGTGCACCCCACCGGGCTTCTTTGGCGCGGCGTGCTCGACCTCACCATCCAGTTCACGGACACAGCGTGGCTCGAGCCGCTCAACATGTTGCTGTACCTCCAGCTCCGGCAGCACGCCGCGGACGTCCTCTCCTGCCGCCTAGCGCGTGCAGAGCCTCTGTTGCACTACCTCCTCCGTCCGTGCACCTGAGGCATATACAGCATGTCCTGCTGAAGCGCAAGGAGCTGTCCAATGCCGAGGTCAGGCTGTGATTGTGATGACATTCACTTGTACAGCAACTCCAACAACCTCACGATGGTCGTTTGTTCTACACCGTTGTATCGCATACTCCCTCCATATCGGCAGAGTCACAAATATTTAACTTTTTGCAAATTGCCAAAATCGGTGAAAATCGGTTGAAATTTCAGTCAAAATTTTTAAATTTTTTTACAAATATTTAAAAGACTTTGAGCAAATTGAACAGAAATTACCGGATGGACATTTACCGGAGGTCACCGATTTTCGACGAATATCGGCTGATATTCTGAACCCTCCAACGCTCAGCACGGCCACCAGACGCCTTCGCCTACATAGCTCCTCCGAGCCGCTCACCGTAGCCACCAGCGCGCCCGTCGCGTGCTCCGCCACACGGCGGAAAATGGCGTGCACCAGCGCCTCCACCGCCACGGACCTGCCACCGTACCCGCGCTAGCAACCATGGTGTCGCGCTCGCCCTCGGGGCGGCACAGCCGCTCCACGGCCGTCTGAGCGCGCTCAAGCTCCATGACGGCACCCTCCACCATGCAACGCCGCCGACTCTGGGAGAGCGACGGATGAGAGGAAGAAGACGATTTTTTTGAAAACAACCCCTCATGAAGTTTGTATATATTTGTGTAGTTTTTGTGTCTAAGCAATTTTATATATAACACCTGCTCAAAACAACCCCTCATGAAGTATTATCTTGGTACGCGAGCATGAATTCATACCTGTTTGGATAAATATGACACACTTTCTAAGTTCGTAGACCGGAATGACACACCTCTTCAAGTTTAAGGACCGATCATATACTTGACTCTAAAAAGAACATATACCTATAGCGAGCTGGGTTAGCTTCATAAGTGCGCAATCTGCCACCCTTTTCAAATTTTGCATGCATTTTCTTCCCAACTGTAAAATTAAATAGAATAATAGGAATGTTTCACCTGTTAGCAGGGCTCCCTGAATAGGGCCACTTAGCCTGTTTTCTAGGTGGCTACTGGTGCACACCCTTGCTTCTGCAAAATCAAAATTATCAAAACTATCAGATTAATGAGCAATAATATTGCAGTTAGAATTGAGATAATGTATACTCATTTGCTATACGTACTCTAAACCAGGCATCTCTACATCGGTGGACTCGGTCACTTCTGTATACAGGTGTTGAAACGTGGTAGAATCAATATGTTCAGGAAGCTAAGGTGTCAGAGCTTGGCCATATAAGTACGAAAATGCAGGAAGCGAGCAACTTCCTGGAGAAATCACATTAACACAGGTCTCTGAATTTGTGTTGGATTTTCTGGATCAGAAGATTTAGCGTCATTTCCTAGAAGAGCAGGCACGGCAGCTTATCGGTTTCACTAAGACTGACGTGCATGACACTTCCAGATGAATGTAAATTATGCATGATGTGTGCCTCTGAGCGACACCAATCCTAACACACAAAAAGGTTTGACAGTCACAAATCACTGAACACACGATTGCCACCAATGTTATGTCCCAGAAGCAAAAATATACCTTGACCATTGATTGAAGCCGCGCCATGGGAATACAGCAGCTTGCAGCTGTAGCCCAGAGCTGTGGCAAAGCCATTGCCGCACACCGATGGAAAGGGGAGCACCTCCTGCAGATATGAACCTGGCGATTCTTGCGCTGAGAAACTTAGGCTCCTGGCGGAGCAACAGGATAGATGCCTGGTCGCTGGGATGGGTCAGCAGCGACCGCCCGAATGGGACGGACCTCTGCACCACACGGAAGCACACAAATCCAAGTCGCGTTAAACCTGAAACCTAACGAATCGAGTTGGAATTGGGGAACGGGAAAGCAAGGGGCATGGTAGGCAGGGTGTCGAAGGAGACCCACCACTCATCGGGCAGCGGCGAGAGAGGGACATACACAAGCGGAGAGCAGGCAAGATGCTGTCTGTTGCCTGTTGGAGAACGGGGTGCCGCCGCCGTAGCCCGTGGGGCGCCGCCCGCCACACGGCTCAATCCTTCATCCAGCTACCAGCGTTCGTGATGTGGGAGGTACCGAGGACGGCGGCACATCGGACGCACGCGGTGGGAAGACGGCGGCGCATTAGGGGTGAGTTTGTGTGAGAGAGAACGGTGATCGGATTGTGGATTGGGATCGGGGAGGCGAGGGGGACCGAGCGGATGGGGAGGAGGGGTCGCGGGGGGGAGTGGTTGGCGGTCGTGGGGGGGCGGAGGAACCGATGCCGCGGAGGGAGAAGAATCGCCGTAGGGGAAGAACCGTCCCGGTGGGGGTATAGCGGGAGGGTAAGTGGAATCGTCGACGGTGGGGGAAAAAACAAGCCGAGGTAAGAATTACAGACTAACGTGTAAGATCTTACTACGGTCCCACTCTTTTTTTTAATGGAAAAAAACTTTCCATTAATCAGATGCTGCACAATCGGCGGCCACCAAATTCAGGATACAAATCGGGAGTGGGTCCACAAGGGAGACCTCATCATCCCTACACACACATCCAAACATAGCTAAAGCATGAGCAACAGAATTACATGATCTCGGAACAACATTTGGTCTTAAAAGAAGAAAAATTAAGCTGAATACGGTCCCACTCTTAAATTAAGAGGAAGTGAGGAACCATTAGATTACAAGAGATCAAGCCATTAACGGTTGATATGTTAAATGGGTAAGAAATTTTTGGGTTAGAATTATTTTCAATTTCTTCACTCTTTTATTGTATAGAATAGATAGATATAGATATAGATTAGATGAATGTGAATGATCTCATTGTAATATACAAGCTCCTATTAATTACTTTCATTCTTATTTTTGGATATACAATAGTAGCATCTAATACATATAAGAATACCATTCGAAACGAAAACAAATTGAATAGAACAGAAACTGTAAAAGAAAAAAATATAAAAAGAAAACACAATACTGGACATTTATGTCCCAGTTGGCTATATATACCAACCGGATAACCAATCGGGACTAGTAGTGACCGCCCTCGGGCCCGGAAGAGATCTCTTTAATTTCGGTTGTTATTACGAACCTGGACTAAATGTCCCTATTTACTCCCGGTTTTCAGCTTTTCAGCCTGAGACTTAATGAATTTCTTGACTACCGGATCTTCCTTCAACTTGTTAAATGTGGCCTCTTCTTGTTCGGACCTCTGCGTTGGGCCTTTATCACGGAGTGACACATACAGTTTAATCAGCTTCTCCTCCTTCTGCTTTTGCTTTGCTTCGTGTTTAGCTTCGAGCACATTATTAATTGATGTACCATATCGTCCTTGGTCCACCCTTTCCGGACTTCCTGAAACAAAGCAAGCCACAAATAGCTGAGATTTTTTCAACCCGCTATTAGAGGATCGAGCAGTAGTGCAGTACTCAGGCGATGTGAGCTCGCTGCTGGGGCTCGTCGGTCAACGAAATGAAATAAACATGCATTCATGTATAGGAAAGTAAACGTACGTGTGCGAGACGTACGGTTGTTTGCCCCACAAAGAAATAGATCGATCGCGTGTGCGTTCGTTCCTAGCTAGGGCACCGTACGTACCTACGGCCATCCATCTGCACTGCACCACCTCCGACTCCGATCCCGGCCGCCGAATCTACTCCGCATCGGCCTCCCGCGCGCGTGGCACCCTGCTCTGCCTCAGCCTCACCATCACCCCGGGCAAAAGCGATACTAGCGCATGCATGCACCACACAACTGTCTCCACCTCATCCGCGTTCAATGCTTTGCCATTTGCGTTAGTTGGCCAACATATATATACGCGTTCACCATAGGCAAAAGCACTTTTTTCTTTATTTCTTCTTACTGTCGAGGCGACACTTTTTCTTCATATATTTAGTATGTATACAGATGGGGATTATATGGACACGATGATCAGAAGATTTTCTTACTGATAATGGGGGAAGTCTTGGACTTCTGAACTAGAACTAAGCATGGCTTTCCTTTTTTTTTATATATAGAAGATTTAAAAGGGGTCTCAGTCGTTAGATATATTAAAAAAAGCCATAATCTGCATGTGCTGCTTGTTTAGACAAAATGGATTTCTTTTGCACTTCAAATTAATCTTGTTGCACAACTTTAGAGAACAGAAGATTTGTTAACGTGTGCTGCGTTAATCAGCGCTTTCTTGTTCAGCTTATATAGTTTACTTTCAGTTTCAAGTTGGATGAACGTCTCTAAAATCTTCAGTTTCAGCTTTCTATAACTTTCATATGCATGAGCTTATTTGTGGTGGTTCTTGCAATCCTGGAAGTTTTCTTCTACATTAATTTTATGACTGTATTATTGCGTATTTGTGCTTGTGGAGACTACTACAGCCCGAGAGATGCTGTGGCCTGCCTTCGTTTGCCACAAATTTACTACAAAATTTGTGATTGGAACCTGGACATGCCTTGCAAGGTGGCCATGGAACATGAAGGATCAGCCTGTGTACACTTATGCCTCAACAAATGCATGCAGAAAGGATGCGTCTTTCCTTTTACTGGTTGTACAGATTCATTTTCTGATGTAACAGCTATTTTTTTTTCATACTGTGCTCTTAAGCTTTGCATATTGAACTGACGTTAAACACTAGGACAATACTGGAAACTTGAAATTCCCTTTACGGTGCACTACCGTCGGGAAAAATAAAAATATCGGCATAAAAATGTACGTATGGTCATAAAAAATAAAAATATCACCATGAAATTTTTTATGGTGCACTTACCGTCACGGAAAATAAAAATACTGTCAGGGCTAGCTCAACAGGGTAATTCCAGTTTTGCCTGACGTTGGTCAGAAAATTTCAAGTTTCCAGTAGTGTGCTGATAGCAGACAGTAATCATGCCGATGGTGGTGTACATGGGCCGGGGCAGGGTTATGGTGGGTACACTACCGACAAAATTTAAACTGAAATCTTGATCCTTTTGTCATCCAATCTAATCAAATTAAATGCTTTTCCCATATTATCAAATTTTTACTATTTAGTATTAGATATAGATTGCGGAAATGCATTGGCAACCGTATCGAAAAAAGTATAGATCGATGGAGCCATGGCCACCACACTTCACCCTACATCTCAGCCTACAATTATTAGTAGCAAACTCTGCCTCTACAAAATTGAGCTAGCTAGGGTGTGAGCAACCCTACCTTAAAAAATGAATCAGACAATACGTGACAAGGAGAAGAATACTATATATATATATACAATTAATGAATCGGCCTTCCTCTTCTACTCGTCTTAAATAATTCTACACATGGTGTTAGCAAGCTTACCTTGTTCTTTGCTTCCGCTCATAGTCCCTGGGGAGGCTGATCGAAACGACCAAGATTTTATGTATGTATATATTGCCGGAGTTAAAGAGCTTTAGGGATGGTGATTTACTTGCAACCTTGGAGGGGAGGCGAGCTGCTCGACATGCGTGTATATATATATATATATATATATATATATATATATATATATATAGAGGGTACGGTACTAGTGATCGAAATGCGACAGAAATTTCTCGGCCAGTATCGTCAATATCTAGCCCTCGTGGGCGAGCAGTTAGCAACAGAAGTTTGTTGGGCCACTCTCCATACTTATCGAGAACCGGTGATGAAATTACCTGACGAGAAATCAAGTCTCGTTTATTACTACTTACGTACTCCAACTTTGTTTTTCAGCAACGTTCGTTCATTGGACCACGGAGGGGGTATTATGTATACATATAGACTATCTTGTTTAGTGAGTCAGAAAAATGCATTCACCGAACTACTTGATCTACAAGTTATGTGAATATCCCGGGCAAGTTGTGTGAATATCCCGGGCCTCGATCTTCCTCTCTTGCAAGTATAATACTATAGCGCTTTAACGAGCTGGTCAATGCAAGCAACTGATGAGTATGTACATGTGCCTTACTGGGTTTCTCGCTTGTTCCATTGGTGGAGATACCGACCGGCCGGGACCGGGCCGGGTCGTCAGTCAGTCAGGTCCGGGTGGTCATATGGACCCCACCGGCTGTGAAGGACCTACGTGTCTTGATGCGCAACCTCCACACTGAACAGGTGACACGACGACGACTTGGGAGATCCAACGACCGTGCCTTTCTGCTGAAAGCGCGGGGATATAGCTTTCATTCATCCGGCCATCACCTCACCAGGTCGCCTCCCTCTGGCCGATTGGCTCGGCACGCGCTGCTTAGTGTGATGTCACCAGATGAGAGAGCATCCATGGGCGTGGTACATCACGCGCTGCTTGCATTGCACTTGCACGCTAGCTAGGGAAAACCTGCATACCTGGTCTTTGGTCTAAAAAAATAATAAAGAAAAAGACCTGCATACCCCATGCATATGGCACTGGGATCGACCTGCTGCTCATGGTGGGTACTAGAATTCCCCGCACATTAGTTGTGGCGGGATATTAATTTGGTGTAACTTTTTTATTATGTTTATCAGATAAAGTCGGAGTAGGTAAAAATTTTCATAGTTTTGTTTTTGTTTAATTTTCGACACTAAGATGAATTGTACAAAGAGATACTTGGAACTATACTCATGCAGATAAGGTTGTCCCTGTTGTATATAGTGAATAATGATCCATAAATAAAATTAATCTATATCTATATCTAGTGAAATCTATTATATATATATACCTAATAATTTTGGTCCATCTATTTTTTGTCCTTCTCCCTCTAAATACTGGACAATGAAAAGTTTCTTCCGTCTGGACTTATATATAATATAACTCCTGCTCATATAAATTTGAATAGCTAATACGGAGTCCAATTCCCGAACCTATTGGATCATGTATGTCACCCGGACTCGGAAACAACCGGCGTCCAACCAAAACTATATTCTTTTCTATTTTCAAACGACAAGATATTAAAAACATATTACTTATATTATACTCGATGTTACGATCATTATAAAATAAATAATAGTTTTAAAAGTACATAAAAGAATAAAATATAAATAAAGATATGTAACACTTATATCTTCATTTTTCGCTCATGCATCTTTTTTCTCCCATTGCAACGCACTGAGGCGCGTTGCTATTAGTATTAAATAAGCAAAATTGTAGCTATTTACTAAAATAAAGCAATAATAGTATTTGTAACTATTCTGTAAAAAAAGGTTCGTGGTAAGTAAATAACTAAGGAGGATCATCCTTAGTAGGTTGTTGTAGACGGTCAGGGGCGTGAAGTGGGGTTATTTGGATTGGTACTATTGCAATTCTGATAACTTGGAGATGTACTATTACAATTCAGGTATTTGGAGATGTACCATTACAATTTCAAGTTTCACTGAGGATTAGCCTACAATTATATATTACAATTTCAAGCTGTGGCCACCATTCTTCACCCTACATCTTAATTAGCCTACAATTATATATTACGAGCAACTCTGCCTTTACAAAATTGAGCCAGCTAGAGTGTGAGCAATCCTACCTTTAAAAATGAAGAATCAGACAATACGTGACACGGAGAAATTGAACAAGCAGTTTGGGCGGGAAATCAAATTCCCGGCCCTGTACGTGCATCGTATCCCGTTTGCCTGCCCCGGCTCATGAAAATGAAAACAAAAAAAATATACCCCACGCATATATATACAACTAATGAACCGGCCTTCCTCTTCTACTCGTCTTAAATAACTTCCGTCCAAAGAAAAGAAGTGAAAAAAAAAAAAGGTTCTACACACGTCTTCCCTCAATCAACCAAGTAAAGCAGCCGTACGTCCAACCACAGGCATGCAGATGTAGCTATTATAGAGCATGATGTTCTTACCTTCATCATTGTCGCTCATAGTCGCTGGGGAGGCTGATCGAAACCACCTAGATTTTGTGTCTGTGTATTGCCGGAGTTAAAGAGCTTTTGGATGGTGATCTATTTACTTGCAACCTTGGAGGAGTCTAGCTGCTCGAGATACGTATATATAGACGGCCGGTATACGGTACTAGTACAAGAAGAAGTAGTAACGGCGAAATTGAAATGCGAAAGAATTTTGTTGGCAAGGTCGTCACTATCTAGCCCTCGTGGGCAGTTGGCAACAGAAGCTGTTGGGTCACTCCATACTTATCGAGAAGGTGATGAAATTACTTGACGAGAAAGCAAGGCTCGTGTATTACTACTTACTCCAATTAATCTTTGTTTTTCAGCGACATTCGTTCATTGGACCATGGAGACTACTAGCTTATTTAGTGAGTCAAAAAAAATGCATTCATCGAACCATCAGTTGCTAGTAATACTATAGCACTTATTAACGAGCTGGTCAATGCAAGCAACTGATGTATGTATGCAAGCAACTGATGGATCGAGACCGACCGGCCGGGACCGGGCCTGGTCAGTCAGTCAGGTCCTGGTGGTCATGGACACCACCGGCTGTGAAGGACCTGGATTTTTTTTTTATTCCATTTTTCAAAGTAATTTTAATTCTAATCCAGGGAGAAATGATATTGCGCGCGGTATCCCATTTGGTCGCGCCCGGCCCGCTTGGCGTGACCAAACCACTGTATCACGCCAGTCCATGTGGCGTGACAAGGCCGGCCACGGTGGCACGGCTGCCGCCGGGGACGCCGGCGTGTCGCGCGCGGGGCCCACCCGTCGCGCGCGCCGCCGCGTCGGGCGTAACAGTGCTGTCACGCCCAGGCGGGCTGGCGTGGCTGCGCTTAGGGTTTGGCGGCCGGCGGCCCATGTGCGAAGGGCCCGTCACGCCAACCTGCCTGGCGCGACGAGCCGGTACCGTGAGTAAAAGCCCCTTTTCACCTCTCTCTCCCTCTTGTCTCACTTTTTCACTTCTTCAAGTCTGGTGAAGCTCTCGTGAGGAGCTACTATCTTCCTCCTTTCTCTCCTCATTTTCTCCTATTTTCTCCATTGAAGTGCTATAGATTGTTTGAATACTATTAGTTGGAAGCATTTGGTCTGTGAGGTAAGACTCCCCCATCCTATCATGCTTTTTTTTTTGTTTACACTGCTTTAGTTTACACTGCTGTTGTTTGCACTGCTGTGGTTTTGACTGGTATGGTTTTGACAGCTGTGTTTTTCACATGATCTTCTCAGTCAGATACTAGTTTAACATTATTTAGTTTGATGCCTGTGTCTGGTGAAATTTGTTAGGGTTAGGGTTGTAGTTGATATGTAGAATGTTCTAGAGTTTAAATTTGGAAGGAGGTTTGTAGTGATACACTGTTTTATACACATGATCTTATGGTTACTCGGGATTATTTGCATTTAAAGTTAGTTGCTTATTTCAAACTAGGTATAATGGCGCATTTCTATTATATTTGTCACATTTATGTTTTGTGTACCTTTAGATTGTATGGAAGCACTAACTATATGGTTACATGGTTATAAGATAGTGATGTTTGTATATATGACCTCATAATAGGTTCGATGGAGGTTGGCAATGAGGATCCGTTCGTGCATCATCCACCGGTCCATGACAACATAGATGTTCCATTAGCAGATGGCGATCCGGTCCCCAAGTGTTTTTGTGGTGCACAGGCCTTTGTGAAGCAGTCGAGGCATCCAAAGTTTTCTGGACGGGCTTTTTTTTGTTGCCAATTTCGACGTCGCCCCGCCTCGGTTGGAGGTATAAATGGATGCGACTTCTACCAGTGGTTGGATAGTGATGCAATGTTAGATAGACGCATCATGTTCTTTCCTTATGACCCCTGGAAGAGTTTTTCATACGTTGAGTTTAAGGGGTCGGTGCCTCCCCCCTCGAATCCTCCTTCTATGAGTGGTATTGAGCAGTGTTTTGCACGAGCTGAGCGGCTGAAGAATCCTCCTCACTGCCACTGTGGCAAGGTTGCGGTTCTCCAAGAACCAAGTAAGGATGGAATGTTCACTCCGTTCTTCCGTTGTGGTCAACGTGACTATGTAAGTGTTTTTTCATTATTGTTGTTGTTGATGTCATATACGCTTGTTGAAATTATAATACAATGGTTGCAAATATTTTCCATTTCAGTGTGGATTTCCAGCTTGCGACTTTGACGAGTACGTTATGGACCTAGATCGCATTGGCCTTCTGAGGAGGAGGTTAAAGAGTTTACATTTTCAAAGACATGGCTATGCTTGAAGATGCCGGACCGTAAGTGCAAATGTGGCATCAAGGCTCGCGAAGGAGTAGTTCCTTCGGAGCTAGGGTGGGGGCCACTCTTGTGGGAATGCTTTCGGAGGTCCAAATGAGTTCTTCGTGAGTGCACTTACTTATCAACTCGTCCGATTAGTTAATAAAATTTGTGAAGCGATATTATTTGCTTAGTGATCTTGTTTGGTTTAGGAGGGGAAGACATGTGACTAGGAGGATTTTCCTGGTCGTGGAGAGTTGTGGGCGGAAATCTACGAGAACAAAGTGCATTCGCCTTATATGAATGAAAGACAAAGGATTAAACTGCACAAAGCCAGGCAAACTTGCCGCATGAAGTACAGTGTTAGAGGCCTATCCATTGAGACATGGAATATATATGCTTGGTGATGACTTTGACAGAGCCACCGACTCAAAGTTCAAGAAACTTGGCAGACCGCATGACAGTGAGGAGCTCATTAGGTTTTGGCGTACTAACAAGGAGCGCTATGACTTCATGGATCTCGAGCGCAAGAGGGAGATCGATTTTTATCATCGTCAGAGATTGAAGAGCGAGTACCGTTGGCGTGTGCAACATGGCAGGGAACCTAAGAATATGTGTCGTAAGCTGTGTGAGTACTTATTGTGAAACCAATTATTCAAACTCGTGCATCTTGTTATTGTGGTCTTAAGAATTCTTTCTTATTTGCAGTTCCTGAATTGCCACCGAACGACGGACATCTCCTGGCCCCTAAGAATAAGGAGGATAACGACGACAACGATTACAACGCGCCTCCAGACTTTGACTATGATCCGGACGCGAAGCATGAGTGGACCGCCGAAGACTACGGTGACTTCGACTACTAGTTTGCTGGATTGTTGGAGCACATATTTTGGAAAGACCTTGGAGTTGTTAGTTGAAAGGCAGCTCGCACGCTCCATTTTGTGCAAATGGCTTGCCCTATTTGCCATTGATGCGCATTTTATGTAATATATGATGCCCTCTTATTTTGTGCACATGAACTATGACGCACACATAAGTTATGGATGGCAAACATGACTTGATTTGTACTAACTCCACTTTAGTTAGTGCTTAGAGCTTGGGAAGAAGTTTAATGATTTCTGTGTGCATTGGGTACGGAGACATCCCAATTGAGTAGTACAAGTGTGCTTCGGTGATCTCGGCTCGCAATTTTGGCTTCATGAATGAAAGTTCTGCGCTCCCAAAGAAAAGAACAAAAGATTTTGGCTTCATCAATGAAAGATGGCTCAAAAAAAACAAAAGTTCTGGTGTGTCACACCAGCCCGCCTGGTGTGACAGCCATTTCGGTTCAGGCAGTCGCGCCAGGCGGGCTGGCGCCATAGCCGTCACGCCGGTCCCACTGGCGCGACCAAACGCCATTTCCAGCTCTCTGTGGAAACTGCGTGGGCGGTTGTGTGGTGCGGCTAGTCCCGCCAGCCCGCCTGGCGTGGCGGCCGTCGCGCCATCCCGCTTGGCGGGACCGCTGTCGCGCCCAGGCGGGCTGGCGGGACTACCCGCGCCACGCCCGGGCCCACGCAGTTTCACACAGGAGCTGGAAATGGCGTTTGGTCGCGCCGACCGGACTGGCGTGACGGCTGTGGCGCCTGCCCCGCCCGGGCGCTCAAGTTCACCGCCGGCCGCCACGCCAGCGGGCTGGCGTGACAGCCATTTGCACATCTTGTCACGCCAGTCGGGTTGGCGTGATAGACCTAATCAACAGAAAACCAAATTTGTTGCATAGTTTTGACATATCTCACATGCACAAATTAAACAAACCACACACAGTTTAACATATGTCACATAGCACACATTAACAATTGCAGATAAGACATTGTAACACATGTCCACACACCACACATTTCCACAAATCACATGCCAAGTTTAACACATAATTGTCCAAACACCACACAATTCCACAAACGTTCAAGACAGCTGCATGAGTACGATTGTCCATACAGTCCGTAGTAAAGTGAAGATAAGTTCATGATTGTTCATGGGTTTGGGGAGAAAGGATGTCGAGGGCGACGTGGTCTCCCTGTATTGGTGGGAAGGAGGTTTGGAGTGCCGACGTCGCTGCGGTCACAAGCACGCCGTCCTCGAACGTTTCGGCCATGTCCTCCATGTTCCTGTGTTTGAGATATGTCAGACATGCAACACTCTTGATTGGAGAATGGAAATTGTGTTACAAGTATCTCCGTCTGTGATGGTTGTGGAGCGTCAGGGAGCTGTGAACCAGTCAACACGTCCTGTCCATATGTTGGGTCACCACGCTCGTCTTCATCTTCATCTTCCTCGTCTTCATCGTCCATTTGGCGTGCTCGCGAGCTTTCGGGAGCATCAACAGCCACGTGTCGCCCTGAGGAGCGCCTTGGAGGTGGCATGATGACATCTTCGGCGCGAACACAACTAAACTTGCGAGCCATGCGTTTGCAAGTTTTGATCACCTTCTGCAGTTGTTGTATGTACAAATTTCTAATGTTCAGAACTTATATACAAAAGATGCATGTGGCGATGAGAAATTAGTGAAAGCCCAAGAAATGGGTAAAACACATACCTTTGCAAAGCCCTCCAGTAACGTGTCATCCATTCCCCCAACACGACCAAGGTACACGCCAGCCTCATTGGAGAGATAAGCCAGCTGCGTGGACTATACAAATGCACAAATGTTTGTTAGACAAAAATTATAACTTCAAATGTCATAATAATAAGTTGGGCTGCTTACCATGTAGTTCTCAAGTGGGGCCCTCTCTGGTTGCACTCCGACCCTAGTTATGGTGTCATAAGGATCCTCATCATCACTGTCTCCTTCATCTATTGGAAGGGTGGTCATCGGTGGACGCACACTCATCCTGCTGTTTGTGTGAAGCCATACTAGATACTCACGGTGTTGGGCAGGAGTGGAAACAGGGCCATTGGTGTAATGCAGGCGTTGCCTACCTTCCCACAAGTGTAGTGGGACGGCATGCATGTTACGCCAGTCATTGCCGCCAAACCTTTTCTTCCGAGAGACGCTGCAATTTGAGAACACAAAGATTGTTTGAGTATCAAAGTTAGAAGACAAGATAATTGGCAACGTAAGGTGTATAGCCCATTGTTCGACTTACCTATGCAGCTGTCTGCTTGTACTCTGATGTTCCACCAGGAAATTTTGCCTCCTTCCAAACTGCTTCATCACCCGACAAGGTAAGTGCCACTCAACAACATAGTATAGGATCAGCGGGACATCACACCGCCAAAAGTCACTGTCACGAGTGCAAATTGGTGCTATCTGCATGCGGTTCATCTCATCTCTCTCGTACAGAGTCCACTCCACCTTTAATACAATAGAGTACGACAAGTTATGACTAATGCATCTAGCATCAGGAAGCTTGCAACCATGTGCCACATCCACACATGAGCATGCCTCTCCACGACCTCATCCGTTGCATTCGGTGGGCAGACGTTGAAGTGTGCACGTAACCATGTTGAACTTACGCCAGATGTCTTCTTCTCCTTCTTTCCTTCTTCAGGGTCTTCTGGCCTATGCCCGGTAACCAACCGCACCAAATCCTTCCAATTCTCTATGTCGGTCACGTCGGTCACTGCAACACCATCAATGGGGAGCCCCAGGATGTAGGCCGTGTCTTGCAGGAGCACAGACATCTCCCCACAAGGAAGGTGGAAGCTATGAGTCTCTGGGCGCCACCTGTCCACTAGAGCAATGAGGAGTGGACCATCCAAGTCTGGAAGCCCAGCATTGATAGCCCTAGCCAAAGGTAGGAAACCTACTCTTGGTAGGTACGGGGCGTAGCGCGCGTCCCACCGAAAAGGACGGTGAGTGCGAGGACGTAGTGGTCCCAACTCCTGTAACAAATAGTGCACCCAAATTAGGCAAATACCAATATCAATGTCAACAAAGTACCATATGAGAAACGTACAAATTCCTCACCTTTCCCTCATCCACCATAAGGTGGGCGCGGTGGTCCTTGTCGTAGTGGGTGTCAAGCAGGGGGAACTGTGGGTGCGCCATCCTGCAAATTTACAAATCGCAAGGTTAGTGCATACATAAAGTAAATAAAACATGTTATCTAATCATGCATAACAACTTAAGAGAAATAAACACACACAATCCCTATCGTATGTACCTTGGACTTCTTACGTTTCCTATGGGTGGCAGCGGTGTGTCCGCTTTTATGGCATTTGGAGCAACGAAGCGTTCCTGGTGCCTCATCGAAATCTCCAGTCCCATACATATCATCACCATATCCATTTGATGCATCCATAACTCCACGTAGTCTTTTCTTCTTCCTTCTACCCTTCTTGCTCTTTACAAGTCCGGATCAGGGACATAATCCAATCCATAATACTTCGGCCATTGGGACGGATCTAGATATGGCTCGAAGCTGGATTCCTAAACTTTGAGAGTGTTTGACAATAGGTACAGAGGGGACATGAACTTGTCACATTCGTAGTCTAAACCTCTGCACTTACAAGCAGTAATGACATGTGAGCAAGGCACATGGAACAGTTGTGGAATGCAACATGTGCATTCTGCTTTCTCAAGGTCAACCCTATAGTTCCTACCCCCATACTTCTCTCCACCGGGATTTGTTCCTCCGGCTGACCTTATGTTATACACTAGCCTTGAAGGACCATAAGCTTCGTCCACCTGGTTGCAAGCTATTGTCTCTGAAAGAGCTAAGTGCTCCCTTCCTGCACGACCCCATTTCCCTTTGCACACATTAGCGATATTCCATCGATTAACAAAATACTCATTGCACTTTCTAAACGTGTACTCTACAATACATGACACCGGGACAGCACGGATACCCTTGAATACTTTGTTGAATGATTCCGAAGCATTGGTAGTCATGACACCGTACCGTATACCTCCTGTATCAAATGCAAGAGCCCACTTCTCTCTTTGTGGCAACTGTTCCTCCAACCACCTTCTTGCTCTACTGTTCAATGCCTTTTTCAAGTCATCTAGTGTCTCCTCAAACTTCTCCTTCGTCCGACACCCACACAGAGACTTCAGTTTCTGAACAACCTCCTTTTTTCTGCCGTCTCCATATGTTTGCAGCAAAGTGTCGCATGCACCATCGATGCTCAAGAGGTGGTCGTCCCTCTATATGTTCTCTCGCAGCTGTGAGAAGACCATGATGATGATCTGAGATCATGCATATCCTACCACCATGCGGGAGGACATATATCCTGACTAGCTTCATGAACCAACACCAGCTTTCATCGTTCTCACTTTCAGCTAACGCAAATGCCAACGGGACAAGTTGATTCTCTGGATCCACTCCTACTACGGTCATGAGCACACCCCTATACTTTCCAGTTAGGAATGTACCGTCAACAAGAAGTAACGGACGACAATGCTTAAAAGCCTCCGTTGACTGTGGGAAGGACCAATAAACCCTCTTCAAAACATGCTTTGGCAAACCATCCGCGTCGGTGACAATATGACCCACGCAAGGAAACCACCTCAGCCCTGGATTGTAGTGTTTTATGGCACTGAGAATCCTAGGAACTTGGTTATAAGCCTCTTTCCAATCACCCCATAACAAATCAATAGCATGCTGCTTTGCCCTCCATGCCTTCGAGTAACTAACTCTATAGCCTGTGAAACCAAAGATGGTTTCAATGATGGAAGGAACCGATGTGTCGCTATCGGCCCTAACAAGGCCTACGAGACGACGTCCAAGGTATCTTGCATTATTTTGACTATGCACACCTTTGGCCTTTGAACTTCGACATGTATGAGGCTGCCTCACATTGTGAATCTTCCACTTATCATTCTTCATCCTGCGTGCCCATACACCCCACTGACACCCTTGCTTGCAAAGCACAGTATACCGCATGCTCTTATCCGAGTGTGTCACAAAATATGGCCTATGAAATCCAACTACATAGTCCATCAAAAAGTACTTCAGATGCTCTAAGGTCTCAAACATCATACCCTTCTTTATCTCAACCTCCTCACTCTCAGCCACCGCGTCGCCCAGCAAGGCCAACCCTATGTCGCATATTGCCTCCTCCACCATACTAATGTCCATAAAGTTTGGCACTGAAGGTACCTCCACATGAACAGACTTCAATTGCCTAAGTTCAAGATTATTGTACTCCACTCTCAAAGACCTGTCAACTACTATTTCAGCCGATTTCATCAATCCTCCATCATCAGAGTCACCATCCTCAGCACTCGTACCCTCAGATCTATACTCATTCTCCAAAATATAATCCGAACCACTTGACCCGGAGGTATAGTCATCTTCGCCGCTTGAACGACCTTCTACCCCATCATCCTCCGATCCTCCACATACGTCATCATCAACATCAAAGTCATCATTCAAAACACCAACTTCTATTGAGGTACCTAATTCGTTATGAACTATCGGGCACACGGTGTTCTCTTGAGTAAGAAACTCTACGGTCTCACCATAAAAATCCATAGCTGCCAAAGAAGCCTTCTCCACAGCATCCTTCTCTACAACAACTTCCAAGCACCTTACACTGCTACTCTTCACTACATCTCTGTAGTTTTTCCATTCATCCACACATGTCAATGGCATCAACACATAATGAGCTCTTTCCTTCCCACAGCCAAATCTCCCCCTCAAATTTAGTGGCCACCCAAATTTCTCGCGGCATTTGCTAACCAAATCATCAAAGGTAGGTGTAGCACTAAAGAATTCGACTTGTTCATGCATGCTTTCAAACTCCCCATTCAATTTCACCTTGCCACCATCAAACAATCTCACTAACCGGTCCATCTACAAAATACCAAGCCACTAATCAAATCACATATCAACGATACTTCAACCAAGACCTATCCTTTCCAACATTAAACTACTCCTATGCATAACCTCCATGTAAACTAAACTAACGTCCATGCACCAACAACTAAACATCAATTCCACCGGCAGAGCATATGATACGTCGAATTTACGTAGAAACTAATAATAATCGACGCCACACACATCCACATACACCACATTTTCATTCATCCTAATATGCACAACCAATGCCACAAAATCATAAAATCAAGGGTATGAGGCTATACCTTAAGCCTAGAAGCGAAATCCGGAGGAGAGGAAGGGCCGGTGAACCAACTCCGGCAAATGGCGGCGCCGGCGCAAGGGCGCACGAGCCTCCTGCTCGTGCAGCCCTAGGGGGCCGCCGGGGGAGACGGAGAGAGCCCGGGGGAAGCCGCTCAACACCCTCACGGCGCTGCAGCCATCCCCGGGGGGGGGGGCGGCGGAAATCGAGGGGAAGGCGGGCGGGCGCCCGGCGACGGCGGGCGGCGGCGGCGAGCTCGAGCGTAAGGCCCGGGGAAGAAAGGAGAGTGAGAGAGAGAAAGAAAAAGGGCCTGGCCCGAAACCTAAACCACTGCCGCGCCAGGCGGGTTAGCGTGACGGGCCCCTTCGCATACATGGGCCGTCGGCCGCCAAAACCCTAGCGCTTGATCACGCCAGCCCGCCTGGCGTGACAAAGACTGCCACGCCCGATGCGGCGGCGCGACGGGTGGGCCCCGCAAGCGACACGTCGGCGCCCCGGCGGCAGCCGTGCCACCGTGGCCGGCCTTGTCACGCCACATGCACCTGGCGTGACACAGTGGTTTGGTCACGCCAGGCGGGCCAGCGCGACCAAATGGGATACCGCGCGCAATATCATTTCTCCCTGGATTAGAATTAAAATTACTTTGAAAAATGGAATAAAAATAAAAAAAAATCCGAAGGACCTATACGCGTCTTGATGTGCAAACCTCCACCGGACAGACGAGACGACGACGACGCCGACGACTTCTTGGGAGATCCCACGGTCGACCATGCATGTCTCTCTGCTGGAAGCGCAGGGATTGCTTTCATCCATCCGGAAATCAAAATGCAGCACCACCGCGGCTCGGCTCCGGCCATCACCTCACCTTGGCCTCCCTCTGGCCGATCGGAAAGGCTATAGCTTTGCTAGCTTAGGATGAATGGTGATGTCCTAGCTAGTTAGCACTACGTACTAGAGGAGAGAACGTACGTCCATGCATGGGCGTGGTACATATATAATTAGTGCGCTGCAGCAGGGTAGTTGGCTTACGCATGGCCTCCATGGACCATGGTTGTGTTAGGGCGCGGATCTATCGGATGCGGCGGCCATGGGCGTTGTGGCTGCTGCAAGCCCGGGAGACGAACGATCGAGCGAAGAATGGCGGCGTCCGATCCTGGAGCCGATCGAGCTGTGACGTCGATCGTGCTGCAGGTGCTGCTTGCATTGCACGCATAGGAAGACCTACATACGTACCCCATATGGCACTGGGATATGATCGACCTGCTCATCGTGGATACTAGATGAATTCTCCGGCACGTTAGTTGCGCGGGGCGCGGGATATCTGGTGCAACTTTTTTATTCTTATTATATCAGATAAAGTCGGAATAGGTAAAAAGTTTCAAGGTTTTGTTTTTGTTTAATTTTCGACACGAAAGTGAATAGTACAAATAAGAGATATATACTCGGAACTATAATCATGCAGATATGGTTGCCCCTTTTGTGTGTATATCTCTACAACTAAAAAGAGTAAACAGGTTAGTTTTGTTTGGTGCTATAATTTTTTCGGCTCGCCTCCCTTCACCGCGTGCTATCCCTTCCCCTCCGTCTCTGCCCATCGCCCGTGCGATTCGCCCGCTCGACTTCCGCTAGCGCGTGAAAGGAAAGCGCTCCCCTGATTCATGCCCCCAGCAATCACGCCATTGTCGTGCTTGTTCATTGGTTCAATCCCCGCACAATCGTCGCGCCTACGTGCGATCCCTGCCCAAAAAATCCCCACCAATCTCCGGTTGTCTTCGGACTCTGCCTCACTTGCCTGCGCCATCCAGCGGCAGCGCCCCCCGATAGCCCTTCCTCGGCTGCGGCCATCTCCTCCCGGCTCCCGTCCTTGCCCATGGTGGCTACCTCCCAGCACGCCACGGTGAAGGGCAGCCTTGCCGGTGGCCGCGGAAGCCAGGCCACTGCCATGCCCAGCGTTGCCCACGTCCCGCCCCTGCCGAGGTCACGAAGCCGCTGCCGCGCGCGACGTCGGTTACCGTCCCATTCTCCATGTAGCGCCGACTACACCTCTTCCTCGGGCGTCCCCTCCGTCTTTATCTCTCTCCTTTCATGCTGGCGCCAATGTCGACATGGACAGCAGTTCGTTGAAATGCCCTTCAAGTAATATATGTGCAGTTCTGGTTTCTTCTGGATTATTGAGTGTGTTTGGCAAAGATTTGACTGCTTCCTTGCGAATTGGACAGAGATCTTTGGTTATTAACCATCAGTGAATCGTCTGCTGCCACCAGTCAGGCCAGCAAGGGCGTGTCGCAAGAGGGGTTGGACCCCTGGAATGAAATTGCAAGCATAGGATCTCTTCCAATATCCTTCAGGAAGGGGCATCACCAAGCTATTAACCGTTCAGGTAACCTGGACTGTCAAATCCTTATGTTTTGTTTGTTCCAAGAGGAATCATATGCCAAGCTGTTGGTCCTGTTGTATGGGTATACAGGTTATACATGTGAATTCGATGTTTGATTAGTGACTACAGAGATCAAACTGTTAAATATGGGAAAGTTGCTTTCTTTTTACTTCATTATGTTTAGCAAAGAAAGTGTTGCGTATGAAGTTCAACATTAGTTTTAATGTGACTGCTTATGTACTGTAGCAAATATTCACGTTCCACAATTACGTGGCAATGGCATTTCAGTTGTTACAGTGGTGGTCATTGATGATTCAGCATTGTTCATATTACATCTTTGATTGAAGTTTATTCATTGGTAAGGTTTGGAATTTCTGTACAATTGCCAAATTGTTACATTCCTGTGACATTTAAGTTTTTATGACTTGGCATGATGATTGGATGAACTCACGAGACAGTGGCATCCAATGGTGGCAAAGCAAGCAAAGTGTGTCTATTTTGTGCGAGTTGGCGGTGTCAAGCCATTGTGTCTATTGCTCCTTGTGTACACCTACGATCAGTTGCAAATCACACTAATTTGTGCTCTTGGCAGGAAGGCGATCGGGGAGGAGCAGGTGCGAGAGTTTGGGCAGCAAATCTCAGTCGTCGTAGTATTTTGGCTAATCAGGTTTGCAGCATGCTTTTAGGCATGATCTGCACAAGGCGATGCTTCTTGGGACAGCAAAATTGCTCTATCAAGGTGAGGATCAAAAGAAGGTACCCTTGATTGTTGTCCTTGCAGACTACGATTTTTTTGTTGTTCTTTTTTTGCTCCGCTTGATTTGTCAAGCAATGTGGTAATATCAGTTTATTGGCTCAGTTGGGGTGCTCCTGGTGCAAGCATATTTAGGTTAATTTGTTTGCAATAATTTTGAACAAGAAACTAAAATTACCAACTTACTAGCTATGATAATATTTGTGTGTGTCTGTGTTTTTTCATTAAACATTATTTTTCCTTTGTGTCTGTTGGTCCTTTAAATTAATACTTTGCTTGATTGTGATAAACTGATGATAGTAGTAATTGGAATTGAAACACAAAAGTTTTGGTTATATCAGTCTACTGGCAGGAGACAAGAAGGTAGAGCTGAAGCTGGTTTTAATTGGGGCATGACAAAGATGAAAGTATGACCCTTCTTTTTCCTTTATGTTTGACATAATAGTTGTCCTGTGCAAGCATTGCACAATATATACAGCCAAAACGATATAATTGCGTGGAACCAGCACAAACACCCTCTTTTCCTCCGCTATGTCATTCTCATTTTTATATCCATAGTTACTGTAAAGGCTATCATCTCTAGCTTATACTCCCTGGTGCTACATACATATATGGCAGGTCTTATAGAATCTGGAATTTTTAAGAATTCTAAAAATGAATCAAAGGCTTGTTTTGAGGGTGCATTGCAAAGTATATATGCTTTGGATTTAAGGTTTCTTAGTTATCCTTGAACTCAATATATACTTTTAGCATCACTTCTGCCGTAGAATTTGTTTAGGGTCCATTTTTATACCAATCTTGTTCATATCTTAGCTTTAGAGTATGACATTATTAATAATAAATGGACCTGTGTCCGAACCACCTTGGCCACATCTGGTTCTCAGTTTTCTATTGCTTTATGCATTGTGCTGTGCTAAAGCATCTTTACTCTAACTAGCAGATAGGCACGTGCGCCACGCACGTGTTCAAAAAATGTTTGGATAAAAATGCAGCTTCAGTTTGAAATAGGACCAACCAAAAACAGTAAAATTGACTATACCAGTCAGAATAAAAAGACAGATTTAGTTTACATCGATCAAGATACTCATGAGCATGGAACACACAACGAAATACCATACAACCAACTTGTGTTGTACTAACTATATATGAACAATGAACAATCCTAGTGATTTTTAACTTGTACAAGCTAAGTATGTTTAAATGATGAAGTGTGGCAGCTAGCGCTCTAGAACAAATTGCACATGCAGAAATCTGACACAAACATCAGTACCCCGTTTCTGAAATTCTCGGACTTTGAAGCTGCTGTTGTGGTGAGTCTACAGGTTATCCAAAGTAACCTGTATTGACTGATGCACGCTATCTTTACATCTGTTCTGGCAATACACAGAATCCAGTCCATCTGGCCAGGTATCAGTATCACGCCATGCAGCAAGGTCGAGATTTTTTTTTGGAGGTGAGCATGTGAGCGCTCTCTTATCACTCATGGTTCCTGATTTGGCAGAACTTACGGACAACTATGATCATGGCCCAAAGTACAGAAGTTCAAATTTCAGAAATATTATTGTGGAAAATGCATGGAGTTCTACCTGAATATATTATGCTATTGGTTGAGTAGAATAATTTAGAGATAGCAAGTACAAAATCACAAGAACCATAATATATTTTCACCAGTTAGCACATTAACAAGTAGAACCATTGCCAGATATAATTACCTTAGATGAAATAAATGTTTTGCTGAGGTCAAAGCATTCTGGAGGAAGATACCTGAAAAAGAACAATAAAAATTATAGCGAGACTGCGAGACATGCCTTCCATTTTAAAGGAACAATGGCCCTAAAAAGGCAAACAACGATGTCCGTCCTGCCATAAATTAAAACTAAATGTATACAGCTCTCACTTCTTCAAGGCATTATAGGAAAGAAGAAGATTTCCTATTTAGCAATGTAACTACTCAATGAAAACAAAGGTAATTCTTTGTGAAGGTTTTAAATTGATACTTGAATGCTGCTACTCCAAGAGATAAGTACTGCTAACACTCACGCGGTATAATTCGATCGACTCCGATGGGGAGTGCTTCTTCCACTGCCCTGCGACACGGTGCTATCGCAAGGAGGGCGGCGTCACGGCCAGGGCGGCCGGCACCTGCGTCTGGACTCTGGGGGGCCGTTCGGGAAGGAGAGCCCCGTCGTCTCGCAGCGCTGCAAGTGGCCCGTCTGAGGTTGGTGCTGTATTCGATAGCCTGCTCGATGTGGAAGGTTCTTTCTTCCCCTTGATCCACTGGCAGATCACGCGGGTGCCCTTTTCGACGAAGACCGCCGGTGAGGGCACGGCAGTTGTGGCCACCGCGGCGAAGCCCTGCGTGTGGAAGAAGCAGACCTCAGATTAATTTGATATATATAGGGATAAATCACAGCATAGGACGGGGAGGAGGACCTGAGCCTCACCTTCACGGAATGGTGGCGTCCTCGTCCGCCTCGACGTCCGTCTAGTGGCCTCTTCATCTGCCTCGACGATGTCCTTCTCTAGCCTCCACTTCGCCGGCGGGGGCCTGGATCGTGCGGCGGTTTGGCGGTGGCATGGCGAGGAGGCAGTGCGAATGGAAAGGGCGTTGGTCGCTACGCCGATGGAGAATTAGACGCACCTTCAGGAGGCGGTGGTTGCTAGGCGTGATTGCCGGGCGCGCAAACTGATGGGTGGGACAGGGGAGGGTGTGGGTACCGACGGGTGGGTATAGAGAATTGTCGGTGAGAAAAGACAAGGGAAACCAGACACGGTAGGAGAGGAACACGGTGTTCCATATGTCAGGAACAAGTTTCTGCGGTTCTTTTTTTTTCTGGATCCACTTGTCAGCCTAAGCGAACCTAAGATGGGTAGGATGTTTTTAAGGTGACAATGGATTTCTAATTCCTTCGCTCCTTTATAGTATAGATTTGCAGAGCAAATATTCTCCAAATTGTCTGAATACTAACCGATCACTCCCCACCAGTCACCCGGCCATTAAAATAAAGCAATGAATCAAATAGAGCAATATTTTTTTAAAAAAAAAGTGAAATCAAATATTAGTTAATTTACTTTTCAGTTGCAGATTATTGAGGGCTTATATGACTATTCCGGCAATGAGACAGGCACAAGGAGCAATTGACCTATCCATAGACTGGTTTGCTGATTTCATACATGCATATGTATCAAATCCACGGTTACTGTAAAGGCTATCATCTCTAGCTTATACTCCCTGGTGGTACATACATACATGGCAGGTCTAATATGGAATTTTAAAAATTCTAACAATGAATCCGAGGTCTGTTGTCTCCCGTAGCAATGCCACGCTCTCCGTGATTGTGTTAATTTCATGAACTTTACGTTTTGGATTAAATGTCATAACAACGTTAGTATTTAATTCGCAATATTGTTATCTTATCATAGATCTATGTGTTTTAGTATAAAAGTCTATTGTCCCGTAGCAACGCACGGGCACACTACCTAGTGTATATCCTACTACTAAAAAGAAGCAAATGATATCGTTTGCCCGGCTCCTTTCGATTCACCCCGAGGTAAAAGCCCCGTCCGGCACTCCACGTAGGCAAACCTCCCCGTGCAACCCCGAGCACGACCTCCCCCTCCTCCTCCACCCCTGCGCAACCGCGCGTCGCCGCGATCTGACCCTCCCCCGCGTGACCGCCATCGTCGCCGTGATCTGCCCCTCCCCTGCGCGACCGCCATCGACAACGCCCCGCGATCTGCTCCTCCCCAGCTGCCGCCGCTGCCGCGTCCGTCGCCTCCCCTCTCCCTCGCGACCGCAACGCCCTCGACGGCGACGCGAACTCTGACCTCGCGAATTCCGACGCGGCAGTGGTCGACGGCGACGCCGAATCGGTGGCGGTTGTTGCCACGGCCACCCCGGTGCCGGCTCCCACGCCCGTCCAGGTACGCACGCACGGCTCGGTGCCTTCTTCCCGCCCTCCCCTTCCCAGAATTTCGCCGTCATCACCCCACGCGCGGTCGCCGCTGCAGGTTCGTCGAGGTCCATTCTCCCTCTCTAGATCCGTCTTGACGACATCGGCCACTATCCTCTCACCCACCGCAGCCATTGACGTCGAACACCGGACACCAGGAGGCGGACAAGTGCCAAGAGGCGACCTCCACCTGCTCACCGTCCGCCTCACCCGCCAGGGTCCTGCGCCGTCCTTGCCGTCGTCATCACCCCCATGAGCGCCCGCCGCGTCAGGTCCGTGTACGCTTGAATTTACTCCGCTTGCTTGCTTCACTTCTCCGCTTGTTTGGGTGGATTTTATTTTTGTTCATGAATCGTACTTTGTTTGTGTCGTCCTGATGTTGATCATACGAAAAAAAATGATCAATCAAAGCATCCATGTAACTCTTCAATCTATGAAAAAAAATTCATCTAGAATGTCCCACCAAAATCATTTGGCAGCGATTCATCAGGTGCTCCGCAAGACATCAAGGTAGAATAGTTTGCAGGCTGAGTATGGCGATTGGGGAAAAGAAGATTCTTTTGATTGTTTATTTTTCTACTTACTATTTTTTCTACAATATTAAAGAGAACATTCAGATTTCTCTACCTGATATTCTTGCAAATTATAGTTAAACTTTTACTGACTACTTATTCAGATGTCTCTACCTGATACTGTGATTGCTGATTTCTTTCTGCTATTGTTTTAATCAGAACACGGCCGTACTAACAAGATGGTTAGCGCTACATTAAATCAGTAACAGGTAAGCCCATATACTTGTTGCATCTGGACTTTATTGTTCCATCTTGTAAGCTATTATTCCATTTTAGCATCAAAGTGAAACTGTAAAGAAAGGAGGATGAGTGAGTGAGTCTATAAGATGCAGGAGCATCAGTGCATCAGAACTTATAGGTCTATATCTGAACTGATGTGTGCTATCATTGCTAAACTTTTTGCTGAAAAGTAGGTATTCACTTGATAGGAAGATTTTCCTGAGGTCTTTCATAAAATGGAATGTTGAAACTGATTGTAATTTGTATTCACAGGATACTTCTCAGATTTCGACAGGTGGTTTTTTTTGTTTCCTTAAGTGCCTGCGTCTGCATATGTTGCATGGCACATTAGCACCTCCATATTGGGGTTGCATATCATAAGTACTGAATGTTGTTTTCGTGAAGTCAGAGCTTGAAACAGTGAAGCGCAGGTTGCTTGATCAATGTGGCGTCCAGGCTGTTTGATGTGAAATCAATTTATTATATGCCACGAGAAATAACTAGAGTACATTCCTGTAGTGTGCACTGGACCTCTATGACGTATGTATTTTGTAGATCAACTATTAGCCTATTCTTATGTGTTAACTGTCTCATTTATTAATTACAGGTCAAACCTGAGCCACCAAGGTGATCAGTGATACCAGTTTGCACACGATCAATGTCGCGCCATGCTGCCAATCATCCATGATAGAGGGCACCATGAACAGATAAGGAGAGGCAAAGGTGACACCATCATTGTCATTGTTTCTTCAATTTTCCAGCTGTTGCAATTTGTCATTTTTTTTCTTAAGTTTTTTTGTCTTTCAGTGTGTTATTCAGTCCTTTTGTGTTTCACTGTTTGAGTCAGTCTTTTTAGACTTTTAGCGAATGATTCAAACTATTGCAAGGGCCAGTCCAATCTAAAAAAACTATTTGGTTTACTCAATTCTTCGTTATTTCCTGCCACTGTTGCATGTACGGCAACATCCCTGTCTCAGTCTCACTCATTATTCAGCTTGTTGTAAGCAGAAATTCAAGTCTGTTTCCTCTTTGATTCAGTATTTTTTGGCAACCTGCAATGATCTTAGAAGTCATGTTCTTCATGGATTGACAGTAGATGCAACCTTATCAATTTCAGTTATTGACACATGGTTTGGTAGGATAAATAGGGTCTTGAAAATGGCAATTGCAAGGTGATTATATTGGTCTTGGAAATCTCATGTCTTCCATTTTCTGCCTTGCACCATGCTACAAAGGGTTCACATTTTAGAGTGTTCCTATAGCAGCTTGATGCATTGTTCCCTTGTTGTTTGTTGCTTTAAGTTCTAGATGTGTGGATATAGCTCATGCATTAATACTATCATCATGTTCGATGCATTAAGAAATTTTTGGGTTCTAGATTCTCACTTGATGCAAAAAAAAAAAAAAAAAAAAAAAAAAACCAGGGCACAATGCATACATTTGATGTATCCTTAGTGTTTTGTTTCATTGGCAGGCTTCAGAGAGTGCTTGGATGAAGTAGCAATGGTCATGTTGAGAATGAGAACTAAAATATCCATTGATCATGATAGCTGGATTGATTGCCCATGCTTGCTGTACAATCTGGTGACCGTAACTAGAGAAGCTAATGTAATGTTGGCATTCATATGGCTGGGAATGTATTTCACAAGCTTAGAAGATTAATTCATTAATGCCCTTTTTACGTGAGTTTGAGTACTTAAGAGAATTACCAGTGCTAAGATTCATCTCTATTATTCTTATTTTTATGAATATAATTTTGTTAATACCAATTTTTGTTGTTGGCAGCAACGTTCCAGCAGGGTGGCTGGTGGTTTGGTGTTTAAAGTGACAAGAGCAGCTGGATTAGCTGGAGGCAGGAGCTTGAATGGGATAATCCAGTCAAGATGTAATTTTCGGAAGAGCAGAGGGGTGCTATTTCTGTATTGTTATACTCCTAAAATCGTTTCTTTCCTGTCCTCGTGGAAGCAAAGCGAGGGCACACATGCGCGAGCTGGGGCAAGCCCAAGGTCAGAGGGAATAAGTGCAAATATGGAATGGAAGAAAATGCACTGTGTGTGAAAAATATTCTACAATTGTCAAGCAACTTCCGAGCCGCCTTATGAATTTAATAGGATAATATTGTTTAGATTGATGCAAGGTGCTAAATCCTTTATGCTATTCGGCCAATTCTGCTGTGCTATAACTGAAGTATTAGTCACGTTTGGTAGCAATATATTTATCTGTCCTCAATGGAATTATTTAATTTCAATTTTTGTTGCATGTCATAGTATTTTATATATGTTTTAACCATGTGGATGTATGTCATAAAATTCTTTGTAAATTTTATTTTATGTAAACCCGTAGCAACGCACGGGCATTCAACTAGTATATATATATATATATATATATATATATATATATATATATATATATATATATATATATATATATATATATATATAGTGAATAATGATCTGTGTAATTGGTCCACCTGTTTTTTTTTTTCCGTCTACCCTCTAACTACTCTGGACAATGAAAAAATTCCTCCGTCCTGACCTTATATAATATAAAACTAGTGCTCATACAAATTTTGAATAGCTCTTGTCTGATATGGAGTCGAATTCCAACAATATTGGGCCATGTAATGTGACCCGGACTCGAAAACAACCGGCGTCCAAACAAAACTATTTTATTTTCTATTTCGAACCAATAAGGTATTAAAAACATAGTTTTAAAATTACATAAAAGAATGAAATATAAATAAAGATATGTAACACTTATATATTTATTTTTCATTCGTGCATCTTTTTTTTTCTCTCGTTACAACGCATGGACTTATAAGAAGATGCATTGTTTGATGCTAGGCTTCAACTCGATCCATTGTTTGATGCTAGGCTAATGCACACCCCACCCACGCACAAACGCACTGCCCCCCACACGAACTCCGTGTCTCCACATGGACAAAGATCGTTGAATCCGGCCTTCTCCATCTCGATTTCTCTAGGAAAAATTCTAAAACGTGAGGTGGAGTCGGGAGACGGCCGTGGTGGCTCCACACTACACTTGGAAGTACCCACGCCTAGGGTTTGGGCTCGGCGTGCAGCAGAGTCTTCAAGGCTGTCCTGCTCCAATTCCCACTGCCGCCCATACGGCGTTTTTCTCCCGGGCACATGGATGGCGATCTAGTCTTGGAATTGATGGTCATTAGATTGTCGTTGGGCTTTCTTCTTTTAGGCTTTGTTCTTAGGTAGAAGTCAGTGTATCACTTTGTGCGATCAATTTCAGTTCTTGGTTTAGCCACAGATCGAATCGCGGCCTGCCAGATCTTGATCACCGCCAGTACTGGGCTGCTTGGTGCTCAGCGCGTGGGGTTTTTATGATCGTATTCTTTGTTTGCCTTTGAATTATTGCGCCGGGACAAATACGTGGGGCTCTTGAGTTCACGGTTGTTAGTAGAAGTTTTTAAGAATTTATTTATGCCTTTTTTCTCTTCCAACTTCTCCAGTTTATGTTTGTGGATAAATGTTTTGCCCGGTTTGGTTGGTCTACCTTACAATAAATAAATAAATAAATAAATAGCCTTGCTTCGTATATATACTGCTACTAATGCCTAGTAGTGTAATGCCTAGTAGTGCGCATATACTCATCATAATATAAAAAGCTGTATGACGATGTCATACTTCACAGCCGTACTTATAAAAAAATGTATGACGATCTGTATGTCGATCCGTACGTAATTAACATGCAAATCTAGGATACGTCATACGTCAGCAAATCTTAGATCGGCTGCTGTGTAACCTATCCAAAACTGACGCGCGTCAGAAGGCTGCGCGCAGCAAAACCGGTGTGTAGAAGCAAATAGCTAGAGAATTTCTGAAATTGAATTTATAATATAAACTGTAGTTGTAAAAAAAATTTAAAATTTCACAACTTTCCAAATTTCACATATAAGCCTATCTCAAATTTATAGGGTAAGATAGAAACTAGATTCCATGGATTCTTCTTCTCCAACTTAATTAAAGTTTTAGATAATTGTATGGATTTTTCTTTCACAACTATAGTTTATATAATAAATTCAATTCTAAAAATTTTGTGGAGCCAAACGGGCCCTTAGTGTTATCTTATAGTATTAAATATATTACCCTAAAATACCCATATACCAATTTATAAATTACTCATCCATGCCTTTATATGATATAAAATTAACCTGAACTATCCCAGTATCTATTTACTACGCATATACCATGTGTATCTTTCTTTTGTCGTTTCCAATCCAGGAGAAAGGGAGATAGGAAGGACATTGTTACGGCCAAATTAGGGGGTAAATCCAGACTTGTTGCGTCAAAGAGAAAGAGGAAGGGGGCCGGTCCAAGGCTGGCGGATGTCGCCGCCGGACCAATAACTTATGAGCAACCTGTCCCGAAGAGCGACTTAAAAAGTTGTAGCTGTCACCAGTACAGAAATAATTTTTCTTGGCGCCAGGATTTATTTGTACAGGCGGTTCAGCTTAACGGACGCCAGTATTAAAAATCACGTGGGCCAGGCTTCAGAACCGCCAGTGAAAACACAACAACACTGGCGGGTGGCTAAGCCAGCCGCCGGTGTTGATGGCTCCATTAGCACTGGCGGTTGGATTAGCCAACTGCCAGTGTTAATGTGCAAATATCGCTGGCGGTTAGCTAAACCAACCGCCAAGTGTTAATGGAGCCATCGCACTGGCGGCTGGCTTAGCCAGCCCCCAGTGTTGATGTGGTTTTCACTGGCGGTTGGTCGAGCCAACCGCCGGTGCTAGGTCTGCTATATATACCCCTTCTTCCTCCCCGACCAGCACAAGTAACCCGACGCCAACCTTCCATTGTTGGCGATTTAGAGGTCCAGATTTTCTAAAATACCAGGGGGGCGGTTTTGATCTTCAAATCTTGGAAGAAGGTTGCTAAAAAAGGTTAGTTTATGCCTCTCTTGCATCTTTTTAGCTAATATTGGTCATTTGTAGCCACTTTTTGGATCTAGGGTTTCACCATGAGTGAGAGGGGGAAGAAGCTAGGGTTTTCTCTCTATTTGATTATTTCATACTTAGGATTTTCTCTCTATTAGATATGGTGAATAAAGATGGATTTTTTACGTCTCTTAGCTATTGCCATAATTATTTTTGAATTAAAGGATCCTCTCCACTTTAGATTTAGTGTGTCATGCATGAATAGGTTTATTTTGATAGAAGAAAATTGAAGATTGTTTCTTATTTAATTGTTAGGGTTCAATTTCATTAGATTTAATTTTAATTATTTTTGTTTAGATAATTACTAGTGTTAAATTTATTTAGAGAGAAGAAGTGTTTAATTATTCTTGCCATTATTAATTACTATGTCTTTCTTCAATAATACTCCAATTAATTGGTTGGTTATATTATTTTAGTTGGTATTAATTTTTTGATGGGGTTAGTGCTTAATTAAGTAGCTATGTATAATTTTGTATTGGTTTCCAATTAATTGGTAGATTTGATAAATTATTTGCCATGCCTCCTATCTCATACTTAAGGAAACCTTAGGCCTCAACGTCTATAATTTGGGAAATATACAAGGGCGAGGTTTTCTAATTACAGAGAGGAGGTTATTGATCATCAAAAGGTTAGTAAATCCATCATACATACCTGATTTCAAAAGGTTTATTGATTAAAATACATAGATTATAATGAATTCGTTATATATCTAGGTAAACGATGGAGAGATCATTCTGGATGTATAATTTATCAAGAGTTGATCCATCATATATACCAGAGATCAAAAGCTTTATTGATGCCGCTAAAATGCATGCATGGAGAATACAGACGAAGCACATACCATGTCCTTGTGTGGATTGCAAAAATATTGCGGTCTTTGATGACACACAAACAATATTTTCTCATCTGCTCCGCCGAGGATTCATGAATGATTACTTGATTTGGACAAAGCATGGAGAGGGTAGCTCTACCCCATATCCAGATACAACCCCTGCAAACATCAACCCCAATGGCCCTGATATGCTTGTTGATGACGGATGCGAGTTCATACATGAGACACAAGATCAAAGTCAACCTGATATGCCAAATGTTGAAGATGAAATAGTGGATGAAGTGGAAGATGAAGGGTGTGAACACTTGGAACTCATGGCTGCACTATTGCGTCGTCATACTGATCCATCAATGTTCTTTATGAAAGGTATGAAGGCCTTAAAGAAGGCAGCAACAGAGCCATTGTATGATGAGACAAAGGGTTGTACCAAAGAGTTCACGACGTTACGGTCTGTGCTAAAGTTGTTGATGTTGAAAGCTAGGTTTGGATGGTCCGATGCTAGCTTCGATGCATTATTGAGTACTCTCGGAGATATGCTTCCCAAAGAGAACAAAGTGCCTGCTAACACTTACTATGCCAAGAAGCTCATCAGTCCGCTTACTATGGGTGTACAAAAGATCCACGCATGCAGAAATCCTTTGTATCCTATATCGAGGTGATTACGCAGACTTAGAGAAGTGTCCAAACTGTGGTGCAAGTCGGTACAAGACAAAAAAAGACTATCTACAAGAACAGAATGCAACTTCAGTTTCCAAAGGAAAGAAGAGAAAGAAGACCGAACAGGGTTCAAAACCAAGCAACAAAGAAAAAGAAGTAGATTATTTTGCCCAGAGAAGAGTTCCTGCTTTGGTGATGTGGTACCTTCCGCTGGTTGATCGATTGAGGTGTTTGTTTGCTAACCCAGAGGATGCAGAGCTTATGACCTGGCATGCTTCTGATAGGCACAAAAATGATGGAAAGCTTCGACATCCAGCTGATGGCAAACAATGGAAAAAATTCAATGAAGAACACCCAGACTTTGCTAAGGATGCAAGAAATGTTAGGTTTGCACTATGTACTGATGGAATGAATCCCTTTGCGGAAAGGAGCAGCAAGCACAACACTTGGCCGGTGATCCTCACTATCTACAACCTCCCTCCACACCTGTTGCAGAAGCGTAAATATCTTCTGCTAACCATTCTTATTTCTGGACCTACACAACCTGGTGTTGACATGGATGTATTCTTGGAGCCCTTGATGGAGGAAATGAAAACTTTGTGGGACACAGGTGTTGACATGTTGGATGAATACAGGAAAGAGATATTCACTCTGAGAGCAATTATTTTTGTTACAATCAACGATTATCCTGCTCTCTTTGTATTATTAGGTCAATTCAAGGGAAAGGTTGGTTGTGTAGTATGCGTAGATGAAACCTTTTATGTGTCCCTCAGTGCATCTAATAAGCTAGTGTACATAAGACACCGGCGCTACTTATCAAAAGGACACAGGTACCGCTTAAGAAAGATGGATAGATACTTTGACAATTCAAATGAACTAAAGTCTACTGCTCCATTGGGTAACAGTAAGGGTCACAGAGTGTTTGAGATAGTGAAAAATATCAAGTTTGCTTTTGGAAAAAAGACAATAGATGGAAAACCTAGAAAGGATGTCAAGCCAACTCCAGGGGCTACATTTAAGAAGATGTCAATTTTTTTCAAGTATTTGCCATACTGGAAAGACTTTGACGTACGACACGCAATCGATGGAATGCACGTTCAGAAGAATGTGTTTGAAAGCATCATTGGCACCTTGTTTGATATGAAGGGCAAGACAAAGGATGGACTAAAGTCACGTCTAGACATGGTAAATTTAGACATAAAACATGAGCTTCATCGTTATTGGGGAAAATGGAAAGTACCACCTCCCGGCAAAGCAAGCTACAACCCTGAACACAGATGAGAAAGAAGCAATTTGTGTGTGGTTGAAGAAATTGAGAGTTCCAGCTGGTTTCGCTCCAATCTAAGATCCATTGTTTCCATGAAGGACCTTACACTTACCAACTACAACGCACATGATTGCCATGTAATGCTAACAACTTTTCTACCTATTGCCATCAGGGCTATAAGTCCAGCGTTTTTAAAAATGGCAATCACAAGGTTGTGCTTCTTTTTCAACAAAATATCACGAAGGTAATCGACCATGATGAGTTAGAGTCTCTTCAAGAATTCGCAGTGGAGACAGTGTCACAACTTGAGATGTGTTTGCCGCCATCATTCTTTGATATAATGGTACATCTTGTGGTGCATTTGGTGCCTCAAATAGAGGCACTGGGTCCTATGGATCCTTGCTAATCGTGCTGCACAGGTCTTTTATGCCGAACAAATCGTTCCTAAGAATGAAAAGAAAAGTACCGATAAGCTGAAGCATATAGTTCTTCCTGGAAAGCAACAAGCTTTAGGAGCTGATGGTGCAATTGACCTAGATGATTCTAACCAGTTCAGTGAGATGTCTCTCTTTACAGACCATCAATCGAAGATACGAAACGTTGAGCATAGCATTCCACAGAATTCTAAACCCTGGGTGCGCCACGATGGAGAAGGAAGAACAGTGGCTAGATAGATTCTATTTAATGAAAACATCATTTGTCATGTAATATAGTTTATGCAATACAATTTGTAACCTATGGTACTACTCTTATATATTTTTATATGTGTCTCATGAATGTCTCTCTTGGTGTTACATAATTAAAGAAGTTCTTTTCTTTCTACATATAGATAAAATAATTACTTTCCTTTATAGTCATAGAGAAAAGAAAAAATAATTACTTAGCTTTATACATAGAGAGAAAAGAAAAAATAATTACTTAGCTTTATACATAGAGAATAAACAAAAAAATAAGGATTCTAAAAAGTCATCATTTTCTATTTTATTAATTTGCTATAATTTGGTACTAATTTTCAAAGGCACCGTTCTAATATGTGTGCCCTATATGTCATCTTCTTCCTCGGTCTTAGATGGCTAATTTGTCATATATACCTTTGCCACATCATTTTTATAACTTTCTATTTCTTTAATGCATAGAGCTACTCACAAGGATTCCAAAAAGTCATCATTTTCTATTTTATGAATTTTCTATAATTTGTTTTGATTTTCTTAAGTATCAGCATAAAATAATAAGTGAAAAACATTTTGGCTGGCGGTTGGCATTACCGGCCGCTTTGAAAATATTTCTACAGGCGGTTGGCATTTACCAACCGCCGGTGAAAATCATTTCTACAGGCGGTTGGTAATGTCAACCGCCAGAAACCATTTCTGAGGCGGGCATCATTACCAACCGCAAAGGCACAAATGGTGCCTATATATAGGTTTTCAATCCGCGGGACTTAGCGTTTTTCAATCCGGTGGGCGCGAACTTTTCGAGGAGGACACCGTCAGGGCTGCCCAAATCCGCCGCCCCGCCGCCACGAGCCCCCACAGGACGCCGCCGCCGCCGCCACCGTTTTGAGGTCGGAGCTCCGCCGCCGAGCCGCGCCGCGCCGTCCGCCGTCGTCCCACTGCGCCCCCGAGGTCCACCACCGCCCGCGCCGCCGTCCCCCGGCCGCGCGGCCTCACCGGCGGCCGCCACCGCCGTTGAGAAGGTCCGGCGCCCCATGCCCGTGTCCGCCGCCATCGTACCTTCGCCCCGGAGCTCCGGCGTGGAGCTCCGGCAGACTTTCGCCGCGGGCGCGGCCGCCCGGCGGCGCCGCCGCCTCCCGCGGGGGGACGAGGCCTGAGGAGGAGGGGCGCGGGCCTTCTTTGGGCCTGGCAGGCCGGCCCCCTTTTTTTTATTTTTCTTACACATTAGGGTTAATCATTATGTTATTTATTAACTTTGTTATTGTTATTAGTTAATTTCATTAATTAGTTAATGTAATAGCTTATGTATTACTTTATTTTTTCATTAATCTTATATACTTGTAATTAATTAATATAATAGTTTATGTATTAATTCATTTATTTTATTAATTTAATACTTATATACTTGTAATTTTTCTACAAATATACAGTCATTGCCATCGTTAGCCACCGTCAAAGGGGTATACCACAGTTCTCCATCACCGTTGTCCACCACGGTTCTCCACCACCGTTCTCCACCGTCGATTTAATCGGTCTTCCCTCCACTTATTTGAATAAGTAAGTACTCTTTGATCTTTTTTAAGTTTTCGAATTAGGGTTCCACTTAGGGATTCATAATTAGGGTTTTTCGTAATTAGGTTTCCACTTAGGGTTATACTTAGAGTTTTCTAATTAGAGTTTACTAGCTAATTAGGGATATAATTAGGGTTTTCCTTTATGGTTTTCTAATTAGGGTTAAACTTAGGGTTTTCGACTTAGGGATTTCTAATTAGTGTTTTCTAATTAGGGTTCCACGGAGGGATTCATAATTAGGGTTTTGTAATTAGGGTTCCACTTAGAGATTAATACTTAGGGTTATACTTAGGGTTTTCGACTTAGGGTTTTCTAATTAGCGTTTTCTAATTAGGGTTTTGTAATTAGGGTTCCACTTAGGGATTAATACTTAGGGTTATACTTAGGGTTTTCGACTTAGGGATAGGACTCGTCGTCCCGAGCAGATTGACCCAGACTATGATCCAACGCTTGATGAGGTAACGATATTAAGTTACACATTCATATCTATATGTACTTTGTTATGGAGGACTTCATGTAGTACTTATTCAAATGGACACAGGAGGTATTGTCTCGAATGATCGGGTTAGCTGAGGAGGAAGAACAAGTAGACGTGCCAAGTGACGCACCGCCAGAAACAACAGAGACAACCACCTCAAAGAAAAGGACAAGGAAACAGAGTGATCGGAAACGAGGCCAGAGAGGAACAAACAAGTGGCCCAAAAAAATATATAGGGTCACCGATATCAGCATGAAAGGAGAGCCTCTAGCACCTGAAGAGGTGCCAGCCAAGTTCCGGAATGCAATTGGCTTCTTAGTTAGGGATGAGATTCACATCACAAATCGCACATGGAATGATGTGCCAGATAATACAAAGACAGAGATATGGAGGCGGTTGCAGGAGAGGTTCATTTTTCCACCAGGATCAGCAGACCTCGTGATGCAGTATGCATTCAGGTAGTGTGCAATCTCGTTCCAAAATTTTAGGTGGGAACTCAATACCAAGTATGCGAAGAAGAACCAGGACCCGACAAAAAGGTACTATAAGATTACATCTGCCCAGTGGGAGATCTTCAAACTACAGAGGGATGATCCTGACTTCAAGAAAAAGAGTGAAGCTAACTCTGAGCTAGCCAAAAAGAACAAGTACCACCACCATCTTGGCTCAGGTGGTTACAAGGCTCATATCCCGAAATGGCGGGCAGAGGAGGCCGAAAGGAAGAAGAAAGGAGAACCGGTGCTATCTGAAATGCTTAATGAAAGAAGCGCGAATTGGCTATATGCAAGAAACGCAAAACAAGAAGAGACTGGTGCTAGAGTCCCTGATGAAATACAAGAGGCAGCACAAAAGATGTTTGAAACAGCACGCAAAGAGAGAGAAGGAAAATTCAAGAGAAAAAGGGAGAAAGACATCTTAAGTGTTGGTCTTGGAAACCCCGAGCATCCAGGACGTGTACGAGGCATCTCGTCAAGGCTAGGGTGGAAAGAAGGATTCGGGGAGGAGTGGGCTGAAATGTACAAGAAACGCAGTCGATACAAGGAAGCAATGAGGGATGTCATTGAGGAAGAGGCGAAGAAACAAGTGAAAGAAATCATGTCCAACATGCTTACAAATCCGGATCCACAGTTTATTCAACAATTAGCGAGTGCAATGTCAGTTCAGCAGATGAGTGCACAGCCTCCACATATGCCACGGGTCGCAACACAACCCGATCAACAGATGGTGGTCTCCACAAGAAGGTCCAATCCTTCCAAGTAGTGTTGCGTCTACGGCAACCAAGGAGCACTATCCGATTGGGTGATATAGTTGCACCAACACCTTGTAAGCTACTCATCGGATACGGAATGAAGAATGTTCGTACCGGGGAAGTAGTGAAGGCTTTGCAATCCCCGGCCGTGAGTACCACCGTAAAGAAATTCCCGAAGAGTATTGCGGGGTGGAAGTGTCAACGGTCATCCAAGGATATGAGGACGACGTGCTAGAAATCCCCCGGGTCCCGAGGGTATCGAGACACTCGGGCAAAGGCTATTAATAATTTTATTCTACGTGGCCTCGGCGTGGACGTTCAGTTGACTCAACCACCGCTATCCTCTGAAGGCCTCCCATTAACCCAAGAATCTTCACCTCTAAATCCTCCTCCAGACACACAAGGCGAAGGCCTCCCGCTAACTTCGAGGAATCGTCACTTCACGATCCTCAAAACTCACCCTCAGCACATGATCCTCCTCCTAACTCACCTATCCGACAACCATCATCGCCACTCCACATCCCTGCTTCCCCGCCAGCACAGGAAAAGCTACTGAAAACAACTCCAACACCATCGCCGCCCCCAAAGCCACAGAAGAAGAAACCCGTACCGAAGAAATTCTCGGTACCCAAATTGGTTTCGCCCTACGAGCCAAAGAGGAAAAGTGCTGGAACGGCGAGGTTTTTATCAGGAATTGGAATGACTCGAAAATCACAAGTCATTGAGTTGAGCGAGCATGAGAAGTCAGCATCAGAAGCCTCGGAGTTGGGCCAAGAGCTTAAAATGAAGATCATAGAGGTAAAGAAGCCGACGTGGGATGATTACAGAATGTCCCAACTCAATATATCCATGGCAGGCCTCTTCTCACTTGGGAGAAACTTAAGCAAATCCCAGCAGGGATCAAAAGGATGCATGATTGGTATATGAGAGCATCTGCTGATTGGATCTCGGCGATCAATGTTTGTATACCACCAAATGCTTTTGCATCTGGGCGAGAAAAGACTATAGTCATCTTTGAGGACTTGTGGCAAATGATGAACCTCCAGAGGCTTGACGTACAGCTCGTGACGGTGTTTGCATTGTAAGTGTCACTAACAAATACACGTTATTATAATATTGAGTTGAGTAAATCAACAGACAAGCCTTTATTTCTTACTCTAACAAATACATGTGCGCCTTGCAGAATGCAATATGATGGGGAAGAGATGCGTTACAGTCCAGATGAGACATATGAAGAACAAAACAGGATCGGGTATCTCAGCCCAATGAGAATATGCGAGGAGCAGCACACATTCACAATAGGTGATGGCCATGATCAGTTGAAGGGCTTAACACCCGATGAGGCTAAGGTGAAAAAAGCAGATCTGAAAAAGAAATTTGATGCCAAATACGCCCTGTACATAGGAGAAGCAATGCTAAAATTTAAAAACAGGTGATGCATAGTGGCCCCCTACAACTTTAGGTAAGTGTGAGTTTATATATATCAAGTCAAGAATTCAATGACAATGCCTCATTACAAATTTAATCCTGCAGGGACTATTGGATCTGTTTTTTAATTTTTCCTAGAGAAGGAAGGACACGGTACTAGACTCCGCGCATTACAAAAAGTGAATCTTATGGACCATTCTTGTCAATCTTAGAACGGTAATAAGCCTATATATATGCATGTTTTATTTTATCTATAAGAATTATATAATAACTAAGTGATTCTATTCGAGATCACAGGGCATATAGGTATTATAAGATTTCGAAAGGTCCATATGATGTTTCTAAAGCTGGAGAACCAATGGATATACTTCAAAACTGGCCGGTATGTAAATTTATAAGTGCATATCATACATATTTAATTAGTACATAGTACATTTCAAAAACTAAATAAACACTTGACTATATATTATAGTGCCACAAGCAAAGGGAACATTTTACCTTGTTGGTTCTACGTGTGCGAGTTTATGAGAGACCAAGGGCGATTCATCGAAACCCCGATAAGCTATAAGTAGCTGTCATTTATAAGTTTTGTCATTAATGCTGTACAGATTGGTTACCAAATGAAAATATATAATGTTGAATTATAAACATACTTTCTTACCAGGCCTATGCAGAAGATCCGATGAGAAAATTTCAATGAAAAAGCATTATACAACATAGTTGAGGATCTCTGCTCATTCATCATGAAAGAAGCCATTCCACCAACAAGAAAATATCACGATGCGAGCAAGTGAATTGGGAAAGCCAGAATATGCACCGCTAACTGATATTAGGCGTCTCAATCTTAGTCGAAACGATTATTAAGGCTTTCCCAATTAGAAAAAAGAGAAAACTGTGGATGTGTATATACGTATGAAATATTTGTGATGTGGATTTATATTGAAGTATGCATGTATGATATAATACAATTTTGATGTACAAAGATCTATATTGATGTAAATAGATGTATGATAGAATGTAATTGCATGTTATCATGAGTTTCAATATAAATAAATAGGTTTCCATTTTAATTTCAAAAAATGGCGGAAAACTTTCTCGGGCGGTTGGTAAGTCAACCGCCCGGTGAAAAATGGACCATTTCTACTTGGCGGTTTTGGAGGTGAACCGCCGGTAGAAATGGACCATTTCCACCGGCGGTTATCTTAACCAACCGCCAAGTACAAATTTCATTTCCACTGGCGGTTCTCAAGAAACCGCCCGGTGGAAATGATCCATTTCTTCTTGGCCTTTCGCGCTTGGCGGCTCCGAGATCCGCCCGGTGCTAATGTGTTTACCACCGCCAGCATTGATCTTTTGTGTACTAGTGTGTAGCCATTGCTTTTAGCTGAAGCAAACACCCTAAAATACTCAATCCATACTAAATTATAAGTTCTTTCAACTTTCTTGAGAGTTAAGCCATTTTAGGTTTTTGACCAAAATTATAGCGAAGATTTACAAAGATTTATGACACCAAATGTATATACTATAAACATATATTTAAGCCTAATTAGTCCATAATTTGACAATGTCGTGCTACAGTAAACATGTACTAATGATGGATTAATTATATTTAATTAATTTATCTCGTTATGTACTGAAGGATTTTGTAATTAGAGTACCTATCTGGGAACCACCAATAGTTTAAGTACCTAGCTGTTACGTTTTTTAGTTGGAGTACCTATCTGGAAACCGCCAATAGTTTAAGTAACTAGCTGTTACGTTTTTCAGTGAAGTACCCATCGATAACCACCCAATAGTTTAAGTACCTACGGTGTAATTTACTCTTTAATAAATAATCTAATGATACTTATTTGGTATCAAAAATATTCGTATTTTATTGTAAAATACTTGATCAGAACTTCGAGAAGTGATAATAAGCCAAAAGTAGTCAAATTTTGTTTTAAAAATGTCAACAGCACCTCCGAACCAAGGGATGATTACTTTGGAGCGGAGCCTAATAACCTAGCTTGTCACCATCGTCATACCGAGTACGAACTCATTAACGAGAGCGCGAATATAATTCTCCGTTGATGCAGTGCATCTTCCAGGCCGTCCTACGCCAATGCCATGGATCTACCAAACCTGCCTCATCCACCCTCTTGGTTTTGATTATTCAACTTGGCAACGTTAGTAACGTTTTTGTTTTCAAAGGAAGTTTAGGCGAAGAAACTTCTTCTCAAAATATATATCTATAGCAGCAATATGTCAGCTGCGAATATATAGTGACCCATACAAAGACGTGATCATTATTTAGAATGCAAACTTGTAGAAAGGGTGCAACTGACGAGAATTCAAAGTTTTTCGATCGACCATACACATGAACGGTCATTAATTACACTACGGTGCATGGTTATATATGCCATCAGAGCTTCAATTGTCAAAAGCTGTCGACCAATACACATGAATGATGATTAATAAAACTACACTGGTCAATCTTCTCGATCATACATACGAATGTTCAGTACGTGTTGAATTGTTCTTACTCGCAGAGCGAGAATATAATATGTGTTTATTGTAAATCAGTGCACCCATGATAGTAAATTTGGATTGACGATGTAGTGCATAGTTATAAATGCCATCGCAGCTTCAACTGTCAAAAGCTGTCGACCATACACATGAATGATGATTAATAAAACTACACTGGTCAATGCTCTCGACCATACACATGAATGTTCAGTACGGTCAATGCTCTCGACCATACACATGAATGTTCAGTACGTGTTGAGAATTGTTGTTACTCTCAGAGGGAGAATATGTGTTTATCGTAAATCAGTGCACCCATGATAGTAAATTTGGATGGACGATGTAGTTAACAAATAATTATTCTGTGTGGCCGGCAATAAATTATACTCCCCCACTTTGGCTCTGATCCCTAGTGACGGAGCTGATACATCATAGCAACTCTAGGATGGCTGCTGTACATCAGTACATGTAGTAACCTATCTAAACCGACGCAATCACAACTCAACAAGGCTGCGGGTGCGCAGCACGGCGGTGTAGGAGAAGCACGTACAATCAAATAGCTAGAGAAGCGCGTTCATGTTCCATGTTTGAGTCAGTAGTTTCATCAGAAACTAACCATGGCATATAGAAATTTTACCTTCAAAGAGAAGAGCTAATAACAAAAAAAGTAGCCAAATTTATATTTTTTAAAAAAGTCAACAGCATCTCCGAACCAAAGGGTCGATATGAGGCCCGGATTATTACTTTGGATCGGAGCGGAGCCTAACCTACCTTGTCATCACCGTCGTCATCATAGCTGACAACTCAACGAGAGCGCGAATAAATAAAATAATAATTCTCCCTCGATGCACGCAGTGCATCTTTGAGGTCGTTTTTATTTATTCATCCAACTGGCAACGTCAGTTTTTTCAAAGGATCGGAACCTGCTGGCTCATCCACCCAATTGCAATGGGTATTTTTTTTATTTCTCCACTGACGTTTTTTCAAAGGAAGCTTAGGGAAGAAGCTATGTCTAGCTGGCTATAGAATTGGAGTTACGATATTGGCCTGGCGATAATGGGCTGCCGGGCCAGCCATGGTCGAAAAAATGCTAGGCTGAGCGTGGAGTAAAAACAAGTCAACAAAAATTACTATATGCACGAATTTGAACCCTGGCCGTAATCAAATTAACTAGCATACCGCTAGACCCTGAGATGCCTATGGGTACCAATAAAATTTATATCTAATTCATTTTTCCTACATGGCTACATACCACAACAAAAGCCTGAAGAGTCTCGCCTAATAGCTAGCAATGCTCATGCTTGCTAGACCATGTGCTACACAATACACACAAAACAGCAACCTCTATTCCTATCCTACTTCACTTTTGGACCAAATTAATGGGCTGTATGTGTGACAAAAATCTAACCAAATTGCATATCTAATATCATCTTGATGTCAAAAGAGCTTATGAATTTTGTATCTTTCTGTTTTGTCCTCGAATTATGCAAATGATATAGTTCCTAGAATTACAAATAGACATGGCCCATTCACCATCATAGGCTACATATCACCGTAGGCGAGGCAGCGCAAAAAGATGCTGAAGCCAAAACGATAATGGCACAAGGCACGGAGACGATGATGAGGTTGTGCAATGGAGGGGCAACCTGATGACACGATGATGCCAGTGAGACCAAGGCGATGATATGCAACGACGACGACATGGGGCGAGGTCAAGGAGACGGAAACACGAGCAAGGCAGCCAAGTCGTTGCAGTCTACGGCCGTTAGGGCTCCATTATATGGACCTGCCGGGATGCCAGGACACCATTGCATGCAACTACTGGGGAATAGTCACATCGAGGGGTTGAGGTCGAGGAGAGAGGGGAAGCCGACGAGGGAGAGGCAACCAAATCATTGCGGCGTGCGGCCAATGGGTTCTGTCACATGGACCTACCAAGCTACGGGGACGCCGTTGCGTGGAGCTACCGGGGTGTGGTTGCGGGCATCAGGTCTCCTTAAGCGCGGCGTTGTTGTGACCGTCATCCCTTTGGGACCCCATGGCTGCCTTGGCAAGTCTTCAGGAAGAAGAAGTTGGAGGCCTTGGGCATGAGTGGATAAGATCGCAAAAAGAAGCTGAGGCTGGAACAGCGATGGCACAAGGCGCAGAGACGGTGACGAGGTCGTGCAACGAAGGGGCATCCTAATGAAACAATGATGTAAGTGAGATGAGCCGAGGATATGCAACAACAACGACTCGAGGCGAGGTCGAGGATATGGAAACACGAGCAAGGCAGCCAAGTCATTGCGGGGTGTGGCCGTCGAGGCTCCATTATATGGACCTGCCATGCTACCGGGAAGCCGTTGCATGCAGCTACTAGGGCATGGCCGCATCAAGGGGTCGAGGTTGAGGAGAGAGGAGATGCCAATGAGGCAAGGCAGCCAAATCGTTGTGACATGCGACCAGCGGGTTCTGTCACATGGACCTACCAGGCTACCGAGATGCCATCGCATGCAGCTACCGGGGTGTTGTCACGCGCGTTAGGTCTCCTTGAGTGCAACGGTGTTGTGATCGTCATCCCTTCAGGGCCCCATGGCCATCTGGTCAAGGCTTCAGGTAGACTAAGTTGGTGGCCTCGGGTGTGAGTGTATGAAACCACATGGCTGAGTCCGAGCTTGCTGACAATGCAAGGATGAGAAAGAAGAAAAGAAAAGACAAAAAGAAAGAAAATAAAAGATAAGGTATTATGTTTCCTCATTGATTAAATGTGTGCTATTCGTCTCAATTTTAACTAATATTGCACATGAAGTGTTTATACACGATGTTAGTTCATGGGTATGCACTGTTATATTTTTTGATGCTATAATTGGAAGTGGAAGTTAAAATGTACACCCCTAGCCTTTGTGTTGGCCTTGCACTATGGCATAAGATGTACGTAATTGATTACTTAAGTAGAAGAGAATATATTGATTCAAAATTATTTATACATATGTTTACGAGGACAACGTCAAATGCAATAAAAACATAATGATGCAAAAGGAAAACTATAGCTTTCGGGATAAAACAACACACACAACACACATACACAGGCACTTCTGCTAGTAGGAATAAGAAGTCAATCAAATCAATGTCTATATATGCTTTGCCACTGTTTTGAGACTTCAGATGATGTGAATTGTGCGGTTCTAGTTTGTGGTCTAATTGTGGCTAAGTGGCTTTATTTATTATTCATGTATCATGGGCCAAGTTATATAGCCCTTCTCATGTTCTATGGTTTGTCGTGTTTATCGTTTTTAGGATATTGTTCTCATATATAGATTTCGATTGTTATCGATGTATTTTCCGATCAATTACTTATCGTTTTCAAAAATTAAAATATCAGTGCCATATTCATTTTCGACAATTATATCGATTTGGTTTTGGAGAAAATATATAAAAATGAAAGTGATTTGACCTCCTATCATTTCGTTTTCATCCCTAGAGGCAAGTAAGCAGCTACAAACTTTTGTTCACGAATCACGATGAGCCAGCAACAAGAAGGGAAATGCTGAGTGGTAGTTTTGGTTGGTGGTGGACAGACGAAAGTAACTGGATACGACGAATTAAACAACTTCCTTGTAAAGAGTGCGTCCAGAGTCCCGGCCGAAGACTTGGAAATGAGAACAAAACAAAACAAGAGTGACCACCAAACCAGCCTTCTCATTGGTTGCATACACTTGCGTGTTTAGTTAAACTTTAATTAAAATGCTTTCTGTCGCTCTCTGCCCTCAGTTCCGCATTGAGGGAGTGGAGGACCAAGTCGCGGGTCCATGGCAGAAGTAAACCATTGAGCAAGTCGCAAGGACAGCTACAAGCTGGCATGCTACCAAATCAACTCTTCGTCTGTGTGTAACCTGACAATTTCCATCGTCTTCTTGCCATACCTACTTCTTCATCTTCTTCTTCTTCTTGCACAGAGATTTCATTCTCACCGCTGTGATAGAAAATCAAAACTCAGATATTTTGCATACTACTCTTCATTGTCACTCATTTTGCAGCCCCTTGAAACGAAAATGGGCAATGATACAAAAGACTAATTGAAAAGTTAAAACTGCTATTCTATCCAACCTAAGCAAGCCCAACAGATGGAATGCTTTTGGGAAGATTCTTTTCAGTTTGTAGAATTACAAAAAAAAAAAAAAAGCTGTGGGATTTAGATAAAGCACCAGAAATAATGGTTGCATGGAATCTACAGAAGAAGATGTGCATCATGTTTGAGCACCTGTTTTTTCTGAAATTGCAACTCTTGTTCATCCATCCTCCACTATTCTCACTCGGAAACTGGAAAATTATTTAAGTGTAGAGCAGTTCGTGTAGCAAATTAACTTAATACAGGAGATATGTTTAATAAAGTTTAAAACTTATTTCCCTCTACGGTGGATCACAAATGCAGAAGGAAACTTGGGTTCCTATTCCATTCAGTGGTTGCTGGAGTCTCTCTCTCTCTCTATCTCTCCTGGCTTATTTACTTCTTCACCTCCTTCAAAATTATGCACAAAGAAAATGGAAGTACCTAGAATTCAGGAGTTCCATAGAGACTATATGAATTAAAATTAAAGCAAAGCATGATGAAAAAGCTGGCATCAGTGAGTTGCACTTCGACATGATATGTTGCTGATACTGAAGGATAAATTCAGAGTTGTCTTTCACATTTGTGTAAATTTGTGTTTACGTAGTTGCATTAAAAAGTATATTTTTTGTGAGAACCACCAAAATGCAGCGGTGCACCATTTCTCTGTATTTTTTGTTCGAAAGCTGAATCATCTACAAGTATAAGCAGATGAGGAACACAAGACATAATACAATTTGACGACAACCACACGACACAAATACTAACCAAGAGAGAAACCAAGAGAGATCCAGATCAGGGGGGAATGAACGGGCACTTACAAACTGGATCTAGGTCAGGGGGAACTGAACATGCCTGAACCTGGACGCTCGGCGTTGGCGCGGGAGACAGTGGCGGAAGCGGGCGTCATCCTTTGCTCTTCTGGAACAGGCAAACAGATGTGGCTACCTCATCTGGATCCGTAGCCTCCAACACGCTGGGACCCTCGCCGCTTTACCCGTTCCCATGCAGTGACGCAGACGTCGGAGGGCGACGATGAGCGCGACGTCTGGTCCCCAGCAGCAGCGCGACAGCGGCGAAGTAGTGCCACGCAAGAGAGATCGGGGCAGGGCGAAACGCGCAGGGGAGCATCGGAGGTGGGCGTCGCACGATTGCAGGCGGCAGTTCGGCTAATTGTGCGGTGGAGCTGCGGAGGTGGGAGTCATGGGAGCTTGGGGGCGGTGGTTGCATGGGAGAGACCGCGAGACGAGGCTAAACGCATGGGGCAGGGCGATTAGCTGGGTCGTTAGCGGGGAAACGGGGTCATTAGCCTGGATACGATAGCATTTGGTGCTTTTTAGTTGTAGAGATGTGTTTGTGTGCAGCAGGAATTAAATACAGCAACATGTAGTAGGCAACGAAATGAATCATCTTATTGAGCTCGCATCAAATAGATGCATTCGTTAGACTGCTTAATGTGGGCAGCAACATTCCCATTTAGCATTCGCTCTCTCAATACAGTAGCTTTTTTTGGGTTCAAAGTTATTTGCCTTGCACATATTCGCGCAGTCATAAGTCAGACAAAATCTGTTATTGTAGGGGTAGCATGTCTCTGTCTTCGGCTTTGGCTTCGGAGACGACGTCTCAGTCAAACTACGTGGTGGTGAAGATGGTACTGCTGGAGACGGTGGCGACCAGTGGTGATGATGGTGTGATGTCTCAAACAAGCTGCGTAGTGTTGATGACGACACTGGTGGTGGTGACGACCTTTTGTGATGATGGTGCGACATGTCATACAAACTGTGTGGTGATGAAAATGACATTGGTGATACCTGCAACAAACTGTGTGGAGGTGGCCGAGGTGGCTGTGGTGGCATTGGCACCGGCACCGGAGGCCTAGGGGGACCATAACCACGTATCAACTGGGGCTGCTCTGCCTGCAAAAAACTGTGTGGCGGTGATCCAGGCAGATGAGGCCCTAGCATCCACGGCACTGGAGGATGCATAGGAGGCCTAGGGGGATGAGGACCGCGTGCCACGTGAGGCTGCTCTTGGCCTACACATACATGCATGCAACACAATGCAAAATAATCAAAATTCGTTGATTTGTGTTGCCTTCATTTTTCTAATTAAACTTTCCTCTAACTTTGTTTTATGTCAATTTTACTCAACATCATCTAAAACAACATTAAAATAGTTTTAATAAACTCACAATGAATGTCTCTTAGTACTATATATTTGAACTTGTGCATGTTAATAATTTTCTAAAAGAAACATCGTGAATGTTGGAGCATTTGACTTAGCCCAAACTAAAATGAATATTATTAGGAAAACAAGGAATAATATGTAACAATTCGATGTATATTTAGTGATCTATATGTATATGTATATACCTTGGGATGATGGAGAGGTTGAACACATGATCACAACTATCAGGAGAAAGATAGTTGTCGGGTATCCATTTCTCGTTGGGTTGTACTTGATGACCACCATAATATGAGAGGAGAGGACTAATACCACTTTTTTTTTTTTTCTCACTCTATTTGTCTATTTCACTTTCTTTAGTGATTAGTGATGATGAAAGGTGTGCTTCTTATTTTTTTTTTTCTTCTTTCTCTACGAGTGTTTATATAGAAGTAAGCATCTATGTGAAAAATTAGATTTATTGATTTCTAAATTATTTTTATATATTTGTATATATATACCCATCTATCTAGCTATCTACATCTACTTACCTAGCTATCTTTGTGTCTGTTGATGTATTTATTCAATTAATGTCTATCTTTCTGTCTATATGTTCCTACCTACCTATCTATATCTATCTATCAATATTATATATGCCCATCTATCTAGCTATCTACTCCCTCCGTCCCAAAAAGGATGACGTTTTGGGTGTTCGTGCCATAAGTTTGACTTGATTTGTAGAAAATACGTACAATATTTATATCTCTAAATAAATTTGTTAAAAAACTAGATCTAAAGATCTTTCCGATGATACTAATTGATGATATTTATTATTTATAAAAATTGCCGGCAATCATTTCTCGGGAAGCGAAAACGTCATTCTTTTTGGGACGGAGGGAGTACACCTACTTACCTATCTTTGTGTCTGTTGATGTATTTATTCAATCAATCTCTATCTATCGATCTATCTTTCTATCTATGTTGTTTTGTTTGTATGATTATCTATCTATTTATAATCTATTTGTCTATCTATCTATCTGTTTGAATGTCTATCTACTGACTACAAATAAAGAAGGTGTATAGTTTGTCTAGAACCGCTGTCTTCTCGTTTAGATGGTCCAAGTCTGACTTTGGCCATGAAACTCAGATAGACGGGACATCTTTGTTTAGGTGATTGTTTTTCCTATTATTGTGTTCTTTCCTAAAAATAATGAAAATACTGTTACAAATACAAAGAACTAATTCATTTGAAATCTAAAAACTACCGGTGACATTAAAAATTCCAAAAAATGACGATCTATTTGTGCTCTATTTAGAGTTATTTAACTTAAATCTTATTTATTCCTGTTACTATAGTGTTCATTAGTTATTGTTATGACCAGTGTTTTCCTTGACATTAAATACTAAAAGGTCGGACACCCGTTTTTAGTGTTTAGTTCGTTTAGAACATAAATTAGACGGTTTAAACGGTTTGTACTGTAGAAGTAAACATGCATATAAACACTATAAATTCCATACTGAATTTTTGAATATGACTTGAGGGATGCAAATAGTTGCAGAAAAAGACCAAGAATTAGACAAACATAATGACTATAAATTCCATACTAAATTAGTTCATTTACTATGCGTCGCCACCCCCTGCTTCGTCTTCCTCCTCCCTTCTGCTTCTCCTTGGAAACAAGTATCTTATTGGCGGCACTTGACGACATCATCGTATGTGCCAGGTATGCACGCCAGGACAGGGCGCCCCCTTAATATATAATCCTATGTCTCAGTATCTCCTCATATGCATCGATATCTCTGATATAGCTGAACCAAATTCTTTTGGCAGACCGAAGAACCCAAAACGAAGGCTTCTGCATGTGGGCAAGAAAGCCTGTTATACGGGATCAGAGCCGCAGCAAGATATTGCTAAAGACGACGGCAAACAAGACAGCCGCAGCCCAGAAGAGAGATCCAAGCACCGCCATGAGTTCATCTTGGATTCGAGGGCAACCTCTCACGTGGTCGGCGACATATCGTTATTCTCCCAGTCGTTCAGGTCCAGAACGCCCACTACTACTCCTGGCAGCAGCGCCACCGCCGCGGCTGCTTATTACCAGGCGCACGACGGGCGGGTCCTCTCCGTCGCCGGCGTCGGCACCGTATCCTGTGACAACTTCCGTATCCCCAACGTGCGGCGTGTCCCTGACCTCTGTTCTGGGCTCAACCTTGTCTCCGTGCAGCAGCTATCTGAATGCCGCTACCTCGTCATGTTCGGCGGCGGCCAGTGCTCTGTCATGGAGCAGAACATCGGTAAAATCGTCCGGAAAGGAACATTACACGCCGACGATGGCCTGTACCACCTCGAGTCCCTCCATTTGCCACATGACCAATCCTGTGACTGTGAAGAAGATAGCACGGCTATATGATGTTCAGATACACATCTTCGTCATCTAGGTTCAGCATCGCAACATTTAGATGTGAAGTATTTTATTTTATGAGTATTGTCCTATCGTACATGTTCGACCACTTTAAAACATTCTGTTGTCATTTTGTCGGGGTTGCAACTGACAGGCGGGAAGTTATTAGAAAATTGGAAGCAGAGTACTGCCAATGCAAAAGAAAAATGAAATATATACTACCACCAACTGTCAAATTCATCAAGCAATGGTCCATCGAAAGTACAAACCATGAAAAGATGATGAAGCAGGATCTCACCGAGTGCATTGTATGAAGTATGAACAACCAAGCCTTGTCTGATCACACCGTACTAGGATGATCCAGCTAGAACTCTCGCGTAATTGTGAGGACTTGACTCCTACACGTGGAACAAGACTGCTGCTGCCCTGATGCACATATACATACTCCACCTAATCAGCTCGGCGCCGACAGATTTTGTAGAAATGGTCTCCAAGAATTTGTGCCAAAGAAGATTCTAAAACTGAACTCAGAAAAGCAGAATTGGCTTCTTTTTTATCAGCTTCTTTAATAAAAAGATGCACAATCACAGGCTATACCAAAGTTGTTTGACCATTTTTTTTCCTAGCGATGTTGTGCAGGCGTTCTACCAAATTAGATATGTACAGGTTATATCATTGACAAACACAGTTGCTGAAAAGTGCGGAGCAGAAATGTTAAACCTTTGTGCCAAGGGGCCATGCGGCTCGCCGGCTCTGGCTAAGGGTCAGTGCATCTACAGCGGTTCCCTAAGAGCAACTCCAGGATCTTTAGTGAGCTGCCCCACTGTCACCAGGTTCATAGAGAGCCCAGCAATGTGCCCCAGATCAGGGAGGCAATAGAGTTTATTATTGACAGGCAACAGACATCTTCACGCAGATACAAGCAGTCCGCTCAATTTTGTATTGTATTGTATTGTTGTCTGCATAGAGAAGTTCATGCTTTTGACAACCGGAAAGTTTTGGAAGCGCTATACTTATTCATACTAGGCTGACTGCTTCCTTTACACCATGTCATTTTCTAAAACTGTGGGTGGACAGTTCGTCTTCAAATTATGAAACTGAAAGGAGGGTTCATACCGACCAGCATATGCACAATCTAAGGTACAGCTAAAGCAACAAATGCAAGGGGATACTGCCTGATTTGCTATCAGCAGGCAGCAAGTTTGGTTAAGGGTAGACTGCTAGAATTATGTATGCAGTTATAACCACCACTAAACCACCAAAATTGGAGGTGTGATTGTGGCACCCATCAGTTACTAGCTGCTAGATGGAAGCAGTTTTTTTTTTTCGCCCTTACGGCCATATGTTCTCATTCCGTCGACCACTGAAGGTGCATCGGGATGCGCGCACATCACAAGAATTTAATTTGTCGTTGCAGGATCGCACTTTTCTCAGCATCGACAAACCGAGGACAAATAACCATTTTTTTTCTCATTTCTGCAGCATTGCTTGTCAATGCGAATTGGTCCGGTGGCCCCCCCTGAAGCATGAATTTTAGGCCGGTCCAAACACGACACGGCCTGGTGTTATATGCGGGTCTGGGCTGGCCTGGCCCAAAGGCCATGCGCGGGCCACTGCTTAGGCATGCTAGTCGGCCCAGCCCGGCCCGCAAACTAGTGAAAGACCCACAGCAGCGGCGCAAAGAGGATGGCCGCTCTTTGCTGCTGCAGCGGCAGATGTGCGCAGGCGAGGAGAACCGCCGCTGCCCCATGCATTCCAGGGGAGACTGCTGAGCCACCCGTACCCCGGCGAGGAGAGCTGTCACCGACTGCTGCGCTTTACGGCCGAGGCACCCCTACATCGCCAAAGACGACGCCCCGCAGCGCCACCGACAAGGCCGCCGCCGGGCTCTAGAGGCAACGGCCGAAGGCTGCAGAGGCGAGGGGGAGGCGGCAAGTTAGGCTCCTAAGTCCTGAGGCGGCAGCAGCGGAGGGGGTGACGAGCTGAGCAAGCAAAACTGGTGTATCTGCTCTGGTCCTTCCCCACGTTCTAGATTGGAACCGAAAAAATAAATACGATATAAAGAGGAGGTGGGTGCAGGAGAAAAAAACCGGGGAAGGCCGAACGGGGGTGCGCCTGCATGCAGGTTGGGTTGGATCGGTGATTTGGACTTGGCCACCCAGGTACTGATTATTATTCAGTACCCAGGGTAATAGATAGAATAATACCTAATCCTAACTGGCAAACTCCCATTCCTAACTTCCCACTCATATATAGCCGCTCTACCTGATTCATCCGCTTGCTCCCTCTTCATAGTCTCTCTCTCCCCCACCTGATTATGCACCTACATGGATGTCGCCGCTTGCCTCCCCCCATCAGAGCTTCCTCTCTAGATGCAGAAGCGAGCAAGCAGCTGCACCCCTCCCTTCCGTAGTCCCCAACCAGGCCACGCATCCTCCCTCCCTCTGCGACGCCGATGCGGAGGCAACACTCGCCCACGGGACCTAGAAGCGGCTGGCGATGTGAAGGCACAAGCCTCAGCCTAGCCCGACCTACTCTACATGTCGTGCTTTCCAAGTCGGTCTGGCATTGAAAGTGCCCTGATAGGTCTTGCCTAGGCCCCCCCAGCTAGGCAAGAAGCCTACCTCCGCAAGGCACCGGCACGCTGGGCCTACCTAGCCTAGTCCAGGCCTGGGCCATGCCAGGCCGGATGGCCTGTTTGCATGCATGTCGAACTATTATAGATGTGCAATGGGCTGGCCCGGCACGGAATGGGCCCCTGCAATGCACGGTGCTAACAAGACACGGCTGTCAATAGGGGACCCATAGGGCTCCCCACGGAGAAGATAGAAGAAGATCTTGCCGAACAGCTGTCGATGTTTCGCCACCGATAGCCCGCCACGGGGGTACCCGGGACGGTGTTTTGTTCGGAGGGGTGTCGGCGTATGCAGGAACTCGATGTTAAACGCAGGTAGACACGATTTATACTGGTTCGGTACGCCGAAAAGTCACGGCATCCTACTCCAGTTGGGGTGGATAGTATATTGCGCCCTGCGCTTGATGGTTTTTGGCTATTGAGCCTTGTTATGTTATGAGTTGAGGTGTGATTGGGTGCCGATCTAGGGAGCCCTGCCCTCCTTTATATAGTCCAGGGGGCAGGAATCTAAGTCGGTTAAAAAGTAGAGATCCTAATACGATTACATGTAACTAGCCCTAATAGGATTACATGAAAGGAATCCTAATTGGATTAAGTCTTCTTCTCTCTTCTCCGTGGGTTTCACTTCGAAAGAACTCGGAGCAAATTGCAACAACCCGGCTTCCGAAGCTCAACCATGAAATGCTCGGAGCTTATCGATGGGGGACCTATAGGGCTTCCCATGGAGAAGATAGAAGAAGATCTAGCCGAACTAGAATTCCTTTTATGTAATCCTACTAGTACTAGTTACATATAATCCTACTATGATCTCTACTTTATAACCGACTAGGACTCCTGCCCCCTGGACTATATAAAAGTGGGCAGGGCTCCCTAGATCGGCACCTCAAACAGAACACACCTCAACTCACAATCACAAAGAGGCCTCAAGGTCTCAAGAGCGCAGGGCGCGATATACTATCCACCACAACTGGAGTAGGGTGCCGTGACTTTCCGGCGTATCGAACCAGTATAAATCGTGTCTACTTGCGTTTACCATCGAGTTTCTGCATTCGCCGACACCCCTCCAAACAAAAGACCGTCCCGGGTAACCCCGTGGCGGGCGATCGGTGATAAAACATCGACAGCTGGCGCGCCAGGTAGGGGTTCTCGGCGCTTTGCGTTTGAGAGCTCGATGGACCTCAAAAACAAGACTCGTCGTGGCGCTCGTCGACCCTTGTTGACAAATCGCTGCAGCTCTCACTACGATCGAGAATTCAATGGACCTAAGAGTATCACCGTGTTTCCGGCGAAGATCAGCATGCATCTCCAGCATCGTTCACGGCAGCTCAGCCTCTCCAAACAGATCGTCGTGGGCCTACACGAACAACTCATCGGTCGTATCAGGCCGATATCAACTTCGGATCTTATCAATGACAAACCTGTCAGCCATCGCTCGTTCGTACCAATGGCAATGGGATCTTCGGCAGTGATCGTGGCTGTCCTTACAGCTCCTACACCATCGTCGATTGCAAGTACTGAACCGCCTATCAAGCCGCGAGTGGGCCAACTAGGCCATGAGCGATCAGATCAAGTTTTGCATCAGCCTCACGCGTTGTGGCAACTTATCTCCATGTGATTGATTTTCTCTAAAAAAAATCTCCATGTGATTGGGTACAACACAGCCTGACGCCTCGCAGAGTCGCAGTCAGCAAGGAAGCAAATAAAGGAGGCCATGTAATTTGCAAGAGCCACGTAGTTTCATGTCTATCTCTATGGACATACAAGTACATACGGCAGGCTAATCCTGATCCTGCGTGTGTATACATGCATGGCGCACGCGCAGCAGTTTCAAATTTCTAAAAAAGAGGTCACATCACGGGAAGAAGCGTGGATAATAGCAAGCACAAACAGTTTCAGCCATCTAGGATCGATTCAGACCGATGCATCAAGGAGCAGCTGACGAAGCAACACTACGCACGTACTTATTCAGAGCCGAACGCTACTCTGTCCCTTCTAGTTCAAACACAACCGAGTTCAACTTGGACTCTGCCTCGCCGAGTTCGACTCAGACTCCGTCCGTCCGAGTCCACGCACCTGCCGACTCCCCTGACCAAGTCCGAGCATCTGACTCCGACTCTGACTCTACAGCTATGGCAGTTTTATCCTTCTAAAGCAGGGCCAGCAAGCTGGGAAGGACAGGATATGAACTCAAGTTGGATCTCTAATTATTTCCATCAGCCTACAAAAGCAAACAAGGACTATAGATCAGACGAAGACACGGACAATAATTATAAGGAAGCTAACAAGTGCCACTACGGATGCATCAATTTCGACTCTAATTCGGACTTCGTCTCCGACGCATATACATGAGAAAAGATGCGAACTAATTGAGGATTGAAGAAACTCGTATATAAAGCAAGCGATTGGCGACACACACGTACACGGAAGACCTACGTACAATAGGGCACACAGCAGCTCAAGAAGGTAATCAAGGCCAAGACTTTTGTGCACATATATGCACGTTCAAGGCCATCAGTAAACAAAGTTAGGAGGATCCGATCAAACCAGCAGTACGGATATGTTACTTCAGACAAAAACTCTTTTGACTGCATTGAAGACTCGACGACCACCTCAAGATGAGCAACTACATCCGAACAGCTCAAAGAAGAGAAGAAGAACCTCGCAGACAAAACGCCGACAGAAACCAAAAATCGGCTTTCGAACAGCTCGGTGACGCAGAGAGCAATAATGTGAGGAGCCAATTAAGACAACATCGCAAGTTTGAAGAAGGAGCTCAATGACAACTAAGAAGGAGTTTTACTCCGGGACCAAGGTTCAGAGAAGAAGTACCTGAATCAAGTTTCAAACCAAAAAGTACTTTCAGAAGATTCGAGAATAAAAGAACTCCAGAAAGAAGAGAAGATGAAAGAACTCACGGAGGATTTGAGAACAAGACAAGCGGAGGGTACGACAGATTTCCTTGCTTCGCAGAACGACTCTAGATGGTCAAGTTACCCACCAAATTCAAGCCATCAAATCACTCCAAGTACGACGGCAAGACAGAGCCCAAGCAATGGCTCAGGGTATATTCACAATCAATCAAGCTAGCTGGAGGAGAAGACGATGTTAAAACACTCTTTTTTCCATGGCGCTGGAGATCATGCCACTCCAATGGTTTGATAAACTCGAAGAAGGGTCGATAAGATGCTGGGAGGACTTGCAGAAGGCTTTCTGCGACAACTTCACAGGAATCATAACTCACTCGGTCACTCAGGTAGAACTCGAAGGACTCAAGCAGAAGCCCGAAGAGACTCTGAGGAATTTCTATCGACGATTTAGAGAAACAAGAGTTCAAATTCATGAGATCACAGAGTGAGAGGTGATCGAAGCTTTCTCAAATGGGATCTATGAGAAATGGCAGTTCTAGGATTTCGTCAGAGAAAACCCAAAGACAAATGAGCAGTTCAAGCAAACAGTAGAAAAGATTATCGAAGTAGAAGAAAGAACCCGAGAAAGATTCCCAGAAGAAAGAAGTAACTCAAAGAATCAAAGAAACAATTCTTAGAAAAAAAAGAGAGGGCCAGACCACCCAATAGCGGTAGCAGACAAACCAAGAGAAGATCTTGAAAGCATGATGTGTCCATTCCACCCACAGGGCAAGCATACCCAAGGACAATGCTTCACATTCTAAAAAAGACATGCAAGATAGCCACAGGATCAAGATATTGAAGAAAGTTTTATCCAGGAATTCATCACTTCATCAGCATGCGAGCTTATGGAAGGACATAAAGCCAATAAAAGTCTTGGAGACTTCAGTATAAAAAAGAATCCGACTCCCCAAGCACAAAGAGCCCTATGAGGCTAAAATAGGTTCAACAAAAAGAATCCGATCTCTTACTAAAAAGGGCATGGAATACATGGACGCATACACTCCATAACCCAAGCGGGGCGTTTCGTAATAGAAACCCGCAAGTGGGGCGTTTCGTAATAGAAACCCGCAAAGCAGGACGTTTCGTAATAGAAACCTGCAACCAGTGCGTTTTAGAACACTGGATCTACAAAAAACGGGGCGTTTCATAATAGAAACCCGTGAAGCAGAGCGTTTCGTAATAGAATCCTGCAGGTCTGAGGGAAAACCCAGAGGCATCTCAGGACCAATACCTAGTGCATTTTGTAATAGAACACTGGATCTATAAAAACAGGGGTGTTTCGTAATAGAAACCCGCGAAGCAGGTTGTTTCATAATAGAAACCTGCAGGTCTAAGGGAAAACCCCAGAGGCATCTCAGGACCAACACTGGATCTACAAAAAGATCCTAGAGGAAAAAGAACTCCAACTACGCTCGGGGGCCGATCTTAAGGGAGAAAAAGAACCCAATCAGCCAACTAAGATCAAGATAAAAAGAAATCAACCAACAGAGAGCAGGGAAAAAAGAACCCTACCAGCAGGGATCAGAAGAAAAAGAACTCAACCGACAGAGATCGAGAGAAAAAGAACCCTACCGGCAGGGATCAGAAGAAAAAGAACTCAACTGACAGAGATCAAGAGAAAAAGAACCCCACCTGCAGGGATCAGAAGAAAAGAACTCAATCAGCACACACCAAGTTTGCATGTTGCTCCATAATATTCAAGTCAGGGTGCTAACTTTGAGCAGTGTGTCGGGGGCCTTGATTAGTATATCTCAACAGTGTGTCGGGGGCCTTGATTAGTATATCTCAAACTTATTTCTTGACCCTACTACAAGACTTCTACGGCGTCTTCTAGCAGGCTCAGGGGCTGCAAGGTACGTACCTTCAAAGAAGATCTTTGAATTTTTTCTACAAGAGACCCTTTAGCTTTTGTGCCAAATAGCAAGAGGCTCGGGGGCTACACTCAGTATGTGCAATTTTAAAAAAAAATTGCACTCACCTCAGAATCAAAGAACTCAGAAAAAAAGGTGCACATCAGTCAAGATGAACTAAAGAAAAGAAGACCATCTTAAGATTTAACTTTGAAAGAACTCGGAGCAAATTGCAACAACCCGTCTTACAAAGCTCAACCATGAAATGCTCGGGGGCTTGTCGATAGGAGACCCATAGGGCTCCCCACGGAGAAGATAGAAGAAGATCTAGCCGAACTAGGATTCCTTTCATGTAATCCTACTAGCACTAGTTACATACAATCTTACTAGGATCTCTACTTTGTAACCGACTAGAACTCCTGCCCCCTGGACTATATAAAGGTGGGCAGGGCTCTCTAGATCGGCACCTCAAATAGAACACACCTCAACTCACAATCACAAAGAGGCCTCAAGGTCTCAAGAGCGCAGGGCGCGATATACTATCCACCACAACTGGAGTAGGGCGCCGTGACTTTCCGGCGTACCGAACCAGTATAAATCATATCTACCTGTGTTTACCATCGAGTTCCTGCATTTGCCGACACCCCTCCAAACAAAAGACCGTCCCGGGTAACCCCATGGTGGGCGATCGGTGATAAAACATCGACAACGGCCCTTTAAGGCTCGGCATGCCGCTGTGCCATGCCGCCAAGGGCTTTCGTGCCTGGCTGACAGCCTAGGCACAGCCCGATGCGCCATTTTTCGTGCTAGGCCATCCCAAAAAGCGTGGCCAATCCAGCAGACTAGGCCAGCCCGTGGGCTGCTATGGAGCGCCGCCACCGCGTCGTAGAGAAGTACCATCCACGTCGCAGAGGAGTCGAGGAAGTCGCCCCAACGGCACTACGAGGAGAGGCCGCACGAGAGAAGGGGAGGGGTCATGCATTGTACTAGGCTCGGCTGCTCGCACAACTGGAGGAGGGAGGTGAACATCTTTTGGGGTGGGGGGTGCGTGGCGTGGGGCCGTCCTAGAGTGAGTGGTGCACTGCACGTGGTGGCGGGCGCTTGCGCGTCGAGGAGGGGCCGGAGGCTCGTCGCTCTCTTGGGCATTGGGGGAGAGAGCGAGGATGGGAGAGCCGAGAGGGCGGATCGACGAACAACTGCGCAAGAGGCGGATCTGAACACAAGGAGTGGGAATGGCTGGACAGAGGCGGAAGGGTGCGAAGTCGAGTCGTTGAGTGTACCATGGTTCTTAAATGGCCGAGTTACTATGTGAACAGACTGGGAGTTAGTAATTGGCTGTAGAGACAGCGGGCGTTGTCCCGGCCGATGCTACTTTGTGGGGTCGTGCCGTGCCAGCCCACGTGTCTAGGGTGTGGCCCAAGCATGGCCCTGTGAACGGTGTTAGGTCGGCCTGGACCCGCATAGTGCCATGCCAGACCATGTTTGGGCGGGGCCAAAAACACCGTGCTTCGTGCTGAGCCATGGTGCTCTGGGCTGCATGCACATATATACGAAGTATATGCACACCCTAAAAATGGAAGTCTGAAACAAAACATATCAGCACGATGCTGTGATGTTCTAAAACTGGATCGGCAGGTCTAGTGATTGTGTACACGCTTCTTCTTACTCCGGGGCTGGCTCTGGATCCGGCACCTCCAGGAAGCGGAGAACGTACATGCCGTCATTCTTGTCAAGGATGGCTGCCCCGACAACCGTGCCGTCCGCCAGCATAATCTCACCTTTTCCCTGTCCGAAGCAGCTGTGCATGCCGTGGTCCCTGTCAAGCTGGCTAATAGATATCACGCTCGTCTCAAGCCCCTTCACGAGGTACACCTTGGGGATACTGAAGGGACCCCACTCTATGCGACCAAAGCCCAAGACATCCTCGACGGTGCCATTTGCCATCTTCACCGACTTGGGGTACGCGTAGAGCTCGAGGTCCTGAAGGAGCTCGAAGTCACCGACGGCGTGCATGCTGGCGCCGGTGTCCGCGATGAGACGTCTTCCGGGCCTTGCGACGCCGCCAAAAGCAGCCAGTAGATCCGTCTGGGAAAATAATGAAAAAAAAAAAAGATTAGCCAGGGAAGCTTTTATCCGTGCAGTGTAATCCTTTTTAGGACGCAATTTAGTAGTAACTACAATTTTTATAAAACATGAAGCAGGTCCACATATATGTATATCAAAGCAATGGTGAAGCTGTATAGGGCACGGCATATTTTGAACACGATGACATGCACTGGTACAAAAAACCAACGGTAAAATTCAGTACAGATGAAAATCATTTTCCACCAGTAGTTTAAAAAAATGGCGGTGAAGATGGTGAGAGCAGAAATATGTGAGAAAGTAAAACTTAATTCTGAAAAATATATAAGGCTTGAGGCCATGGGCCATGGCTGCACATCCAATAGATTGTGGGCCCACTTTTGCGCTATGCATTCGTAGTCAAGTCAAGAATGCTAAAGCAAGAGGGAACTCTATGGTTGTGATACGGTTGACCATAGTGAAAACAACAGATATATAAGGCGGAACCCTAGTCGCAAATCCCTCACACTTCTTTCTTCTCCGTCACCCCCTTCGAATGGTGTGAGTATGGCCCTTGGCTCCCGGCGGTCTGGGCCACTAGTGGCGCAGGCACAGTCCTCAACAACTCCGGCACAAAGGATGATGGTGGCGGCGATGATGTTATAGCGGCTCCGACAGATGGGGTGAGGGCGATGACGGCATCAACGTAGATGAGAGCGATGACAAAGTTTGACTGTGGCTGCTGCTTTCATGGGTTTGGTGGGCTCAATAGGATTGGTTGTGTTCTTTTTTGTTTTCTTATTATCACTGTCCTGCCGATGGTCTCTAATTTTCAAAATCGATGTTAAACCTACAGTGATAATCAAGATTAACATTGTCCACCTTTTCCAGTAAGGGCGTAAACCCTTCCTGTTCCCTCACAAAAAACATTGTCCACTTTCAGCACCAAGGGTGAAAACTGGCAATGATGGCCACTTTAGAGAGCCGTTAGTGTTAACAAATCAGTATACTGTAGTAGTGAAAAAACTTAACCATAGATCCAACTTAAAAGTTTGATTTAAGAAAGAACTAGAAAATGTTTGATGTTGGTACATACCCTTCCTTCATTGTGCAAGAATAAAGCGTATAAGCCTCCAAGAAGGGTGGCGCCGGTGATTCCCCACATGAGCATCTGCAACGGAACGTGGGGAATGATGGACGCGAGCAGGTCCACATCATATGAGAGTGGCACAAAGGCCATGCGGCGTTTGGACCCGTAGGTCGCCACGGTGCTGAAGATGATCGCGAGGATTACAATATACAGCGACTTGAGCCATATCATGCCGCCAGCAGCGGGAGTGCGCGAGGCTAGCTGGTAGAATTCTATGCAGAGGTACCGGTGGATGGAGTAATGGCCTGATGCACAGGGAGACGGAGTAACGAGACGCGTGGGAGATTTGGCCGGGAGAGGGGACACAGACTCCGACTCCTCTCCTATAAAAAAGCTGTCAAAGCGGAAGTAAAATGAATGATTGTTGCCCGCGATGCAGACTCCAGGGTGATGATAACTGACAGAAGGCCGGCCGGCGAAGCTGTCGCCGACGCCGATGGGAACGAGAAACAAGAGCGAACAAAGCAGAGTGACAAAGGAATTTCCCCTCTCGCTCTCTCCTTCCCTATGATCTCTTGGATACATGTGGGATCTCCGCGCGCGTTCCCTTGCCACCACCCATACTGCCGGAGTACCCGAGGACAATACCCAAAGCCTCCAGGATTCGATTCGATCGGTTTCTGCAAACTGAATCAAATTATTTTATCCAGCATGAGAACCCACATCATTGTTATTAACGCCAGGCCGGAGCTTCTTCGACTTCCACGCCAGATGCTCATCAGCGCCATCGTCATTCTATGGCAGTGACAAGGAGCGAGGGTCCGGGCGGCGGAGTCGTCGATGGTGTATCCATCCATGTACGTCTTGCCTGCTGTATGAGAGTGTGTAAACCAGGCCCCTCTTTTTCTCGTCATCATGCCTTGAGCAGAATTTGCCATGGCATCGCCGTCTCCTCCTTTCTTCTCCTTGTACTTGTTGCAAGAATGGTTCTCCAGTCTGTTCACCGGTCGACCACCTGGCCGCACCGATGATGAAGTCATCCTGTCTGCCAGGTACGGTTTCCTGTTTTTTCCAGTTCATGCAGCAGCATCCACCATCACCGCAACCTTCTCGATCCGTCAATTGCTAAACCTAATTATTTTGCTAGACAAGAGGACATAAAGCAAGGGATTCTAGGTACTGTGAACCCAAAGCAAGGCATTCTGGAAATCTCGGAAGCATGTGATGCCAAATTACTGCAAGATGCAAAAGGGGGCGAAATGTTGCAACAAGATGGCCTCAGTCGTTGCCGTCTATACCAGCTCAGCCATGAGGGCATGCCTGACATGAGCACGGGGTTATTCAAACCACCAGCCAAGCCTTTTCTACCGTGTTTCATCCTGGATTCGAGAGCTGCCTGCCACGTTGCCAGCAACGTGTCAGTGTTTTCGCCGCCGTTGACACCAGCAGCAAGCAGCGCCGCCGCCGCCGCCGCCATTTACCTCGCGTACGACGGCACTCAGCTCACCGTCGCCGGGGTCGGCACCGTATCCTGCGACAACTTCCATCTCGCCGACGTCCTGTACGTCCCTGGCATGCGTGCCGGACTCAACCTGGTCTCCGTGCAGCAGCTAGCGGAGCGCGACTACCTCGTCATGTTCGGCGGCGGCCAGTGCTCTGTCAGGGAACGGAGCACCGGCAGAATCGTTGGCAAGGGCCGCATGCACGACGACGACGGCCTGTACCACCTGGATTTCCTCACGATCCCATAGCCATCGTCTCGTGGACAAAAAAAAAAAGCATGGATCCGGTGTCCATGGAGCTCTGGTGCATATATACTACTCCTGATCTGCGCTGCCACGTGTCCTCATCTCATGATCCAACAGCAGGGATGATTTTTCTCAATCATGGGATGGTCTACGTGCGCCGTTTGATTATTTGGTTTGTACACATGACAGCATCTAAGGGGTGGTATATATACACACTAGGGCTCCATGGATACTGGATGCATGCATTTTTTTTTTCCTATCGTCATGAGGAGATATATAGTCCTCTCCGTACATCTCGCAAACCTGGCCCATGCTACAGCTGGTCCTGGTACTATGCTACATTATTTCGATCATGTCCTATTGTGATGTCCTACTACGATATGTGTGACCTGTCAAGTATTTCTCCTCTATAATATCTGCATTGACCGTGTTTTGTCTGTTGCATGTACAAGCAGCAATCGTATTTGCGAGTATCAGTGCTGTGCCTTTAAATGTATACTTATTAATATACTTATTAATATCCACTATGCTTAACGAAAACAGCCATTGTCTTTTACTATTGCTTTTATTTAGAGCCAATTTGGCAGAGCTCCAGCTCTAAAAAATATGGATTTGTGCACGGTGGATATTAGGTGTCACGGTACTTTATATGTGGATTTGTGCTGAGTTGGGAGAAATTATCCACCTCTACCACAGGTTAGTGGAAAATGACCAGCTTGTTGTATTCTTTCTTGAGAGCTTTCTTTTTCCCCGTTCTCTACTCAGCCCTCCTGCTCACACCACGCCTGCCCTGCCCCCACTCGATTGAGCCCCACCCCATCCTGCCTATCAGAGCCTAGCTTGCTCGCACCGCCGGGAAGCTCTAATTTACACCTAGTAAAAACCTCTGCAAAAAAATAATCTATATCTAGATGTGCAACCAAGGCTTTTGTGAGATGCGTTGTTATCTCTATCACAAAAAATTTATGTAACCTATAAGGTTCAATCCTATCAACTACCATATATTAACTAAGATAGGAAAGGTAAACTATACAATTAAGGTACGTAAAGTAAATGCAGAAACTAAAGACAAGGTAAAGATGCAAACTTCCGTCAACGACTCCAGTATTTTTACCGAGATATCGAGAAGCATGCAAGCTTTCTCCTAGTCCTTGTTTAAGCCCTCGTAAGGAATCCCTCGCACAGGCCAAGCTTCCAGTCAGGTAGCTTTGTGAATAGCCTCAGGTCTTCCCTACGAGCAAGTGAGTGATCTCCGATCGATGTGCCCTTCAGCAAGCCTATTCCGGACTGCTCCCCGTCGTCCCGCACTATCAAGCTTCTGGCCGAAACACCACGGACCTTGTTCCTTCCATTACATGGTGGCGGCCTTGTTCATTTACCAAGCAACAATGTGCAGGATTCATGTTTGCTGAAAATTGAAGATAGCTGCTACCTTATTCCCTCGGTACATGGTGGCGGCCTTATTCATTTACCAAGTAACGATGTGCAGGATTCATGTTTGCTGAAAATTGGAGATAGCTGCTGGTCCTTACCAATCGTTTCCAAACAGCCCACTGGGACTTCATTTTATATTTTATATACAATAATTTTTGACTATATGTCTATACATTTATACAAGGAGAATAAGGATCTCTCTTAAAAAATAACCAGAATAAGACCCCGTTTAGTGCAACTAGCAATGCAGCAGTTTTTTTTTGCGTCCTCAAGAATCGTCAGGCTTGACAACTTCAAATTGGCAAGTAACCATCAGTATGTGGTAATTCGTTAACAACTGATGCATTTTCCGTATGAGCCAAGCTGCTTCCCTCATATGCCACCTGATTAACTGAGTTGAGATTATGTCATGATACAGCTGGATTGACCTGCCTACTTACAAGTCACAAGAATGGCAGCAAGCAGTTTGACACACAAAAGGAACCAGCCAATCTAACATCCACAATGAAAACTACCAAGACCTAGCAATCTCAAAAGTTGCAGCACGTGAGTTGGAAGCTGAGAGCTCTCAAAATTTGCCTTTTCTATTGGATATAACTGAATTTGGAAGTTCCAAATTTTGAGAAGTTTTACAAACTCAAAATGCTCAAATGCTATTCACCGTGGGGGGGAATGCTTAGCGTCTCAATCACATTAGGAAAACTACTTCCTTCAGATTACTGTGACTTGGGTTCTCAAACTCTGGCTGGAGATTTATGTGTGTGTCTTCAGATTATGTCACTAACCAATTATTGGACTTACTTGCAGAGTACTAGATATGAGAAAAAATCAGCAGAACCACACAAAAAGGGCATTAATACACAGCTAAAGCAACAAATGCAGTCAGGCTGAAAGTTACATTACAAAGGTTGAGGCAGATATATAGATGGCTAGAATAACTAGTAAAGTATCAACCCACCAAAAAGGCAAAAACATATAACTGTAAATGAATACAGCATATATGTATACATATAGACAAATTCATTAAACAGATGTGGTTTGCCTTGGGTTCAGATCGCATTCAAACTATCATGTCTGCTCAACAGTATAGCAACTTAACAAGCTGGCAAAAGACATCACACACAAATGTAATAGTACAACAGCAGAATTGAAGGAGCAAATAATAGGAAAGAAAATGCACGAAAAGAAAATGCACTTATAGAAAAGTAAGGGGTCACGTTATGGCAACAACCGATATATTAAAAGAGAGAGACGTGAGAGAGTGCATGGGCAACGAGAAGAAACATAACAGAATTCCTAACACTAATCTATACCAACAGCTATCTGCCTCTTCCTGAGTTCTTTCCCTTCTTCCCCCGAAATCTACTCCCAACATGCAGCTCCTGCTGCATCGGCATGCGCCTCAGCTAACAAGAGCACTGGCCATGATCGATGTTTGCATCATGGAATACAGTAGAAGCAAGTGGTAACATGAAGACCATCAATGGTTCAAAAAAATTTTGAAACATAAAAGGCTACAATTCTCAATAAATTAAAATTTTTTTATTCCACTATTCTACTATGAAATAAAACCACACTTGAGCATGTTTGGAAAATGTGATGTAAAAGAACTGATTATTCTAAATGTAACAGAATTTCTAATACCAAAATCTGTCCTCCGAAAGCTACCTCCTCCCTCCGTTCTTCCCCTTCTTTCTTCCTTCTCCATCAGTTCTTCCCCTTCTTTCTTCCTTTCTTCTTCCTTCTTTCTCGGCACTTAATAGCCTTGCATGGAGGCGCGCTTTTAGCCAGCAAAGCCATCTGGAGGTGGTTTTGCTGTTTTCGCGTACGAACACTGAACGGGGAAAGGTGACCCCAGGTATCGGGCTAGGGCTCGCTGGCTCTAGCTCTAGCTCTGGCTCGGGCTCAGGATCGGGCTCTGGCTCCAGCTCGGGCGCCAGCTCCGGCTTTGGTTCCGGCTCAGGATCCAGCTCGGGCTCTGGCTCTGGCTCTGGCTCGGGCTCGGGCTCTGGCTCTGGCTCGGGCTCGGGCTTGGGCTCGGGCTCCGTGGAGGCACTGCACCACATGGGCACTAATTTGATTTTCCCATCCAAGCCACGGCCGTCACTGGACGATGCATCATCAGCAGTAACAATTTCTGGCACGCCAAGGATTGCAAAGACGTAGAGGCCGTTCTTATTCTCTCGTGGAGCGATCGCTTCGCCCGACGAGGTCAGGCCCGGCGTACAGACGCTTGGTCACCGTCGAACCACGCAGGCACCTCGCCCCTGGTGAGCACACGGACGCTGATGAGGTCCGATTTGAGTCCCGGCGCGAGGTGAACACCTGGGATTGCGCGGCCTGCTACGGTCACCAGTATGTCGCCGATCTTGGTGACGGGCAACGTGTTGCCGTCGTCCACCCTCACCCGCATCCCCACCGGCGCCGGGCGGAGGTTGGAGAGGAGCCGGGCGTCGCCCACCACGTGGATACTGGCGCCGGAATCTAACAGGAGCTTTGGCCATGGCGGTGGTGGCGGCGGTAGCGGCGAAGAGCTGATGATGGTGGTGCCATCGTCACCACCAGGTGATGCTGCTGGTGCTGATCCGGGTGCAGAAGCATACATGTCGTCGTCGTTGATGTTTGTCGGCGGCGTTCCTCTTCCTCTTCCCACTATGGCCCTGTTGGCATTTCTAACGTCACTACTAAAAAGCAGAGATAAACCCTACTCCTAGCAATGACCCCAGAAATGGTTGGTATATAATTACTTGTCATTAGCAACTAGTCACTCTTGAATTACTAACATTCCTAAACATGAAGTAGGTTATCATCCCCAGTTATATTGCTAGGAAATTAACATAGATTTATATTGTACTATTGTGACTAGGCAGATAAAATATATGAATAAGATATAAATGTAAACTAATGGGTTACGCAAGCGGTTTTGAGATAATTATACCGTTGTAGCATTTTACCTAGGGAAGTCTCCAGGTTGTCGATTTATAATTATACCTCTGGGAAAGCTATGTAATAAACTATTATTGCCATATTGATGCGAAACTATGTGGACATGATAAACGATACTACCTAAGTCGTATACTCTACTTATAACAAGCAGAGGTCACAAGATAAATAAAGATAAATGCAGGTGATAGCATAATCATCAAATATTATAATTAAAGATAATCATCGAGCATCTTACTAGTCATAATCATAGCTAGCCATTGGATAAACTATGGAGATAGGTCTATAACTACGTCAATTGAATAACTCTAATTAGTACAACTACATCTAGTAATCATTGCTAAATCAACCCTAAATCATCATTGCATGTAAAGAGGCATCAACTAATGAGGGTATTAAGACTTAAGTCACCTCCTTCGCGACCGTGCCCATGCTAGTCCTACATACGGGGGGTGGACTACAGAGGAACTAACGTAGCTGTCATCTACGCAGACTACCACACGTCCCGGCATATCAGGGTGCACTCGCAGATAAACAAGACATCTAGACACCACGTCTACATATCGCCTATCATCTACCCATTGTATATATGGATAAACGCTATACGAGCAATTACATGAATTCAATAAGATCGAAGTAACTAAACTAGACATATAATCAAAGTAGACAATGACTATTGCAATTAAGAACATATGAATATATTTAGAGTAAAGTCTCCCTAATCTGAATAATGAATACAATAAAGTAATTAAGAACTAGATCTATTACCGGACTCTCGCGCTCCAGCCAGACGCTAGGGGCTCCAGATCCGATGAAGAACTAGATCTCCTCTACTTCTAATCTAGCTAACTAATCCTATAAACTAGAAGGCTCTTGATGAACTTGAAGGCTCTTGATGCTTGATGGCTTGAGGCCTTGATGAAGAATGAATTGGCTCTTTCCGGGGGGGTCTACCCTCATATTTATAGTCCGGTGGGATGCTTGGCGTGCGCCGCAGGATCAAACCGACGTAACGTAGGGGCCGAGATGCATCCTTGAAGGCGGTGGAGGAACATTCCCGAAGGGGGGAGCCAAACCCTAACAGGGGCCGCCGCCCCGCCATGGTGGGGCCGGCCGGCCCCACCCGGGCGGCCTCGGCCCCCTCACTCCTTCCGGTGTCTTCTCAAGTCTTTCGAGTCTTCCGTGATGTCCTTCGTGGGCGGATAAGTTTCGTGGTTATTTTGCATTAGAATCCCTCTTTTTCAGCTTTTTCGAAATCACCCCCGAAATTACAGTAATATGCAAAACTCGTGGAATTTGTCGATAAAGCCCTAGACTAGTGTGTTATCTTGTTGTCCATCGGGTGAAAAGCCCTAGTAAAAGTTGACGCTAACAGGTGTCAACAGGCCCGATGTGAGCGAAGTAGGGCGCCGGGCGGCGGATTCAGTGCCATCGTGGACGAGCAGGCGCCGTCGCTGTCGCTACTCAATCGATCGCTAGGGTTTTGAAGCTGAGTCGGGCCGGGGGGGAAGGGGCACCGTGATAATAATATAATAGAGCCTCGCGTCGGCCCCAGAGTGGAGAGATTTTGACGGGTTGTTGCCTGTTGGACCTGCTGTCTTCCGCTCCGTGCGGGAACGAAGAAAGAATGGAGGCACAGGCAGATGGACTCTGATGAGTGCAGGCCCGATCCGTTGGCCGCGCAGACGAAGGGGCGAGCACGGCGCTGTTCTGGCCCTTGTTCTCTTCCCTTCTAAATTTAGGCCGTTTAGACTGCATGCAAGTTTCAAATTTTTTCACTCTTTCCATCACATCAATTTTTTCCGTATGCATGGAATATTAAATATAAGTAAAAAATAATTAATTGTACAGTTTAGTTGTAAATCACGAGACAAATCTTTTGAGCCTAGTTAGTCCACGATTGGACAATATTTGCGAATACAAACGAAAGTGCTACAGTCGTTCAGATTGCAAAAATTTGCAATCTAATTTTTTCACTCTCTTCATCACTTAATTTTTAGCCGCATGTATAAAATATTAAATATAAGTATAAAAATAACTAATTGCATAGTTTAGTTATAAATCACGAGACGAATCTTTTTAAGTCGAGCAACTCCAACAGTTTGCTAAAACTCACATGGCAAATTTATAGTTTTGCCAAGTCTCAAAACCAAATGTCAAGTGAAAAAAGAGAACTTCTCCAACAGTTTGCTATTTGGGCTTGGCAAAAGAACTTGGCATCCTAGGACTTTTGCCAAAATCATAAAATTGAGCCTCCAACAAGTTGGCAAAACTAGTTGACAAATTGAGATACACGTGATGCCAAGCGATGGAGGACTTGGCATATTTGGCAAGTGAAGGGGAATTTTGCCAAGCTCACAAAAATGCCAAGTAGTTTTGCCAACTTGTTGGAGGCTGTTTTTTGTGGTTTTGCAAAAATTTTAGGATGCCAAGTGCTTTTAGCAAACTGTTGGAGTTGCTAGTCTATAATTGGACAATAATTGCCAAATAAAACAAAAGTGCTATAGTAGTTCAGATTGAAGAAAGTTGCAATCTGAACAAGGGACTGGTAAGAAAAGATCGATGCCCAAGAAAATAGAAGTGTGGGCCATAGTGAAACTTGCTCAAGCTAAATGAGTGGGCCATAATGAAGCTTGCGCAGAAATTAAATAAAGAGCTTTTTAGCTGTGCACGAGAAAAAAATATCTCTTTCTTGCATGGTTTTTTTAATATTTTTCTATGGCTTTGAAACGGAATTTTATTTCTTGTGTAGCCTTTCATCTGTTTTGCCGGTTAATAGTGTTACATCAGGGGTACAAAATTAGAATAAAAAGACCGTTTTACCTAGAGAAAAAGAAATTGCAAAGTTTTCTGTTGTATATTTAGATTAATATTAGGCAAATAAAGTGATTCATAACAGTAGGGCATATATATATTGGAGCATTTTATCAAATATACATGACGGTACATATTTAGAGTAATATTAAGCAAATAGGACACATAACAGTACATTATATGCTCTAAAGATGTTCTCAAGTGCATTGCAATTAATCATAGGTCTCACATAAATAAAGTCTCACATAATCCATCATAGTTTCAATCTCACATAAATAATATGTGACATATAACTAGCAAATTCGATAGGCATATCACAAATCAAAGATTAAGCTTTCTTTTGCTTCGGGCGTGTTCATTGCAGGGCTACTAGGAAGTAATATCTTGCTTCCTGTACCCATCGATGGGCTGTCAAGTGAAACCTTCAAAATGTCTATGTCCTTTTTCTTTGGAAGTCCTAGCTTCTTCTTGATGGGTGTCTGCTTCCTTTTAACTACTTCCTTCTTGATAGGTGTCCACTTCCTTTTAACTTGAGCAGGTTGTTCTTTTGAGAAACAACAGAAAGTGCTTCAAGCTGATTTGATCCACTTGTCAACCTACAAATGTTATACATTGACAATGGCTTACAAGAGAAACAAAATTGGATGAATGTAGCTGAAATTCAGAACTAGAAAACGTACAATTTCAGTACCCTCAGGAACTGCAGCACGTAGCGACCGTTCAAATTCTCTCGTGGAGCGATTGCTTCGCCGATGAGCTCAGGCCCGGCGTGCAGCGTCGCCCGGTTACCGTTGAACCTCGTGCAGATCCTGCTCCTCGTGAGCACACGGACGCTGATGAGTTCCGATTTGAGTCCCGGTGCAAGGTGAACATCTGGGATTCTGAAGCCGCCTGGGCTTAGCATCTGTATGTCGCCGATCTTGGTGATGGGCAACGTGTTGCCATCCGCCACCGTGACCGTCATCCCCGCCGGCGCGTCACGGAGGTTGGAGAGGAGTCTAGAGTCACCACCACGTGGATACTGGCACCTGAGTCCAACAGGAGCATTGGCCATAGCAGTGGCGGTCGCCAAGAGCTACTGCCATCGTTGCCATGGGCTGCTGCTGCTGCTGCTGCTGCTGCTGCCTGTGCTGATAACATGGATGGACAAGCATAGAGGTCGATGATTGCGGCGTTCCTCTTCCAAGCACCGCCGCCGGATTCAATGACGATGAGGAGAGATGCGAGCCAGCTAGGGCGCCGGGCGGATTCAGAGCCATCGTGGATGATTCGATCTGGTAGTAGTCGTTGGTGGGAGGGAGAACCATGGTGGCATGATGCTAAAAAAGCCGCTAGTTATTGGATTGCCTCTGGAATCTCAGTGGTATCGTTTTTGGATGTGTGAAGTATTTTTCTGGAAAGATATCTCCTGTACTGCATCCACATTTTACCAAGATTTTCTATTATACGTAGAATTAGCAAACTTGTTGGCGAGTACTGCAACAGCCTTATTAATATAGTATCTTTTATTACTTCGAGATCTGGTGTGCTTGATGGAAAGAGACTTTATATTATTGTTGCAGTTTTCATTCCGATTACAAAGATCGGCTTTGGCTAGCTAGCCTTCTTTGGCAAAGACCCTCTCATCAACAACAAATGCGCAACCAACCATCAGCATATTCTCACGGTTCCCTGGGTCTTTTGGTGATTATAATAATCACCTTAAAAGATGTTTCTGGTCACTTCTTGTCTGAGGCCTGCCAAACTTTTTATGTTTTTCTTTATAAAAAATAAAAAGAAACATAATCACTTAAATTTCAGTGATTGAGCTGTAGGAAATATGCCCTAACCCTAGCATAAAATATTTATGGCTACCAAAATGGTGGAATTCTCCTAGTTTTTTGAAAGACAGAGTATTAAAACACTATCACTAGTCATAGTATATGAGAATCCTCGGCAGGAGGGCATTTGGTAAGAATAGTTTATACTAATTAAATTTTGAATGTTAAAACACTAGAAGAAACCCGCATCATTAGAAGTAGAAAATTCTGCTTGTGTATAGAGATACATAGATGCATTTGAAAGCATCAGGCTTGGCAAAGTAACCTTCAGTGTGTTGTAGATGATTCACAACTACTGCGTTTTCAGCCTAAGCCAAGCTACTTCCCCCAGATGTCACCTGACTACCTGAGCTTAGATTATGTCATGATACACAGTTGGATTCACCTACTTACATGTTACAAGAGCAACATCAAAGCAGCTTCACACACAAAGGCAATGTTGGCAGCCATCCACATGCGGGGGTCGAGCAGGGTGACTTGCGTCGGACTGCTGGTCTGAGGAATCATGGGGCGGCTAGCATGCCGAGGGAGGCATAGGGTGGCCGGGCCGTGCCCCCCCTCCCGCTCCCGCCAACCCTCTCCAGCCTCTGCCGAGCGGCAACAGTCGGGCCCTAATGTAGCAGCCGGGGCTAGGGCAGCAACGCTCAACTGGGCCAGTACCAAGCGGTGTCTATCGGCCAGGGACCTGGCTAGCTCTCTTCCCCAGTGGCGCACAGCTTCTAGACTACCGATTATGCGTCGGGTTGACATCCAGTGTGGTGGTTGGGTGGAGGTTTTTTTAGTGGCCTGCCTCATTTTCAGAAACTAGGTGAAGACCTTGCCCCATTCCTCCGTGCCGACGATGGTGGCGCGGCCGCATCATGTACCTCCTCGGAGGCATCGTCGAAAATTCTTTTTGTCCAAGGCAGAATGGGGCCGAAATCCCTACTTGTCTGTTCAACCAGTGTTGATCGGCGTATGAGGATGTCAATTGGAGCAACGCTACATCCCATTTCCTGTCGTCGGAGATGCAACTTCCTGTGTTCTGTCTATGTGTGATTCAAGGTCCACTTCAAAAGGGTCTGTCTAGTCTGCTAGGTGTTGCCATAGCCATCTGGTTCTCTAGAGCGGATACTTTGCCACTGCCACTGTGCTCTGACGGATGCCATTGTCACTACTCAAGTGGGTACTTTGTCACCGATATTGCTTAAGGCTACACCGTATGCGTTATGGCCCCTCTTGTGGATACTATGTGCGAACACAAGATTATACTTGTGGTTTAGTTGTGATGATGAGTAATTGATTCAACTACTAGCATCTCGGATGGGGTGCTACTGACGGTGGTGAAAGCCACGAGTTCCACATGTGCCTTGACTTGTGTTGTGCAGGTGTCGAGCATGGAGGCGGTGGCCGACGGCGAGGTGAAGGTCAAGTGATGGCGGGCCGCGCCGAATGGACCGGGAGCGGGTGAAAGGGTAGACGATCGAGACTTAGACCGAGGGACCCGGAATCGCCGGACGGGATCGCGTTCTGTGGCACTTGGCTTCGACAAGCACAAGGACATGGGCGGTTTGTTGGTTTGGGCCTCAAAACCAACGGAGACGGGTTTCGGTGGTTTGGGCCTCAAAACCACCCGGCGGGTTTCTGGGTTGAGCCTCAAAACCCTGGCGGAGGTCCCGAGGCGGACGGACGGCACGTGGCGGCATCGGGGAGGTCGCGTCGAGGCGAAGCTACCGGTGAGAAGGCGCGGTGGCCGTCGGATCTAAATATCTGTCCGGCTCGGTGGAGTTGTACTACAATGTCCTTGGGCTAGGTAGCACGCTCGGTGTGATGTAAGGGCAAAACTGCAATTTAGAATAAGCCCCGGTCGATAAGTATGGTGGGGGGAGCTCTCTTACCCCTTCACCTCTCCCATTTTCGTTTTCCTCTTCTCTCTCTAGTTTTCCCCCTCCCCTAATGTTCTTGTGAGAGAGGTCAAAAACTGAAAATTTCATGGTTGTTTTTGCTGTGATTTTGAGTGGGAATGGAGGCCCGAATCCTCCTCGCGCCCTCGGGGATTCATCAATTTTATCTGTGATTTGTTTGTCTCACTGTGTTCCTTCTTTCCCCTATTTTCGTTTGTGCACGTGATCTGAAAATCCCGGAGGTAGAGTTTGATTGGCGCAATGATTTCTTGGGAATAGCTTATCTACTCCGTGGTGATTGCCTGTGCAAATTTTGGGATCGATTCATGGTAGTTTGGTTGGTCTTCTGTTCGATTCTTGGCCGACAGTTTCTTCTGTTCTTCTGCTGACACCAGGGAGCGCGTGACTGTGTGTTGTATATGGCGACCCTGCTGTTCCCATCTGTGAGCTCACCCATCGAGGTCGAGTTTTGAGCAGGTTGCTTGTCGATTCAGTGGGAGTTCCTTTGATCTCATTGGCTTTTTGTTACTTGCCCTCTTCCTGTTCTTCGTTGCGCATGCACCAGGCCCAAGAACCGTAGGCTACTAGTTCTTGGGAAGGAGCGTTGAGTGCTCTGGACAGCTCCCCAGCAGCCGCGTCAGATTGTGCCGGCCAGTTCAACTGCTGTGCTTTGATTTGGTGAGAATTCGATACTGAGCTGCTCAATCTTCTTTACTGCGCATTCCGTCAGGTAGCAGCAGCTCTTTGTCTGTGTTCATCTGTTGAGCGGTGCAGCCCCTGCTCGATCTTGTGGTGTAGTTCTCAGAAATTCTTTTGCTGTGTACTCGGGCTCCAGGACACAGTCCAGCGCTCATGGATGCTAGGTCCGATTTCCAGTAATTTAATCTTGCGTGCTGCACATTCCGTCAGGTTAGCAGTAGGTGTTCCTATGCTTCGGTATTTCTCTGAATGAACTCTAGTAATTGGTAGGCAGCTGGCAAGTGCTTGGCAAGTACAGCAGCTTGTGCTTTGCCTTGAGTCTTTAGTATTTGATTGGTCAGTTTGTTCTTGCATCCGTGAAATAGTCTAAGCAATGATTAGCTAATCATTAGAGCTTCAATTTAATTCTTTTTGCCTACAGTACTACTTACGGTTAGGGAAAGTGCTGAATTGTTTTTGCTTATTGCACTCACGGTGTATGAATTGATTTTAGCTCCTCTAAAATTTTCAAACCTATGTTCTTGAGCTAGCTGCTTAGTTTGCTGATTGAGCTACGATTTGTGTTTCATCTATTTTGAGGTGATCATTTGTGTTCTTAAGGAACATCCACCCATTTGTTTGAGTCGTGGTCATCTCACCATTGCTCTGAGAGTTTGGCGGTGATTTTGGGACAGTGGCCGGAAAAATTTTGCGAGAAATTTTACGGCTCCCATTCACCCCCCCCCCCCCTCTGGTCGCCGTTTTCGATCCTTCAATTGGTATCAGAGCCGGTTAAGGATCATTCCACCCTAATCGGTTCGTGATCCGCTAGAAGGCGACATGGAGCGCGGTTCGGGAAAACCGCCATTTTTCGATGGATCGAATTACCCCTACTGGAAGATACGCATGTCGGCGTATATCCAGAGTCTTGGCTCACGAGTTTGGGAAATTTGCGAGGATCCGAATTATGTTGTTCTTCCCGCTCGTGTTGGTCAAGAGCAAATAGAGCAACACGATGCCAATAGCAAAGCTCGCAATGCTCTCTTTTCGAGTCTCTCTCCTTCTGAGTTTGAGAGCGAAGTTTCTCACTATACTATCGCTCGAGAGAGATGGGTGAAGCTTCGGAGCTATCACGAGGGGACTCCCAAGTTAAGACCAGACTCTTTGAAACATACAAGCGGGAGTATGAGAACTTCACTCGGTTGGATGGTGGTGAGACCATCGATTTGATGTTTTCTCGGTTTGGTCGATTGTGAACAAGATGCGAGCAAACAGGGCTCAGCTACCCTATGATGATCATGAGAGGGCTCTCAAGTTACTACACGCCCTGGATCGGAGGGTTTGGGATTCGAAGTTTCAGGCCTTGGTTGAGTCACCCAACTACGCCACTCTCACGGTGGACGAGCTATTCAGCAAGCTCAAGTCGAGTGAGATCGACAACTAGACCCATGCCAAGATCCGCAACCCCTCTCCTCCGACTATGGCGCTGGTGTTAGGTAAAGGTGTCTCTAGTTCTTCCGCTAACCCCTCCTCTGTAATGTTTGCCTTGTCTTCCTTGATCACAGTGACAGAGGAGCAGTTGGACATGCTCGGAGACGATGAACTGGCTCTCGTCATCAGCCGGTTCTCGCGGTTCCACAACAACCGCTTGAACCGCCGCCGTGGTGGACCGAAGGATGGATGCTATGGATGCGGCGACCCCGACCACTTCGTCGCTAATTGCCCCAAGCGGAACAAGTAGACCTTCGGCAAGTCCACCTCCAACAAGCACAAGGAAAAGCGCGAGTACACCTCCAGCAAGCACAAGTCCAAAGGAGACTTTGACAAGGAAGCGATGAAGCGCAAGTTCATGAAGAAGTTCAAAGCACGAGAGCGCGCCTTCCTCACCTCCCTCAGCGACCTCGACTCCGACGACGAGCATGCTTCCTCTTCTTCGAGCGACGACGAGTCCGAGAAGAAGGTCGAGGACAAGCTGAACGGACTCTGCTTCCTCGCCGACTCCACCCACGGAGGCTTCTGCACCATGGCACTTGGTGATGAGGTGGAGGGCAGCAAGGACGATGCTCCCGGCGACGACGACACATCTAAGGTATCACCTTCCATCGATGCTCTTGTCGCTGAGGTTGATGAATTAACTGCTACTTTGCTTCGTCAAGATAAGCTGCTTAAGCGTGCTGCTAGTGATAGAAAAGAGTACAAGGCTAAGCTAGAAGATGCGCTTAAGGAGCTTGAGCTAGTTAAGAACACCCCCATAGTGTCTGACGAGCCAGAATGTGAGTTTTATAGCGTTTACATGGCTGATCTTGCTAGTCTGCAGTCCAAGTATACTGAGTTAGTTGATGAGTTTGATAGCGTCCGTGCTTCACCTGTCTTGTTAGGTGCGTGCAAGTCTTGCTCGGACTTGCAATCTGAGTTGGCAGGGAAGAATGCCAAGCTTGCCTTGCTTGAGAAGGCCAATTTAGATAGCACTAGTGTGACTAAGTGTGTTCTTTGTGAGGGTTTAGAGCTGGAGATTGCTAATTGTCGGCATGACAAGGTGTGTATCGAGGAAGAAAACACATACCTTCGGACCATCTTGAGTTGGGTGTCTTGCAGTGAGCCACAACTTGGCATGATGGTCAACCAATTCAGGAGGGGAATTGGTGGATCGGGATTAGGCTTTGCTTCAGGTGGGAAGGGTGATGATCTTTATGGCAAAGTTGGTGAGTGTAGTGGTGTGCCCCCGAGTGAAAAACCTACCACTACTCCCAAGCTTCTCAAAATTACACCACCTAAGTCACTTGTGTCTCCCACCAAGGATGGAGTGTTTGAAGAGCCTCCAAGAGCTCCACCCCAAAAACAAGTGTGGATTCCAAAACCAAACCATCTAAGGAACCCACTTGACACACTCCCTTCCATCTCTGAGGAACCCCTTCCTAAAGCCAAGCCACCTCCAAGAGTGAACCATACCCACAAGAAAGTGAGCCAAACACCTAAGAGAGAGGTGTACCACTGTGAGTATTGCCATAGGGATGGTCACTTGGTTGAGTTTTGCTTTAGGAGGAAGAGAGATGAGAGGCGTGAGTATGAGTTGAACAACCGAAATATGTACCGTCCTCCCCATGGTGTATATGTACCGTCTGTTCAGAGATGCACTGCTAGGCCTAAAGGTGCAATGCCTCAAGGTGCTAGGCCTCAGGCTGCAAGACCACGTGGTGGTCGTGCACGGCGAGATTCGGGTCGTGGTCAATATGACTATGAACCTCGTGGCGGTGCTTTTGTGTCCCACAGCTCTAGCGGACCACGTTTTCCCTCTCGTGGTGATCGCTTTCCTCAAATGGGACATGGCATGTTTGGTGTTTTTCCTAACACTTTTTCAGGGCAAATGATGCATCACTGGTATCCTTCTCAGTTTACTAACCCCAGTGATGTACCATTTGCTCATCCTATGTCTTTCTATTGATGTAGGATGGAGGTTTGGAGAACATATGGCTCATTGATTCTGGATGTTCGCGCCACATGACCGGAAGTTCAAAATGGTTCTCCAGCCTCGACCTCGTGCAACACAAGGAGTACATCACATTCGGGGATAATAGCAAAGGTAAAGTGGTCTCTTGTGGAACTATTCGGGTTAACGAGAGCTTTGTTCTCAAGGATGTTGCTTTGGTCTCGAACTTGCATTTCAATTTGCTCTCTGTTTCGCAACTCCTTGAGGACGGCTTTGAAGTGCGCTTTAAACATGGCTTTTCTCAAGTTCTTGACTCTTAGGGAGATCTTATTTGTCGGATCGTCCCATTTGGCCGTGTCTTTCGAGCTGATTTTTCTCACTCATTTGGCTCTTCCCGCTGTTTGGTGGCCGGATCCTCTTCTGAGCTTTGGAAGTGGCATAGGAGACTTGGTCATTTGAGCTTTGACCTTCTTTCTAGGTTGAGCTCACTTGGCTTAATCCAAGGATTGCCCAAGTTGAAATTTGAGAAGGATCTTGTTTGCCACCATTGTCTTCATGGAAAGATGGTAGCCGCTTCTCACTCACCTGTAAATCAAATCATGACCAAGGAACCCGGCGAGCTACTTCACATGGACACGCTTGGTCCATTTCGGGTTCGGTCGAGGAAGGTGGAAAGTGGTATGTGCTAGTGATTGTGGATGACTTTTCGAGGTACTCTTGGGTGTTTTTCATGGAGAGTAAGAATGAGGCTTTTTCACATGCTCGAGATTTGATTCTTCGGTTGAGAAATGAGTTCCCTAAGAGTGCCATGAGAGCTATTCATAGTGACAATGACACAGAATTCAAGAATACTCATTTTGAAACCTTTTGCAAGTCTTTGGGTCTTGAGCACCAGTTTTCCTCACCTTACGTTCCACAACAAAATGGCATTGTTGAGCTCAAGAATCGGACCCTTGTTGAGATGGCTAGGACGATGCTCGATGAGCATAGGACTCCTAGGAGGTTTTGGGTCGAAGCAATCAACACAGCTTGTCATGTTTTCAATCGCATCTTTCTCCGTGCTTTTACGAAGAAAACTTCTTATGAGTTGCGATTTGGGAGGTTACCCAAGGTGAGTCATTTCAAGGTGTTTGGGTGTAAGTGCTTCATCTTGAAACAAGGTAATTTGGATAAGTTTGAGTCCAGGTCCTCTGACGGTATCTTTCTTGGTTATGCTTTGCATTCTAGAGCTTATCGAGTACTTAACCTTGAAACTAACCGCGTTGTGGAGACCTGCGAGGTCACATTCGATGAAACTATGCCTTGTACAACCCCTGTCTTTGAGTGTGCAGGTGATGAAGAGCTTGGTGAAAGCATTTTTATGGAGGAGGAGCAGGACGATGCCGATTGGGGTGATCCCGAGCCGACTCCACTAGCTGCCCCTATCGAGCCTGCGACAACTACTTCAGCTCACGGTCTAGACCCCTCTACTTCCACTTCTTGGGGACCGTTCGAGCAGCTTCCTCAGCATGCGCCGGCTGCACTTGAGGAGGCACCAGCTGCTGTTGAGGGGGAGGCGACTTCTTCCAGAGAGGCTCCACGACACATTCAGCGTCGCCACCCCGCTCAGACGATGATTGGTGATATTGACCAGCGAGTCACGCGGTCCAGGTCCTATACTATCTCACACTTTGCTCATTCTGCATTTGTTGCTTCTTTTGAGCCCCGAGATGTTGGACATGCTCTATCTGATCCTGATTGGGTTAATGCCATGCATGAGGAGTTAGAAAACTTTGAGAGAAACCAAGTCTGGGTCTTAGTTCCTCCACCTCTAGAATGTCATCACATAGGTACAAAGTGGGTGTTTAAGAACAAGCAGAATGAAGATGGGGTGGTTGTTAGGAATAAGGCTAGACTTGTTTCTCAAGGGTATTGCCAGAAAGAGGGGATAGACTTTGAGGAAACCTTCGCTCCTGTAGCTCGCTTAGAGGCTATCCGCATTCTGTTAGCATTTGCTGCTGCTAAGGGCTTTAAGTTATTTCAGATGGATGTCAAGAGCGCTTTTCTGAATGGGTACATAGAGGAGGAAGTGTATGTTAGGCAACCCCCAGGCTTTGAAAATCCCAAGTATCCTAACCATGTCTTCAAGTTGCACAAAGCTTTGTATGGTCTTAAGCAAGCCCCTAGAGCGTGGTATGATAGGCTGAAAACTTTTTTGCTTAAGAAGGGGTTTAGGATGGGATCAGTAGATAAGACTTTGTTTCTCCTCAAGCAAGGCAGTGACCTTTTGGTTCAGATATACGTGGATGATATTATCTTTGGTGGCTCTTTTCACGCTTTGAATGCCAAGTTTGCAGAGTTTATGAGCAGGGAGTTTGAGATGAGCTTGATGGGCGAGTTGACTTTTTTCCTCGGTCTTCAAATCAAGCAAATGCGGGATGGGACGTTCGTGCATCAAGGCAAGTACACAAAGGACATCCTGAAGAAGTTTGACATGGGCGAGGCCAAGCCTCTTTCGACGCCCATGGCAACGACGACGGCGATGGATGCTGATGAGGACGGCGAGTCCGTGGACCAGAAGGAGTACCGGAGTATGATTAGGTCATTCTTTGTACTCGACGGCGACAAGACCGGACATCCATTCGCGGTGTGCCTCTGCAAGACGCTTCAAGCGTCGCCGCGCACCTCTCATCGTCAGCGGTGAAACGCATCATGAGGTACCTCCGCTTCACTCCCCGAGTTTGGGCTTTGGTACTCGCTTCTTCCTCGCTCTCTCTTTGTGGTTATTCGGATGTTGATTTTGCCGGGCCGCCGCTTAGATAGGAAGTCCACATCGGGACTTGTGGGTTTTTGGGTTCATCTCTTGTGTCTTGGTCATCCCATAAGCGGTCTAGCGTTGCACAATCCACCATAGAAGCCGAGTATGTATGCCATTGCCGCTTGTTGTTCCCAAATGCTTTGGATGATAGCCACCCTACGTGATTTTGGTCTTGAGTTCTCTAGAGTGCCTTTATTGTGTGATAGTACTAGTGCCATCGGTGTTGCTAAGAACCCAAGACTTCACTCCAAGACCAAGCACATAGATGTCCGCTTTCACTTTCTCCGTGATCATCAAGAGAAAGGCGACATTGAGTTGCATCACGTAGCCACCCAGGATCAGCTTGCAGATCTTCTCACTAAGCCCCTCGATCAAGCGACTTTTGCTCGCATGCGAGGTGAACTGGGTGTGTGTTTCCCTTTTTAGAGGAGGGAAACACTTTATTTGTTGTACACTAGTTTCAGTTTCTTTTGTAGTCTAGGTTTTGGTTTGTCTCTGTATGATAGTGCATTTGCATTGTATTTTGTGATATACTTGCATTTTGAGCTTCACGTATATAACACTTGGAATGAAACTATGCTCTTGTTAGTATGCCTTGTGAGTACTTTGTAGTGCTTATCAGCTTAGGCTCTCATTGATCATCTGCTACATGTTATGAGTTGAGCATGATTTTCTAAGTTAAACTTGTTTACACATGCTGAATTAAAAATGTTCACCGCCTGAGATGGTAATTAGCATGTGTAGGATGTTGAGATCCCTTTATGCTATATTGTGCATGCTTGGTTACTATGTCTCATGCTTTGAGTCCCACACTTGCTTAGATACTTTACTTGTGCTAAAATCTGAAATCTAAGTAAGTTGAATGAAAAGATCGAGATGGGTCCGTATTGTCCCACATCAAGGTATCGAGACTGCTTCCAATTGCATGTTTGGATGAACTTGAGCCTTGTAGTGGATTACCGAAACCATTGCTTTGAGCTCCTGATTGTCTTTTGACATAGGCTCCGCTTGGTTGAAAAGTTAGGCTTGACAGTACGGATAACCTCTCGCACACACATGCATGACCAATACTTAAAATTTGCTGCCAACTCTGAAAATCTGATAAAATTGACAAGTTTGAGGTCTTCGACATGATGTGTGATCATGGTTTGGGGTAGTTCACCTTGCTTCCACATGACTAGCACTAGGTTGATTTCCAGCTTACATTTGCTAAGTGCTATCTTTTGTGGTGAACCCCTTTCTGAAGAACTTACAATCTGCTCAAAACTGCTTACACTTCATATTCCGTATCATTTGATCAGTTTGAGCATATGCTAGCACTTGTCTGTTGTTGTCTTACTCACCTGGTTTATCAGCTAGAGCATCTTTTTACTATGATTGCTATATACCTGAAGCTTATGCATTTGTGCATGTCATTGCATTTTAGGCTTGCTGTGTGCATTTTTCAACAAGGGGGAGAAATTTGACACACACACACATATGCCTGACACATCATATGCTTATGTCAAGGGGGAGTCACTTGACATGTCTTGAAAGGTTGTCTTCTCAGAGGGAGAGATTAGTTCTCAAGGATTGAAGGGGAGAAGATTGTGTGCACTCATGTATTGTCTTCTCAGAGGGAGAGATTAGTTCTCAAGGATTGAAGGGGAGAAGATTGTGTGCACTCATGTATGCATTTGCTCAGGGGGAGTTGTTTTGCATTGCTCTTGCTAGATGTGTTGAGCCTTTGCCTCTTTCTGGAGGATCTAGCGTTTCGAGTGCTTCTTGCTTGGCTAGTGGTGTTGAGCCCGCTTTCTGCCTCTTCTTGAGGGCTAGCCATGTTTTGCTTGGTTGCGTCGAGCCGTTGCCCATGTCTTTGGGGACCAAGTTGTGCTTGTTTCAGATGACCATATTTGGCTTCTCTTTGGCTTTTGGTCGTTTGGTGAGCTTTCTTCTTTTCTTCTTCTTCTATTTCTTTTTCTCAGCCGCGGTGTGTTGGTGTTGAACAATGCACTCATCAAGGGGGAGATTGCGAACACATGATTATACTTGTGGTTCAGTTGTGATGATGAGTAATTGATTCAACTACTAGCATCTCGGATGGGGTGCTACTGACGGTGGTGAAAGCCACGAGTTCCACATGTGCCTTGACTTGTGTTGTGCAGGTGTCGAGCATGGAGGCGGTGGCCGACGGCGAAGTGAAGGTCAAGTGATGGCGGGCCACGCCGAATGGACCGGGAGCGGTGAAAGGGCGGACGCATCGAGACTTAGACTGAGGGACCCGGAATCGCCGGACGGGATCGCGTTGCTGGCACTTGGCTTCGATAAGCGCAAGGACATGGGCCGGTTTGTTGGTTTGGGCCTCAAAACCAGCGGAGGCGGGTTTCGGTGGTTTGGGCCTCAAAACCACCCGGCGGGTTTCTGGGTTGAGCCTCAAAACCCTGGCGGAGGTCCCGAGGCGGACGGACGGCACGTGGCGGCATCGGGGAGGTCACGTCGAGGTGAAGCTACCGGTGAGAAGGCGCGGTGGCCGTCGGATCTAAATATCTGTCCTGCTCGGTGGAGTTGTACTACAATGTCCTTGGGCTAGGTAGTACGCTCGGTGTGATGTAAGGGCAAAACTGGAATTTAGAATAAGCCCCGGTCGATAAGTATGGTGGGGGGAGCTCTCTTACCCCTTCACCTCTCCCATTTTCGTTTTCCTCTTCTCTCTCTAGTTTTCCCCCTCCCCTAGTGTTCTTGTGAGAGAGGTCAAAAACTGAAAATTTCGTGGTTGTTTTTGCTGTGATTTTGAGTGGGAATGGAGGCCCGAATCCTCCTCGCGCCCTCGGGGATTCATCAATTTTATCTGTGATTTGTTTGTCTCACTGTGTTCCTTCTTTCCCCTATTTTCGTTTGTGCACGTGATCTGAAAATCCCGGAGGAAGAGTTTGATTGGTGCAATGATTTCTTGGGAATAGCTTATCTACTCCGTGGTGATTGCCTGTGCAAATTTTGGGATCGATTCATGGTAGTTTGGTTGGTCTTCTGTTCGATTCTTGGCCGACAGTTTCTTCTGTTCTTCTGCTGACACCAGGGAGCGCGTGACTGTGTGTTGTATATGGCGACCCTGCTGTTCCCATCTGTGAGCTCACCCATCGAGGTCGAGTTTTGAGCAGGTTGCTTGTCGATTCAGTAGGAGTTCCTTTGATCTCATTGGCTTTTTGTTACTTGCCCTCTTCCTGTTCTTCGTTGCGCATGCACCAGGCCCAAGAACCGTTTCTTGGGAAGCAGCGTTGAGTGCTCTGGACAGCTCCCCAGCAGCCGCGTCAGATTGTGCCGGCCAGTTCAACTGCTGTGCTTTGATTTGGTGAGAATTCGATACTGAGCTGCTCAATCTTCTTTACTGCATATTCCGTCAGGTAGCAGCAGCTCTTTGTCTGTGTTCATCTGTTGAGCGGTGCAGCCCCTGCTCGATCTTGTGGTGTAGTTCTCAGTAATTCTTTTGCTGTGTACTCGGGCTCCAGGACACAGTCCAGCGCTCATGGATGCTAGGTCCGATTTCCAGTAATTTAATCTTGCGTGCTGCACATTCCGTCAGGTTAGCAGTAGGTGTTCCTATGCTTCGGTATTTCTCTGAATGAACTCTAGTAATTGGTAGGCAGCTGGACAAGTGCTTGGCAAGTACAGCAGCTTGTGCTTTGCCTTGAGTCTTTAGTATTTGATTGGTCAGTTTGTTCTTGCATCCGTGAAATAGTCTAAGCAATGATTAGCTAATCATTAGAGCTTCAATTTAGTTCTTTTTGCCTACAGTACTACTTACAGTTAGGGAAAGTGCTGAATTGTTTTTGCTTATTGCACTCACGGTGTATGAATTGATTTTAGCTCCTCTGAAATTTTCAAACCTATGTTCTTGAGCTAGCTGCTTAGTTTGCTGATTGAGCTACGATTTGTGTTTCATCTATTTTGAGGTGATCCGCTGTGTTCTTAAGGAACATCCACCCATTTGTTTGGGTCGTGGTCATCTCTCCATTGCTCTGAGAGTTTGGCGGTGATTTTGGGACAGTGGCCGGAAAAATTTTGCGAGAAATTTTACGGCTCCCATTCACACCCCCCCCCCTCTGGTCGCCGTTTTCGGTCCTTCACTATGCCGAGTTGATCCTAGCAGATGCTTTGTCACCGTATTGCTTGAGTGGATACATATATTGCCGTCGTAGCCTCGTGTCTACTCTTGGTGGATACCATGGCTTCTCTCTTGGTGGATACCATGGCTTCTCCTAGTAGATTAGCAGCCTTATGTTGATGTATTTTTCTTTATAGATCCAGTCGGTTAGGTCAGTGGTGGAGGGCCTCTCCCTACCACCGCTCTCTTCTGTCATGTTGTCGTTTTTTTATTGCTAACCACTTTCTCTGTGGTTTTGTAACCTCCATTATGGATTTTCTATATCTGCGTTACGTAAGCCGTTTTTTCAGCATTCTTTGTTTATAATGAAATACGCATAAAGTCGTGTTCTCGAAAAAGACACACAAAAGGAACCAGCTAAACTAACATCCATAAGGGAAATTACTAAGATCTCAGAATCTAAAAAGTCGTATCATGTGAGTTCGAAGCTTAGAGCTCAAAATTAGTGTTGCCTTTAATATTGGAGACAACTACATTGGGAAGTTTGAAACTTTGCGAAGTTACAAAATGCTCACATGCCATTCACCGTGTGGGGAATTGGAAATGCTTCAGAATAACGTCTCAATAACACAAGGAAACTTGTCACTAGATGGCTTCTCAAACTGAGGCTGGAGAGTACAGTGTGTGTCCTCAGATTATGTCTCTAAACAATTGGACCTATACAGAGTAACAGATATGGCCAATATCAACAGAATCTCACGCTGAAAGGGCATTAATGGACAGATAAAGCAACAAATGCAGTCAGGCTGAAAGTTACATTACAAAGGTTGACGCAGATGGCTTGAATAACCAGTACACACCATCAACCCACCAAAAACGTATATCCGTACATGAATAAAGTATGTATATATCGCCAAGTTCATTGACCAGACATGGGTTGCCTGGGCCCAGGCCGCATTCAAACTATCATGTCTGCTCAACAGACAACAGTGTAGCTACAAGCTTGCAAATGACATCACACACAAATAGCACAACAGCTTAATCGAAGGAGCAAATAATATGAAAAGAAAATGCACTTATCAAGGAAAAGTAATGGGCCGCAACGCATTACTGAACAGTAATAATAGCAAAAATATGTGGGCCCACATGGGCTGCGCAATATTAATCCAGGAGCTCGGAAGCCCAAGACAACATTCAAAATCAGCGCCCACGTGGCCATATAGCAGCCGGCCAGTCCCCGGACTCCACGCAATGACATGCAATCTTTTGCCCTAATTCATATACTCCCCCATATTGGAAATAGAAGTCGTGGACAACGGCACAATCTCCAAAGTATAACTTTGACTCCATATTTTTGTAAAGAATACTCATCAAAAAATGGTATATTTATACTTTTATAAAAATATTTTTCAAGACAAATCTATTCATATGGTTTACATATTTTCAAACTTAATAACTTAAAAGTTATTCATGATTTATGTTTCCAATGTTTGACCATAATCTTGTCCAAAACTACTTCTATTTCTTATATGGAGGGAGTACCAAGCAACTCAAATACGACGCACATGCTTCATGTTTTCAGAAAATTGAAGAAGATAGCTATTGGTCCTTACCACTCGTTTCCAACCAACCCTTTGGGATTTATACTTCACTTTGTACTAGGAAAGATGCCAGTGCGTTGAAACGGAACTATGTCGTATACGGCCAAAAATAATTTATAACTCAGAGATTCACGATCACATAATTAGTCACAATAACTTTGTTAAATGTCGTAGTTGGACATGTGCTAATATATAGCCAGTGATGTCGGCTTGAAGCAAATAATTAAATTCTTGTGTACGTCCTTGAAATTAATGGCTACAACTTAATTAAATAAATTGCCACATTAGATTGAAATAAACAATTGCCGGATTATAGAAGTAGAGAGAAGTAAATTCAAATATTTTGGCACAAATAAAATATGTTATATAAACATACATACAATTAAAAAATAATAGTCAACGCGTACGACGACACTGAGGCATGCAACTATTGTGCCATTCGGCCCATAATATTCCTCGGTCTTCAAAGTTCACACTCCTCTCACCTCACCTGTCACACACAACTCCTAGATCTTTCCGGTGCGCTCATGTGCACAGCTACTACGTTTCATTGCTAGCGCAACAAAAACATGGGGCGAGAAGGTGTCATCCACCCATATTCGCTTGTTGTCGCTCCTCCTCACTACTGATGCAGTCGCATCTCGCGGTTCTCCTGCCATCGGCCTGCAGTGGCCAGGCGCGCAGCCAAGTGGCAGCCAGGGGCAGGGACTCCATCGAGCAACAACCATTGATCTACGCATCCACTGCTGGGCGGCAAAAGCACTGCATCAGATCCACCGTGGGGGCGTTCTGCCGCTTCCTATCCTCCTCATTGCTGTCACTCAATCGTCGCCGTGTTGATGGCAAGGAACACGTGTGAGGCCTCTGGCACATCGAGCACCCAGACCCACGCTTCCTCTGCTACGCCAGCCCCGCATCACTGAGGCCGTGAACACCAAGCTCTAGTGGCTCGAGCACACGTACCCCACGCTCCGCATTTAAGCCTGCTCCATGTCATCTAGGCTGACCACATGGCTATCCTTGCAGCACTGGATACCCGTGTCACCACGCTGTCGAACGGCCTGCGTGGTGGCAAGCCGCAAGCACGCCTCGACACTCCCCGGCCGAGCATCAAGCCGCTGGGCTAGCTACGTTCTACTTGCCATGGTCGATAGAAGAAACGAACAAAATAATTGATTTGATTTTATAAGTGGTTGTCGTTTTAGAGCTAGTTTGATTTGGGTTTGGATTTTGATTTGGGTTTGGATTTTGATTGCTGTGAGGATTATTTTTTATTCAGTCTCAGTTTGGTCGTTTGGTCCTAGGCTGCTGAGACCTTGCTTGCTAATTTTATTCGATTTCAGATTGGGATGGTACAAACGAAAGTTTATTTAGGCAGTAAAAGAAATAGGAGATTCATAATATATTTGTTTTTTGTTATTTTTTATTATATAAGAAAATTTAGGGGATTAAAAAGATAAGAAAAGTCGCGTACACAACCGATGGTGGGAAGAGAAAACCATCTGTTACAGAAAGTTATGTAATCAGACTATGTATCATGATTGGATATTTGCTAAGAACACGAACGAGAAGGTGATAGAAAATCCAATAAAAAAAGAGAAAATCATCAAAAAAAAATAACATAGAAAAAACATAAAATAGAAGGTTAGCATACCAGATTTGAAGGAGACAAAACAAAAAATTCAGGTAATAATAAATAAAAATATATCTCTATCTATAATAAAATCTCTACCTATAATAAAAATATATAAAAGAAAGTTACGTACCTAGAGCTAGAGGTCTGGAGGCCGACGTGAGCCCAGCACGGACCACCTTTACCTGGAGGTCTGGAGGCCGACGTGAGCCCAGCACAGACCACCTTTGGTTACGTTTTCTCTGCTAGATGAGTTACCGGGTGCAGTTTTTTTTTAGCCATATATGCGCAAGGAAGGAATAAGACACAGATACGGGGGGAGAGGACGGAGAGACAGATACGCATACGACCAAAAAAAGCTGGGAAAAAAAAGTCAGAAAAAAAAATTGGTGGAAAGTTTTGCCTCTTTATTATTACTAGTAAATATGCCCGTGCGTTGCCACGGGTGGAAAAAGCTACTCCATCTCAAATTTTAAGTCATTTCAAGAATTTTGGGGAGTTAAAATTTTTCAAGTTTGATCAAATTTATATAATAAAAATAATAAATTTTTTGGTACCAACTAAATATAAGACATATCGGAGTCCTAAAAACGACATCAGCGAAAATGAGCATCGAAATTGCCTGCAAATATTGTTGTTTCGTTCTTTTCCAGTTTTCCAATCAGTGAAAAGAAAGCCCAGCATCTCTATTCAATAAATAATTTCCAGTTTCCAATCAGTAGAGAATAAGGAAAATCAATCAATCAAGCAAAAAATCAAGAACTGGAGAACGGAAGAAAGAACCGGAGGTTATTGAATTCCGTTGGGTACTTTGGGGCCCTCTTCCCGTCGTATGTGCTGCGCTTGTGCATGCTTTGATGCCGGCAGCCGGTGGGCCGGGGTGCTGGTCCGTGCTGTATCAAAAGCCTGTGCGACGGCGTTATGCGCTGAACGCACGAGACAAGGGCGCGGGGAATTAGCTGGGCTGGGCCGTATCGACAGTCCTGATACGTATCTGGCTGCCGTATATTTATCAAATTTATTTTTTTCCAATACGTTTGTGATACGTATCGAAGCCGTATCCTGTGCGTATCCGTATCGGATACGTATCCGATATGGAATATGCTGTGCACCTCACGTATCCGTGTTTATTAGCCTAGGACTCTAATCTAAAGATTGCCATTCACGATAGATTAGGAGAGTCCTGATTCATAGAGCTAGTAGACACAAGCTGCGAAATCTAATATGTGTTGAAATCAGACTCTATCTCGATTATTGCTAGACACAAGCTATCCTAACTCGCATGACCAGAGATCATATAAATCTAGACATAAGAAACTTTCCACTATCCGGTAGTTAGGATGAGGTGAACGAAAAAAATGGATGGACGAAAAAAGATGGACTGAAATTTTGCCTCTTTATTATTAGGTAGAGATATAGAATTTTGTGACTATATGTCTATACAAATAAGGATCCCTCAAATTAAAAAAAAAAACTAACCAGAATAAGACTCGCTTAGCATGACTAGCAAAGCATAGATCCAAAGCTATTTCCACGATAGAAAGGCCAAACGAACTCGCGGGGCTTTGCGGCCCGTGTCGCCCCCACGCGGCGACACGGTGTGGCAAGCTGAACCCTAGCCGCCGCACCCTCCACCTCCGATCTCCAGCCCACGCTGTCGCCGGAGCAGGTCACCGGCGAGGGCCGTGGGGGCTTCTTTGGGATGGCGGCGGCGCGGGGCTTCTTCTTCTCGTAGCGGTGGGTGGCTTGGGCGGCATCGTCGGTGGTCGGCCCACGGGGGGTGTGCCTCTATTTGGAGTCGTGTGGGGGCTCATTTGGGCGGCCTGCGGTGGCTACGGTGGCGCCCGGTCGGGACCTGGTCTTGCGCAAGGTGGCGGCGATGGAGTTCCTCTTTCCCCGTTTGCCTCCTCTCCTCCACGCCATGCCCGATGGCGGCGGCGACCGGGCCACTGCGGGGCTCGAGCGGCCGGATGCGAGGGCTCGGTGGCGGATCCGGTGCCCTCGGCTGGGGACCGCGCTTTCGATGACGGCAACGGGCGGAGGCTTGGCGCAGCTCGGGGGCACTAGGTCCGTGCCTTGCGGCCAGAGCCGGGCCCCTCCGGGCACCGGGCAACGATGTCGGGATGGTGGTCGTCGCCAGCGATGGTGAGTTCAAAGGTGGCGGATGATCGAGGATAGGGGCCTTGGAGCAGTTCAGCGGGTGTGATGTTCGGCCGCGGGCATGCCGGTGGCGGGGCAACATGCCCGCTATCTTCTTCGCCTTTGTGGGCGGGATCCCAGCAGTGGAGCAGTGCATGTAGTTTGGCCGCGGGCTTGCCGGCGGCGGGGCGGCGTCCCTGCGGGTGCTGGTGCGTGCCTCCCACCATTGCGGGTGCTCCGCACGGTGTGGCGACAGCCAGTTATCGCTTTCCAGTGCGCGCCTCCCACTGCCACGGGCGAGTCCGCGAATGGCTCCGCGTGGTGTGGCGGCGGCTAGAATATCTAGGATGAATGTCGGTGCGCGCATCCCTCTATCACGGGCGAGTTCGGGAACGGCTCTGTGCTGTGTGGCGGCAGCTGGCAATCGTTTTTTTGTGCGCGCCTCCCACTTGTGCGGGCGAGTCCGCGAATGGCTCCGCTTGGTGTGGCGGCGGCCGGAAAGTCCCTGCCTTGGACGATGGTCAGTGCGCGCGTCCCACTATCGTGGGCAAGTTTGGATTGGCTCCGTGAGGTGGCGGCGCCTGGCAAATCCCCCCTCCTGTCCAAGCATCGACGTTGCTGCTGCATGCCTTCCTCCATCTGTGGCGGGTCAACACGAGCACTAGCAAAGGTCCTGGGCGAAAGCTCAGCTCAGATTAGTCTGGACCAGTGACGAGAATCTCTTCTTGAAGGCGTCACTGAAGAACTCCGTGATATCGTCTCGTGTTCGGCCTGCTCAACTACTCGACATAAGGCTCGGGCGAAAGCCATGCCAAGCTCTGCTTGGCTGACGATGGTTACGTTGCGACGTCATTCACCTCTTTGGAGGCATCGTTGAAGAGCTCATAGGCCTTGTTGTTTCCTCATCGATATAGTCGTGCTAATGTTACCCTTGTGTGCTGGGGCATAATTGTAGATTTCTTATCAGTGGATATGCCATGTTATAAAAAAAATGTGTTGTAAAACTTTCTATCCAGCCGTCTTAGGCCAACGTAAGGACGACGACAAGGTTTCACAAAAACTGGCTCCAGGTGAAGTGCTTCGGCTCCGGCGCCGAGGAGCAAGATCCACGCCACACTAGTTTTAGCTCTCCATCCAAAGTAGCAGCAGTCTTTGGTGTCCTCAAGAATTGCAGTACGTAGAGACCCACGTTCTCTTGTGGAGCGACTGCGACGCCGACGAGCTTGCGCCCGGCGTTTTGGCTCTCCATCCAAAGTATGCAAGTTTAAAGGCAAAAACTAGGAATTGTGACAACACTACTGATAGGCAACTAATTAAAATAATTGATGATCTAAACACAAAGTTAGGTAGCTCATAAGAATCTTATGGAAGTTTGCTTATTAAAATAGAAACCGTTTGAAACATAATGATGAGTTAACTAAAAAGGTTGCCGCTATTCTTGAAGCTATCGGTAAAAGCCCTAATGAGGCACCTAAAAAGAAAATATCAATCAATCTTTGAAATGCCTAAAAAGCATGTATGTACCTGTGCAATGATTTATTTAAATAGGACGCAACTTTTTGTGATCGAGTTTGTTTTAAGGATGTGATTATAGCTAGAGACATGCCCATATATATATATAGGACTCATCTCTTTGCGATCAAAGGTGGCTATACATTTCATTACATTGAAATGGACCACGTTTGCTTTTGTTCCATATCTTCCCCATTTTTACATGAACTAAAATTATTTTAGAGGCTAGACAGTAAACAGGGGAGCTGGCAATTTGGCCTCCCATACCGAAGTGCGGTGTGAGTATAGATAGGTAACACCTGGTAACTAGCGGGTTGCCGATATTTTTCTACTATATTGCATTTAGCTTCTTTTATTTCATGCTCTATCCGTCCTAAATTATAAGATATTTCGGTACTTTTAGATTTATAATTTTTTTTATATATCTAGACATAATATATAGTGTATAGCGAAAACTATAAATCTAGAACGGAGGGAGTACCTTTTACCGCTTTCCCAAATTTTGTGTTTCTTTCACCATCCATGAAAGTTGAGCTAATGTTAAATTAATGTTATTAATATAAAAAATCACCTCGAGCCAATGCGTACACCTATTAGAATTGGTTGGCATAACCACTTTTATGTTTTATATACTTGTATGTACAAATGGTTTTTTATTTTTTTAAATACCTCTCATCTGGTACAGCTATAGAATATGTTTATATATAATTTACGCTAACAACTACACTCAGACTACTAGATCAACCCTACACACTCACACCACACGTACACAAGCAAATCTGTAACTACATGGTGAGAAAATCTTGTGCCGAGCAGGCTTCGAATACAAGACAAGCAGCCTCCATAGCCGGAGAGCTAGCCAACCGAACTACAGTTCGGTCCCACAAATGGTTTTCGTTATGCCTCTTATGTACCACCAGATTATCTGTACCTAATACGAAGTGTTTTTTATTTTTGCCAGAAGAAGAAAGATTTGAAACCTGTCATATAAACGCACAGTACAGGGCCATCTCAAAAAATTCGGGGCTCAGGTTGAAAACGCAAAAAGGGACCCCATTTTTTTTTAAAAAAAAATGAATGGCTAGTAAAATTAATGCATATTTCACTAATTGAATATATCAAGCATTAACTCTAAGAGAACTGCAAAATAGAAAAAAAGTATTACTGAACAGAACTGCAAAAATAAAAAAAATATTACTGAACAATTTGGTAATACATAATTTCAGACGATAAATTTCGAATCAATTAATTAAATCAGGAATCACCTGAATTCCCGATTGGCGATGGCTGCCGCAGTGCGTCTGCCCTGTACCCGGTGCACTGTGTCGATCCGTCCTGCCTCCCTCCCTCCCTCCCTCCGATCCCTGCTGCCGTTGTGACCTGTGGCATTGCAGCTCTGGTTGGCCTCTGCAGTTTGCGCGTGGCCGTGGCATGGCAGTGAACTGGTGAACTGCCGATTGCTGAATCGGTGTTGAACGAGACGAAGAGGAGAGGCGAAGATGAAGGGACGGGAGGCGAGCTGCCGCCAGGCAGGGGTTCTCTTCTGCCATTCAAAGGTTCTGATTTCTAATCGCGAGGTGGGGTCCATGCTTTTGGGGGCCCTGTTCAACCGCCCACCAGTTGCTGACATCATACGAAAACTGGAGAAATATTTTGGCAGACTGAAGCACCCAAAACGGCTTCTGCAAGTGGCGAAAAAAAACCTGTTCTACGGGTGATTGGATTGGGCCGAGAGATGGATTTCATCCCAACGGATAATGGATGAGCTATAATTGAAGTTTATGTTTTGATATTATTTATTTGAGTTAAATGCAACAGAGATCTATTAACTTATAAGCAAGTTTCAGTTTGGTCCATCAACTCAGAAAGTGGTATTTTGGGTCTATTAACTTATGAGGAGTTTCAGTTAAATCCATCAACTTAGAAAGTAGTCTTTTGAGTCCATAAATTTTATATACCATATCATTTAGGTTCATATCCCTCCACATGAACTTTCTCGCTCTGATATAGCTGCTGACGAGTCCATCTGAAGCAGTTGTTAACCTTCACTTCATCAAACACCTTATGGGCACACGAGCAGGCCTGCTACGGCCACGCAGGCGAGCGCCGTTGCCACCGTAGCCCTGACGATGCGTGAGGCAGCCTACTCGCGCTTCCTCACGGCCGTGGCAGCGCTCACCCGCAACCATGTGCCCACGCGCGGCTCGCTCATGCGCCCATATCGGCGGAGGCGGCTCTTGCTCGCTCGTTCACAACGTGTTTGACGAAATGAAGGGTCAACAACTGCTTCAGATGGACAAATTATCAAGCCAAATCAGCACACACCTAAGTGATACATCATACAAAATTTATGGATCTAAAAAGTCACTTTCTAAGTTGATGGACCTAACTGAAACCTGCTTACAAGTTGATGGACCTAAAAAACCACTTTCTAAGTTGATGGACTTATGAGAGGAATTTTTGGAATGTATATTCTAGAAAAGAAACCTTGAAAAAGCTGTAGCTGGGTCCCAGTTATCAGCGAGGGCAGGAGCAGAGAGGAAGGTCCGGCTCATCCTTCATGGGCAGCGCCTAATCTGTGGTCTCCCCTCTCCCGGCCCCAAGGCAAGTCTGCGTCGATCTGCTACGAACGGAGGCGTGTCCTCTAGAGGCGGTTGTCGACAGCTGCTCCACGCTCTCCGCCGTGCTTGCCAAGCTCCCGTCCCGGTCCTGGTCCCAGTCACTCCAGGCCGTGCTATACACAGAGTTGCGCGAGCGCCAGTCTCTCGGCGGCCACACAAACGCCGGCTTCTGAGGTGGCACGTCCGGTGGCGGCATGACCTTGGTGATGACCTGCAGCACTTGAGCCATGCTGGGACGATCCGACGGGTTAGGGTGGGTGCACGCCAGTCCAAGCAGCAACAGACGTCTGGCCTCGTCAGCGACCTCGACGTCGTCGTCCTGCCAGCGACCACCACCACAACCGGCTGCAACACCAAGTACACTATCATCGACGGCGTCGAGCAGCTTCCCCTCACCGTGAAGACGCCAGATCCAGTCCGTGATGTGTTCATCTTCATCGTCGTCAGGTGGGACGACGTCCACCATGTCCCCGTTCTTCTTTCCTGTGACAATCTCGAGGATCAGCACCCCGAACGCGTAGATGTCAGTATGGCGTGTGGCCTTGTAGCTCATCGCGTAGTCCGGCGCAATGTAGCCCCACGTGCCGGCGATGCCGGTGACGGAGCTTCTGCTACGGGCGACCGTGCAGGCGATGCCGAAGTCGCCGAGCCGGGCGTGGAAGTCGGAGTCGAGCATGATGTTGCTGGCCTTGATGTCGCGGTGCAGCACCATGGGCTCGTGCTCGTGGTGGACGTAGTGCAGGCCTGTGGCAATGTCTCTGGCAATGCCGTAGCGTGTGTGCCATTGCCGGAGAGACGACATCTCTCTGACTTGTTGCTGCTGCGTGGTGCTGGCTTTCTGGAAGAGATGCTGGTCCAGGCTGCCGTTGGTCATGTACTCGTAGATGAGGAGCGCCTCCCCTTTGTGGTAGGACCAGCCTGAAAATTTTAATTTGTGCACTAATAAGTTCTATAGTACTACTCTCATTCAAGAATACATACATAATAATACTACTAAGTACTATGCTGTTATTGTTCTTATATTCAACTAAAGGCCTTCAAAAGAAATTAATTAAACAGAACGTGGGCAGGCAATTATTATTATTGGCAGTGCAGCTAGGTAGGCAGGCAAGTACGCACCAATAAGTGGGACAATGTTCTTGTGCCGCAGACGGTTGATGATGCTGACCTCTGCGATGAAGTCACTACAGCGGTGGTCCTCAACTTGACGCGTGAACTTCTTCACTGCCACGTCCATGGCTTCACGCCGGGTGACAGCAATATTCTTGCGCGGCACAGCAGGAGGAAGCTTGCATCGGTACACAGCTCCGAACCCACCCTTGCCAAGCTTCATCGTCTCATGGAAGTTCTTGGTGGCCTTCCTTATCTCAGTGAAGTCAACATGGGCTGGCACGCCTGGGATGCCCTGCATGATCTTGGTCAGCTCATCCTGCTCCTTCTTCCACCTCCTGTACTTGGAGTTTTTTTTTTTTTGAATCATCCTGTACTTGGAGTTGAGGTACAAGAACACAAGGGAAGCAGTCGGGATGGTCGTCACAACCACCGTCTTAGCCACCAATATCATGAGTTCGACGACATGACTGGAATAATAAGGGCGAAGTTGATCTCCGTTCCTGAATCCATCACCAGCAAGATGAGACTGAGAGAGGTTGTTGAACGTCGACGTCGAGTTCCATGTGTGAACCTGTAGGAGCTGCCCCATGGAGGCAAAAAGCCCTAGCAGTGCGTACTGCACTCTGATGGTGACCTTCTTGCTGGCTATCGCGTTTGCAGGCTTTGGTGCCTCTTCACCGGCGTCGATGTAGACCAACATGCGGTGGCTGGTGTGATTATAGTCGATCCACACGGTGTACTTGCTTGCCATTGCCACGGAGGAGTTGCCTGCAGGCGGATCTATGCCAATTTGTACCCAGATAATGTCACCAGGATACACCAGAGTGCCATTATCTCGCGCTGTGCCGATCTCGGCGGAGAGGCGGACGCCACCCCTGTCGACGGAGGACGTGGGATTGGAGGAGCTGGAGGGGCCAAGTACCTGCCAGTTGGGTGGGGTGAACGTGTCCCACAAGTGCGTTGGATGGGGAAGGAACAAAGGCTCGATGGCAAACACCAGGCTGCCGCCATGATGTGCTTCCTTCGTCTGGTTGTTTGGCTGGTAGACGCTCATGGTGAAGGCGACGCTCAAGGACGCTTCAATTCTTTTTTCGCTACCGTAGTACATGCTACTACTTCGTCTATCATCGTACATGTGTTGGGCAAGAACAATGTGTTGCCGGACGAAGAACCAACCTTTCTGGGACAGGTCGAAAGACGGATATTTGGTCTTGATGTAGGCGCCTAGGCCACGGCAATCCACCCTCTCCCAATCTGTTCTGCAGGTACTCATGTTAGTGAGGAACAGGTGGCCGGGCAGTTGGTTGAAGGCGCCGGAGGCAGAGCAAGTGCAGGATATGGGGTGGGAACAAGAGAGCAGCAAGCATACGAGGAACAGGACGGTGGAAAGACGGCATGGCAAAGCTGAGGACAACGGAGGCTTACTGTGAAGCAGGAAGGCCGCCGCCATAGCCATATATCATGTATGTCGCTGGCTTGCTCAACTAGCCAGGGTTCCTGATGAGCTCTGTCTCTGTGTTGCCGATCCAGTTCATCGGAATGGAGTACCTAATTACTTAATCAGAGTAGCATGCGCAGTAGTTATAATACAGTAGTACTGTCTTGTCGACACGCGTTTTTGGTCAAAGAAAGCAGGAAGAAATTTGGACAAGCCGTGAACGACTGAAAGCAGCAGCACTACTGGCTGTACCGGCCCACTCCTATAAAACTACAATATTTTCCATGGATATTTTCTTTCGTCTCCAAGACTAGCCATCAGTATAGTCGATCCTCTAAAGAAATCTGCCTATGCCAACATGACTAGAGAACAGGAACTATGAACCGGTACAGCGTTTAAGTTGACACGACTAGCGCACATCCTTTAATTTCCGGTCGTTCCATCAGTTTTTCTCATACTACCTGCTACTCCCTACTTCAAGTCATCATCGATGCATGTACTTGACAAGGTGCCTATTCTTCAAGTTGCAAAAGTTTGGATGCAGTGGCAAAATTTTTATGGTGTGATATTGGACATTTGGATGCTAACTTGGAGGAATAAACATAAATTAATAATAAAATTAATAGCACATAAGTACAGTAATTAACGAGACAAAACTATTAAATCTATTTAATCCATCATTAGCGTATGTTTACTATAGTACCACATTATCAAATCAAGGACTATTTATGCTCAGTAGATTCGTCTCGCAAAATAGTGTCAATCTATGTTACTACAATATTTTTAATGGTGGCGGTTAAAAACGATTAACCGTGGTGGTTTTCTCAACTGCCTCGGTTCAAAGGTCACAGTTAATCCCCAATTAACCAAGGTGGTTGATTTAACCACCACGGTTATAATAAAATAAAAAACAAAAAAAATATGAAAACCCATGGACAAACCAGCGAGCCCATTACAGGCCTGCTGCATCTAAGGGCCGCCGTAGCTGTCATCGCACACGTCGGGATCCGGGCGCCCGCCACCAGATCTGGCTGCCAGCTGCCCGATCGGATCCGTCTTCTCCCGCCACCGCATCTGGAGGTAAAGACGGAATCATGGCTGTTCTACCGGATCAGAGCAGCAAGATCTTGCTAAAGACGGCAAACAAGACAAACACCCCAGCCCAGACGAGCGATCCAAGCACAGCCATGATTGCATCTAGCTTGCAGATGAACACGAAGGGCGTTAGGTCGTCGGCCCTCATCTTGGATTCGAGGGCAACCTCCCACGTGGTCGGTGACATATCGTTTCGTTATTCTCGCTGTCGTTCAGGTCCAGAACCGCCTCTACTCCAGGAGGCAGCGCCGCCGCCGCCGCTGCCGCTTATTACCAGGCGCACGACGGGCGGATCCTCACCGTCGCCGGCGTCGGCACCGTATCCTGCGGCAACTTCCGTATCCCCAACGTGCGGTGTGTCCCTGACCTCTGTATTACCGGCCGGACTCAACCTGGTCTCCGTGCAGCAGCTAGCTGAATGCGGCTACCTCGTCATGGTCGGCGGCGGCGGCCAGTGCTCTGTCATGGAGCAGATCAGCGGTGAAACCGTCGGGAAAGGCGGGTTGCACGCCCACGATGGCCTGTACCACCTCGAGTTCCTCGATATCCCACATGACAGAGCCTGTGAAGATAGCACGCCAACATGATATATATATGCTCAATACACACACCGTTTTTTTTAGAGAACAGTCAATACACAGACCGTTCTCTATCAAATTAAAAAAACATATTCCTTGTCGTAATATAACAGGGTTGCCACTTTAAGATACTGTTGTGTAATGCGCTAGAGTGTGCTTGAAGATATTGAACTTTGCTGATGATCTTACACTTGGATTAGAGTCGGTTCAGATCTAAGAGTGGCTGCCCACAAAAACGTGAGTTCTAGACAGTCCGGTGCTCACCAGTGGATAGTCTGATGGCATTGGCTGGAACTGAAAGCAAAAATATTAAAAACCAGGTTCTAGAAAATAGCATCACAAGCGATCCGTAAATAGGGAACATGAGCACTAGATAGTCTGGTGGGATAGTTTCATGCATTTGGATGGAATTGAAACAAAAACAATATTATAAACAAGCGGCCCGTTAATAGGACCGACGGTGAAGAAGGACATCACAAATGGCTCGTAAATAGGGCGAAGGGGACAATGATGAAGGGGCGAAGGGGACAAGCAACCCACACACAAGCCGGCAGCAAGGGCCCCATAACCATCGGTCCTTCAAACCAACCTCCCCCCCCCCCCCCCCCCAATCCCAACTGCTTGGGAGGAAGAGGGGTGGTTAGGGCCGCTTGTGATGGGTCTGTTGTAGTAGCAAGGAAGAGCTCACAAGAATATTAGATTTCCTATTAGTATTTAAGTACGCAGTGAGAAATTGAACCCGGGACACACGGCATACTACAGAGGATATATAGTAACCAATCGAGCCAGCAGAGTTTATTGATGCTGAGCATCCCTTGACTCTATTTGATATGGGCAAAGCAGGAAATATGCACCCTACTTAACAACTTCTTGATTAGATTATGTCCAAAACAACAACTATTTGGCAACTGGAGGAAGTACTTTTTATCAAAGATTTTTCTTTACAAGGATTTGTTTTGAGATTTCAATTAAAATATGGTACGGTGTGACCTAACGTGTGTATACATACGATGCGTCTATGACCCTGCTAGATATGGATAGAAGAGTAAACGAGCAGTACAAATGTATGGCAAATGAGATGGTCAATCTTGTTGGATTGATTGCATGCTTTGGGTGCTGCGCTAACCAATGGATCCAGAAAAAATTATAGCTGGGACGAATTGCAACAAGAAAAAAAGAACAAAAGACGTTGTATTCACATCACACCGCATTGAATCACACAAATGATGATAAAAACGTCGTGATCACACATGTTATGGTGAAAAGTAGATGAGAAACACAATCGTAATCCTTAAACCATGTCAAGTGAAAGACCCTAATCTCATTATCAACATGCTTGCTTGCTGCTCTCCGGCTAGCGAGGAGTGCGCCATGCGCTTGCAGTGGTGGAGGCTGCTGGCGAGCAGTCGGGCCGGGGTGCGGCCGCACGACGATGAAGGCAGCTGCCAACGTAGTCACGGAGGCGAACTCCTCGTCTCCTCGACTAGCCGACTAGAGAGATTCAATGATTGGGAATTTGTGGATGCACCCACTACAGGAAACTCAGCCTTTACCGAGTGCTAAACGCTTTGCCGAGTGCCAAATATCGGACACTCGGCAAAGGCTCCCTTTGCCGAGTGCCGCACTCGACAAAGGCAGGCACCGGGCAAAGGCCGATTCACCGAGTGCCTGGCACTCGGCAAAGCCAGGCACTCGGCAAAGACTCTCTTTGCCGAGTGCTCCACCCACGGCAAAGGCAAGCACTCGGCAAACGTGGGCGGCCGGCAGACGGCATCCGTCACCGTTAACTTTGTCGAGTGCCAGCTGTTAGGCACTCGGCAAAGAAGATACTTTGCCCAGTGCCAAACCCTGGCACTCGGCAAAGAAGATACTTTTGCCCGGTGCCAGAACTTGGCACTCGGCAAAGGCTCCCTTTGCCCAGTGCCAAACTTTGGCACTCGGCAAAATTTTTTTTTTTTTGAATTTTGACCCCAAAATTTTTTTGAGGCTTTTTATACAAGTGCCACAAACAACATGTTAAAGTTTGGGGCATTTTCATTGAATTTTGTTATATTGCTCTAGTTTTTTTTTTTGAATTTTTACGGGGAAAAGAACGTTTGAACTGCAGGTGCATCGAAAAATGATTTTGTATGGTTCTAAAAATGTGATTCTTGTTTGTTATCATAATGTTAGGCTAAATCTAGGGACGGTCTCGGAATTTCGATCAACGTGTGCGAGGGGCAGGGGCGCCGACGTGTGTGCGAGTCGATTTATAATTATATAAAATGCGAATGAGTTCGAAAATTATGAAACTTGGCGAGAAGTCATGATATCATATGCGTGTCTTTGTGGTAAAAATTTGAAAAAGTTTCGAGCACACGGCGACCTATGGTGGTTACAAACCAAGATAACCAAATGATGACTAGGAGTTATCTCGAGACATGATTGATGACTTAGAGAAAGTGGCACCTGTGTTGCTCTGCAAGTTGGAGAAGATCTTTCCACCCGGGTTCTTCACGTCGATGCAGCATATGATTTTACACCTACTGTACGAGGCCTGAATGTGGGGACCCGTGCAAGCCCGTTGGTGCTATATGATCGAGAGATGTCTAAAGATTTTTCGAAAAAAGTGTAGAAATAAAGCCAAAATTAAGGCTTCTGTTACAGAGGCATTCATTCTAGAAGAGGTGTCAAACTTCACAACAACATACTATAAGGATAGCCTTCCCAGTGCGCACAATCCTCCCACTCGTTATAACACTAACGAGAGTTCATCTAGCCTCAGTCTGTTCAAAGGGCAACTCGGAAAGACAAGCGCACCGAGCACCAAGAACTTAAGGCATGATGAATGGCGCATTATCATGCTTTATGTGTTGTTGAACCTTGATGAAGTGAAGCCTTATGTACAACAAGTTCTCAATAAGCTTGTTACATACGTTATCACTATCCTCTATATATCCAACCTACCTGTCTCTTGTTTTTTAGGAAATTTCTGAATACATATTGGACAGGGAGTAGGCCTCCTCCTCAGGAAGAAGATAGTCTACTCAAAGACGGTGCGCCTGATTTCATTTCCTGGTTCGATACGAAGGTATCTCCTCAAACTTTGTCATCCCACTTTGCTCCTACGAGCGAGTAATGTAACGATCTATGCGGGCTCACCTTGCAGGCCTGCAAAGATGGGCAAATGATGCTGAGTTGAAAGGGCTCACCAAAGGCTTCGCCTATAGGGTCAAGACATTCAATATTTATAATGTGAATGGCTATCGCTTTCACACAAGAAACTATGAGCAGAAAAATGAGAATAAAAAAACCACAAATACCGGAGTTAAACGCCTGGCACCGATGGGTGTGACTACTATGGCATAGTAGAAGAAATATATGAACTCGATTTCCAGTGTCACATAGCTCCTAATCCTGTCGTATTCAAATGTCATTGGTTCGATCCTAATGTCACGAGAAAAACCCCAGAGCTTGGATTAGTGGAAATTCGATAGGATTTTATGTATCAAGAAGAGGATGTCTATATTGTGGCCCAACAGGCCACACAAGTTTATTATCTTCCATGGTCGTGTCAAAAAGACCCCAATCTAATGGGATGGTACCATGTGCAATTGGTACCGCCGCATGGTAAACTGCCGCTCCCAAATGATAAGGATTACAACTTTGACCCAGACACACAGGATTTCTATCAACCTGAGGGGTTAGAAGGGAGGTTTGACATAGACATATTTGCGCTGATGGAAGTAGACAATGAATTTGATCATGACGATGGAGATGAGGACGAGGGAGAAAAGGTGGAGGATGAGCAGGACATACAAATTTTAGAGCAAGTATTGTTAGGCAATGAAAATGATGAGGACGATGGAGATGAGGATGAAGGAGAGTTGCAATATGACAATGTTGATAGTGAGGATGACACCTATGATCCAGACGCCGCCGATCCTGAAGAGTATTTCTAGTGCATGTAATACTATATTAGTACTATTATCATTATTTTAATCATGTTTCATTCATTTTGCATCTTTTCATAAGTATTTACGATTTATAATTTAACTATGCTAATTGGTTTACTCTTTGAAATTACAGGGACTCCCAAAATGCCGGGCGGAAGATAGTCCCAGCGTTCGGTCAACTCCCTCTACATGAGGGAGAGCTCACCACCCCCCACTGAGGAGGAGCACCCCTTGTCGGAGCTGGTGACGACGAGGACGAGGAGGGGCCACCGTCAGAGGACCGTGCAGCCGGCTTCCACCCCGCCGGTAAAGGAGGACGATGACCAGCAGGTGGGCCTCGACACAGCAGGAGGCGGCACTTCCTCTGACGAGGCAGACCCCGAGGCGGCGTTAGCGATAGTCGGGGGATCCACTTCCGCTGCCACAGGCTCTACCTCGTCAGGAGTCTACTTGCGCGGGCCCTCAAAGCTCCCGGTGGGGCCGATCCCACTAGCCCGGCGTCCCGTGATTCGACCACATGGCGACGAGTAAGTATTATTTCAGTACCATTTCATATGACATGTTGAGAATCATATTGGACACTAACAATTCTTCTTAATGACTTGCAGCAATTGGGAAGTAGTGTCCGGAAAGGGGCGCCACATCAACAGCACCATGGGCCTTCTGATTTGGAAGCACTACCTTGGCATGGTCACATATGCCGGGGTGACTTCACCACCTTGATCGTGGGACCACTTCTACGCCGCCGTAGACAGCGGCTACGGCACTATTGCAGCGCGGATCAAGCACGAGTTCTGGGTGAGTGTTCCTAGTTCACTCTCAATTGGTTAATAATGCAATAACACATGATGTCTCTATGCAGGACTACTACACGTGCGACCTTGAGTTTGAGGACCGAGCAGCGCAAGTGCAGGACAGGGTCGCCAGGTCCCGATTCGCGGACCTTTACTACGAGGCGCGGCTCCAGTGCATCGTGAAATACCACGCCGACGTCCTTGGTGTATGGCTGAAGAAGAGTGACGCTAGGCCCTTGCAGCTCACCAGGGACCAGTACCTCTCGGTAAGTATAAAACATCAATTCGTACTCCTTCCATGAAGAATAGGCAGCATGTCAGCCCCTAATTTTTAGGGTCCACTGTGCATCATATGTCAGTCCCTGGATCAGTAGCTGACACGCACAAGTACACAAGATTGATATCAAAAAGCATACTTTTATTGCTAATGGGAAAACATGATACATGGTTCGGGTTTACATAGCTTGGGCCACTGGCCTTATAGTATATATCAGAGTTTTAAGACAGCGGTCCTTTACTATCGTGGCTCCATTCCTACAGGCAACTCAGAGTGCGGACAAAACCCTAGCTATTCCTATATCGCGAACATCGTAGTCCTAAGCGTAGTCCTAGCGTAGCATCTTCATGTAGTGCAGCTCCGTCTTCATGTATCCTTTAAGGCCCCTATCCTCGCGTAGCTCCGGTAGTCCATCCGGGTGTAGGCTCTTGAACGGCTTCATCCTCGGATATACTCCTGCAGCTTCCTGCCTAAAAACATAGGGAGAAGGGGGGTTGAGTACATACGTACTCAGCAAGCCCTAACTTTGGGTGGATGGAGGTTAAATGTGTAGTAGTTATAATTATAGGTTGGGCCCTGGTAGGGTATTCACCATCCTCACCAGTTCCCGAATTAAGTTATGGTTACCAAATCATTAATACGTCTTACCAGATTATCCATTTTTATTGTTGTCTAATCATAGCATCTCATCCCGGCATCTGCCCATTCCAAGGACGTGGCTATTCGAATAGATTCAAGTAAACTCTGTAGAGGCTGTACAAATTTCCCCACATGATAGACGTAGTCCGACACCATCGTCATGGCTTAGACAGGCCTAACGAGAACTCGTACCCGATAGTATGCGACCTTAGATATCCATATGAATCCACTACGGCGCTCAGGGGTTGGAAACACACATCACATATCACAAGGGAGACACCATGTCTCAATTCTCAAAATATATAAGGGCTCAAACACGGCCAAAAATCTCAAGGGCTTAACGTGGAGGATCACATAGCAACCACGTCCAACCAGGCCATGGAAGATCACACAGCATCCATGCCTTCTCCTGCTCTAACGGGGTGTGAGATCCAGCCTACCCATATAGGCATGTGGCTGTACGAAATATCACACAGGGATGAATAAGAGACTATGAACCGGTCCTTAGGGGTGACTAAAACAGGTATCTCCGACCGGATATCCTTCGCAGTAATATCCGCCAAGTAATCTACACCTAGATTACCCCTACCCGTTTCAAGTCATAGCATATATATAATCACTTTATCTAATTATCTCATTATCATATTAGTTCATTATCACATTATCTCATCATAAATATTCATATGTTCTTTATCAAAGGGGTTATGGTATAAGTAGGATAAAAGGATGGTAGAAAGGTGGAAATTAGGACTTGCCTCCGCTTGCTGACGAGTATATCCAAGGGTCTTGATTCCTTCGCTTCTGTCTCCAGTGTCTTGATGTAGCGGTACTTCGTCTTGGTGTAGTAGTAATCCTTCAGAGTCTTGACATCACCATGCTTCAGGGATCCATCGGGTCCTTGTATGTCTCCTAGTCTACGCGATCTATTGCTTGACAAACAAGAAAGCAAAACCAAACAATACATGCACAACAAGCATAATTAAACCAAAACAAGAAGAGGGATCCTAACGGGGTTGGTTGTAGGTGATGGAAGGGTTTATTCTAATTCTATCATTACTATGTGAACTTGAAGTAAGAGGTAGATAAAGATTATCTATCCAACAAGATGGCTCCTACGGGCTAGGTTCGCGTGGTGTGGTTATCTATGGAAAACCAGACCATATTATTATCTTTCACTGTTATGTGAACCTGAAAAGAGAAAGCTTGACCAAGTCATCATAGACAGCTTGGCCTACTTCTATAGGTCCACTAGGGTTTGGCGGGGTTAGCTAGTTGGGTTTACGTGGAGATAGGGTCTAGGTGGTTAGGTACGGGCATACATACTTATATACTCGTACGTAGGGTTTAGGCTAGCTATATATGGATAGGTGGTGGCTAAGGTTAGTGGCATGTATGCGTATACATATATGTCTAGGGTTTGGTTAGTGACGCACACGCACATGCATATGTATGCGCCTAGGGTTAGGTTAGGGTGAAGGGGTGGAGGGTAAGGTTAGCCATACATAGGTATATGCCCGAGTATATATATATATATATATCTAATTGTATATACCGGACTTACCATGTATGCGTGTGCGTATTTGCGGGGTTGACTATTACTACGGCGAAAGATTATTTCTAGGGTTAACTATGGCGGTGCGGAGTTAGCCACATGGGAGCGTCCGGTTATCGGACAGGTCCGTGTGTGTGTATATATATGGGTGTACCAATTTTTGGTGATTGGGTACGGACATGTCGGAGCATATGACATGTCACCAAAACCTACTCACCTTTATGGGTATGTGGTTAGCTAGCGCTACAGATGATTATCACTACGGTTAGCATTTATATTAAAGCGGGTTAGCACTAATTATAAAAGAAAGAGAAGCAAACAAATATTACTAGAATTTAAATAGGCACCAAAAATAGAAGCAATGATGTGGATAAATAGGATATGATTTTAGAATAATTTTTGGTGGTGGAATTTCTGGAATCGAAGTTGGAATGGAGAGGATATGAATTTCCAAAGTTTAATTGGAATAAAGAAATAGGGAATATACTTTAGAAATTATTTCTGAAAATTGGATAATAGAAATGAGTGAGAAGATATAGGGTATGATCTGGGGTGTACCTAGTTTATTTAGGAATTTTCTGGGAATTTTTCTATACATGGAAAATGTATTTTCTCTCCTCTGCGTACGCTTTCCGGGTGCGCGTAGCGTTTTCTATCTGGCTGACGCGTGGGGTCCAGTCAGCTGGCATGACCAGCACTAGTATGCTTGTGCTCCTATGCTCCGATTTGTAACACCCCGGTGTTACGTTAACCTAAACCTGCCATGTCATCATCATCATTGCATGAGCATTCATGATTAGAAAATCCTAATGAGAGTAACTAAAACAAGTTTATTTAATGTTAGGGTTGTTTGAGCCCCTTTATATTACATGTGTATGTGTACACCATTTAAATCTCACTTAAGTGCTTAATCAAGTTTTGTAAATGTGATCAACTAAAAGCAATTTTGGTGTGTACAAGTGCTTGGCTAACCCTGACTTACACCCTAAACATGTTTTACAAGTCAAATGATGCAAAAGAAAGAATCAAAATTGAATTCGGAATCTGAATCTCAAAACCCTAACCCTAAGTGGTTAAGGGTTGGATTTGAATTTCACTTTCAATTTTGATGAGCTAACCATAATTAGTTTTCTAAATAAAAGTTATTAATCAATGGCACCATTTCAAAGTATGGACTTTGTACTTTGAAACCATGCTATTGGTTGGGTTTGAAAAGTCCCACAACACCTCTAATTAATTGCCCAAAACTCCAATTTGAAAATCCTTTTCAAAAAGTTGAAATTTAAAGTGTTTTTGCCCCCTTCTTAATTTCATCCCAAAATATTCAAAATTTAGGAAAACTCCAAAAATACAGTTTGTGCATCTCTTTGAGCTCTACAACTTTGGTATATAAAGTTTTTCAAGTTTTTGAATAGAATTTGAAGTAATTTCAAAAGTTGTTTGAATTGCAAAATGCCCCCTTTTGAGTTTTAAATTCCAATTCAAAAATTATTTGCTTTCATGAAAAACTTCCTACATGAAAGTTGTAGATCATGAGAAATGGAACAACTTTTATTTTTGGAGATTTTTCATCTTTATTCAAAATTTAAAAGTAATTTTGAAATCCTTAAAATTAAGGTTTTGCCCTCTTTTTGAATTTGAAATGCAAATTCAAAATCCATTTGAAATCTGACAAAACTTTCTTAATAAAAGTTGTATAGCACAAAAATTTGAGCAATCTATATTTTGGGAAATTTTTGTGTGCAGTTCAAGTTTTGAAAGTAATTTTAGAAAAGGGGTGGGGAATATCTTCTCGCTAAACGATTGCCAACAGGGGGTGCCACTCGCCGCTTTGCCCATGCCGTCTTATTCTGCTGCCGGCGCCGCCGTGGCGTTTCGCGCCATCGCCGGCGATGCCGCGACGCCAACCACCTGGCCAAGTTCGTGAACCTGCTGGCCACCTCTTCGCCCCGACCTTGGCCTATAAATACCCAGGGTCGGCCGTCATCATCTCCCTTTTCTCCATCTTGCTCACCGTCGGCCGCCGTCGCTTCCTCTGCGAAATTCACGCGGCTCACTCCACTGCCGTCCAATTCTTCTTGTCATAAGTTCCACCACATCTTCGCGCATCCACCGAACCCATCCTTGCCTTCTTTGATTGCCGAAATCACTGTTGCGGCGTTGTCTTTCCGGAGCCGGCCGCCGAGCGCCGACGAGCTCGCTCACCCGCGTCCGGTCAACCTGGAGCGTCTCCGGCCAATCCAAGCAGTGCCCTAGCATCGCCCTGAGCCTGTTCTTCTCGTCGGCTCACTAGCTTGGTCGCTTAGCCGGCAAAGCCCGGGGGGGCAGCGTCTGCGCCCGGCGGCAGCGCCGCCCGAGCTCCGCCCGTTGCGGCCAAGCTCTTACGCCTCGCCTCCGGTTCATCCAGCAGGAGCACCAGGTTCGCCTCAAGCTCCCAAAGCCAATTCCGTCCTTGCTTGAGTCTCTACCGCGCTCTTTTGGCCGGAACGCCACTGCACCACCGTGAGCCGAACGCCGCCGTCCGCCACAGCCGCTGGTGTGGGCGCTCCGGTGAGTCACCATGGCCATGTCGTAGCTTGTTGAGTTCGTCTCGGTGAGGGGAGTCCTTTGGTATGACTGATTTCGTCCGTGGCATCGCCGTCGGCGATGGCAGCCGCCGGTCACCGCCGCCGTCCGTCGGTCAGAAAGAAAAGGAGAAGGGAGGGGGCTGACGCGTGGGGCCGCGTTGTCAGTGAGAGTGAAGGAGAGAAGAAGGGGAGCAGCAGACCGAGCGGGCCACGCGCGCGGGAGTCGGCCGTGCGTGGGCTCTGGCTGGGCCGTGGGCCGCACAGTGAGCCCGGGGAAGGAGGAAAATGTTTTTCCTTTTTCTATTTAGATTTTGCAAGTCTGTTTTTCATCTTTTTTGTTACAATTTCATTTGGGCAACTAAAAATATGAAAAATATATATCTGTGATCCTTGAGTGATGATCTATGTAGGAAAAATACTAACCCCTGGTTTTGCAATAAAACTTAATTGTGCTTTAATTTGCTCTTTAAATTAAGAAATGCAACTTCCATGATTTTTCATAATTAAAATATAAGTCCAAAAATCATGAAATTTGTTTTGTGTGCTATTTAGATGATAATGATCTTAATTATGAAGTTTGATTAGGTTTTGACTAATTTTTGTATTATGCTTAATTAACCCTTTAATTAATTAATGTTTAATTAATTAATCATGTGGTTAATTAGGGTTTAGTTGATCTCCAATTAGCAAGTTAATTAGCGGCTTTCAACAACTGTAAAAATGGTTAATAAATTAGTAATCACCTTTAATCACTGTTAGTGTTGCGTGATTTTGGGATTGAGTGATGACCCTAGGTCATTAACCCTAATGACCTTCGGCATTTCATGTTGATTGCGTATCGTTAGTTCGTCGTCGTCGACGCTTAGCTATACCTTCTTAGTGCAACTATACCGTGAAGGAAAGTTGTACTCAAGATAGGTTAACAATCGTTGCATCATTATCGCATGCTCCTTTTATTACCGCACCGTAATCATGCATCTCAATCGTGTAGTTGATCCGACTCCCGTCTCTGAGGAGGGTTATCAGTGTGAAAAGGTTGGTCTGGATCTCAACAGCGTCATCACTGCACCTAACTTCGTCGAGCCCCAAGGCAAGCCCCGGATGCATTTAAACCCTTCCTTGTATTTCGAAAAGCTTTTATATTATATGTTGATGATGTGATGCATTAGGTAACAGGAGTTGTGTGATATCCTTATTTGATGCATTTACCGTACCTTGATATATACCCTGGATACCTGTTTTGATTTCGAAAATGCTAGTGCATGCTTAGCCCTCGCAAAAATAGCACAGGCTTTATGAAATGTTTTTAAAGGTGTGATAACAAAAGTTCCCCTTGAGGGCAATTACGAAAACCCGATGTTACTTGTTGGTATCCCTTCACTTTGATCGGGTCAAGGGTACGCAACAAGAGCATGATGATAAGTAAATTGAGACCGGGTGGAGTGACTTGCACCGGGAGGGGCTAGTGCCCCGTGTAGTGTCGCCCACTTGTGAGTCGGTTAAGCACCGTTCGTTGCTCGCCCCGGGATCATGAGGTTATTGGATAGTACTAGTCGCATGCTAATGGCGGTAAGCTCCCTCGTATGATCCATGCGAGAACGGACAACCGGCACGGGAAGTAGCGTGTACCCATACTACGGGTATACCCGTCGACGGTTGACCGACGGCGTAGGAAGGTGGTGTCTTGTACTCTCGTGGCTAGGACCCGCTCGGGGGGAGAAATGCAAGCGTGAGTTGATGTATGTGAGATGTTCGGTCCTGCATACATCGTGTGGCTAGGAAGCCCCAGCTGGGTATATAAGCGATTCGAATCGTCGTGTGCTCCACGATATGGGAGCCGTGATCCAAGCACCGGCATCGTAGTAACCATGGAAGTGGATGATGGAAAGTTTTGAATCCGACATATGGTTGACAAGTGATTGATGTAGTACAGTAAGGATTGGCTTAGTCTCTTTTTGCAAAGGTGTCATTTGATCTTGCTAAAGCCTTACCTTGATTCCCATTAGCCAGCATTCCTGAGTCTTCTCCCCAATTTTTGGTCGGGTAAGTCTTGCGGAGTACTTTTTGTACTCAGGGTTTGTTCGACCCCTGTTGCAGGTGAAACGCATGGACAAGTGTGCCACGGCCCTTGTTGCATGACGGTGATCGAGGAAGAGTCTGCCGAGGAATAGAATGTGTGGCCCGCGGGCAGGGCACTTTCGTTGTGTGGTTGTAATAAAGTTAAGTAATGATACTTCCGCTGTTTTGTAATAACGCTACTCTGATTTGTATAAGTTTGACAAAAAGTTTGTAAATTAAGTTATTGTAAGTCTTCCGCTACTCTGGTATTTTGTATGAAAACTGTTGTAATACTGTGATGTCTCTGTAAGTATCGATCCTGGAGGAATCGTGGTTTATCGGGGGTTCACCCGACAGAGCTTCTAGGTTATGTGGTACGCAAGTATGGCTGACAGAGGTCTTTGGGACAATGTCAGGTGCTTGTGGGCCATATAATTTAGAAGGTTCTGCCACACGATTGGTGAACTACTGGCCTTGTGCCTTAATTCCATGTGAACCGGGCCTAGAAATGGAGGAAGGGATGGGAAGTGTTGCTGCAGTGCGTGGGTCCCGCAAGGAGTTGACGTGGTGCCTCCCCGTTGGGTGTCACGGGCATGGTGGAGGGTGTCGTCATTTCTCTGCTGTTCGCCTGCCTCTGTCCTAGCTCCTGGTGCGCGCGCGGACAGAGAGAAAGAAAGGAGGAGGAGAGAGGAAGGGAGGGAAGAAGGAGAGGAAGAGGATGGAGAAGGGATGCAGGGCGGCGGGGCGGCTTGTCGACGCAGCTCCGACGACGATGGTGCTCCGAGGCGGTGCAGGGAGCAAGGGCACCGGCGTGCATGGCAGGGGCGGCCTCCCGGCGCCCCGGCGATCGTGCCTCGTCGGACAAGGCAGAGAGAGAAGAGAGGGAGGATAGGGAGGAGCAGGGTTGGCGGTGGCCCCGGTGCTCGGCCCGACGGGGTGTGCGGCAGGGCAGCACCTCTCCGCTCCATCGCCCGGAGGGAGCAGAGCAAGGAGAGAAAGGAGAGAAAGGGAAGGAAGAGGAGGAGAGGAAGAGAAGGCAGCAGGGCAGCGACGACGAGCTCAAGCTCTGAGCTTGCCGGGCGGCCTCGGGGGCGGCCATGGCCGGCTATTTATAGCCGAGCTTGAGTTACTGATAAGGCGGCGGGGGGAAAATATCTCGCGGCCATGGCAGAGCTCCGACGGAAGAAGACATAGGAGAGAGGCGGTTCGTGGAGATATTTTGGAGGAGCTATGGCGAGGTGCTCGGCGACAAAGCGACGTGAGGCGGTTCGGGCACAAGAGCACGCGGCGCCGACGCGACGGAGGTAGACGACGCGGTATTTCCGTCGATGTCCGGAGGTAGAAGACGGAGCTGACATGCGGGTCCCGCATGTAAGCGAAAGAGAAGGAGGAAAGGGAGGCGGGCCTGCAGCATGGCCTGCTGGGCTGCTTGCTGTTGCTTGCTGGCCGCTCGGCCCAAGAAGAAAGGAGGGGGAAAGGGCGTTGGCTGGCAGCTGGGCTCTGCAGTGCGTTTGGGCTCCGGCCCGAGTGGGAGAGGGAGGAGAAAAGAGGATGGGCTGCTGGTGGCCGGGCCAGAAGGGAGAGGAAGGAGAGATTGAGCTCGAGATCATTTTCCCATTTACGAATTCCCTTTTTAATTCCAGAAATAAACTAAGGCACAATTTGAATTAGGATTTACTTGGGGAATGGGAACTTGAGGAGTTTGGGAATATTTCAAGGGGAGGTCAAGGGTAGTTTTCAAGGGGAAAGATCAAGGAATTTATTTGGTAAGAATGGCAAGGAATTTGAGAGGAGGTCAAGGGGGATATTAATTGGAGGGAATTTTGGGAAGGGATCGAGGAGGAATTAGTTGGTGCCAAAATAAACTCTAGGGTAAACATACAAGCAAACATTTCAAACGAGCAAGGCAATCAATGAAACATTCAAGCACGCGATTATAATGCATATGGCGAATTTTAATGCAAGGATTTTAGAAAATATTTTTTAAATACGGTTTTGGCGGAAAATAAACTAATCAAGTTTTAATTTGTTGTAAATTATAAAAAGTTCAAATTTTTAGTGATTTTTAAAATGATGCAAAAACACGGGTGTTACACAGCACTCATTCTATATTCTGCCATATCAATAATTTGTTGGCATGCAGCAATGTCTTGAATGGTGCTCCAGGCACCTTCTTTGCTGGGAGGCGATAGTGGACAGGTGGCTCTCGGAGGAGTGGGCGGAGAAGTACAAAGTCCGCCGGGACTGCCGCTTGCCGATGGGTGGGCCAGCACACCACCAGGGCAACCGGAGCCTCAGCGCGTACGCCGCCACTTGGGTAATCTTCTTTGTGTTTTTATCTTTATTTATTCTAATGCTCAATTCACGTTATTTGTAATCATCTTTGTGTTTTCCATGCAGTCCCAGACACACCAAGGCCAGAATTGCAATGAGTTCATGGTGTTCGTCTTGTCACACAAGGGCAAGGCGACGGTTCCTGACGTCACCTACAACCCGGCGGACGGCCCTGAGGCGTACACCAACCCGAGCGCCTACACCAAGATCAGCGAGTACACCTCGGCGGCTCGCGAGCGCCATGGGGAGGACTTCGATCCGGCAACGCAGCCCCTGGACACGGACCTTCTGATGAGGCTTGGTGGAGGGAAGCGGCACGGCAGGTACTGGATGGAGGACAGCACGGTCGACTCCGCCTCTGTTCCCAACCTCGCCGAGATTCGAGCAAGGAGTACGAGTTCCTCCGTCCCCATACGCCCTCGGCAGCCGAGCTCACAAAGCAGGAGATGGCGTAACTCCGTGTTAGTAATTGTTTGGCGCGCCGATCACTACCGTTACATATCTACCTAGCATTTGAGTTGTTCGAACTTTGCGTGTGAATGTTGCGTGCCTCAGGCGCGGAGGTTGGAGGCCCAGCAGGCGGCGGCGGAGGAGGCCCATCGGCTCGAGATGGAGGCTGTATAAGCCCAGAGGGCGGCCGAGGCGCAAAGGATGCGGGACATGTTCAGCTTTATGTTGAGCCTTCGGGCCTTAGCAGGTGTGGTCGTGCCGCCGTCGCTGCTCGCTCCAGTTGAGCCTCCTGCTCCTCCTGTCTTTGCCACCCCGGTGAGTATGTCTGGTTTTCTGCTAACTCGAACACCATATGCGGCCCTCGTGCAGATACTCATGAACTCGCTTCTTTTTGGTGCAGCCACAGTCGGTCGGTTCGAACCCGACTCCTCAGGGTGGCCCTTCGCCACACTGCGGGTGGCCAACTGGCCCTTCACCGCCTAGGGACTCCGCTCTACACTCCGGGTGGCCAGGATGGCAGTAAGTATCCGTCGTTTCTCACGTGATGTTTGTTAGGCTTCTGTTGGACCCAGACATGTGTTCGTATGTGACTTGTGATGCATTATGACTCGTTTGTGATGGACTATGGATGATATTTGTGTATGTGATGCATTATGGACGATATTTGTGTATGTGATGGATTATTGATGAAATGCGTATGCGTCGTATTATGTATGATGGATGTCATGTATCTGTGACGTATTCTGTGATGTGATTTTATTGTTTGTGTTAGTGGAAAAGAAAAAATAAAAAAATAACATTTTTATCCTCTTTGCCGAGTGTTACACTAGGCAAAGAGGCCTTTGCCGAGTGCTATGGCACCGGCACTCGGCAAAAAGCCGGGAGCCAGCTTTTGCCGAGTGCCAGTGCCATGGCACTCGGCAAAGAATTTTTTAAAAAATAAAAACCTCTTTGCCGAGTGCCCTCCTCTAGGCACTCTAAAAAAAAAAAATTTCAAAAACAATAAAAATGCTCTTTGCCGAGTGCCCTCCTCCGGGCACTCGGCAAAGAAATTTCTAAAAAAAAATAATAATGCTCTTTGCCGAGTGCCCCTCCGTAAGGCACTCGGCAAAGAATTTTTTAAAAAAATAAAATTGCTCTTTGCCGAGTGCCGGCCGTTCGGCACTCTAAAAAGAGACCGTCAAGGCAAACGGCTGAAAAACTGTTTGCCGAGTGCGGTCTTGGCACTCGGCAAAGCCTTTGCCGAGTGCCCGACATCCGGCACTCAGCAAAGAAGGCTTTGCCGACCCTTTCTTTGCCGAGTGCTGCACTCGGCAAAGCCTTTGCCGAGTATAAATGTGGCTTTGCCGAGTGCTCCCAGCACTCGGCAAAGAACCTGTTTCCTGTAGTGACCAGTTGGGCTAGGGATGGAGGAGTATGCAATTGTGGGCTTTCAATATGGGCCTCTCTCACGCACCTCGACTGGGCCGTAAAAAACAAAGAAAAGACCCATTCCTTCTCTAGGTTTCAGCGCCACACCTTTGCCTTGGCTATTAGTGTTCGCAGCTCGCCGCTCCAGCGCTGTTGCCGGTGTTAGGCAAGAAGAGGGGTTCCGGGGTATGGGTCGAGCTCGCCGGTAGCTGGGGCGGCTGCCCCACCCCGCCCCTAGGGTGGCTCCGCCACTTTCATACATAGTACACTGTGAAAACATTATTACACCTAAGTATGGATGCATGGCGGTATTCTTGACATTCAAAATGTTTTTAATCACATGGCGCGCACAAGGTAACCAACTTGTAATCTTAGATAAAACCAATATTCACTCCCGATGCATAAATTTATGGCCCGCAATTAGAAAAAGTACATCATCATCATCGGCCCCAACTTGCATGCATGTGGCCTTTATTTATTTATATATACATGCACTATCCCTCTACCACACTGCGCACTACACTACACTACACTACATATGCCCAGGCCTGCCAGAGTGAATATCCAAATCCTAACTTGTTCTGCCGCCACCCATGCACTAGTAGCTAGCGTACAAGTACATATACTAGTATACGATAACATTATTCAGCTTTCCGCAGACGGACACAATATAGTACATTGTAAACTGAATCAGAGGCGCAATGATATCCTTAGATGTACCTATCTTTATGAAATCAATTTCAACTTTGGCCTTTTCACTACTGGAAACTTGAAATTCCCTGACCAACGTCAGGCAAAACTGGAATTACCCTGTCAAGCTAGCCCTGACGGTATTTTTATTTTCCCTGACGGTAAGTGCACCGTAAGAAATTTTATAGCGATATTTTTATTTTTTATGACCATATGTATATTTTCATGTATTTTCCCTGACGGTAGTGCACCGTGAGGGAATTTCAAGTTTCCAGTAGTGTTTATTAGTGCATGTGTGACGGATGTACTCATATGGTTGGTGCGATCGTACCCATATATATATATATAAAGCTTCCTCTCCTAAGCTTTAATTTTTGAATAGCTTTTGGTATGAATATGGGTAGTAACATAAACTTCCCGCAGTAACAGCCTACCCATAATCTATCTAGGAATCCAAACCTCCTCATCTTTTACATCCAGCTTTTAACTATCTAGCTTTTTACAATAATTTAATTTTCAATCCATGATGATCTATCTTTTCATAATCTCTAGCTCGTCCAAATTAAACATGGAGCAGATAGCATTCGCTCTAAGCTTTCGTTTTTTAACAGCTTTTGATATGAATACTATATAGTAACAAAAACTTCCCCAAGTAACAATATATTGAGCCTACTCATGCATTAGGGATCCAAACATCTTCATCTTTTACGTCCAGCTTTTAACTACCTAGCTTTTAGAATAATATAGAATGTAGAATCCATGATGAGCTAGCTTTTCATAATCTCTAGCTCATCCAAATTAAACATGGATCAGATGGCATTCTCTGGGTGTTCATCATGATCGAGGCCAACTCTGGGCGCTAGCTGTACATGTCGCACTAGTAGAAAAATCATTTTTCACGACACTACGGTTTTTTTTTACAGGCGGCTCCAATTTTCTTGACGCCTGTACAAAGAAATCAGTGGGCCCAGAAAGAGAACCATCTGTACAAATCGATTTGTACAGGCGGATCTCTAAGACATCTGCCTGTACAAATCGACATATTTGTACAGGCGGATCTCTTAGACATCCGCCTGTACAAATCAATTTGTACAGGCGGTTCTCTAAGACATCCGCCTGTACAAATAATTTTAAATTTATTATTTTGAATTTTTCAAACGACCTAGGATGGAATTTTGACCAAAATGAAAGTTGTAGATCTCAAAAAGTTATGAATGTTTGTAGTTTACAAATTTTTTTGAAATTATGTAGGCTCCCAAAATTGCATTTGAATTCCTCAAATTTGAAATTCAAATTTTGCAAATGACCTCGGATGGAGAAACACTCTAGATGAAAGTTGTAGATCTCGAAAAGTTATAAAACTTTGTAGTTCACTACTTTTTTATTTGAATTCATTAAGCCCTCAAATATTCAATTTTCCGTCGGGTTTGGATAATATGTGGGGAACAAAAATGACAATTAAACACAAGTGATGTGTGGGTGGAGTGGTAGAGGGGGGTACGCGCGAACCTGAGGTCGTGGGTTCGAACCCCCATGGCCGCGTAGCTCGCGATTTTACGCGAAAAAATACGTGACTTGCAACTTCGACGGAGACGGGCGGGCGGGTGCCTCTCCCGGTTTCAAAAATATTTTTTGCCTTTTTAAAAATATTTTTTTGCTATTTTTCGTGTTTTCTGGACAATGATTTTCACAGGCGGTTGATTTAGTCAGCCACCTGTGTAAATATACATTTACACAGGCGGCCGACTAAGTGAACCGCCTGTGAAAATCGAATTTTCACAGGCGGCTCACACTCCACCGCCTGTACTATGGGCCGATTTGTCTTCGACCCTGGCACAGTACGGGCGGTGGGCTTAGCCGCTTTGTGTAAATGGCTCTACCACCGCCTGTACAAATGATTTCTGTACCAGTGTCGTGAGTAGTGAGAGCTAGAAATATAGCAGCACCAACAATATATGCATGCAAAAGCATCAAGACAAATTTAAACTATACATGCAAGCACATTGTCATAAACCGATTGGGCAGCGTCCAGCCGTCCACAACCATATATAAGCAATGTAGTGCTTCTTCATCTCTGAAAGCAGAACGAATCTCCCAATGGTTCACTATATATATATTATAATTAAGGCAGATCATCATCAGTACATAAGAAGCCATGCGCTGTAAGTGGAGTCTTCCTTTCTCTCCTACATTATCATAAGCCTCTCTTTTGGTCTCACGACATTAGTCCTGATCGACCGAGAAAGCACAAGAAAAAGGGTCTAAATTAAATATTATTACAACCAACAAGCTAGGTGACATCAAAGTATGGAGGAAAAGAAAGAGCTACACTGAAGAACATGGGTCTTGTCGTCAGGCACAGAAAAGCAGCAGTAAGACAAGAGACTTGAATCGTCAGCACAACGCTGGAAAATCCTATGGTTATTTTCCGACGTCTGAATGCTTGAAGACCTTGGAGTACAACATTCCTTTTGAAGGCAACTTCGGGGGAGCAAACAGCTCCCCACCTGTATTTCATTTCACAGATACCCAGGGGAACCCGGTTGGTAGAATACAAACCCTTGGTGGGGCAATTTTGTTTAACAGATAGGAGGAGAAGGAGGTTCAACATAGGCAACGCAAGTCTCCATCGATGCTTCAAGGTCTCATCTTTGCCAGGGATGCGGCAAGTCTATGTTTACAATGAGTCTCTACAGGCGACCATGAGACGGGCTATACTTGGTTCCATAGAGTTGAACATCACATCATTTCTGTGTTGTCAGAGTTCCCAAGACAGGAGAAGTAGAGGGTTGAGCACCTTTTTGTGGACGTGTGCAGGTGGTGTGGAATTCCAGAAATCATCCGAGGTGACAATGCCTTTGCGTAGGAGGTTCCGCCGGCAGTGGATTTGGTTCTTCGTCATGAGCCACCCGAAGAACTTGACGCAGGGGAGCGAAGTTTTTCTAGACAAAAGTGTACGAGGAGCACCTCCGATCACCTTGGTTGGATGCTTCGTACATAACCCTAGATACGAGTTTGTGATTGCCATCTTCAAAGAAACAAGTTCGTTCATCTTCAGCTGTCAGCACGATCTCCTAGAGTTGGACTGTCAGGGATTCGAACTCGGTGGAGGCTTGTGTAGACAGCCGCTGCTGGAACAGGCCACGTAGGTCGTGGTGGAGGACATCTCAGACTGAGGCGTGGCGTGTGACGTAGTGGGAGCGAAGGCCTGGGAATAACTCGGCCTGGGGTGCGTCACCCATCCAGCAATCACCCCAGAAGCTGGTCCTTTTGCCATCACCAACCTCGACCTTGGAGATCAGCTGGTAGGCTGGGAGCAGGTCTCACGGCGTTTTCCAGTGAGTGCCATGCGGGGAGCCACTGAGGTTCGTGAGGTTGGCGTTGTCATTGGCCTAGGGCGCCTAGGCCGAGTTGGTGGGATGGTGGAGGTGGTGGATCAGCTTGAGCAGACAGGCGCCCCGTCTTCTTTGTCTAGCTCACATCTTGCCATGCTATGAGACATTGGGCGCCAGAAGCCGAATCTGAGTCTGTCCAGAGGAGAGCTCGTCGTCGGGCATCGATTGCCGCGACTACCCCGGGAGGGAGCTGCATGGCCCCCATGGCATAGGTTGGCAAACCGCTGAGGACGGCATTGATTAGGACCACCCTTCCTGCAGTGCTTAGCGGGAGCGCCTTCCAACTTGCTAGGTACTTGTCTACTCGAGCGATAATTAAGGAGGGCAAACGCTGATAGCGGCAGCTTGGTGTTGGACAGGGAGCCCAAGATAGGTTTGCAGGATCTTGCCTTCTTTGCATTCAAGAGTGCTCAGGAAACTCGAGATCATGCGGTGGGACACTCATGGGGGTGGCTATGCTTTTGGCGAAGATGATGACGAGCCCGGTAGTAGAAACAAACTGGTTCAGGATGTGCTTGAGGCTGGCGACACCCTCCATGTCCGCATGGATAATGATGGTGTCGTCTCTGCGTATTGCAGGACTGGAGCAGCATCGTCATGGAGTGGATGTTTGATCCCTGCTTCGTTCTTGATTAGCTGTTGCAAGACATCGGCCACCAACGGGCTCACCTTGCCTGATGGCGCGTTTGCAGGTGATCCTGGGGCCGGGCACGCCGTTCAGTAGCACCGCGGATTTTGATGTGTTACAACATTTCTAGATATTCCACAGAAGTAACACAGATTACCACCGTGGATAACTTCAGTTTAGTGTTTCGAAGAGGAGGTGGGTTGTCCCAGAGCTGTTACACGAGCTGTGGGTGTCTAGGCCCAACGCCGCCCAGCAACTGCACCGTACGTTGAATGAAGCTCATGTTTGGGCTCCTAGCTGCGCTGGCCTTGCTATGGAGTATACTTTCCATCATGGAAACATTTGGTACTTCTAGCCTCCGAAAGCGCGCGCGCACACACACACACACACACACACACACACACACACCCCATTCTACAGAGACATTCGCTGCCAAATCGTTATTATTCAACTAGACACATATTAAATACATTCGGTTATACAATGCAAAGGGACAGGGAATACTAACAGCACCAACAATATACCAGGGAAATATTACATGCAAATCTCTCTCATATCAATGGGCGCGCTTGAGTAGTCTCATGAGCGTCGTTATTATACCAATAAATCCACCAAAGGCGGAGGCAACTGCGACGACGTACTTCCAGTTGTTGTAAAGAAACGTGTAAACCTTGATCCACGGCCTCTTGTTCCTGTAATTCTGGATCTCTACCATGACGAGGTCATAGCAGCGTCCTTTGCGCAGGCTCTGCAGGCTGCTTAAGAAGTCGATTGTCTTCTTGTTGGTGAACCCTGATCCTTGCAGGATACCCCTGGTTCGCAGCTCATGCACGTCCTCCTCCCGATGCATCAACATGCTGAGCAGGAGGAGGTACGAGCAGACAGCGGAGTCTTCGAATTTCGCCTTGCCATCAAAAAAATCTGGAGTCGTGCATAGCTCGAGAGCTGCCATGTTGACGAGGCAGCTTGCCCGTACATAGTTGAGAGACAGCGGCGCCATGAAGAGCTTGGCAAAGATGATCCAATTCGTGGCGAGGCCTATGTCTGGGAGCTCCGTTGTTTTGTTGGCTGCGAGGGTGATGCCCATTTCGGCAAGCTCGACGGCACCGACTGAATATGATATTGAATCCATTTTCTCTAAATCTGATGTTGACACCATGGGTTTCATGGGTTGTCTTATTTTTCCTACAGCGTAGAATCGGAGGAGGCCAAGGAGATGCGGTGCTTCATTGTAGTAGTCTTGGTCCCAGTCAACAGGAGGCAATTCACGGGCCCGGTCTTGCATAAAGCCGTCTTTCCGCCAATTATCAACGAAACTCTTCATTTTCTGCATGGGATCGGACGTGCACTTGTTCATGACGGCGTCCACCACCTGCAAGGGGATCTGGTTCTCAAGCAGCATGATGTCATGAGCAATGTCATTGTCATTGGACTCGAAGAAATCGTACAGGTCCTCGTCGAAATCCATGGTGCCCGACTTCCTAAGTATGTATATCACCAAGAAGCAGGCGTCAAAGAACATCATAGGTAGGAAGTCGTCCTCATAGCTGATACCTGCCATCACGTCTTTGTCGTAGAGGTCGCGGGCATCGATTTTTGCGGCGACGGAGACCACCGCGTCATACATGTCCTGGACTGGGAGGCCAGAATTGTTGTTGACAATTTTGTACTCCTCGATGCAGTACTGTGCAGCTACATGCTTCATGGTCTCCGCCTTCAGGACTTGGTGGTAGTAAGGCCCGATGGCCACGACCTCGGGCACAGTACACCAATCATCGAGAACTTGAATGCTTGGAGGGTACCTATGCATCTTCGTTTTCATCAATTTGGCATCATCCTTGAACTCATTCTTTTTTTTCTGGAACAGCTTCTCAGGGCTATTCATATAGGTCTCCCTAGGATCTGGATCATGATGCTGTGCGGCCGCAGCATAGTTGTTGTAGTAGTTGTACTCAACCAGTTGCTGCTGCCGCCCTCCGCTAGAGTAGTAGCTGCTAGCAGGGACAACATTTGGTTGGAGGTTGTAGGATGAACCAAATATGTCGCCGACGGACGCATACTGCAATGGGTGGCCGACGGCAGGAGCCCACACTTGAGCATCATCAGCTGGTGCTACTTCAGCAATCCAGTTCTTCGCCATCTGAAGCTCATAAGTTCCCGCACATGGAGCAGTGGATTCCATATATGTGCTGCTAGGTCCAACCGGCCGCCAATTAAGCTGAACGCACACAGCTTAATAAGTAGTTTTCTGCAATAAGCACTGCAAAATATTAAAAGAATGTAGGAAATACTGAAGAGTAGTGAAACTGCAAGAGAACGAAACTGCATGCTAGCTAGCATGCATGCATGTAATCAGAATTGAACATAATAAGAGATCCTAGGGTTAGTATGTAATAAGAGATCCAAATGCAGAAGGGAAAAGAGTACTTACAGTAGCGAGCAGGGCAGAAGAAGCACAGATTTAATTCTGGACGCTCCTCTTATAGAGCGTCAGTTCCTATTTTAGTGTAGACGATTGTCATCTAACGTTGCCCAATTGCCTTACGACAACGTTTATGCATGTATACTTTAGCCTTGATGGATGCACGCACCTACCCCCACAGGGTTGGGGACTTGGGGCTACCATCTCACACGACAAGATTTACAGCTACCACAAACAATATTGTATCGCCTGCCTGGTCCTTTATTGTAAGATGAGAAGCTTGAGGGTGGGTATCTTTAACGGAAAGGCTATATGTTGCCCGAGTGTTTGTTCTGTCTCGAAAAAAAGTGTACCTGTACTCCCTTAACTTTTGCATAAATTTGATTTTCCTCCTTTAAGTCTGAAATCGGACAAACTACCTCCCTCAACTTTTTAACTGTGTGTTTTACCTCTTTGAAGTAGTTTTGAAGACGGTTTTGACATTTTCTTTTTATTTATTTTGCCAGAAACTTTTGAAAAATCATAGTAAACTAAAAAAATCATAAAATAAAACATCCAATTTTATTAGACTCCATATGATTAGATCTACACAATGAACATATAATATGGTTTCTTTAGTACAAAGTTTTTACTATAGATTTAGATCTATGTTTTTTTCGTAATTAAATAGAATAATTCATAACTGCGATTTCTATTGTCCAATTGGGATAAAAATTTTATGGTGGCCTAACTATCGTTTGCTTGAACTGCAAAGTTTTCATGCTCATTCGATCATGTATAACTTAGTTATTTATTTAGATTTACTAAGCATAAAACCTAAATAAATCAATAACTAAGTTATACAAAATCTAGTGAGTATGAAATTTTTACTTCAAACATATAATAATTAGACCACCATTAAAATTTCACCACAATTTGACAAAGAAATCATAGTTATAAATTATTTTAATTAATTACAAAAAAATATAGATCTAAATCTGTAGCAAAAAACTTTAAACTAAAAGCATACCATATTATATGTTCATTATTTCACATATGTGGAGTCTAATAAAATTAGATTTTCTATTTTATAATGATGTACTATGGTTTTGAAAGATTTAGCCAAAATAAATAAAATAAAAAAAAAACAAAACCACCTTCAAAACTACTCCAAAGAGGTAAAATACATGGTTTTAAAAAGTTAAGGGAGAAAGTTTCTCTAGTTTTGGACTTTTTTTTCTTTTTGTCTCTCACATCCCATTTTGTGTCGGTCCTTCGTGCGTCGCTATAATTGCTGATGCCCGGGCGGCCGGGCTAAGCTGTGGGCTGCGGTGGCCTTTTTATCTATTTTTTATTTTATTTTTCAAAATCTCGTGAGTTGCGCTGTTTCTTAGTATTCATTTCGCCAGAGGCTGATGTACGAGAGGTTTTTGGCAGTTGTCCTACTTAGCATGAGTTATAAGATAATTTGACAATGACAAAATATGGGCTATACAAATATTTGGGCATCAAAGATGTACAAGTTGCCTATTAACCAACAATTAGCACAAAGGCCAAATAACGATAATATTGGGCTCATGCACATGGCCCATATCCAAATAATATACGTAAACATTATTTGGGCTGTTTAGTACTGGCCATTAGCGGTCACTAATCTCAATTATGGGCCTCCAGGAAGTGACTTATACATGGCCCATGCAAGCATGTACGTGTCTCGGCATGTACAAACACTATTAACAGCTGAATCGGCTGCAGGTTCTCAAGATTAGATCAAAATAATTTGGTGAACAAGTTGGCGCAGTTCGCTATTATTAGATCTAGGACATTTCAATGTTTTGTCCCCTTTTCGCAGAGTGGGTTGTCTCACTCTCTTGTAAGATTACTGCTTAAGTGTTAATAAAATTTTTGTTCACAAAAAAAGAGAATATTGTATTTTGAGAGATGCCATAGGATCTTCAATGAATTGGCAACACTATGATAACCAATAAGATGTGGACTGTTGTTCAGGATTTTCAATACAAACAACTGTAGACCCACATGCATGTGTAATTCAGTCGCTCTGTTTCCTTTGGTATCACACTAAGAAATAGCGTTTCCTGCGAGCACTGATCGTTTTTCGCGAACGTGCCATAGCACGTATTTCATTAAGAGGAAGTAGACAAACACAGTCAAATCAAACAAAAGGGCCTACTCATGGAAACCAAAGGTTGCCAAGAGAAGAAGCCCAGCCAGAAAGAAAATAACAAAGCACAGGCACAAAGGAAACACAAAAGAGCAAACAAAATAAAGCAAGAAGACTACTGAAGCTCATCCTCCAACCCCTCGACGAGCATTAAGTTGTTCAGCACAGCACCAGCAGAGAACAACGTCCTAATGGCTTCGCGCTTCGACGCTGACAAGGGAGCTCCATACAAGCTCTCATACTCGTTAAAGGCATCAACTTCCACGGCAGGATCCTGTGAAGGTTGCTGAGTCAGCCCCCACTTCGACATCATCACGTTTTGCGCTTGCACTGTAGGGTTGGAAGCACGGCGCCTGCTTTTCGCCGTCAGGCGCACACTATGCCGTGGCGGGGAAAAGGTCAAGGCGGTCGCCTTCCGTCTCTTGGCAACATGCAGCGTAGGCGGGACGTCCAGCACAGGCTTGGGGATGGGCAGGCAGACGCGCGACTGAATATACGACTCCAACGCATTCGGAGAGGTAGGAACCGGCGATGCAATGACGCTAGCAGGTGGCTGCCTCATCACCAGGGCCTCGTCGGAGAACCTGGCCGAGTCATCCTCCGTCGACACCACGACGCCCACCATTTGTGGTGGCGTGCCTTGCATAGGTGACAAAGGAGGCGACTCAAGGTCCGCCGTGCACTGAGGAGCCGTCGATGTAGAGCCTGGTTCCCTCAGCGAAGGTTGACCCTCTGGAGACAGGCAATCGGGAGCTTGTGCGGCCGCTGGTCGGGTAGCGACGAGCAGGGCAGCAAGCTCGTCCAGCATCGGGTCGACCGAGAGGGGCCAGGCGGGGGGAACTGTGCACGCCTGGTGCGCAGCGGCGAACTCCTCCAGCATTGGGTCAATCCACGAGGGTGACACCAAAGGTCGCGCGCGCGGCTCCAGCCCCAGCGGATCGAGCTCAGGGAAGCAGCCAGCAACAACAGTAGGAGTGGCGTTGTCGTCGCCACCGACAGTGATGACCCTTATAGGCTTACTACGGCGCCGCCGCCAACGTCGTCGGTTCCCTCCGACAGCCGCCACGGTACTCTGCATGGCCCCCTCCGCGCATGGCGGGTCGAGGGACGCGCGCTGGGAAGTCGCGGCATGCCTCGGATGCCTGCAGTCCCTGGCGAGGTGGTGGAGGCCGCGGCAGCGCAGACAACGCCGAGGTGACCGGCAGGTCGCTACTCGATGCGAGTAGGACAAGCAGTTGAAACATCTCCCGCGAAGCTCCGTGGGAATCTTCCGGGGCTGCTGGGGCTGCACTTGGCTGGAGCGAAGCTCAGCCGAAGTGGCAGCCAGGCCCGTCTGCTGCCGGTGGAGTATCTCCAGCCACCCATCGACGCTGGGGGCGGAGACCCGTCGACGGGCGGCCGAGACGCTGGCGAGCTGGGATGCGACCCTCCGCATGCCGCCCGGGCAAGCCGTTGACCAGCTGCGGACGTGGCCGGCTGCGCCTCCTCCGCCCACGGCCATGTCCCTGCCGATCGGAGTCCGCTCCAGCATGAGCCGAACCCGAGGCGGGTGAGACATGCCGCCAGCGTAGGTGGCCGTGACCGTCTTCGCCGGGCGACGCACGGCGTCGAGGTAGCTCAAGGGGCGGTCGTCGTTGGACTCATCGCCGTCATCGCCCGCCCACCGGGCGGTGCTTTGACGGCCACCCGAGGCAGGCCGGAACGGAGCCGCTGCCGCCGAGAGGGAAGAGGAGCTTGGGGTAGCCGGGCGGTGGTGCAGTCGCCTGCGTCAGACGGAACGGCGACCCCGGAGGCGAACTCGCAGCCTCAGCAGCACCAGGCCCCGACCCAGCAGCGGCCATGGGCTCGGCTGTCCCCATCGAGGGCGGCGGGGGCGCTCAAATCAGCAGCCGCGGGAGCGTCAGCACAGGACTCGGGCTTCCCCTCAGTGGGCGGCGGCTGTTGCGTCTCGGCCGGCTCCATCGAGGGCGGCGCGGGCACGCCCGCGGCACCAGGACCATCGCCCACCGGATGGGCGAGCGCAGCAGCAAGCCCGGCGCCGCGCGTTGGTGAGGAGAGGGCCGCCTGCGCCGGCGTCGTCACCGACGACGTGGAGGAGGAGCCGCCATCACTGGAACCGGCCATCTCTAGCATGTTCGGTGGCGGCGTGGCCGCGCCATCACCGGCCATGGTGACGGACGGCGTTGGGGAGGCGGGCGTGGGGTCGACGGCGGCGAGACCCGGTGAGGGGGCGCAGCAGCTCCAGGCGCGGCGACGGCCTCCGTACAGGGCGCCGCCTCCCCATCCGCCATTGCTGCAACGCTGCAGTAGCCATTCGAGCAGGCAAAAGGGAGCTCAAATGGAAGATCTTGATGGGGAGGAGCAGAATCTGTAGTGGATTTGGTTGTTGGCCTTAGATTTTGAGTGGATTTCAGTGGATTTGGGGTGGGAGGTAGTGTGGAGCGCTCGGGTGGGGAGACCCTCCAGGGAGGGTCCAACGGCTCCATCTTGATGAGAGTGCACTGATCGTTGATGCTGACAATGTGATTGCTGCATGCCCACGTACGTGCTGCAGAGTGTTTGGAGATGAATGAGAGTATTGACAAGGGCAATCTGATGTAGAAAAGGTATGCTGCAGTGTGTTTTGTGCAATCAGCTCGAGCGTTTCGGGGCGTTTCGGCTGCGCGACGCTCCTCCACCACGAATCGATGGCGGCGCATCCTGGGCACCGCCTCAAGCCAGCGCTGCCGTAGCTCTGGCCTATAAAAGGCCGCCATGGAGGTGAGCTCCGTGGCATGTCCTTGCCTATAAGTAATCCCTGTGCTTCCCTGTATTCAGTCGCCAAGTGCAGTCAATATGTAGCCAAGATACAGGCGTTTGTCGCCATGGCGTTCGTCTCCAAAAAACAATGTGTCTATTGTGCTTGTTCGCACCAGTGGGTTCCTGAGCGTTTGTATGTTTTAGTGGTTCCTGAGCAAAGCCAGCATCTAGACGGCGGCAACCATATGCCATGATAGGCCGTTTCCTGCTGCACCAGTGGCGACTGCTACGCCCGGCATATCCATGACGCGCCCCGACGACGGTGAAGGTGTATGTGCGGTGGCTCGGCAACACAGAACATCCACGACAACCGCGGCAGTCCAGCAGAAACGGCAGCCCAGAGAACATGCAGTTTCGGCATCTGCAGCAGTGGTGAGTCCGGCGACGACCGGAATGGCACGCATGGCCACCGCGGCGGCGGAGCGGCGTTGCCCGGCAAAATCTCTTCGTGTTTGCATGTTGGGCTTTGTTGGCTCCAGAATACTAATAAGAGTGTACAAGAACCATGAGCTAGCTACAGTACCGGCGGCTCTTTGCCGAGTGCTAGGTGGCAAGCTCTCTGCAAAAAAAAAGCACTTGGCAAATTTACTTGTTTGTCGAGTATTTGTTTTATACTTAGAAAATGAGGTATTTATTGAGATTTTTTGTTTTGCACCTGGTAAACAAGAAAGTATGCTGAGTGTTTTCTTTTTTTGCACCCGGTAAATTTTTTTCTGTTCCGATTTGTCTTTGTTCTTTGGTTAAAACTTGCAACTATTTTTTTCTTTGCCATATTAACTCGAAATTTAATGTTTTTTCTAAAATTTTCTAAAATCTTGCTCTATCAGTTTATTGTGTTCTTATAGCTATTACTTGAGTTATCTCTTCTTGTGACTTTAGAAATTATAAATTTTAAAAAATAATAACTTTAAAGCACATTTTCAAGCAGTAAACTAATTTAAATGAAGAAATTTTCAACTATAAAGTTTACATAATTTCTCAAGATCTACAACTTTTATTTTGATTATTTTTTCGTTCGACAAAGCCTTTGTAATGTTTACTAGTACAAAAATGATTTTTGCATGACGGTATATTTTTATTAACCGTGGCAGTCACAAGATTTAACAGTCATGGCAAATGCATATATGTTTTTTATTTACCGTGATGGTTAAAATTGTATTAAAAAAATAACCATTGTGGTAAATCATTTATCATGACGGTAAAAAAATAACCACCATAGTAAATCGTGCCCGAAGCCTAGCCGGCCTAACTTTGCCATGTTTATAAATAGCACTTTGGGTTTCCACTTGCCATTCCTAGTAGCCAGACCCGACCCTCCCTGCTCCCTACTACCCACGCTCCCTTCCATCCCTCTTTCCACTCTCACACACGGCACCGTGGCAAGTAGTGTGGTGGCGAGGGGCTGGGGACGAGCGATAAGGGGCACGCGCGGCCTACGCTCCTCCCCTTCCTCAGTGCGTGGCATCTCGGTGGCGGCACGAGACTCCATAGGCAACGCAACGGCGCGGGGGAGCTTCAATCCGTAGGTAATCCACGGCTGGGGGCTTCGATGCGGTGTCGATCACAGCTGTGTGGTCCTTAGCGGAGGATCCAGTGCAGGCCCATCCCTAGGCAAGGTAGATCCAGTGGCTGGCCCCTTCAAAGGCCAACGAGGAGGTGGAAGGTTAGTGGCGGTGGCACTAGCGAATCCCGTGGATGGTCTCCCTCAACATGGCGGTCTTCCTCTTTGTGGCGCCGGGCGTATCCGACGTCCATGGCCCAGGCCTTTTCTAGAGGCCTCGCGACAGCGGTGGCGGTGGTGGCCATTACCTCCCCCATCCCCAACAATGGCAATGGTGCGAGCACTGTTGGGCGACTATGGCAGCGGCACCATGTGGATGGGCTCAGCAGGCCCATGAATGGACTCGGTAGGCCTATCCATTGGATTTTTTTTTTTGTTTTTTCAATTTGATTTACCATGGCAGTTAAATCAACCACCACAGTTAGTCCCGATTAACCGTGGCCTATGGTTCATGGTGGTTGAGAAAACCACCACAATAAATCCAAAATGACTATTGCCGTTAATGTTTATGTAGTAGTGGTTATTCATAAAATCAACATCTCTCAAGTTGTTTCATCAAACTAGAAGATCACGAGATATATAATATTTGTAAACAACGTTGCTACCACTATATGGGATGACTAAATAACGAAAATAAAAGTTGTAGATTTTAAGAAATATAACTTTGTTGTGAAACAACTTTTAATTTGTATTAATTTTACTAATAAAAAGTACATTTGAATTTCTTAAATTTGATGTAGATCACAATAAGTTATGAAACTCTATAGCTGACAGCTTTTTATTTAAAACCATCTTGTCAACAAAAACTAAGTTGAATTTACAAAACTTTGAAATTTGATATTTTTAGTGTACCTTCGATGGGGAAGCAACCAAAATAAAAGTTATGAATCTCAAAAAGTTTTGAAACTTCGTAGTTGATAACTTTTTTATTATTTAAAATCATCGTCTTGTCAATAAATACTACATTTGAATTTTTCAAATTTGAAGTTTGAATTTTTCAAATTTCAAATTCAAATTTTATAAATAACCTCCGATGGAGAAACTACTAAAATAAAAGTTGTAGATTTCCAAAAAATTATGAAACTTTGTAGTTGATAAATTTTAAATTATAATTCATTTAGAGCCTCAAATAAACAATTTTCATTCGGTTTAGTAAAATACGTGGGGAACAAAAACGGAATCAGAACACAAGTGAAACTATAGTACAGTGGTGAAGTAGGTATGCGTGAGAGGGAGGTTGCGGGTTTGAAACCGGCCAGCCAAGCACACAATTTTGTGTGAAAATGTGCTGACCAGTGGGGACCTCTCCTCTGATTTTTAAAAAAAAATATTTTTTTTGCATTTTTTCTTTCAAATTTTGTTATTTTTTTTTATCAATAACCGATTCAGCACTTGGTAAAGGTTTTTCCTAGTGTCTGATAAAATGCACTCACCAAAGAGCTGTTCGTCTAAATTTGAGCCGAGTGAGCTTTGTTGAGAGTGTTTTTTGGGCTCGGCAAACTAGCTATTTCCGGTTGTTAAGTGCAAACAAGCATATACATGTATAGTATATATACGGCAGGAAAGCAAATAAAAGGCTACAGTACCATGCAACCCTATACGGCAGGAAATCGTGGATTGTTTACCTAATGCATTGCTCTATTTAATTGATATTTGTTCATACGACATCGGTGACCTGCACTTCACCGATTTCATAATATGACATAGTCAAACTTGGTGATACTTATGCTTGCATGAACTTCGGTGTGTACTTGAACATCTAGTTTGTAATGACTTGGTTTAGATTACATTATTATTTGTATGAATTAGATTAATGTAAATGATCTCATTGTAATATACAAACTCCTACTATTAATAAGTTTCATTCTTATTCTTGGATGTACAAGTAGCATACAACACGTATAGGAATACCATTTGAAACGAAAACAAGTTGAATAAAAAATCGTAAAAGAAAAGAAAACATGACATTTAGACCGAGGTGGCTGCCCCCTTGGGTCCAGGCTGGAGACCCTTTTATTCTTAGTTGGTATTATGAACCGAGATTAAATGTCCCCGCGATCCAGATTATTGGGAACCCTTAATTGTCCTGTGGTTTTCAATCAAGTTCTTTAGTTGTGGATATCGCTCCAACTCCGTTATCCTGGCCATGTCTGTTGTGGACATCGACGCTGGGTCAGTATTTTGACGATGGATCAGTAACTTGTACTCTTCAAACAGCGCCATTATGTCCGCTCCGCCGTCGATGGCATCCTTGGCATTTCCTTTTGATTGTTGAAGTCTCCCTAGGTACCGCTTTTTTTCCTGAAAACAAAGCAAGCCACAAATAGTTGAGATTTTTTCAATCCGCTTTTTAGGCGGACGGGCCCTCACTAAATTTTTGTCTGAAAACTCATAGTTGAGCTCAGGAAAAAAAACTCAAAGTGACAAAGCAAGCCACAAATATTCATCAGGCATGAGATCAACAAATAAATGGTGCAATATAATATTTGGGGAGGCATGTTATTCTGTAAACGTTGTTCGCGCCTATTTAATTACCAATGCCCCATGGTTCAATTAACCTTTGACTCATGGCCCTATGTCGTCAAACAGTAGCGGAGCTAAAACAAATCTGAGAGGGTGCACTTAGCATCATGGATTCATAGAGTTTCAATTTGTGGGTGCATATTGTGGGTGCGGCGGCACGCACTACCTACAACATGGCTCCGCCTTATTCATAGAATGTCCAGAATATGTTGGTTTAAACTCGAAATTTTTTGCATCTTGTGAAGGCAAGTTGATCCATTTTCTCTAAACAAGCAGCACATGAGTTGTACAGATTCATTTTCTGATGTAACAGCTATTCTTTTTTCATACTGTACGTGCTCTTAAGCATTGCATATTGAACTGACGTTAAACACTATGAGTGCATGCTGATAGCGGATAGTATTCATGCCGATGGTGGTGTACATGGGAGCAGGGATATGGTGGGTACACTACCGACCAAAATTTAAACTGAAATCTTGATCTTTTTGTCATCCAATCTAATCAAATTAAATGTTTTCCCATATTATCAAATTTTTACTCTTTAGTATTAGGTATAGATTGCGGAAATGCATTGGCAACCGTATCAAAAAAGGTATAGATCGATGGAGCCGTGGCCACCACACTTCACACTGCATCCCAGCCTACAATTATTACGAGCAAACTCTGCCTTTACAAAATTGAGGTAGCTAGGGTATGAGCAACCCTACCTTTAAAAATGAATCAGACAATACGTGACACGGAGACGAACAAGCAGTTTGGCGCGGGAAATCAAATTCCCGGCCCTGTACGTGCATCGTATATTGCCCGTTTGCCTGCCGGCTCATCAAAACAAAAAATATACCCTACGCTATATTATGAAAATGTCACTAATTGTAGTATATAAAATAAGTATAACCACATACTCTATGTATGCATGCATACTTGACATATATACTACCATAGATAGTCTAGTATGATCATATACTTCATGTACATACACTTCGTTTGATCATATATACCTTAAATCTAAAGATATTAATATAGGAATAACTATTCTCTAGGAGTAGAATGGAATTTAGAGATATGAACATATACTACCATAGATAGTCTAGTACGCGACATATATACTACCATATATATTAATGAATCGGCCTTCCTCTTCTACTCCTCTAAAATAATTCTACACATGGTGTTAGCAAGCTTACCTTGTTCTTTCCTTCCGGTCATAGTCCCTGGGGAGGCTGATCGAAACGAGCAAGATTTTATGTATGTATTGCCGGAGCTTTAGGGATGGTGATTTACTTGCAACCTTGGAGGCGAGGCTAGCTGCTCGAGATGCGTGTATATATAGACGGTACGGTACTATAGTGATCGAAATGCGACAGAAATTTCTCGGCCAGTCTCGTCACTATCTAGCCCTCGCGGGCGAGCAGTTGGCAACAGAAGTTTGTTGGGTCACCCTCCATACTTATCGAGAACCGGTGATGAAATTACCTGACGAGAAATCAAGTCTCGTTTATTACTACTTACTCCAACTTTGTTTTTCAGCAACGTTCGTTCATTGGACCATGGAGGGGGTATTATATATACATACAGACTATCTTGTTTAGTGAGTCAGAAAAATGCATTCACCAAACAACTTGATCTACAAGTTATATATGTGAATATCCCAGGCAAGTTGTGTGAATATCCCGGGCCTCGATCTTCCTCTCTTGCAAGTAATACTATAGCACTTAACGAGCTGGCGGTCAATGTGCAAGCAACTGATGAGTATGTACATGTGCCTTACTAGGTTTCTCGCTTGTTCCACTGGTGGAGACCGACCGGCCGGGACCGGGCCGGGTCGTCAGTCAGTCAGGTCCGGGTGGTCATATGGACCCCACCGGCTGTGAAGGACCTACGCGTCTTGATGTGCAACATCCACACTGGACAGGTGACACAACGACCGTGTCTTTCTGCTGAAAGCGCGGGCAGCTTCTATTCATCCGCGGCACCACCGCGGCTTGGCTCCGGCCATCACCTCACCTGGTCGCCTCCCTCTGGCCGATCGGCACGGCACGCGCTGCTTAGTGTGATGTCACCAGATGAGAGACCATCCATGGGCGTGGTACATCACGCGCTGCTTGCATTGCACTCTTGCACGTACACGCTAGCTAGGGAAGACCTGCATACCTGGTCTTTGGTCTAAAAAAAATAATAAAGAAAAAGACCTGCATACCCCATATGGCACTGGGATTGACCTGCTCATGGTGGGTACTAGAATTCTCCGGAGGAAAATACATCACCGATACATCAATTTGGTTTAAGGTGTCATCTAGAAGTCCCTGAACTTTCAAAGTGATATATAGATTAACTTTCAAAGTGATATATCTAGAGATCCCTAAACTTGACAAAGGGTATCATTTATAGGTCCCTAAACTTTTTAAACCGATCACCGCAGGTCCTTAAACTTTTAAGCCGATCACCGCAGGTCCCTAAACTTAGCAAAGAGTGCCATCCAGGTCTCTAAATTGACAGAAGATGTCATCTAGGTCTCAAGTACTGTAGCTAATTTGGCACATATTTTTTAAAAAGGAAATATAATTTTAGAGTATTGTAGCTACAATCTATAGAAAATTCTAAAAATTATATCTTTTTCATATGATCTTAGATGAAGATAATTTTTATATAAAAATTGTAGCTCTCGACAAGATCTACAATTTTGAGGTCATTAAGATATTCAAAAAATTAAACCACTGATTTCAGTTTATGCATAGTGGTTTTAGATTTTTAATTTTTGAGTATCTTAACGACCCCAAATTTAAAAAATCAAATTTAGAAAATTATAGATCTCGTCGAGTGCTACAACTTTTATGTAGAAAATATCTCAATTTGATAGCATATAAGAAAGATATGATTTTTTCAAGGCGACAAGCGCTTATGTGATTACTATACTACTGAATTTTTTTGAGCATCTTAGTGACCTCAAATTAAAAAAATTCAAAATCATAAAGTTGTCGATCTTATGTTTTAGATCTCATCAAAAGTTACAATTTTTATATAAAAATCATATTCATGCGAGATCGTATAAAAAGATATAACTTTTAGAATATTCTATAGATTGTAGCTAGAGTACGAAATTATATATTTTTTTAAAAATACCGAATTAGCTACAGTACTTGGGACCTGGATGACACTCTCCGTCAAGTTTAGAGACCTAGATGACACCCTTTGTCAAAGTTTAAAGACCTGCAGTGACCAGTTTGAAAGTTTAGCAATCTGAATGACACCCTTTGCCAAGTTTAGGGGACGCTAAATATTATTTTGAAAGTTCAGGACCTAAATGACACTTTGAACCAAGTTAATGTACCGATGGTGTATTTTCCTCAATTCCGCACATTAGTTGTGACGGGATATTTGGTGTAACTTTTTATTATGATTATCAGATAAAGTCGGAACATGTAAAAATTTTCACAGTTTTGTTTTTGTTTAATTTTTGACACTAAGATGAACTGTACAAAGAGATACTTGAAACTATACTCATGCAGAGATAACTATACTCATGCAGATATGCTTGTCCCTTTTGTATATTATATAGTGAATAATGATCTGTAAATAAAATTAATCTATATCTATATCTAGTGAAATCTAATATATATATCTAATAATCTTGGTCCATCTATTTTTTGTCCGTTTTCCTCTAAATACTGGATAATAAAAAGTTTTTTCCACCCATATTTATATATATAATATAACTCCTGCTCATATATAAATTTGAATAGTTAATACGGAGTAAATCCAGTCTATTTACTACGCAAAAACCATCTGTATCTTTCTTTTGTCAGTTCCAATCTAGGAGAAGGGAGATAGGAAGGACATTGGTACGGCCAAATTACGGGGTAAATCCAGAGAGTTGTTGCGTCAAAGAGGAAGAGGCCGGTCCAAGACTGGCGGGTGTCGCTGCCGGACCAACTTTTGAGCAACCTGTCCCGGAGAGCGCTAGATTACAATTAGCATAAAAAATTGTAGCGCTGCAGCCATTGTTTTTAGCTGAAGCAGACACCCCTACATACTCCATCTTATCTTACTTATTCCTAACTAGAGGCATCAATGAACCCTCCACAAAAATCCTCACCAGATACGCTAAAAAAAATAAATGCTAAAAATTACCATATTAATTAGAAACATTTTGCCATCAAATTAAAAGACTAGCTATCCATAACCTTTTGTCTATAAAATTACCCACCTCTGTGTCACAACCCGTGGCCGCTAGTGAGATCAAGCCGTGACGTGAGCTATCACAGAGGGAAATCGGAAGAGGGGATCTCGATAACCAGAAAGAAGAACGCCTTCCTGACCTCGGCCGATGCATGCAGCCCCATGCCTGGCCAATTTAGGGGTGGTGGTAGCTATCCCCCCATGGGGGTAGAATACACCATGAGTAGTAGAATATTATCGCTGGTGTGTGCGTGTGCGTGTGCGTGTGTGGTGTCCAGCAATATGTCAGCTGCTAACGAAGCTATAGCAGTGAATCTTGAGTTGGAATTTGGAAATAGACGCACAGCAATTCATATAACTAGGGCGCGATTAGTTTACTTCTGTGGAAAGCCCGGGTCACATCCACTAGCCAGAGGCTAGATTGGACCAGGTCTAGTGCATTCAAGTGCTTATTATTCTGACCTCTCACTATCGATCCATACCCTTGCGCCTCACCTAACAAGAGGACGCGCGGCCGTGATGTTTGCATCATGCATGGACTACAATAGAAGCAAGTGGTACATGGAGACCCTGATATGCTTCCAAAAATTGAAATATAAAAGGCTACAATTTTCAAATAAATTAAATTTTGATTCCACGCACTATTCTACTCTGAAATAAAACGTCACTTGAGCATATTTGGAAAATATTATGATGTAAAAGAACTAATCATTCCAAATAGAATGTAACAGAATTTGCAATACCAAAATCTGTTCTCCAAAAGCTATCTCTCAATTCCTCCCCTTCTTCCTTCTTTCTCTCTCAGTTCCTCTTTTTTCTTCCTTCCTTCTTCCTTCTTTCTCGGCACTTAATAGCCTTGCACGGAGGCGCGCTTTTAGCCAGCAAAGCCATCTGGAGGTGGTTTTGCTGTTTTCTCTTATGAACACTGAGCGGGGAAAAGTGACCCCACGTATTGGGCTAGGGCTCGCTGGCTCCGGCTCGGTTGTGGCTCCAGCTCGGGCTCGGGCTCGGGCTGTGGCTCCGCAACTTGGCGCTGGCTCCGGCTCCGGCTCTGGCTCCGGCCGGGTGTGGCTCCGGCTCTGGCTCGGGCTGTGGCTCCGGCTCCGTGGAGGCACTGCACCACATGGGCACTAATTTGATTTTCCCATCCAAGCCACGGCCATCACCAGACGATGATGCGTCATCAGCAGTATCAATTTCTGGCACGCTCAAGGATTGCAGCACATAGAGGCCGTTCTTATTCTCCCCTGGAGCGACTGCCGCCCGACGAGGTCGGCCCCGCGCACAGCATCGCACGGTCACCGTCAAACCACGTGCAGACCCTGCTCCTCGTGAGCACGCGGACGCCGATGAGGTCGGATTTGAGTCCCGGCGCGAGGTGAACGCCCGGGATCGCGAAGCCTGCTGCAGCCACCTGGATGTCGCCGACCTTGGTGACGGCCAGCGTGTTGCCGTCCGCCACCCTGACCCGCATCCCGCCGGGCGCCGGGCGGAGGTTGGAGAGGAGCCGAGCGCCGCCCACCACGTGGATACGGGCGCCGGAATCTAACAGGAGCTTTGGCCATGGCGGCGGCGGCGGTTGCGGTAGCGGCGAAGAGCTGATGGTGGTGGTGCCATCGTCGTCACCACCGGTGCTGCTGCTGCTGGTGCTGATCCCGGTGCGAAGCATACATGTCGTCGTTTTTTTGTCGTTGATGTTTGCCGGGCGGCGTTCTCTTCCTCTTCCCCCACCACCGCCGGAGTCAGCGACGACGGCGAGGAGGGATGCGAAGCGAAGCTAGGGCGTCGGGCGCATTCAGCGCCATCGTGGACGCCAGCAGGCGCAGGCGCGTCGCTATCGCCGCTACTCGATCGATCGCTAGGGTTTTCAATAAGCTGAGTCGGGCCGGGGGGGGCACCGTGATAATAATATAATAGAGCCTCGCGCCGGACTCGGCCCCAGAGTGCAGAGATTTTGACGGGTTGTTGGACATGCTGTCTTCCGTCGTCGGCCGCCGACAGCGAAGGGGCGACCACGGCGCTGATTCTGGTAAGAAAAGGCCGATGCCCAAGAAAATAAAATTTGTGGGCCATAGTGAAGCTTGCGCAGAAATTAAATAAAGAACTTTTTAGCTGTGCACGAGAAAAAAATATCCCTTTCTTGTATGGTTTTTTTAATATTTTTTATGGCTTTGAAATGGAATTTTATTCTTTTATAGCCTTCCTTCCGTTTTTGCCAGTTAATGGTGTAACGTCAAGGGTACAAAGTTAGAATAAAAAGACCGTTTTACCTAGCGGAAAAGAAATTGTAAAGTTTTCTGTTGTATATTTAGATTAATATTAGGCAAATAAAGTGATTCATAACAGTAGGGCATATATATTTTGGAGCATTTTATCAAATATACATGACGGTACATATTTAGAGTAATATTAAGCAAATAGGACACATAACAGTATATTATATGCTCTAAAGATGTTCTCAAATGCATTGCAATTAATCATAGCTCTCACATAAATAAAGTCTCACATAATCCATCATAGTTTCAATCTCACATAAATAATGTGTGACATACAACTAGCAAATTCGATAGGCATTTCACAAATCAAAGATTAAGCTTTTCTTTTTGCTTCGCGTGTTCATAGCAGGACTACTAGCAAGTAATGTCTTGCTTCTTGTAGCCATCGATGGGCTGTTAACTGGAACCTTCGGAGTGTCTAGCTTCTTCTTGATGGGTGTCTGCTTACTTTTAACTACTTCCTTCTTAATGGGTGTCCGCTTCCTTTTAACTTGTGTTTTCTTTAGAAGATCTAGGTTCTTCTTGATGGGTGTCTTCTTCCTTTTAACTTGAGCAGGTCGTTCTTTGTGAGAAGCAATAGAAAGTGTTTCGAGCTGATTTGATCCACTTTTCAACCTACAAATGTTATACATTGACAATGGCTTAGACAAGAGAAACAAAATTGCATGAATGTAGCTGAAATTCAGAACTAGAATACGTACAATTTCGGTACCCTCAGGAACTGCAGCACGTAGCGACCGTTCAAATTCTCTCGTGGAGCGATTGCTTCGCCGACGAGCTCAGTCCCGACGTGCAGCGTCGCCCGGTCACCGTCGAACCTCGTGCAGATCCTGCTCCTCGTGAGCACACGGACGCTGATGAGCTCCGATTTGAGTCCCGGCGCAAGGTGAACATCTGGGATTCTGAAGCCGCCTGGGCTTAGAATCTGTATGTCGCCGATCTCGGTGATGGGCAACGTGTTGCCATCCGCCACCGTGACTGTCATCCCCGCCGGCGCGTCGCGGAGGTTGGAGAGGAGTCTAGAGTTTCCCACCACGTGGATACTGGCACCTGAGTCCAACAGGAGCTTTGGCCATAGCAGTGGCGGTCGCCATGAGCTGCCGCCATCGTTGCCATGTGCTGCTGCTGCTGCTTGTGCTGATAATATGGATGTAGAAGCATAGAGGTCGATGATTGCCGACGTTCCTCCTCCAAGCACCGCCGCCGGATTCAATGACGACGATGAGGAGAGATGCGAGCCAGCTAGGGCGCCGGGTGGATTCAGAGCCATCGTGGATGAGCAGGGACCCGGATTCGATCTGGTAGTAGTTGTGGGTGGGAGGGAGAACCATGATAGCGTGATGATGCTAATAAAGCCGCTGGTTATTGGATTGCCCCTGGAATCTCAGTGGTATCGTTTTTGGATGTGTGAAGTATTTTTCTGGAAAGATATCTCCTGTACTGCATCCACATTTTACCAAGATTTTCTCTTATACGTAGAATTAGCAAACATGTTGGCGAGTACTGCAACAGACTTTTTTTGAAGGCAGTACTGCAACAGACTTATTAATAGTATCTTTTATTACTTCGAGATCTGGTGTGCTTGATGGAAAGAGACTTTATATTATTGTTGCAGTTTTCATTCCAATTACAAAGATCGGGTTTGGCTAGCTAGCTAGCCTTCTTTTGCAAAGACCCTCTCATCAACGACAAATGCGCAACCAACCATCAGCATATTCTCACAGTTCCCCTCATCTGTTGATATATATCACTGTAGAGATGTTTCCCTGGGTCTTTTGGTGATTAATAATTACCTTAAAAGATGTTTCTGGTCTGTTCCTGTCTGAGGCCTGCCAAACTTTTTATGTTTTTCTTTATAAAATAAAAAATAGAAAGAAACATAATAATTTAAATTTCAGTGATTGGGCGGAGCTTTATACAGTACGGGAAATCTGTCCTAGCTCTAGCAAAAAAAAAAAAATTATCGCTGTCAAAATGGTGAAATTCTCCTAGTGTTTTTAAAGGAATATGAGTATTAAAACATTATCACTAATTCACTATAGTCATAGTATATAAGAATCCTCAGCAATTCGTAGGAATTGTTTATACTAAATTTTAAATACTAAAACACTAGAAGAAACCCACATCATTAGAAGTTGAAAAATCTGATTGTGTATAGATACATAGATGCATTTGAAAACGTCAGGCTTGGCAAAGTAACCTTCAGTGTGTCGTAGATGATTCACAACTAGCTACTGTGTTTTCAGCCTCAGCCAAGCTACTTACCTCAGATATCACCTGAGTACCTGAGCTGGATTCACCTACTTACATGTTAAAATAGAAACATCAAAGCAGCTTCACACACAAAGGCAATGTTGGCAGCCGTCCACATGTGGGGGTCGAGCGGGGTGACTTGCGTCGGACTGCTGCTCCGAGGAGGCATGGGGCGGCTAACATGCCGAGGAGGCATAGGGTGGCCAGGCCGTGCCCCTCCCCCCCTGCCGGGCAGCCCTCCAGCCTCCGCCGGGAGGCAACAGTCGGCCCCTAATGTAGCAGCCGAGACTAAGGGCGATAGCGCTCAACTGAGCCACTGCTAAGTGGTGTCTACCGGCTAGGGATCCGGCTGGCTCTCTTCCCTAGTGGCGCACAACGTCTAGATTGGCGATCGTGTGTCGGGTTGCCAGCCAGTGCGATGGTTGGGTGGAGGCTGTTGTAGTTGCCTGCCTCGCGGATTTTCAAAAACTAGGTGAAAACCTTGCCTTATTCCTCTGTGCCAACGATGGTGGTGCAGCCGCGTCATGTATCTCCTTGGAGGTGTCATCGGAACTTCTTTTTGTCCGAGGCAGACTGGGGCAAAAGCCCTACTTGTGTGTTCGACCGGTGTTGATCGGCATATGAGGATGTCAATTTGCTTCCTGAAGGCTTCGTTGGACCAACACTACATCCCATCTCCTGCTGCCATCGTCGGAGTTGCAACTTCCTGTGTTGTATCTGTGTGTGTGATTCAAGGTCCACTTCAAAAGGGTCTATCCAGTCTGCTAGGTGTTGCCGCAGCCATCTAGTTCTCTACAGCGGATACTTTGTCGCTGCCACTGTGCTCTGACGGATGCTTTGGCACCGTCACTGTTCAAGCATGTACTTTGTCGCTGATGTCGCTTCACGCTACGCCATATGCGTATGCCCCTCTCTTGTGGATACTATGCTGCATTGATCCTGGCGGATGCTTTGTCACCGTATGGCTCGAGTGGATACATTGCTGTCGTAGCCTCGTTGTCTATGCATTATATAACTAGATACAATAAGGATCTCTCATAAAAACTAACCAGAAGAAGATCCCATTTAGCGCGACTAGCAAAGTATGGAGCCAAAGCTGTTTTCGCGCAAGGACGACAAGGATCTGCAAAACTGGCTCCACATGGAGGAGCCGCGCCACACTAATTTGAGTTCTCCATCCAAATCAGCAGCAGTTTTGGGCGTCCTCAAGAACTGCAGTACGTAGACACCGGGCACGTTCTCTTCTGGAGCAACCGCGACGCCGACGAGCTTGCGCCCCGCGTACAGCTCTGCCCGGCCTCCGATAATCCACGTACAGATCCTGCTGGTCCTTGCGAGCTGACGAACGCTGATGACGCCGTCGACGGTATTAATTTGAGTCCCGGCACAAGGCGAACGTCTAGGATCGTGAAGCCTTGTATGCGTATGTTGCCGAACTTGGTGGTGGCCATCGTGTTGCCATCCGCTGCCATGACCCTCAACCACGGCGGCGCGTCGCAGAGGTCGGAGAGGAGTCTGGAGTCAGACACCATGTGGGAACTGGCACCTGAATCCAGCACGTCGTCAGCGTGCTTGGCGAAGAAGAGCTGCCATCGTTCTCACCATGCATTTCCATGTTTGCCGGCGTTCCTGCTGCTCCCGTTCGATCTGGAGGTAGAGTCGGGGGAATATAATAGTATAGTTGCATTCGAAAGCGTCAAGCTTGACGACTTCAAATTGGCAGTAACATTCAGTGTGTGGTAAATGTTTCACAAGTGCAAAAACCAACAGGTCCACACTGCAAAAGCATTAATGCACGGCTAAAGCAACACATGCTGTCAGACTGAAAGTTACATTACAAGGTTGATCTGATGGCTGGAATAAGCAGTAAAGCATCCACCCACCACAAACAGATAAACATAATTGAATACAGTGTATATCCATTAATCAAACATGGTTTGCCTTGGGCCTGGACCACATTCAAACTATAATATGATCTGTTTCAAATTCATTCAACTGTCAGACTACCTGCTTGAAGATAGACAACACACATAAATACTACATACAAAAGCAGCTGGCTGTAACTGGACATACACGACTAATAAGATCACTGTTCAGAAAACTTTCATTCAGTACCAGAATCAGCTGGAATGAGTTAAAAGATCATAGGCTCATCTAGTACTTCTCATAATTTATCTAAAAAAAAGTACTCACAAATATAACAGCTAAAGGTATATAGATGCTGTGAATACAATATTCTAAAACCCATATAAGTTGATAATCTGAATTTAACAGAACTCAGAAGTCTTGAGCCTTACTCATTCCCATTCAGCACTACTCTAAAATAAAAAGAAAACAGCAGCCAACGTCCCTACCACTTTCTATGCATCTGAAGACACTATCATGCTGCCAAACAAGGCACCTAGTTCAGAAAGTCTATCTTGTACATGTTGTGAAATGTCAAATGGACTCTACCAATGACGGACACATCAGGTCATCAGCCCACCACTATCTTGTTGATACGACACGCATCACCACCAATCTCAATCAGGATCTTCAGTGAGCTGCCCCACTGACACCTAGTTCATAGAGAGCCCAGGGACGTGCCCTAGATCAGGGAGGCACTAGAGTTTATTATTGACAGGCAACAGACATCAGGTTACCAGACTGACAAACCCAGGTTACCAGTTTATTACTGACAGATCCACGTAGTTAGAAGAAGTCCGCTCAATTTTGTATTGCCTTGTTGCCTGCATAGGGAAGTTCATGCTTGACAACCAGCAACATGTTCTCAAGTTTTGGAAGTGCTAGACTTATTCATACTAGGCTAGCTGCTTCTTTTAGAACATGTCATTTTCTACAACTGTGGGTGGACAGTTCAATGTCTTCCAATTCTGTAACTGAAAAGACGAAATCGAACCAACCAGCATGTGCACACTCTAAGGGCACAGCTAAAGCAACAAATGCAAGGGGATACAGCCTGATTTGCTACCAACAGGCAGAAAGTTTGGTGAGAAATTTAGGGGTACACTGCTAAAATTATATAGGCAGTTATAAGCACCACTCAACCCACTGAAAAGAAATAGCACCATATATCAGGAAGACAGTGTATGCCTATAGTCAAATGCATCAATCAAACATTCTTTACTATGTGCATCCAAACCATATACCACAGATTCACAACTATCGCACCAAGAGATCGCAGACAGATAGTCACAAATCAGACACAAATTGTTGCCTTACATTATCACTAACAAAAAGGACTTCCCTTCAGTAGCAAAACCAGAACAAGTTGCACCAAATAAATGCCTAAGAGGTCACAGATTCATCCAGTAGTTCTTATATAGTCAGCATGTAACAGTTAAAGTTATGCACAGATACCATCAACACAATATCCAAAAACCACGGGAAAAAACTAGACCTTAGCCATTTTCTATTCAGCGCTACCATTTAAAGCAAACCAGTACCTGACATCACTACCAACCCTCTATGCATTTGAAGATACCTGCCAAGCTCCACACCTAATTCAGCTCAATTTTCAGAAAGTCTACCGCATACTTCCTATCAGGCCTCAAAGGTGCTCTACCGACAACAGACCCATCACTCTCCTTGCTGATGCGACACATTTCACCACCAAACTGAACCATCAGATTGTGATCTTCAGTTAGCTGCCCCACCGACACGAAGTTCACGATGAGCCCTGGGACATACCACACGTCAGGGAGGACCACTTTCTCTGTGTTCACAGACCCTTTGCCACACACCTTCAGCCCCTCGCCTTCCCCTACTTTGATAACTTGGTTGCTTACAGGTACCAGGTTGGAGATGAGACTCTTGTCTCCTGTCATGTGGTTGGTAGCACGAGTCGCAACGAACCAAGGAGCCTCCCCTGAGTTCACTGCCCTGTTGTTGCCGGTGCCTGTGGAGGCAGTGCCAGGATTGGACCCACTGGGTACGACAACAAGAAGTAACAGCAAGTCAGGGGTCAATGTATTAAAGCAATCAAAAGGGTTAGATAATAAATCAACTCGAAAGTATATATAAACTATCAAAGGTGAACATGTACTGAATAATCTAAAAAAAAAGGTACAGAAACTATCAAAGAGGGTTACATTTTACATTTACATGCTACATTGATTCAGGAGAACATGTACTGAATAATCTCAAAAAAAAAAAAAAAGGTGAAAGTGTACTGGTGGAACACAAATTGGATGCCGCTTGTAAATACATTAGTGTAACATCACGACTGAAGATCACGGATACATACTTTCGAGTTGATTATGACAGGAATTGGACAGGGCAGGAACACGAGCTGGCGATTCGTGAGAGAAAACCTAACCAATCAAGAGGATGGTGCTTCTTTAAACATCTCGTGCTCCAGATTGATTTGTGAAATAATCGAGTCTGAACCCTAACGCCCCCAACCATGGCAATCTCTTGCAATGCCGGAGACCAAGATCCAGGAAACGCACCAAATACTAGTAGTTTTCTATAAGGCATGCAAGAACTAGATTATCTCTTGGCGAGAAGGAACTGTGTCAGTAGCCGTCATAACCTGGCGGCCGGCGGCGAGGCGGAAGACGCCATCTCGGTGACGGCGGCGGCGGCGGCGACCGGTTGACTCGTTCCTACCACTCGTGCGGGGATTGCTGCGGGGATAACAAATTGCAATAAACCCCATTACAAAATATAAAATGTTACACCCACGTGCTTGGCTATGTTTGCAAAATCACCCTTCATGTTCTAGCCATCTTTTTTACACCTCATTCAATCTTAATCATTCATCTATTTCTCTTTTCCTATCCCACCCTTTCTATCCCAATATACAAACGCCTCCAAAAAAAAAGAACATGGAAACCAATCTTTTTAATAAAATTTAGAAAAAAAAAGGTCCAATACTTTTCCAAAGTTTAGTAAAATGTTCAGATAACCCATAAACTACTGTTGGTTCAATTTTTCTACCTTTAATTTGAGTTTTAATTTCAAATTTTGTAAGGTAATATTGACACTATAGCTTATGCTAAAAAATATATCATCAGTTTAGCACAAATTGCAGGTTACGACATCTAACAACAAATTAACACAATAAATAGAATAATTGTATTATGAAAAAGTGAATAATAATGTATTTTTGAACATAGGTTGTGATTTTTGCTATCATCTCACAAATCTCGAAAATGAAACACATTTTTATAGGTAAAGAAACAAAAAACCACAATCTTGTTAAAGGGTCTAACCAACTAAATAGTTAGGTTAGAAAATTAATCCAAATGCTAATTCAGGAAGTTGTTTGGATATTAGTCAAACTTGGCGCGAGTGTAACTTGGACTTTCTTTTTACTCCCCCAAATATAAGGCGCAATCTTTAAGAACATATTTTGACCTATAATTTCTCTTCTTATATATAATTTGTGTGAACAAAAGTTTGATTGTTAGAAAGTATTTCTAAATACAAATCTAATATAACTACTTTTGCAATATAATCATTGCATATAATTCAGCTAATTGTTGGTCAACGATAATAAAATTTGAATTTTGAAATATGTGCATGTCTTATATTTGAGGATGGAGAGAGTATAAGGGTACAAATTGAACTAGGAACATATCGTGCCCTAAAAATTCTACCTTGGTTTATGATTAAGTAGCACTAAATAAAATAGACTATCTGTCGGGTACCAAAAGAAGGGCCCCCAAACTGTTCATGAAAATAAGCCCAACAAACGCAAAACCTGGCCACACGGCAACAAGGCACGGCCCACCAAGGCCCAGCACACCATTCACCGTCCCATCCGAGCCTCCCCGCCGAGGCCGGACCCGGGCGCTAACGCTTCCGCCTCGCCCGAGCCTTCCCTACCGAGGCCTCGGGACGGGCAGCACGATCCGCCTCGCCCGAGCGCTCCCTGCTGATGCCTCGGACGGGCGCTAGCCGTCCGCCTCGCCTGAGCCCTCTGCATAGGGGCCTCGGACGAGCGTCCGCTTTCCGTCCCGCACGAGCCCCCATGCCTAAGCCCCGGACGCGGCGTGCCGCACTTCTCGGTCAAACCAGGCCACTGACTTAACGTATATCCGCCGCCCGCCTTCCCACAGTTCTTGTCAGAATGACGCTATCCCATGGCAGGGGATGGGAGCCGTCCTGTCACTGCTCTCACCCGCGCTCAGGATTATGTTATCCTCCACAGTGGAGGCCAGGCCTGCCACTGTGGGGCACTGTGTTGCCTAACTCTTCTGCCAGGGCAAGTTGCCGAAGCTCCGAGGCGCCAGCCGCCACGCCAAGAGCCGTCACCCAGCGTCATCCTCCGTACAGGAGTCAGGTCGGCCGGGACGACGGTCAAACAACAGTCCGTCCTGGGTTTTCTGAGCCCAGGGATGGGCGGCGACCGCCCCGATGACGGCCCTCTCCTATGCCAACCGTCCCGCATACGGCAACAGGCGCCGAGGCCCTCCGAGCCTCGGAACCAAGGCGAGTCAAAGCTACAGCGCGCTACGGGGTGCGGATACATCCCCCGGGCCCCTCCATCAACATCTACAGGGACAGCCATCCTCTCCATCGTCAGGACTGGAGGATACGACTCCTCGCCGCTGCGCCGAAACTCTACAGTGCCGGCGCCCACTCCGGGGCCTCGGCACAAGACAGGCGGTGGGCTCCGAGGCTTCAGATCAGGAAAGGGAGGCATTCACGGCCTCTCCACGCACGCAGGCGCTCTTTGTAAGCCCGATCCTCCCCTTGTGGCTATAAAAGGGGAGGACCGGGGTTCCTCAGGGACAAGTAACCTTGAGCACTCCCACTCACTCGATATTGGCACTTGCCTCCATCACTCACGAGACTTGGGACCAGTGCCCTCTCTCCACCAGCTTGTACACCCTACCTACAAGCACTAAGGTGCAAGATAATACAAGTCATCCTATCCCCACTGGATGTCGGGCCTTCTCTTGCCTGAACCAGTATAAACCCTTGTGTCCATCTTGTACACCCTCCGGAGTTGGGAGCACGCACCATAAATTTACTCGTTGGTGCTAGAACCGCCATTTCTAGCACCGACAGTTGGCGCGCCAGGTAGGGGAGTGTGCGTGTTTTTTCGCCTCTCTTCCCACCAAAACTCCGGAATGGCTAGCAACCACGACGAGGTGTCCCAGGACGCCTCCGGCCCTATCTTTCCTCCGTCACAGCCGCTGGAGCTAGGCACCATGTCTGGTTCGGGGATCTCGAGTTCGTGTCACTGGGCACCCGATGCGACATGGAGCTCCTTCCTCCCAGGGCCTCGGAGTCACCCGACGAGGCTCCCGCGACTCCGTCGTGGGCTCTCCTAAGGCAGGAGGCACCACCGTTCACGTGCCCGCCGTGCTCAGCAGGCGCGTCACGCCGCCAGGGACCTGAAGGAGGATCTGGCCGCACTGCATTTGGGCGACGAAGGTCGCCCAAACGCCTCGCGACCAGTTCCGCCACCTTCACCGCTCGGCCTCACCAACGCCGCCGCCACGTACGCGTCGTTGATCTCCACCAACTTGGGGGCTCATGAAGAGCTCCCTGGCCACCAGCTGCACTTCGTCTAGGGTCTGGATACGTCTTACCCCGATGTCGAGGAGCGTCGGACCAGGTGGGCGGGAGTGGACTATTCCGGGTCCCGCCACGTCAACGCGATACAGCGCTACCTGGAGGCCACGGAGCCCCCGTGGGCTAATGCCGGCGCATGCATACGCCTTCGGGTACCCCGACTCGGACTCGCCGGACGACATGTACGACCCAACCCGCGAGTGCTTCCACATGGAGATCGACGATCTCGGCGACGGTGATGGCGACCGGGACCGCAACCTCAGGCATACCGCCAGGTCGGTCCCGACAGGCGCAACGCCTCAGGACCCCGATGCGCCCCGACCCGTAGACCAGGAGCAGCAGACTCCGCCATGCACGGGCCCCCAAGGGCTGGCGACCCAGCGGCCACTCCTCCGGGACCGCGCCGTCCCACGACCGAGCAAATTCGGAAGCTTGGGGACAAGCTCGAGCACGACCGTCTTTTGCTACGGCAAAAGATCGACGCGTTCGAGCGCGAGCACCGCACGGTGCGCAACCCAAGCCCCGCCGCGCGACAACGCGCCCGCGACGTCAACCGGAGGATCGTCAACGACAAGGGCGGGGAACACCCCCCGTCTTCCAGCGCGCAAGCCAGAACGTCGCAGCTGCGGCTCTCCTCCAGCGGGCGATGCCGGAGCCATCCACCCTAGAGGGGCGATGGATTCGGGATGAGATGTGAGGCTATATCGAGACCGCTGCTGTCCAGCAGGCTGAGAGCTCGACCTCTCGGCTGCGGGCGCAGAGGGACGAGGAGGCTGAGGTCCTTCCTCGGAATGAGCGAGAAGCCTCGGTCCATCAGGATCCATCGCGGAGGCCGGTCCGTTAGCGCATCCAGGATAACCGGGCAGCCTCGATGACGGCGGCGCGCCAGCAACGTCATCAATAACGCCGTGAGGGAAGCCGGAGCACGGGCCGGACACGACCGCTAGCCACGCAGAGGCGGCAGGCGCGACAGCGACGAGGACCGTGACGACGCCGATCCCCCGGGGCCCCGCGCCTTCAGTCGAGAGATCCGCAACGCCCGATTCCCCTTCCGGTTCCGTCAACCGGCCAACCTCACCAAGTACTCGGGAGAAACAAACCCCGAGGTATGGCTCAATGACTACCGCCTGGCATGCCAGCTGGGTGGCGCGGACGACGACCGGCTCATCATCCGCAACCTCCCGCTTCACCTGGGCGACTCGGCGCGAGCTTGGCTGGAGCACCTCCCCGCCCGCACGATCCGTGACTGGACCGACCTGATCAGGGTTTTTGTGGGGAATTTCCAGGGCACATACGTGCGCCCTGGGAACTCGTGGGACCTCCGTAGCTGCCGCCAGAAGTCTGACGAGTCGCTGTGGGATTTTATCCGGCGCTTCTCGAAAAAGTGCACCGAGCTACCTAACGTAGCTAGCGCCACCATCATCAGCGCGTTCCTTGACGGCACGACCTGCAAGGAGCTCGTCCACGAGCTGGGCCAAAAGATGCTAACTACCGCTAACGAGCTGTTCGAGGTGGCGACAAACTTCGCCTCCGGTGAGGAGGCGGTAGGGGAGATCTTTCACAGCGGCAACAACAAGGAAAAGCGGAAGGAAGGCGACACAGAGGGGGAAGCATCCCGCAACCCCAAGAAAAGCAAGAGGAACAAGTGAAAGGGGAGGAAGGGCAAGAAGGAGGCGGACTCCGAGGACGACCTCGTCGCTGCGGCCGACCACAAGGCCCCCTGAGGCCCCCGGGACCCGGGGCCTTCGACGAGATGCTCAAGAAGCCCTGTCCCTTCCACAAGTTCCCCGTCAAGCACACCATGGGGGAGTGTGACTTGGCCTGCCATTTTTATCAGAAGCTCCCCCCGCCCGAGGACAAGAAGAAGAAGGAGGAAGAAGGCAAGAGCGAAGTCTTCCCCGAGGTCCATGACGTTTTCATGGTCATCGGGGGACTGCCGGTGAACCTCACCCCGCGCCAGATCAAGCGCGAGCGCCGCGAGGTCTTCTCGGTCCGTCCAGCCACCCCGCAGTTCCTGCTGTGGTCCGCCGACGCCATCACCTTCAACATCGACGACCACCCGCTTTACATGCCAAACCCGGGGCGGTACCCGCTCATCGTCGACCCCATCATCGGCAACGTGCGGCTCACTAAGGTGTTGATGGATGGCGGCAGCGCCCTCAACATCCTCTACTCCGAGACCCTCAGCCTGTTGGGAATAGAGCGCCCGCAGCTCCGGCCCAGCGCTTCTCCTTTCCAGGGCATAGTGCCGGGCAAGCGAGCCTGGCCCCTCGGACAGATCGACCTTCCGGTCTTTTTCGGAATGCCATCGAACTTTCGCAAGGAGGTCATCACCTTCGACATGGTCGACTTCCGAGGGACCTATCACGGTATCCTCGGACGTCCCGCTTACGCAAAGTTCATGGCCGTCCCCAACTACACTTACCTACTCCTCAAGATGCCGGGCCCTAACGGAGTCATCACCGTCGGCTCTTCCTACGAGCACGCATTCAACTGCGACGTCGAGGCAATTGAGCACGCCGAGGCCATGGCGGTGTCCGAGGCACTTGACGTCAAACGACACGCTGGCACTTTCGAGCCGTCCGACGGAGTAAGGGAGGTCCCGCTAGATCCCGCCTCTCCTTCCGGCAAGACGGTGAAGATCTGCACCTCCCTCGGCCCCAAATAGGAAGTCGTGCTCGTTGACTTTCTCCGCGCAAACATCGACATCTTTGCGTGGACTCCCTTGGACATGCCAGGCATTCCGAGGGATGTCGCCGAGCACTTCCTTGATATCCGGGCCGGGTCTATGCCGGTAAAGCAGCGTCTGCGCCGATTCGACGAGGAGAAGCGCAGGGCCATCGGCGAGGAGGTGAACAAGCTTTTGGCGGTCGGATTCATCAAGGAGATGTTCCATCCCGAGTGGTTGTCTAATCCTGTACTGGTTAGGAAGAAAAGTGGGAAATGGAGGATGTGTGTAGACTACACTAGTTTAAATAAAGCATGTCCAAAAGTTCCCTTTCCTCTACCACGTATCGATCAAATAGTCGACTCCACCTCGGGGTGTGAACTCTTATCCTTTCTTGTGCCTATTCCGGCTACCACCAAATCAAGATGAAAGAATCCGACCAGCTCGCGATTTCCTTCATCACTCCTTTTGGCATGTACTGCTACATGACGATGCCCTTCGGGCTCAGAAACGCCGGAGCCACGTACCAACGGTGCATGCTCGGCGTTTTCGGGGACCACATCGGAGAGACCGTAGAGGCTTACGTAGACGATATTGTTGTCAAGACCAAGAAGGCGGACGACCTCATCACCGACCTTGAGATCGCCTTTCGGTGTCTTAAGGCCAAAAGCGTCAAGCTCAACCCCGAGAAGTGCGTCTTCGGGGTCCCCCGAGGCATGCTCTTGGGGTTCATCGTCTCCAAGTGCGGCATCGAGCCCAACCCGGAGAAGGTGACTGCAGTGACCAGCATGGGGCTAATCAAGGATCTGAAGGGGGTACAACGGGTCATGGGCTGCCTGGCGGCTCTCAGCCGCTTTATCTCACACCTCGATGAGAAGTGTCTTCCCCTGTACCGCCTCGTGAGGAAAACAGAGCACTTCACCTAGACCGCCGAGGCCGAGGAACCCCTCTTGTACGTAGCTGCGACAACCCCTCAAGGCTGCCCATACCAGCGCCCCGATACTGGTCCCTCCAGCCGAAGGTGAGCCCCTCCTCTTGTACATAGCTGCGACAACCCAAGTGGTTAGCGCGGCCATTGTTGTAGAAAGACAGGAAGAAGGCCACGCCCTGCCAATTCAAAGGCCGGTCTACTTTATCAGCGAGGTGCTATCCGAGACCAAAGTTCGCTACCCGCAGATCTAGAAGCTGCTCTACGCGGTGGTCCTGACACGGTTCAAGCTCCGGCACTACTTTGATGCCCACCCGGTTACGGTGGTCTCCTCCTTCCCGTTGGGAGAAATCCTCCAGAACCGGGAAGTCTCAGGACGGGTCGCCAAGTGGTCCGTCGAGCTCATGGGGGAGACTCTCTCCTATGCGCCCAGGAAGGCCATCAAGTCTTAAGTCTTGGTGGATTTCCTCACGGAGTGGACCGACACCCAGCTTCCACCGCCTCGGATCCAGGCGGAGTGCTGGACCATGTACTTCGATGGATCTCTGATGAAGACCGGCGCCGGCGCCGGCCTCCTCTTCGTCTCGCCCCTCGGAATACACATGCGGTATGTGGTCCGGCTTCACTTCCCTACTTCAAACAACATGGCGGAATACGAAGGCCTCCTCAACAGCTTGAAGATCGCCATCAAGCTCGGCGTCAAACGCCTCGACGTCCGAGGGGACTCGCAGCTCGTCATCGACCAGGTCATGAAGGACTCGAGCTACCACGACCCCAAGATGGACGCGTACTGCAAGGCTGTGCGCAGCCTGGAGGACGGGTTTGACGGCCTCGAGCTCAATCACATCGCTCGAAGGTACAACGAGGCCGCCGACGAGCTCGCCAAGATTGCGGCCGGGAGGACTCCCGTCCCCCCGGACGTCTTCACCAAAGACCTTAGGGCACCCTCCGTCGACTTCGGAGACCAAGGCGCTGCGGCGGATGACAATTCCGACCCCCTCTCGGGGCTATAGCACCATCCGAGGCCAAGGCTCCCCCGGCAGCTGACGCCAAGGTCATGGAGCTTGATGAGGAGGGTCCCGAGGCCAACCCCAAGCAAGACTGGAGGAAACCGTACCTCGATTGGATCATCCGAGGGGTTCTCCCCGAAGACTTCAACCGAGGCCGACGCATCGCGAGGAGAGCGAAATCCTTCGTCGTAGTGGAAGACGAGCTCTACAAGCGAAGCCCCTCGGGAGTCCTGCAACGGTGCATCTCTACCGAGGAAGGGCTGAAGCTAGTCCGCAAGATCCATGCTGGCGTCTGCGGTCATCACGCTGCGCCACGTTCCCTCGTCGGCAGTGCGTTCCGGCAGGGCTTTTACTGGCCAACTGCGGTCGCCGACACCACCCACGTGGTGCGCACCTGTGAAGGCTGCCAGTACTACGCTCGCCTGACGCACCTACCGGCCCATGCGCTCCAAACTATCCCCATCACTTGGCCTTTTGCCGTGTGGGGACTCGACCTTGTCGGATCACTCAAGAAGGCGCCCGGGGGCTTCACCCAGTTGTTAGTCGCCATCGACAAGTTCTCCAAGTGGATTGAGGCACGCCCCGTTACTAACATCTGATCCGAGCAGTTGGTGCTGTTCTTCACCGACGTCATCCATCGCTTCGGGGTCCCAAACTCCATCATTACCGATCAGGGCACCCAGTTCACGGGGATGAAGTTCCGGGACTTCTGCGACAGAAATCAGATACGCATTGTCTGGTCTGCTGTCACCCATCCTCAGACCAACGGGCAGGTAGAACGTGCCAACGGAATGATCTTGCAGGGACTCAAGCCTCGGATCTTCAACAAGCTCGAAAAGTTCGGCAAAAGATGGCTCGAGGAGCTCCCCTCGGTCCTTTGGAGCCTTAGGACGACGACTAGCCGGGCCACAGGGTTCACGCCCTTCTTCCTGGTGTACGGCGCCGAGGCTGTTCTCCCCACCGACTTGGAGTTCGGCTCTCCGAGGCTCAGGGCCTACGACGAACAGTGCAACCAGACGGTTCGGGAGGATTCGCTGGACATGCTCGAGGAAGCGAGGGACGCTGCCCTTCTACACTCGGCCAGATATCAGCAATTCCTCCGACGCTATCACGACCGACGGGTCTGAACCCGAGACCTCAAGGAGGGCGACTTGGTGCTGCGTCTTCGCCAGGACAACCGAGGCCGCCACAAGCTCACGCCGCCATGGGAAGGCCCCTACGTCGTCGCCGAGGTCCTCAAACCGGGCACCTACAAGCTGGCTGATGAAGACAGCCAAGTTCTCAACAACGCTTGGAACATCCAATAGCTACGTCGCTTCTACCCTTAAACTTTCCAAGCTTTGTACACACTTTTGTACTTTACGTTTTTTCCGGAGAAATGGAAACAAGCACCTATTTATTTTTCCTGTAAACGTAATACGCATCCGAGGCCCTCGGGGGCTGAGGACTCCAATCACAATAACACTCCCGCAAGGGTCAAGTGAGACTCGGTTTTGGCTCACCAAAACCGAGCCTCCCTCGGGGGCTAGAAAGGGGGGAACCCCCTCCTGAAGAAGCACCCCAAAGACACTTCTCGTTTAAGTCAGAGAAGGAGCATCTAGAGCACATTCGTTTGGTACTGGATCTGCTGCGGAAGGATCATTGGCAAGTCAAAATGTCCAAATGTTCATTCTTACAGAGACAGTTGCGCTATCTGGGGCATGTTATCTCGGAGTTGGGGGTTGCAACTGATCCTGACAAGATCCTAGCAGTCTAGCAGTGGCCTACACCGACTTCTATCAAGGATCTCCGCAGTTTCTTGGGTCTCGCAGGATATTACAGGCGGTTTGTGCATTATTTCGGTATTATTGCCAAGCCATTGACTGAGCTCCTCAGGAAGGGTGTTCCATTTCGTTGGACTTTGGTGCAGGCCAATTCCTTCGACGCTCTTAAGTCAGCCCTGACAACAGCTCCAGTTCTTGTCTTACCGGACTTCAGCAAGCTGTTCTGTATAGAAACGGATGCCAGCGGCATTGGTATTGGTGCAGTGCTGATGCAAGGGGGACATCCCTTGACCTTTTTGAGTAAGGCTCTCGGCCCACGATCCCAGGGACTGTCTACATATGAAAAGGAATATATGGCAATTCTCTTGGCAGTTGATCAGTGGCGTTCGTACTTGCAGTATGGGGAATTCCAAATTTTAACAGATTAGAAGAGTCTGAGTCAGTTATCTGAACAGAGGCTCCATACTCCATGGCAGCAGAAAGTCTTCACCAAGCTCCTCGGTCTATCCTATAAGACTGTCTACCACAAAGGTGCGGATAACAGGGCTGCAAATGCTCTCTCTCACTATCTTGTCGGTTCCTGTGCCGCCATATCAGTTGCCCAGCCCAAGTGGTTAGCTGAGATCCTCGCGTCCTATGAGACAGATGAGTTCTCCAGCTCTGTGATTGCTAAGCTAGTTATTGATGCGGAATCAGTTCCGAACTTCTCCTATCGTGATGGCCTATTGCGCTATAAATCAAGGATTTGGGTTGGCCATTGTCCCGCTCTTCATAAACAGCTGATGACAGCCTTGCACAGCAGTCCTGTAGGCGGGCATTCAAGAATTCCGGTTACATTACGTTGTCTCAAGCAGTTCTTCGCCTGGCACGGTATGAAGTCTGACGTGCATACCTTTGTCTCGCCTTGTTCCGTATGCCAGCAAGCGAAACCTAATAGATCCAAACTGCTCGGGCTCTTGCAACCACTACCGGTGCCGGACAGAGCCTGGAAAGTAATCTCTCTGGACTTCATTGAAGGATTATTACCACTGTCTGGTTCGGTCAATTGCATTTTGGTGGTTGTCGACACATTCTCCATGTATGCGCATTTTCTGGGTCTACGCCATCCATTCACTGCTGCTACCGTGGCCAAACTCTTCTTGTCCCAGGTCTACAAACTGCACGGCATGCCAATGGCTATGGTTTCCGACAGGGACAGAATCTTCACAAGCAGGCTGTGGCAAGAACTTTTCAAGCTGGCCAAGGTTGATCTGCGTATGTCCACGGCCTACCATCCACAGTCCGATGGCCAAACGGAGCGCGTAAACTAGTGCCTCGAGACCTTTCTCCGCTGTTATGCTCACGCCTGCCCTCGCCAATGGAGTCAGTGGCTCGATGTTGCTGAATACATGTATAACACGAGTTTCCACTCTGCTCTGGGGCGTTCTCCCTTCGAAGTCCCGTATGGTTACTCTCCCAGTCATTTCAGTATCAATGCCTCACCGGACAGCCCAGTTACTGATCTGACCTCATGGTTATCTGATCGTGAGCTGCAAACTGAGTTGATTCATCAGCATCTTCTCCGAGCAAAGCAACGCATGAAAAAGAATGCTGATAACCATCGATCTGAGAGGCAATTTCAGATACATGACTGGGTTTATCTCAAAATGCAACTGTTGACGGTCCTTAATGCCTATTTTATACCATCAACTATTGCTCAATATAACATGATATCAACCATAAATCATAGTTGTAGTGTTTGATTCTAACGAGTTCCACGAGTTGTGTTGTTCTTGATCGTTTTGCAGGTATATCCAATTTTGCATAGAATAAAAGTGTCTCAAATGATGAATTAGACTACACCACTGCGACGGGCTCGTCGAGACGATCGAAAAGGACATATCATTTGCTATATTTGGAGTCCAGAGTCAAAAGATATCAATTCCATACCGAAACCAATACTAGAAGATTCTAGAAGACACGGAAAGCGACCAACCAAAGGTGGGGCCCACCTGCTACAGGGTGGGGCTGCCCGGCCCCACCGGGGCCGGCCGGCGCCCTCCGGAGCCCATTTGTGGTCCGATTCGACGGACGGCCTCCTACCGCCTTAGGGTTTTCATCTCCACTATTGCCGAAGTCAAATTAGTCCCACATCGCCTGTCTAGAAGAGGTGGAGGCTTTTCTAGACTATAAATGAAGAGGTAGACCCCCCTCCCTAAGGGCACCACATTATTATGGAGATGTAGAGGCGTCCCTTGAATGGATGACCTCTCATCTCTAGAGAATTAGGGCTAGACTTTCCAATGTAGTTCTAGTTGAGAGTTAGGGAGAGCGGCGCTACGCCCGGGTTCCGGAGGAGTCTTCGCAGGAGTCATCAGAGTTCTGGTATATCTTTGTATCTATTCTTGTAAGACTTATGCTTTAATATATTTATCTTCTGTATTTACTTTATGCTTTTATATTATGTTTAGTATAGTTGTTATACTTTAGCATGGGATCTCCGCCTGTATTAGGTGCTCTAGTTAGCGTACGTGACTAGAGTAGTAATCGTTAGCGTAGACGTGGTGTCTAGGCTAGTGTTTACCTGAGTTTGTGCCCGATTCTTACGGTTAGTTGTGGTAGCCATCAAAGGTGACAGCTTTGTTGGTCTTCGTATTCCACCACGTCGGAGTTGGTGTTTCGTAGAGCTTTTGGCAGCCTTACCCAGCTACCTTCTTTCCAGTCTTATTCGAGAGTTGGATAGGTACTGTTGCTCCAAAGTGTTATTGTGTGATTGTTTTATCTATCATAAATCAGTTATTATAGAACCTTGGTAATAAAGAAGTATTCAGGAACCTTGAACTCTCCCGTTGTCCTCTCACTTTAGCTATCTATTTACTTATCATAGAATTCTTCTCTGTGTGTGTCATATATACATAATTCCTATCATCTATCATTTACCCCCTACTTTAGTCTAGTTGGTGTATTAAGTTAGTAGATACATGATGGTGAACTATCAATGTCTTATTCCATTGTTTCCCAAGTGGTAAAATATAAATAACGATACGGAATACTCGGTAAAATGCTACAATGATTTTTCGCGGCGCTTGCGGAATCCTTTATATTTTAGTTGTGCATAAGAAATACCAACAAGCAGCATTTTTTGGCGCCGTTGCCGGGGGATAGGGTTTTACCTCTATTTCTAGTAGCGACGTTAGAAATGTCAACAAGCATTTTTGGTGCCGTTCTTGGGGAAACAATTGGCGTAGAGATTTTGATATTGATCTTGATATCTACTAATCTAGTCTACTACTAGCTTTAGTAGGATTACCCCTGTTTTGTTGAGTTGTGGAATAAGCAGGATATCAACCGTTTTAACCTTCTGGCGAAATTCCACAAGAACAAGACATTGGAGATATTGAAGAACCTAGGGTGCCCAAACATTCATGATCCATCAACAATAAAGCCCTGCCATCTCACAGGTATGTATAAATATTTATATATATTATTCTAGCCATGTGTAGATTGGAAAAGAAAAGTCATCATCACATGAATTCAAAGCGCATCACATGTGACGAATAAAGATGTTGCGCTAATCATAAATACCATTGTGATTCATGGTAAGTATGATCAAGAAAGGTGAGAAAGTCTTGCTCATAGACTTTAAATTTGATGAGTAGTTATCCTGTTGCATTCCACTGCATATTTCCTTTGAATAATTCATGCATCTACTCCATCTCATATCAAATCGATAGCATATTTAGTTTCTTGCACACATATATGTCACTTGCATAGCTACTTAAAAATAATAATAATAATAAAAAAATATATTCTCACCATGCATGATCATGCTTTCATCTCTATTTGAGTAAATCTCTATATGCTTTCATGCTACCTTTGTTTGCTATTGTATACTTAGGTTTTGAAGTATTTTCATACACCTTTTAAATTAAGCATGGTGCTTGGTTTAAACCATCTTCTTAAATTATATTAGACATGGTGTCTAGTTTGGTTTTTGAATCATAAGGTGTGTTGAGTTTACTTCTAAAAAGCTTTTAAATTAAGCGTGGTGCTTAGGTTAAAATGCTTTCCTAAATCAAATTAGACGTGGTGTCTAGGTTGATTTTTGAACTAAAAGTATGCTCTAGTGGATATTGGATATTTTGTTAGACTAACCCCTACAGGAAACTCCTACATTCAATTCGGGTAAGTCAAGAGATAAACTCACAGAGATGAATCAAGGCATGTGATGAAGTCCAATAACTTTGCACAAAAGGAAGACACAGCTCGTTCTCCATGGAAGAGTTGTAAGTATCAAAGTTTATTCACTTAATCTTTTGTCGCAAGTTACCTTTGCCTTGAACCATATAACAGTGCAGCCACCAACATGAACATTTGTTAGAAGAAATCTATGCTAAAGTAATTCTAAAAGCCCATCCTTTTATTAGCATAGAATAAATCCACCTAAAATTATGGACCATAACCCATATGCCAAACTTGTTGCAATCCTTCGAGTATGTGTCCACTAACATTTATGCAGGAAAGAAAGAATAATTGTCTGATCATGGATCAAAAAGGAAGGAGAACAAGTGTATAGAAAAGACTAAGATAAAAGAAATCAATGTAAGAACACTTCAACACCTTTCACACTTCACCATGATAGTGATAAATCCCCAAGTCATACGGTATGTTTACCCAAGCCTTATATAACTTTAAACTACATTGAAAATCTTATACTATGTTGTTAATTGTCTTGGTTATCCATACCTTATGCTTAATTTGCAAAAACTTAAAACAAACAAAATATTCTTTTGGTTCACCTACATATTCTTGGTTCTATCTCTAGTCTTTTAAACTTTCTTACTCTATTATAAGTATGCTTTAGAATATTACTTAAACATTATAAAATCAAAGCATATTTATATAAGAATTTAGTTGTATCTATAGACTATCCTCTCCTCTATAAAAATGTTTAAATCACATTAGGAGACATCATAGAATCAAATCAAGGTTAGAAGTATTCTTTAAAATTACATCTTCTCCTTAACCTTATTTGGAAAATTTGAAATAATGGTGAATCATTTAAATATGAGCTATAAGTTAAACTTTAACTCCTTGGTAAACACTATCCATACTTTAAATAAATAGTATATTCCTTCGGGTATGTGTTGTCTACTAATCCCTTGCAGAGAAGAAATAATGAGAGAAACAAAAGTCTAAAAGAGTGAGAAAGGAGTACAACATATGAGACAAGATGCTATTGATCAACTCAAGCTGCAAGGAAGGAAAAAGACCATTTAAAATCATCTGTCCTTTACTACATGGTGTCATCATGCTCTAGTAATAAAGGTAACATCTTAAAGGTAAGTGGTCATCATTTCCTCTCAGATCGTGGAGTACACACCATAGCACTATTCTCTTGATCTCAATCTTAATCAAATGAGCTCAAATATGATATATCTTATTTTGGAAGATGATAGTCATCATGTTAACTTAATAACTTATAAAGATGAACAATCCTTCCATAGGTTAAGTAACTCTACTCTTTTATCTCATAAGCTTAAATGCTATATTTATACTTTTGATATTCTCACCTAAGATGTAAATGAACAATGTGAAAAGACATCAATCTTATTATGCCTAATGTTAGAGAATGAATAAATTTCTAGTTCTGTTGGTGTTTTCCCACCAATAGAGCTCCTGCACTTGATCTCTACCTTGTCTTTATGAGCAGAACCCACTTCAAGCAAAGTGTGGGGAGATTCCCCAAATTCTATAAGTGGGAGTTCTAAACTAGTAACAAGGATGCATATAAGATTGGCTTTGAGATGCTAACAAAAAGAAAGAAAGAAGGTGGCACCACCATTGGAAACGCCACTAGTGGAGACACCACCTCAATCCTCATCCTTAGGAGCAAACCGAAGTACTCGATCAATGAACTACTATAAGGAGGAGTGTTCGAATGACTCAAAACATCGAACCCTCGCCGTGAGGTAACATCGGTAGTTATTCATATTTACTTTCTTACATTACATGATTTATTTTCTCTTAACCATATTTACTTTTCTATATTAGTATTGCATACAAAATAATAAAATAAATAAATAAATATGTATTAGATTGTATTCATACATCTTAGAAAACTTAAAGCCCCATGTGAAACTCCTGTGGTATAAAAACTATGGGAGTGCTCTCACTGTGGTGGCCTACAAAAAAAAAAAAAATATATACATCATGTATTTGTACTTTCTGCATATAAACCCAAAAAATTCAAAAAAAAAAATTTAATTGGGCATCCTGCTGCAATACTGTTATCATAAATATACTTTAAAACCTCCACAACACCCAATCCTCTAAAACGGCTAACCACTAATGTTTTATCCTAATACCGTTCCACGAGTTCTCGGTGTTTTGTGAGAGCTTTTTCTGCAGGATGACTCCAAGAGCTAGCTCACTCGGGAATCTTTATCTTCATCACTTGAAGGACATCTCTCCGACACACACGCCTGACCCTCTCGTGTGAAGGAAGTAACTTCTTGAGTGATGAGATTGAAGTATTCCCTGGCAATACTTGCTCTTACAAACATGAGCTCCTCTATGAGGACCACTCAGCTTTAATGCTCAACTATGACAACATCCAGCTTGGGGGAGAGCATCCTCTAGTTATCAGGTAAGTATACCTATGCGATTATCGAGTCTATCTTATAGTCATAAAATACTAAAAATATATGGGCACATGAAGGTCCACGTCTATAGTCTTTTGTGAGTCTATTAGTCTAAAAGAAATAAAAAGATAGATAATTATTAAAATCAAATAAAGATACTTTAGCTATTTAGAAAGTGTGATCATAGATTCTGTCTAGTTTATTAAGAGTCAAATAAAAACTAAAAAACAATAAAATTTTGTCTTGGAGATGATGAATAGTTGCTCTGTCGTAATTCCTTTCACGTGCCTAGTTTTTAACCTTAAATTCTTCTGAGTTTTAGATATGACTGTTTTGATATAAGAATTTACTCGAACCACGAAACTTGTGGAGGCATATGCTCAAGCTAAGTCTAGGTGATTGAGAGATAGGATATGAGCAAGTCTAAACTGCTATTTATCTTATTCCTAGCAATACTAAGTTCTGAAGATTTATCTTTTTAAAAAACTAAAAATCTTACATGATGAGCTCTTGTATGATAAGGTTTGAATTCCTACCAAAGCCACATATGATATAGATTTAGAATAGAAAAACCTTTGTTCATTTATCTTTGCTTGCTTTGCATTGAGTTCATCAACCTTTATTGTATACCTTATGAGAGTCTTGCCATGCTTTTAAAATCAAGATCACACTCACACACTCTACCAACATATGCATTGCTCCTACCTTGAGAGTAAGCACAATCATTTTTCACTTTCATCCAGAGCCACCTTAAAATTGTTTTTCTCCTACACTAGGAGTAAAACACCAAAAAAATATATATATATAACCTATAGGACAACCCCTTGATTAATGCTCTATGTTCTTATTGTTATCTCTCCAATCATTTATTGTATTCAAAGGATGCATGTGGCTATGCAAAAGAAAGTTATTAAAAAAATAAGAGGGAGTTAAAATGCTCGTCTCCCTAAAAAAAAAGAAGAAGAAAGAAAAAGAAAAGAAAAAAAAGAGAGAGAAGAAGAATAAAGATAGCCTATGTTTTCCTGTGAAAGTTCTAAGTCTGAGAGAGAGAGATTTATTTTCAAGGAGCAAAAGTAGAATTAGGATTAGCCACTAAATACCATATATACACCTATCCACCATACTCCATACACATGCACATCTTGGTTTGATTGTATGACTTGACTCTCTTTGGATACATTGTTTGACTTTACAATATATGAATTGCAAGTATGCTCATCCTTGTTTAATGCCACTCCTATGAGCTCCACTATAATAATTAGTTGTAGGAGGGCATGATAACATAAATGCCTCAGTGAGATCCATAAATATCACATACAATAAGAGATTTGAGGGTGTCATACAATTAAGCTCTGAGAGTTTTATTTCAAAAACTTGTAAAAACTCCAGAATATTGGTTGAGTGAAGAATTTGAGACGTAGTGCTTGACTCGATTGTTCTATCTTTCAATTACTCAAGACCCACGCAAAAGTTAAAAAGCTCCATAGATAATGGTAATATGGGTAAGTTTAAAAGTTAGAGCAGTTTTGTCTAATTCAAAGGAGAGAATTTTAGTTTGAAAGCATGTGTACTTTTGAGAAGTGAAAGCGTTGTAGCAACTCTGATCCAAGTTTAGTAGTTAGGCTTTGCTAAGGGACTAGCAAAGGGTAAGCTTGGGGGAACTTGTTGACGGTCCTTAATGCCTATTTTATACCATCAACTATTGCTCAATATAACATGATATCAACCATAAAGCATAGTTGTAGTGTTTGATTCTAACGAGTTCCACGAGTTGTGTTGTTCTTGATCGTTTTGCAGGTATATCCAATTTTGCACAGAATAAAAGTGTCTCAAATGATGAATTGGACTACACCACTGCGACGGGCTCGTCGAGAGGATCGAAACGGACATATCATTTGCTATATTTGGAGTCCAGAGTCAAAAGATATCAATTCCATACCGAAACCAATACTAGAAGATTCTAGAAGACACGGGAAAGCGACCAACCAAAGGTGGGGCCCACCTGCTGAGGGGTGGGTGGGCCCCACCGGGGCCGGCCGGCGCCCTCCGAGCCCATTTGTGGCCCGATTCGATGGACGGCCTCCTACCGCCTTAGGGTTTGCATCTCCACTATTGCCGAAGTCAAATTAGTCCCACATCGCTTGTCTAGAAGAGGTGGAGGCTTTTCTAGACTATAAATAAAGAGGTAGACCACCCTCCCTAAGGGCACCACATTATTATGGAGATGTAGAGGCGTCCCTCGAATGGATGACCTCTCATCTCTAGAGAATTAGGGCTAGACTTTCCAATGTAGTTCTAGTTGAGAGTTAGGGAGAGCGGCGCTACGCCCGGGTTCGGAGGAGTCTTCGCAGAGTCATCGGGAGTTCGGTATATCTTTGTATCTATTCTTGTAAGACTTATGCTTTAATATATTTATCTTCTGTATTTACTTTATGCTTTTATATTATGTTTAGTATAGTTGTTATACTTTAGCATGGGATCTCACTTTGTATTAGGTGCTCTAGTTAGCGTACGTGACTAGAGTAGTAATCTTAGCGTAGACGTGGTGTCTAGGCTAGTGTTTACCTGAGTTTGCGCCCGATTCTTACGGTTAGTTGTGGTAGCCATCAGAGGTGACAGCTTTGTTGGTCTTCGTATTCCACCACGTCGGAGTTGGTGTTTCGTAGAGCTTTTGGCAGCCTTACCCAGCTACCTTCTTCCCAGTCTTATTCGAGAGTTGGATAGGTACTGTTGCTCCAAAGTGTTATTGTGTGATTGTTTTATCTATCATAAATCAGTTATTATAGAACCTTGGTAATAAAGAAGTATTCAGGAACCTTGAACTCTCCCGTTGTCCTCTCACTTTAGCTATCTATTTACTTATCATAGAATTCTCCTCTGTGTGTGTCATATATGCATAATTCCTATCATCTATCATTTACCCCCTACTTTAGTCTAGTTGGTGTATTAAGTTAGTAGATACATGATGGTGAACTATCAATGTCTTATTCCATTGTTTCCCAGTGGTAAAATATAAATAACGATACCTGGAATACTCCCGGTAAAATGCTACAATGGTTTTCTATGCGCTTGCGGAATCCTTTATATTTTAGTTGTGCATAAGAAATACCAACAAGCATTTTTGGCGCCGTTGCCGGGGATAGGGTTTTACCTCTATTTCTAGTAGCGATGTTAGAAATGTCAACAGCAACCATATGTTCAGTCATCTTTGGCGGATCGTTCTCACCATAAGCTGGCTTTCCGATTCTTTGGTCCTTATGAGATCGTCGCCAAGGTGGGCACGGTGGCTTACAAGTTGAACTTACCGTCGTCATCGACTGTCCATCCTGTCTTTCATGTCTCGCAGCTAAAGAAAGTAGTCGGAGCTAGTCAGAGTACCACTGCAGTACACCTTCGACGATGGCCCAGTGGAATGTCCCTGAACGTATCCTGCGCCGCCGTTCCTTGCGCCAAGGTACCTCTTTTATTGTGCAGGGTCTGATCAAGTGGGCCTAGCTTCCAGAATCTCTTGCTACCTGGGAGGAGCTTGAAGCTCTGAAGCAGCAATTCCCCCGTGCCAAAGTCTGGGGACATCCAGGCGCGCAAGAGGGAGGGAATGTCAGCAGCACTGAACCTGCCTCCCAACCATTGGAGGTGTCTGAAGATAAAGGCAGCCTAACGGAAGGCACCGGCACTACAGAAGCCACCAAGATGGGCCGAGGCATCAGGCCCAAGGCCAGGAATACACGCTACTACGGCCCAAACTGGTCCACGAGTGAGTAGTTGGAATGCTAGCTGAGCACGGCTCTGCCTTTATGTATGCGAGTTGCCGAGAGGGAGAGGATATGATTGTATTGAACTCTGCTAAACCTTGAACAAGATTCATCTGTTCGTCGCCTATTGCTTGCTTCCCCGCCTCCGTTCTCCAATTCCTCTACTCCTATTTCCCCTGCTGCTAACAGAAAAGCACGAAATATGCACTCTAGTTAATGACTCCTTGGTATGTGAGATTAAGTGACGCGGGGTGGGGCGGCCGCCCTAGCTACTGGCGGTGAAGGCTCAGACCCCCGAATACCCTCTTGTTCCCTCTGCCGAGTGCCGAGGACGCGAGCTGCCGAGTGCCGAGCGCCATGGCGACGACCAACGAGCCAACGAATAAGGCAACCTCCAGCCAAGATGAAGAGGACACCTAGCGGGCCTGTTTTAGTCAGTTTAGTTAGCCCAATACAAGCCCAATTTAGCTGTCCAATTCGGCAATTCCCCATCGAGCACCGCACTGCCTCTGCCTTTCTCCGCATCGTACATATGAAATTAGAGCAAGAACGTAATAGAGTACGCCAATTTGACAAATGATTTTTTGTGCTAAAGAATTATTTTAAGGATTAAGTCCATTTTTGGCACCTCAACTTTTGATTTAGTCTAATTTTAACCCCCATCTACAAAACCTTCTAACTTTGACACCTCAACTATCAAAACCATTTAATTTTGACCCTAGAGCTGTTCGAAAAACCACTTAAAACTGTCTCAGCATCAAATTTGAATGGTTTGAATAGTTCAGGTGCCAAAGTTACAAAAAAAAAGCAAGAGTTAAGGGGAAAAATGGTCATAATAAAGTATTTTAGTTTTTTAGATATTTTTAACTATTGTGTATTTTTATATTTACTTATTGGTAAATATTTATATGTACTAACAGTCTATTGGAATCTTTTTTCTGGAATAGAAATCTGAATTTATTTAAAATATAATCTATGTTTTTGGAATTCCCATATTTTGAAATTTAAAACTTTCAAATTATTTGAACGAACTCAAACGAAAAAAACGACCATAACCAGAGTTGTAGATCTTAATGACATATACAAATTATAGTTGATGACTTTTTTTTATTTGAAATCACTTACGGTCCTAAAATTCTTTTTTGATGTTCTCATATTTTAAAATTCAAAATTTTCAAATTATGCGAACCAACTTGGATGGAGAAATGACCACAAGGAAACTTGTAGATATCAATGAGATATACAATTTTGTAGGTGGCATCTTTTTTTCATTTGAAATCGTTTACGATTCTAACATTTTATTTGAATTTCTCATAATTTGAAATTATTTTTTAATTGTTCAAATGAACTTGAATGAAGAAATTGCCAAAACCAAAGTTGTTGATCATGATGAGATCTATAACTTTGTAGTTGATGACTTTGTTTTATTTGAAATGATTTTACGGTCCCAACGTTCTATGTGAAAGTCTCATATTTTAAGAAAAATATAGACATACAATTTTTTGGAAATATCTAAAAATAAAAATACTTGGTTAAGTCCATTTTTAGCCCCTAAACATTTGCTTTTGTCTAACTTTGACACCTAGAGCTATTGGGAAACCACTTAAAACCGTCTTTAGGGTCAAGATCGAACGGTTTTTTGTAGTTGAGGTGTTAAATTTAGACGGTTTTATAGCTGGGGGTTAAAATTAGACCAAGCCAAAAATTGAGGGGTCAAATATGGACTTAATCCTTATTTTGAAGTTTTTTATGGTATTATTTTACATGTTTGAGTAGTTCAAGTGGCAGCCGCCCAAGCACTCATGGAAGTGGCAATGCCACTCGCTAAAACGCTAATTGATATTTATTCAACCGACTATGTCTACATGTTCTTCCATTCTTAGTTATTTGTATTTTTGCAATGTATGGATCAACCGATCAAGAAGTACTATTTTTTTCTAAAAAACAAAGAATTACTCATTTTTCTTCGAATTTGAGGTAACATCTTGTGTTTCTCATCTACTTTCCACTATAACGTGTGATTGCAGCGTTTTTACCATGATTTGTGTGATTATAGTATATGGATGTGGCACGTTGTAAACAAAGTGCTGTTTTGGTTCATTTTCTCTTTGAAACTCGCTCCATCTATAATTGTTTCTAGGCTCCGTCATTGATTATGTCCAAAACAATATCTATTTGGCAACCGGAGGGAGTACTTTTTATCAAAGAATTTTCTTTACAAGGATTTGTTTTGAGATTTCAATTAAAACATGGTGTGACCCGACGTGTGTATACATATGATGCAGCTATGAGCCTGCTAGATATGGATAGAAGAGTAAACTAGCAGCGCAAATGTATGGCTAATGAAATGGTCAATCTTGTTGGATTGATTGCACTTCGCCTAACCATGAAAACATTATTACACCTAAGTATGCATGGCGGTATTCTTGACATTGAAAATGTTTTTAATCACATGCATGGCATGCACACGGTAACCAACTAGTAGTCTTAGATAAAACCAATATTCACTCTCCATGGGTAAATTTATGGCCAGCCATTAGAAAAGTACATCATCATCATCATCATCGGCCCCAACTTGCATGCATATGTGGCCTTTATTTATTTATCCTATACACCTATAATCCTAAAACCTACTAAGAGGTCCTCTCCAATCAAAAATTAGAATTTCCAAAAAGTGATGTATGATGATGTCATCAAAGGAGTTACCCCCACTTAGTCTTAATTATCTCCCACTAGCTATTTTTTTTAAAATAGAAAAAAAAGGTCATAGCACCTAAACCAAGTATCGTAATTAAAATCCAATTGCACCATAGTGTTCCTCGCAATAAACTCTTCAAAACAAGACCCCACATGGATATATTTTAATAACTTTTTTATGATTCACTAATGTCGAGTAATAGATGAGCTGCGGATGAGACTTCTTTACGTACTATCATTATCTGTCTTTATCAATTGAGACCAACGAAAAAATAACGCGCTATAGCGCCGAAATAACTCCGCTATAGCGTCCAGAAGCAGCTACCGCAATGCTCATTAGTACGCTATAGCGTTGAATAGCGCGCTATAGCGCCGAAATAGCATTTTGGCCAAGCTCCCACTAAATTTTATAGCCCATGATTAAAAACGTTGATTGAAACTCATGGTCATGGATGCTGTATTGCGTTGTTTCATTTAGTTTGATTCCACTTTTCCACCTCTTTTCCATGCGTTGTCAAGTAATCATGTACAATTTTATAAAATTTAGATCTTACATTTTAATACTTATATGATCTTTTGCACAACAGCAATTAGCGAAGAAAATGCATATTGTAATTTATGAGTTGTTCAATAGTTGAGTTGTCTAATAGCAAGCTAGCTGCTTATCTTTTCAAATTATATCTAAAGTCAGTTCTAAATATTTTGTGGGCCATAATGTAGTATGAGAGCTATTACTTCGCTAATTCCCGCAGCAACGCGCGGGGAATTCCTCTAGTATATATGTATATATATGTTCTGTCCCTCTCCCACACTGCGCACTACACTACAGTACATATGCCCAAGCCGGCCAGAGTGAATACCCAAATCCCAACTTGTTCTGCCGCCATCACTAACCTAATGCGCCGTATGGAGCGACGCGAGCGCATGCCGGCCAGGAAGTCGAAGCATGCATGTGACGAGCTACTAAAAAGCAGTACGCGCGGTTATATAAAACGAACCCAGCTAGCTACGTGTAGTAGCTAGTGTACAAGTATATATATACTATACGATAACATTCAGCTTTTGGCAGACGGACACAATATACAATGTAAACTGAATCAGAGGCGCCATGATGCCGATGCCCTTACATGTACGTAGCTCTATGAAATTAATTTCATCCTTTGGCCACGATGCGCCATGATGACACAAATTTCGTCTAATCTACTGTAAATAATAAGCCACCGAAGAATGTGGGTGGGTGCAACTAATATACCACTCGATCCCATTGATAATTCATTCAACCATGCATGGTATACATAACAGCGGTTAGCATGCATGCGGTTTGCAAATTCCACAGCGGTCAACTGATCGAAAAGCAGCGCACAATTTAGTGGATGCGATCGAGGAACTAATAATTGGTATGCATGCTCCATCCCCTGCATGTGCCGCGCAAAGACGACAACAGGCAAGAAAAGAATGTTTGCATGAGCAAGATGCGAAACATCCTCATCTTTCACGTCCAGCTTTTAACTATCTAGCTTTTACAATAACTTAATTTTGAATCCATGATGAGCTAGCTTTTTCATAATCTCTAGAGCTAACATTTCATAATCTCTAGCTCATCCAAATTAAACATGGAGCAGATGGCATTCTCTCCTAAGCATTAGTTTTTTAACAGCACTTGATATGAATACTATATATAGTAACAAAAACTTCCCCAACTAACAATTTATTTAGCCTACCCATAGTAATAATCTATCTAGGGATCCAAAAATCCTCATCTTTTACGTCTAGCTTTTGACTATATATCTAGCTTTTATAATAATTTAGTATCCATGATGAACTAGCTTTTCATAATCTCTAGTCCATCCAAATTAAACATGGATCAGATGGCATTCTCTGGGTGTTCATCATGATCGAGGCCAGGTCTGGGACGAGGGCGTAAATGAGTGTGTACATGAAGCACTAGCTGTACATGTCTGTGAGTAGTGAGAGCTAGAAATATAGCAGCACCAACAATATACTAAGGGTACGTGCATGCAGCAGCATGCGCGCAGTTTGCAAATTCCATGGTGGTGAACCGATCGAAAAGCAGCGGAAATTAGTGGAGACGATCAAGGTACTGATAATTGGTATGCATGCTCCATCCCCTGCGTGTTCCGCGCAAAGACGACAACAGGCTAGAAAAGAAAGTTTGCATGAGCAAGATGTGGAACATCCTCATCTTTCACGTCCAGCTTTTAACTATCTAGCTTTTACAATAATTTAATTTTGAATCCATGATGAGCTAGCTTTTTCATAATCTCTAGAGCTAACATTTCATAATCTCTAGCTCATCCAAATTAAACATGGAGCAGATGGCATTCTCTCCTAAGCATTAGTTTTTTAACAGCTCTTCATATGAATACTATGTATAGTAACAAAAACTTCCCCAACTAACAATGTATTGAGCCTCTACCCATAATATATAATAATCTATCCAGGGATCCAAACATCCTCATCTACGTCTAGCTTTTAACTATCTAGCTTTTAGAATAATTTAGTATCCATGATGAGCTAGCTTTTCATAATCTCTAGCCCATCCAAATTAAACATGGATCAGATGACATTCGCTGGGTGTTCATCATGATCGAGGAGGCCAGATGTGGGACGAGGGCGTGATCGAGTGTGTACATGAAGCGCTAGCTGTACATGTCATGTAGTGAGAGCTAGAAATATAGCAGCACTAACAATATACTAAGGGTACTTGCATTCTGCAGCATCAAGACAAATTAAACTATACATGCATGAACGTTGCCATAAACCGATTGGGCAGCATCCAGCCATCCACAACCATAATATAAGCAATGTAGTGCTTCTTCATCCCTGAAAGCAGAACGAATCTCCCAATGGTTTTTATTATATATATATTATACGGCAGATCATCATCAGTACATAAGGCTAATCTCAATGGGGGTTTCATAGAGTTTCATGGGTATTAAATAGGCTGATGTGGCACAGTATTTATTAAGAGAGAGACTGTGAAAGTTTCATGGGAGTAGAGAGAGTTTCATGAGGATGAAACTCTTACGCACTGTTTCCAAAATCTGGATGCATATGAAACTGTGTCATGAAACTCCCACTGGGACTAGCCTAAGAAGCCATGCGCTGTAGGAGAGAACAGAGTCTAAATATTACAATCAACAAGGAGGCAACATCAAAGTAAGGACGAAAGGAAAGAGCTACGCTGAAGAACAGCGGTCTTGTCATGCACAGAAAACCAGCAATAAGACCAGAGACTTAAATCATCGGCACAACACTGGAAAATCCTATGGTTGAAAATCCTATGGTTGGTTTCGTACGTCTGAATGCTAGCTTGAAGACTTTGGAGTTATGACATTTCTAGATATTCCGCAGAACTAACACAGATTACCACCGTGGATCTTAAACTTCAGTTTAGGGTTAAGTCCACTTTAGAACCTCCAACTATCGTACAAGTCTAGATTTTAACCTTAAACTTCAAAACCGGATGACATTGGCCCTCCAACTCTTGAAAAAATTCACTTTTCAACCTTGGGCGGTATTGCAGGCGGTTTTGGCGTGTAAACAGTAACTTTTATTATTTTTCTATAGTACTAATATTTGATTATTTTATAACTAATTATTGGTACATGCTAAATTTATGAAACTTTTTTGTGTAGCCTCTTTATTTTATAACTAATTATTGGTACATGCTAAATTTATGAAACTTTTTTTGTGTAGCCTCTTCATGATGTACTCTACCTAGAAAAAAAATATGAAACCTAGAAAATGAATAGTTTTTGCATGTTTTAAAATTACCTATTTTAATTAATAAGTGCAATAAGAATTTATTTAAATATTTCAAATTCATCCCAAACTTTTTGTACAGGTTGATATCATCATAAAGCAGCTACAAATCAATTTTCATAATTTTGGGATATTTATTTTGACCTACAAAAATCATAGAAGTTGCACTTATTAATTAAAATAGGTAATTTTAAAACATGCAAAAACTATTCATTTTCTAGGTTTTATTTTTTCTAGGTAGAGTACATCATGAAGAGGCTATACAAAAAATTTCATGAATTTAGCATGTACCAATAATTAGTTATGAAATAAACAAATATCAGTACTATAAAAAAATACCAAAAGTTACTGCACGCCAAAACCGCCTGCAAAACCGCCCAAGGTTGAAAAGTGAATTTTTTTTAAGAGTTAGAGGGCCAATGTTATCCGGTTTTGATGTTCAAGGTTAAAATCTAGACTTGTGCAATAGTTGGAGGTCCTAAAGTGGACTTAACCCTTCAGTTTATTATTTCGAAGAGGAGGAGGTGGGTTGTCGCAGAGCTGTGACACGAGCTGTGGGTGTCTAGGCCCAGCGCCGCCCAGCAGCTGCACCATACGATGAATGAAGAACCAGTTGCTCATGTTTGGGCTCCTAGCTGCTGGCCTACCTATGGTGTATGCGTTCCATCATGGACACATTTTGTGCCTGTAGCCTCCGAGAGCATATATGTGCCTGATGATTACTTCCGTTCTACAGAGACATTCGCTAAACAGATTATTATTATTCAACTAGGCACATACTAAATACATTCGGAGGTACAATGCAAAGGGGAGAAACTATACGGACAGGGAATACTAACATCACCAACAATAATATACCAGGGAAATACTACATGCATGCACATCTCTCTCATATCAGTGGGCGCCCTTGAGTCTCCTGAGCGCCGTTATGATACCGATAAATCCACCAAAGGCGGAGCTAACTGCAACGATGTACTTCCAGTTGTTGTAAAGATACGTGTAGACCTTGATCCACGGCCTCTTGTTCCTGTAATTCTGGATCTCTACCATGACGAGGTCATAGCAGCGTCCTTTGCGCAGGCTCGGCAGGCTGCTGAAGAATTCGAGTGTCTTCTTGTTGGTGAACCCTGCTCCTTGCAGGATACCCCTGGTTCGCAGCTCATGCACGTCCTCCTCCCGATGCAACAACATGCAGAGCAGTTGGAGGTACGAGCAGACAGCAGACCCTTCAAATTCGTCATCAAAAAAATCTGGAGTTGTGCATAGCTCGAGAGCCGCCATGTTGATGAGGCAGCTTGCCCATGCATAGTTGAGAGACAGCGGCGCCATGAAGAGCTCGGCGAAGATGATCCATTTCCTGGCAAGGCCTATATCTGGGAGCTCCACTGTTTTGTTGGCTGCGAGGATGATGCCCATTTCGGCAAGCTCGACGGCACCGACTGAATATGATATTGATTCCATTTTCTCTAACTCTGAATGTGACACCATGGGTTTCCTGCTGCTTCTTTTTCCTACAGCGTAGAATCGGAGGAGGCCAAGGAGATGCGGTGCTTTATTATTGTAGTAGTCTTGGTTCCACTTAACAGGAGGCAATTCACGGGCCCGGTCTTGCATAAAGCCGTCTTTCCGCCAATTATCAATGAAACTCTTCATTTTCTGCAAGGGCTCGGACGTGCACTTTTTCATGACGGCGTCCACCACCTGCAAGGGGATCTGGTTCTCAAGCAGCATAATGTCATGAGCGATGTCATTGTCGTTGGACTCGAAGAAATCGTACAGGTCCTCGTCGAAGTCCGTGGTGCCCGACTTCCTAAGTATGTATATCACCAAGAAGCAGGCGTCAAAGAACATCATAGGTAGGAAGTCGTCCTCATAGCGGATACCTGCCATCACGTCCTTGTCGTAGAGGAAATGGGCATCGATTTTCGCGGTGACCGAGACCACCGCGTCATACATGTCCTGGACGGCCGAGAGGCCGGAATTGTTGTTGACACTTGTGTACTCCTCGATGCAGTACTGTGCAGCCACATGCTTCATGTTCTCCGCCTTCTGGAGGTGGTCTCGGCTGTGGTAGTAAGGGCCGATGGCCACGACCTTGGGGACAGTACACCAATCGTCGAGAGCTTGAATGCTTGGAGGGTACCTATGCATCTTCTTTTTCATCAATTTGGCATCATTCTTGAACTCCTTCTTTCTTTCCTGGAACAGCTTCTCAGGGCTATTCATATAGGTCTTTCTAGGATCTGGATCATGATGCTGTGCGGCCGCAGCATAGTTGTTGTAGTAGTTGTACTCAACCAGTTGCTGCTGGCCTCCGCTAGAGTAGCTGCTAGCAGGGACGACATACGGGTGGAGGTTGTAGGAGGAGCAGGAACCAAATATGTCGGCGATGGACGCATACTGCAAAGGGTGGCCGACGGCAGGAGCCCACACGTGAGCATCATCAGCTGGTGCTACTTCATCGGTCCAGTTCTTCGCCATCTGAAGCTCGTAAGGTCCCGCCCATGGAGCAGTGGATTCCATATATGCGCGGCTAGGTCCAACCGCCAATTAAAGCTGAATGCAATAAGCACTGCACAAAATAAAAGAACGTAGGGAATGGTGAAGAGTAGTGAAACATGCAAGAGAACGAAACTGCATGCTAGCTAGCATGCATGTAGTCAGAATTGAACGTATAATGTACTCATGAGAGAAGCATATATTCAGCAGGGTTAGTAATAAGAGATCCAAATACAGAGGAGAAAAGAGTACTTACAGAAGCGAGCAGGGCAGAAGAAGCACAGCTTTAATTCTCGACGCTCCTCTTATATAGCGTCAGCTCCTATTTTAGTGCAGACGATTGTCATCTAACGTTGCCCAATTGCCTTACGACAACGTTTATGCATGTATACTTTAGCCTTGATGGATGCATGCACCTACCCCCACATGGTTGGGGACTTGGGGCTACCACCTCACACGACAAGATTTACAGCTACCACAAACCATATTTGTATCACCTGCCTGGAAGAGTCCTTTATTGTAAGAGAAGCTTGAGGGTATCTTTAACGGAAAAGCTATATGTTGCCCGAGTGTTTGTTCTGTCTCAAAAAAAGTGTACCTGTACTCTCTTAACTTTTGCAGAAATCTGATTTTCCTCCCTCAAGCTCGAAACCGGACAAACTACCTCCCTCAACTTTTCTAACTGTGTGTTTTATCTCCTTCGAGTAGTTTTGAAGACGGTTTTGACATTTTCTTTTTTATTTATTTTGCTAGAAACTTTGAAAAATCATAGTAAATTATAAAATAAATCATAAAATAAAACATCTAATTTTATTAGACTCTATATTATTAGATCTACACAATGAACATATAATATGGCATGCATTAGTATAAAGTTTTTACTATAGATTTAGATCTATGTTTTTCTGTAATTAAATAGAATAATTCATATCTGCGGTTTCTATTGTCCAATTGGGGTAAAAAATTTTACGGTGGCCTCATTATTGTTTGCTTGAACTGCAAAATTTTTCGTGCTCATTCAATCATGTATAACATAGTTATAGATTTATTTAAATTTACTAAGCATAAAACTTAAATAAATCAATAACTAAGTTATACATGATCCGATGAGTATGAAATTTTTATTTCAAACATATAATAATTATACCACCATAAAAATTTCACCACAAATTTGACATAGAAATCATAGTTATAAATTACTCTAATTAATTAAAAAAAGTATAGATCTAAATCTATAGCAAAAACTTTGAATTAAAATATACCATATTATATGTTCACTATATAGATCTACTCATGTGGAGTCTAACAAAATTAGATTTTCTATTTTATATTTTTTCTACGATGTACTATATTTTTTAAAGATTCAACCGAAATAAATAAAATAGAAAAAGTAAAACCACCTTCAAAACCGCTCTAAGGAGGTAAAATACATGATTTGAAAAGTTAAGGGAGGAAGTTTCTCCGGTTTTGGCATTCAGGAAAGAAAAGAGGTCTTTTTTTCTTTTTCTCTCACATCCCATTTTGTGTCGATCCTTCGCGCGTCGCGATAATTGCTGATGCCCGGGCTAAGCTGTGGGCTGCGGCGGCCTTTTTTATCTTTTTTATTTTTTTTCAAAATCTCATGAGTTGCGCTGTTTCCTAGTATTCATTTCGCCAGAGGCTGGTGTACGAGATGGGTTTTTGGCACGTTGTCCTATTTAGCATGAGTCAAATAAGGCCTATAAAATAATTTAACAGTAATAAAATATGGGCTATACGAATATTTGGGCATTAAAGATGTACGAGTTGCCTAATAACCAACAATTAGCACAAAGGCCAAATAACGATAATATTGGGCTCATGCACATGGCCCATATCCAAATAATATACGTAAACATTATTTGGGCTGTTTAGTACCGGCCATTAGCGGTCACTAATCTCAATTATGGCCCTCCGAGAAGTGACTTATGCATGGCCCATGCAAGCATGTAGTAGGTGTCTCGGCATGTACAAACACTATTGACAGCTGAATCGGCTGCAGGTTCTCAATGCAAGATTAGTAGGGATCAAAATAATTTGGTGAACAAGTTGGCGCAGTTTGCTATTAGATCTAGGACAATTCAGTGTTTTGTCCCCTTTTCCTAGAGTGGGTTGTCTCACTCTCTTGTAAGGTTACTGCTTAAGTGTTAATAAAAATTTTGTTGACAAAAAAGAGAATATTGTATTTTGAGAGATGCCATAGGATCTTCAATGAATTGGCAACATTGTGATAACCAATAAGATGTGGACTGTTGTTCAGGATTTTCAATACAAACTACTGTAGACCTACACGTGTGTAATATAATTCAGTCGCTCTTTTCCTTTGGTATCACTATAAGAAATATGGACAATAATTTGGCGTTTCCTGCGAGCACTGATCATTGATGCTGACAATGTGATTGCTGCATGCCCACGTGCTGCAGAGTGTTTGGAGATGGATGAGACTATTGTCGGGGACCAAAATAAGGGCCCTTAAGGAAAGCCCAACAAGCAGAACCGGCGGCCCGGCAGGCCTCCCACTTCCACTACCTAAGCCACGGTGCCGGAGCGGGTCACGGCCCATGACCCGTCGAGCCTACCTCACCGAGGGCTCGGACGGCGCCGGCTCTCCGCCTCGCCCCCCCCAGCAGGGCCCGGGACGAGCCTCCACTCTCCGTCCCCGCCCGAGCCCCCCCGGGGGGGGCCCTGACGAGCCGCCCGGCTTCCATCCCGCCCGAGCCCCGTCAACCGGGCCTCGGGCGGGCGCGTCGCCCAGTCAAAAGCCGTACCACCGACTTGGCGCGATATCCACCATCGCCCGTGTCGGGAGCACTCCATGTTACGGCGGGGGATGGGCATCGCCCCATCACGACCCACGGCGGCAATCATGCTTACGCGATGCGCACGATGGAGGCCACGCCCGCCACAGTGGGGCACTGTGCTGCCTAACCCCTCCGCTAGGTCCCATCGCCGGAACCCCGGGCGCCATCCAACACGCCAAGGCCACGGCGGCCGGGCGTCACCCCCCGTGCGGCGGGAGTGGGATGGACACCCCCTCCGGGCCAACCAACAGTCCACCGTGAGCTCCGAGCCGGGATGGGCGATCACCGTGCCGGCGACCGGTCACGGCTGTTCCAACCACTCCGTGCGGCGACAAGACTTCGAGGCCACCCGAGCCTCGGCCTCCATGCGGGTCAAAGCCGCAGGGGCTGCGCGCCCTCCGACGCACTCCACCGACTCCAACGAGGGACGTCCGTCATTCCGACAACAGGGGTAAGGAGGCGACGCCGCCTTGCCTCGCCACGGTCCGGGATCTGTCGGCCCACGCCGGAGCCTCGTCAGAGGGAGGACGGAAGCTCGTGACCCGCCCACGAGCATGACCACCTCTTGTAAGGCCCCGCCTTCCCCTTGCGGCTATAAAGGGGAAGGCAGAGACCCTAGAGGATAGGTACACACACTCAAGCCCGATATTGGCATCCTCCTCAATCATCACGAGACTTGGGGCTCCGTCCCCTCTCTCTTTGCTTATGCGCCCTACCTACGAGCACTTTGGTGCAAGATAATACAAGAACTCCTCCCCCCTCCTTTGGGCGTAGGGCCTTCTCTTGCCGAACCGGTATAAATCCTTGTGTTCATCTTGTACACCATCCGGGGAGTTGGGGACACGCACCACAAATTCACTCGTTGGTGCTAGGACCGCCCGGTTCTAGCACCGGCGATTGGCAGCGCCGGTAGGGGGGGCTCTGTGCGTGTTTCGCCTCTTTTTCCCGCCAAACCTCGGATGGCCGCCAGGCGTGGACGACGCTTCGGGGCGAATTCTCACCCCCAACTCCTCTCCACTCCGGCCCATTTGGAGCCGGGGATCCCTGATTCGGTTCGGTGAGCTTGAGTTCGTGTCGGCCCGGGGTCGATGCGACATGGAACTCCTCCCGCCCGGGAATTCGGGGGCCTTCCGACGAGCCCCCGCGGACTCGACACCGGTCCGGCGCAGGGAGGCACCACGGTGTTCGCTCCCGCCGCACTCGACGGACGCACCACTGGCGCGTGGCGGTCTTCACGAAGATCTTTCGGCGTGGATGGGCGACACCCGCCCGAGGGGCGCTCGCCGCCCGTCGCCACCACGCCCGACCATTTGGCATAGCCAACGCCGCGTATCCGCATTACACGGCGTTGGTCTCCACCACCATGGGGGGCCGGAGGCGTCCCCGCCGTCGGCGGCGCTCCACGGAGCACCCGGCGCAAACATCCCCGGCGGATCCGCCCATGCCTACGAGGAGTACGTCGAGGCGGGGAGGAGGCGGCGACGCCACTCCGGCACGCGCTACACCCACCCGATCCGGCGCCACCTCGAGTACACGGAACCCGGGGGGTTCATCCGGACGCACGCCTTCGCCTCGGTTACCCGACTCCGACTCCCGGGGCGACATATGCGACCCGGCCGGCGAGTGCTTCCACGTGGAGGTTCGTGATCTCGGCGCCCGGCGGCGCGGCAGCGGCGATGGAGATCAGGATCGTGACCCTAGGCACGCGCCGCCCGCCCGCCAAATGGCGCCACCCAGTGGATCGGGAGCCTCTCGACCCCACGGGAGGAGCGGACCCCGCCACATGCGGTCACCCCGAGGCGGAGGATCCGGCACCCACGCCTCGGGGAGCCACATCGACCCACCATCGAGCAGATTCGCGACCTCGGGGCCAAGCTTGACCACGACCGTCTTCGGCTACGGCAAAAGATAGGCGCGCTCGAGCAAGGCCACCGAGGCCCCGCTCAACCTAAGCCCAGCCGAGGCGGCACGTCCGCGGCGTCCAGCGAGAGGATAGTCAGCGGCGAGGGGGGGCGAGCATCCTCCCGTCTTCTGCGTGCAAGCCAAAGCGTTGCGGCTGCGGCCCTTCTACTCCGATCAATGCGGAGCCCTCCACCCCGGAAGGGCCCAGCGTCCGCAACGAGCTACGAGACCTCATCGAGACCGCCGCAGTCCAACAGGCCGAGCTGCGTCCCTCGCGCCGCCCGCAAAGAGGAGGAACCCGCGGGCATTCCCGGGAGGAGCGCGAGGTCTCTGTCCACGAGGATCCCGCGAAGGCCGGGCTCGCGGCGCATCCCGGAGACAACCGTGGCGACCTCAACGACGGCGATGCACGCAACATCGTGAGAGGCGAGAGAGCTTGGGGCCTAACGCGACCGCCCGGCCCGCAGAGGCGGCGGCGTGGCAACGGCGAGACCGCGGCAGCAGCGGACCCGAGGGCCCCGTGCCTTGGTAGGGGAGATCCCGCGGTAAGACGGTTCCCCTTCCGGTTCCGCCCGCCCGCCAACCTCACCAAATACTCGGGCGAGGCGAACCCTAGGGTTTGGCTCAACGATTACCGCCCTCGCTTTTGCCCGGTGGGCGGGCGGGGCGGACAACAGAGATCATCATCCGCAACCTTCCCCTTCACTAGGCGACGCCGCTCGGCCTGGTTGGATCACCTTCCCGCCCGCACGATCTTTGGCCCGGACCGATCTAGTCAAGATTTTCGTGGGGAACTTCAGGCACGTATGTGCGCCAGGGAATTCCTGGGATCTCCGTAGCTGCCGCCAGAAGCCTGACGAGTCGCTTCGCGACTTCATCCGCCGCTTCTCCAAGAAGTGCACCGAGCTGCCCAACGTGGCCGACACCGCTATCATCAGCGCGTTCCTCGACGGAACGACCTGCAAGGAGCTGGTCCACGAACTAGGACGGAAGATGCCCTCCACCGCCAACGAGCTGTTTGAGGTGGCCACGAATTTCGCCTCCGGTGAGGAGGCAGTGGGGGCCATCTTTCACGGCGCCAACGACAAGGACAAGCGGAAGAATGAAGAAGCCAGCGGTGCAGCAACCCACAACCAGAAGAAGAACAAGAGGGGCAAGCGGAGGGGGAAGCAAGGCAAAAAGGAGGAAGACTCCGAGGACGATCTCGTCGCTGCGGCCGACCGCAAGGCACCCCGAGGCCCCCCGGGACCCGGGGCGTTCGACGACATGCTCAAGAAGCCTTGCCCCTTCCATAAATTCCCCGTCAAGCACACCATGGGGAGTGCGACTTGGCTGCCGATTCTACCAAAAAGCTCCCCCCCCCGAGGACAAAAAAAGAAAGGAGAAGGAGGAAGAAGACAAGGATGACGGGTTCCGAAGATCCACGATGTCTTCATGATCATCGGGGGCCTCCCAGCAAATCTTTCACCACGACGGATCAAGCGCGGCGCCGAGAAGTTTTCTCGGTGCACCCCGGCCACGCCGCGGTACCTACCATGGTCGGCCGAGGCCATTACCTATGGCCCCGACGACCACCCGCTCTACGTACCAAACCCCGGGAGATACCCACTCGTGGTGGATCCCGTCATCGGCAACGTTCGGCTCACTAAGGTGCTGATGGATGGCGGCAGCGCCCTCAACATCCTCTACTCCGACACCCTCAGTCTCTTGGGGGTGGAGCGCCCGCACCTCCGACCCTCCATCTCTCCCTTTCAGGGCATTGTGCCGGGCAAGCGAGCCTGGCCCCTCGGGCAGATTGACCTCCCCGTCGTCTTCGGGACACCATCAAACTACCGCAAGGAGGTCATCACCTTCGGCGTGGTTGACTTCGAGGAACCTACCACGGCATACTCGGGACGCCCAGCGTCTGCGAGATTCATGGCGGTCCCGAACTATACGTACCTCCTCCTCAAGATGCCGAGGCCCCAACGGCGTCATCACCGTTGGCTCCTCCCACGAGCACGCGTTCAAGCTGCGGCGTGGAGGCCATCGAGCATGCCGAGGCCATGGCCGTCTCGAGGCTCTCGACTCAAAGCGCCACGCCCGGCACCTTCGAGCCGTCGATGGGGTAAGGGAGGTCCCGCTCGACCCCCTCCACCTCGTCCAGGCAAGGCGGTGAAGATCTGTGACTCCCTCGACCCTAAATAGGAAGCCGTGCTCGTCGACTTTCTCCGGTGCGAACATCGACATCTTTGCGTGGAGTCCCTCGGACATGCCGGGCATTCCGAGGGATGTCGCCGAGCACTCCCTTGATATCCGGGCCGGGTCCGGACCGGTGAAGCGGCCGGCTAGCGCCGATTCGACGAGGAGAAGCCTTGGGGCCATCGGGGGGAAGTGAACAAGCTCTTGGCGGCCGGATTCATCAAGGAGGTGTTCCACCACGAGTGGTTATCTAATCTGTCTTGGTTAGGAAGAAGAGTGGGAAATGGAGGATGTGTGTAGACTATACTAGTTTAAATAAAGCATGTCCGAAAGTCCCTTTTCCCTTACCACGTATTGATCAGATAGTCGACTCCACCTCGGGGTGCGAGCTCTTATCCTTCCTTGATGCTTATTCCGGCTACCACCAAATAAAGATGAAGGAGTCCGACCAGCTCGCGGCGTCCTTCATCACCCGTTCGGCATGTACTGTTATTGCGTGGCGATGCCCTTCGGGCTTAGGAACGCAGGGGCCACGTACCAACGATGCATGCTAGGCGTTTTCGGTGACCACATCGGCGAAACCGTAGAGGCATACGTCGACGACATCGTGGTCAAGACTAAAAGGGCTGACGATCTCATCTCTGACCTCAAGATCGCTTTCCAGTGTCTTAAGGCCAAAAGCGTTAAGCTCAACCCCGAGAAGTGCGTCTTCGGGGTTCCCGAGGCATGCTCCTCGGGTTCATCGTCTCCAAACGCGGCATCGAGCCCAACTTGGGGAGAAAGTCACTGCGGTGACGAGCATGGGGCGATCAAGGACTGAAAGGGCGTCTGGCCGAGTCATGGGCTGCTGGCGGCCCTCGGCCCGCTTCATCTCACGACTTCGGCGAGAAGGGCCACCCCCCGCCGCCTCCCGAGAAATCGGCGCTTCTCACGGACCATCGAGGCCCGGGGGGCCCTCGACAAGCTCAAGGCTGCCCTCACCGGTGCCCCGATCCTCGTCCCGCCCGCCGAGGGTGAACCCCTCCTCTTATGCGTCGCGCGACCACCCGGGTGGTGGTCAGCGGCCATCGTCGTCGAAAGGCGGGGAGGAGGGCCACGCCTCGCCGGTCCAACGGCCGATCTACTTCATTAGCGAAGTCTTTGTCGAGACAAGGATCCGCTACCCGCAGATCCGAAGCTGCTCTACGCGGTGGTCCGACTCGGCGCAAGCTCCGGCACTACCGACGCCCACCCCGTGGCGGTGGTCTCTTCCTTCCCGTTGGGAGAAATCCTCGAAATCGGGAGGTCTCGGGGCGGGTTGCCAAGTGGTCCGTCGAGCTCATGGGGGAGACTCTCTCCTACGCGCCCGAGGAAGGCCATCAAATCCCAGGTCTTGGCCGACTTCCTCGCATGGGAGTGGGGACCGACGCCCAGTGCCGCCCCCCTCCGCTCAGCGGAGTCTTTGGGACGATGTACTTCGACGGGTCCTTAATGAAGACCGGGGCGGCGCGGCCTCCTCTTCGTCTCTCCCCTCGGGGTGCACATGCGATGCGTGATCCGCCTTCACTTCCAAGCATCGAATAATATATGGAGTACGAAGGCCTGCTCAACGGGTTAAAGATCGCGGTCGAACTTGGCGTCAAGCGCCTCGGCGTCGAGGGGGACTCGCGGCTCGTCATCGACCAAGTCATGAAAGACTCAAGCTGCCACGACCCCAAGATGGATGCGTCTTTGCAAGGCGGTGCGTGCCACGGTGGACAATTTCGACGGTCTCGAGCTCAACCACGTCGTCAGGAGGCACAACGAAGCTGCCGACGAACTTCGCCAAGATCGCCCATTTGGAAGAACCCCGTTCCCCACGGCGTCTTCACCAAAGACCTCGCAACTCCTTCCGTCGCGGTCGGAGAGGCCTCGGAGGATCGTTCCGACCCCCCCCCGGGGGTTGGAGACCCGTCCAAGGCCCCCTCGGCATCCGAGGCCCCCTCAACTCCCAAGGCACCCTCGGCATCAAATGCCGAGGTCATGGAGATCGACGGAGGGAATCCAGAGGTCGACCCCAAACTGGACTGGAGAAAGCCACTCCTCGACTGGATCATCCGGGGAGTCCTCCCCCCGAGGACATCAACCAAGCAGGGCGCACCGCAAGAAGAGCGAAGTCTTTTTCGTCGTCATCGAGGGGACGAGCTCTACAAGCGAAGCCCCTCGGGAGTCCTGCGGCGATGCATCACGGTCGAGGAGGGCCTCGCCCTAGCCCACGAGATCCCACGCAGTGTGTCTGCGGCCACCACGCCGCTCCCCGCTCCCTCGTCGGCAACGCTTTTCGACAAGGGTTCTACTGGCCGACCGCGATCGCTGACGCCACTGAGGTAGTACGCACCTGCGAAGGATGTCGATATACGCCCGTCGAGGACGCACCTACCGGCTCAGGCGCTCCAGACCATCCCGACCACGTGGCCTTTCGCCGTGTGGGGCTTGGATCTGGTAGGACCCCTCAAGAAGGCACCCGGGGGCTTCACCCATCTGCTCGTCGCCATCGACAAGTTCTCCAAGTGGATCGAAGCGCGCCCCGTCACCAACATTCGGTCCGAGCAGGCGGTGCTTTTCTTCACCGATATCATCCACCGCTTTGGAGTCCCGAACTCAATCATCACCGACCACGGCACCCAGTTCACGGGGCGAAATTCGAAAACTTCTGCGATAAGCACCGGGATACGCGTTATGCGGTCACCGATCACGCACCCCCGGACGAGCGGGCGGGTAGAGCGGGCCAACGGGATGATACTACAAGGTCTCAAGCCTCGGATCTTCAACAAGCTCGACAAGTTCGGCAAAAGGTGGCTCGAGGAACTCCCCTCGGTCCTCTGGAGCCTCAGGACAACGACCAGCAGAGCGACGGGTTTCACGCCCTTCTTCCTGGTGTACGGCGCTGAAGCCATCTTGCCTACCAACTTGGAATTCGGATCGCCGAGGCTAAAAGCCTACGACGAGGCCCGCAACCAAGTGACTCGGGAGGACTTCATTTGGACATGCTTGAGGAAGCCGGGGGACGCTGCCCTCCTACGCTCGGCAAGATACCAGCAGTCCCTCCGACGCTACCACGGACCGACGAGTCCGGACCCGAGACCTCGGGGAAGGAGATGCGGTGCTCCGTCTCCGCCAAGACAACAAAGGACGCCACAAGCTCACGCCGCCCAGGAGGGTCCGTTCATCGTCATTTGAAGTCCTCAAGCCGGGCACATACAAGCTCGCCAACGAGGATGGCGAGATCCTCAACAACGCTTGGAACATCCAACAGCTACGTCACTTTTACCCCTAGAAATTCCAAGCATTGTACATACGCTTTGTATCATTGGCAAAATAAAACTAAGTCCTTGGGCGTTTTTCCAAGTCACAGCACTCTGTCCCCGGTAGGACTCGGCGAGACTTGCTTTTGGCTCACCAAAACCAAGCCTCCCTCGGGGGGCTAGGGGGGGGAACACCCTCACGGAAAGCACCCCTCAAAAAATCTTTCTCGAAATCTTTTTTCGTTTTCCCCGGCTACCTTTCGTAGACTTTACGATCCCGAAGGTTTCGCATACTTAGAAAAAGGCATGACCAAAGGTCATCCCGAGGCCAAGGGACGGCCGAGCCGCGAGGTCACCTACGCCCGAGCGCTCACGGTGCCTCCACTCGCCACCCTCGGCCAAAAAGAATGACTCTTAAGTGCCGCAAGGAGGTCGCTCGACTATGGAAGGGCAACGGGGCCGAGGCATCTACTCGCGCCGTCCCTCCCCCTCGGTGAAAAGAGCGACCCCCGGCTGCAAAGCATCCCTCGCAAGAACCAAGTAGCGAATACAAACGGAAGGAAAGGCGAGAGATAACGAAAAAAGCCATTACAAAAAGCATAAAGCCTCAACGGGCCGATTCACAAAGTATCTCATAAAAACAAAATCAACATAAACTTTTATTTACATGGGCACTTAGGCCCAGCCTGCAGGATCTACTGAGGGGCATCCGGGACACCAACGTCTTGGGTAGCAACATCCACGACCTCGGGGCCTCCGGCACCGGCGTCGCAACCTCGGCGGAAGACACGACCTCGGCGACCCGCAGCCTCGCCGTCACTGGCTTCCTCCGGAGGGGGGTGGAGGCGGCGGCGGGCGCAAAAGTAGCCACCCGGTGCGGCGGGAGCCCCGCTCCTCTCGGCCTCCTCAACGAGTTGGGCCAGCACATCGGTCTCGTGCCCCATCTCCTCTTCGGCCACGACGAGTCCCTCGGCGATCCGAGGGAGGTCGAGCGGTAGTGGGACATGGTCGGGCGAAGCGTGTGCGACACGCCGACTGGGAGGGCCTCCGGTGCGGCGCCTCCACCCGGCTGCGGCACCGCCGCCCGGCCCAGCGATGTCAAGATTCTTTGCCGCCCGGCTTTCTTCAGCCTCACCGCGGCCTTGAGGCAGCCGTGGCCTCCAGCGTCGGGGTCTCAAGCTCGCGCCTGCGCCCGAGTTATAGGTGGCTTGCGACACGGAGAGACTCCCCCTCCAGCTCTGTCACCCTGCCTCGCAGATCTGCAAAAACCCGAGAGTTAGGCCCTCGTGGGGGGTGTACCACAGGCATGAAGACCGGCCGCAGCCTTACCTCTAGTTGGCCGCGGAGGGTCTCGTTCTCGCCGATCCCTCGCAAGGCTGCGTCCTTCAGCTTGGAGTACTCCTCGCCCAGGGGGACAGCGCGCTCAGCCTCCGAGGCCTCCGGCTTGTCGGACGGAGGGACTTGATGGAGTCCGCCGAGCGCGAGGCTTCGGCGACCATCGCCTCCTTCTCCGTCCGGCTGGTCAAGGCTCCTAGCGTGGCCCGCCGCGACGCCCCTCGGCGAGGGTAGCGTCCCTTGCGCCCGCCGTGGCCTCGGCCTGTGGCTGGGAGACGAGAAGGCGGGCTTCTCGAGCTCGGCGTCCCTTCTCTCGACACGGCCGTCGTCACTGGGCAACCAGGCCCTTCGTTGAAGGAACCGGGTCGTGAAGGTCGGCCGACGCGCGGAGAACCCTCCGACTTCCCGCTTGACGTCGGCGCCAAATCCCGCAACACACGCTCTCCACCGATCAACATCGGGAAGACAATCCCGGAGGGAAGGAGGGCTGAAAGCTCACTCACCCGGCAAGGGGGGAGCTCCTGGCACAACCTCCCGACACAATGGTCCCGGCGGCCTCTCGTAGCGGTCGGACGCAGTCCGCCACGCCTCACCCAGAATCCTCCCTCCCCTTGGCGTCATCTGGCGCAAAGGCCCCTCACCTCTCCTCTCCCCCGAGGGGCCCTGGCTCAGGCAGGAGGGTAGGATCCCCGGCGGGTTGCTCGCCGGACGCTCCAGCCGAGGCCGTGGCACCCACGGTGGCGCCTCGATCGCCTGCGCACCCTCGGCTCCTCCCTCCGTCGCGCGGTAGCACCCGCCTCGGTGGCCACGGCTTGGTGAAGGGCTGGCTCGCCTCGGTCATAGCCGACGGCGGTAGCAACCACCACGGGCTCCTCCACGCTACCTCGGGGACACCGAGAGTCTACCCGGGCCGACACGGCCGGGATCACCACGTCGTCCTCCCTCGATGGGCGCCTCCGCCGTCGGCGGTACCGAGCAGCTCCTCGACCGGGGGCACCACGGGCACGCCCCGGCCTCTCGGCAGACGCTGGCGCCGCCTCCGCTTCCGCCCGGCGGGGCCCGCTCCGCGGACGGCGGCTCCTCGGCGACCTTCTCCCACTCCTCGGTCCCAACCGTCGGCTCGACGGTGGGACCAAGATCCGCGCTTCCGACCCCCCGCCTTAGCTGTTTAGAGGAGGGGGGGGGCGCGCCCACCGCGCCGTGCGCTTCAAGCTGCGAATGGGGACAAGGCGGAAGTTAGCGGGCGGAAAGAAGAGCGAACGTCGAGATCGGCGGCAAGGTGTGGACACCACTTACCCGCGCACTTTGATCTTAGCTCCAGACCGGGACCCGCCCGACGGCGTAAAATGTCGGGCGCCGGACGACCCGCACGACGGCGAGGCGCCCCGCTGTGGGCCTCCACCCGCCTCCGGCCGAGCCTTGGGCCGTGGGGGACGGGCCTCTCGGGGAGGGCTCGGCGACCTCCTTCCCCCCGTGACATCACGACTCCTCCCGGGGGACGACGTCCCGGCGCTGGAGGCATCGCGCGTTCCTAAGTCCAGCAGGCCGCCGGGAGACGAGCCTCTCCCGGCCGCCCTTCCGGACGGCGGCGCCCGGCGACAAACTACCGACCGCCCTGGCACGCACGTCACCTCGGAGGATCAACCCCGAGCGGCAGCGGCTCAATTCGTCTCGTCCCACTCCTCCCCCACCATCGCCGTCGTCGTCGCTTGTACTCGGTGGTGTCCGACGGCGTCTCCGCCAGAGGGAGACCCTCTGCTCTGGCGCCGCCCGTAGCGAGCAGGTCCTCCCCTCTCCCTCTGCTTGCGGGCGTTGCGGCCCGTGTAAAGGCTCTCTCTCCTTCTTCCGCTTCTCCACCGCGTGCTCGTTGGTTGGCGCCTTCTCCGCGGCGGCCGGGGGCTTCGACGGCCTCGCACCTCTCCGCGAGCCCCTACAAGCGCGACGACCGGGGTTAGTGTGGGGAAGAGGAAGAAGAGGAACGGAACGCGCAACAAAACGGAGGAACGGGTCTTACTGGACCAATGTAGCCCTTTGTCGGGCCGCATCGGGATTTTGAGCAAGCCGCGAACGCTCCACCGATGCCGCTTTGCTTCGTTCGGTCAAGGACCTCGGCGAACCCAAGGTCCTCGGCCGCCATCCGGTCCCCCCTCAGGGGTTGCCGTGCCGCATGTCGTACAACGCTGCACCGCCGATGCATGAGCGGGCAAGACGCGCCGCTTGTGGAAGCCGGCGATCACCGCCGAGGCGTCCAAACCCTCCTTGGTCAGGCGTGCCAGGGCGGTAAACACCTTCCTCAGCGGGGTCACCCTCTCGGGGATCAGCTCCGTCCGCCACGACGGCGGCTCGGAGTCGAACACCTTCCCGGTATAGGCAGGCAGGTGGCCACCATCGTTGCGGAGGTAGAACCACTTGCTGTGCCAACCACGGTTCGAGCTGGCGAGCCTCGCCGGGATATAGTCCCTGCGGTGCTTGGATCGCAGCTGCAGCGTGCAACTACGGCCCGGACGGCCAACCTCTTCCCTCTCTCTCTCTCCTGCTCCTTCCCTTCTCTTTCTCCGCCCGGCGGAGATTTCAGAACAAGGTAGCTTCAAGAAGTAGAGCCACAGGTCGGTGGGCGTCGACGCCGAGGTAGCCCTCACACAGCGCCACGAAGACGGCCGCGTGAGAGATGCAGTTGGGGGCGAGGTTGTGGAGCTCCAAGCTGTAGTGCTCCAGGAGCGCACGCAGGAAACGCCCCACCGGCATCCCGAGCCCGCGCTCATGGAACGGCGTGAAGCTCACGGCGTACCGGCGGAGGGCACGGATATCGATCATCCGGCGGCGGCACGATCCACTCCGGCCATTTGGAAGTTGTTCCGAGCGCTCAGAGCCCCTTCTCCTCCAGCGCCGCGGTTCCGCCTCCGTCACGGGCAGGACTCCCAATCCGCCACGCCAACAACATCGGCCTTGGGTGCCATCGCGAGGGCGGAATCGAGCAAGGAGGGCGGCACGGGAAATCTGTCTTCTTTTCCCTCTCGGCGAGCTCAAGAGGCTTCTCCGGCGGGGAAGAGCAAAGGCAAAGAGCGGCGGCGCGAATGCAAAGGAAAGGCCGATACGGCCGCCCGCCGCGGTATTTATACCCGGACGCGCTCCCCTCTTTTGCATTAAGTGCGTATCAACCCACGTCGCCCACTTTCGATTACACCTTGCGCGCACGGCCCGAGGCGCCGGCGCGCACGAGCGCGACCCACACGGTTTCAGCCTTGCCGCACACCACGTTACCGCGGCACACCCCTCACAAAGGATCCGGGCCCACGGAACCCGGGGCCCCACCACCACCGCATGGGCCCTGGCGAGGCGCAGCGCCACATCACATCCTCCGTGGGACCGGGCGGCGCGCGCACACGGCAAAGCGCCATGACGGAGAAAGTGGGGCCCGCCACCGCTTCGCCGGCGCTCCCGCATCCCGCGCTGGCCGCCTGAAAAGACGCGCCCACGCCCCACGTTAAGGCGAAACAGGAGATCCTTCTCCACGAAGGGAGCCAGGCGGCGGCCCACTTAAGACCCGGGGTTCGCAGGCTGGCCCATCTAAGGGTTCGACAGACCACCCGAGGCGATAGAGTCGGGGGCAGCTCGGACGGCCTCATACACCCCCGCCCCCGCGAAGGGGGCCGCCCTGCAAGCATCCGAGGCCAACACGGCAGCGAGTAGGGGGATCCCGCGTGGGAGAGCACCGAGCCCTCGGGACCCGGCCGGACGGGACCCGAGCCCCACCTCAGCATACCGTGCGGGCTCTTATGAACCGCGCCTCCGGGACCAGCCAACCCCTAGCGAATGGGGCACAGGCGGTTCACTTGGATTCTCCCGCTAACAGCTCACCGGATCTAGTCGTGTTCGACACTCGTCGACGATAGCACGACGAAGTCCACCCTCCTCCCTGCGCGGAAGGGAAGCCGAGGTGCGTAAGAAACCGGCGGCCGAGTCCCAGTGGGTTCCCCTCGTCGCTACGAGGGCTCGGGGGCTTCCCCAACGAGCAAACCAATTTGGGAAAACACCCTAAAAACCCAGCCGAACCCCTGGGCGAGCCGACGGGCCCGGGGGCTCGGCAGCACGGGCTATCTGACCACCAAGAAGACGCACAAGCCCTCGGACGAGTGCTCTCACTCGCCCGAGGCCTCGGGGGCTACACCCGGCGGGTGCGCTCGCGCGCCCCCACCGGATAGCACAGCTCTCGAGACAAGCCTCAAAGCCACGTCGTGCAAACTAAATGCAAGCCTTCGAAGGAGTCCCCCAAAACTCCTCCGAAGCCTCGGGAACTACACCGCCCGGTGCTTCGCGCGCGCACCGCGGAAAGAATCGATGGTAACCAAGGAAGCATGACCTCGGCCTACGAGCGAGTGCTCCCACTCCTTTGAGAGGCTCGGGGGCTACTTGTCGGGGACCAAAATAAGGGCCCCTTAAGGAAAGCCCAACAAACGCGAGAACCGGCCCGGCAGCCTCCCACTTCCACTACCTAAGCCCACGGTGCCGGGAGCGGGTCACGGCCCATGACCCGTCGAGCCTACCTCACCGAGGGGCTCGGACGGCCCCGGCTCTCCGCCTCGCCCGAGCCCCCGGCGGGGGCCGGACGAGCCGAGCCTCCCTCTCCGTCCCGCCCGAGCCCCCGGCGGGGCCTCGGGCAGCCGCCCGGCTTCCGTCCCGCTGAGCCCGTCAACCGAGGCCTCGGGCCAGGCGCGTCGCCCGAAGTCAAAAAGCCGTACCACCCGACTTGGCGCATATCCACCATCGCCCGTGTCGGGGCGCTCCATGTTACAGCCGGGGGATGGGCATCGCCCCGTCCACGACCCACGGCGGCAATCATGCTTACGCGATCACGCGATGGAGGCCCACGCCCGCCCGCAGTGGGGAATCTTTGCCCTAACCCTCCGCCCGGGTCCCATCGCGGAACCCGGGCGCCATCCAACACGCCAAGGCCCACGGCGGCCGGCGTCACCCCGTGCGGGGAGTGGACTGAAACAACCCGCTTTTCCTCGAAGGGGAAAAGTCACGTTTTCGTACAATAATGCAATGGCCTCGAAGGGCTCATCGCCATCATCGACAAATCAGCGGACCAAAGTGCGCATACAACGGAATAACTAACTTAGAGAGTACAAGTTGCAGGATTTAAGTACTTTATTACATCGCCTTCAAGGCGGAATCACACTCACACACACATACAGAAAAGCATAAGGTAGGTAGAAGCGGATCAACACGTCATCCACTTGCGCGTAGCACGAGACACCTACTCCTCCTCGCCATCCTCGTCGGTCTCCCACTCGATGTTTTCTCCTGAACACAATGTATCAGTACGATTTGTACTGGCCACTAATCCCACCCATATGAATGAAGCTTGCTATGTGGAAGGTGGATGCAAGGGTAATCAAGAGACCTATTTGGGGCTCTGGGTTTCCTATGCAATTGCATAATTAAATAGTATTTGTCAAGTTTTAACCCATTTATATCCATAAACCTCCCATCCATCCCATCCATACCCATCCACTCATCACACCACACTCTCACTCAAGTCGACGAGGAAGACTCCCGCTCTTCCTCGCCTCAACGGCCCTAAGCCGGAAAACACCTCACCCAGGGGAGAGAAGAGAAAGGACTCCGCTCACTATAACGAACATATGGTAACTCATGGGAATGTCCATGACCGGGGACACGGCTATACGTATAGATTGATCAACTCTGCAGAGTGTGTACACCTGGAACCACAAGATCACCATCATCGGCGATGCGCCTCGCCTAGGCTGATACCGAGCCGCCGCCTAACTAGCCCAACGCCACTCTACCACTCGGCTCACAGGGCACCCCCGGAGTCCACCCGGCACGCTGAGACTGTGAGACGTGTGCCGGATCCCAGGGGGCATCACGCTGTCTCAGGAGGGTGTGGGTCTCGACACCCGTACCTCCCTACACTATCACCTACCAACCTAGCAGTAGTGGCAGGGGGGCTAGCTAGTCGTCAAGTCGTTTCCCGCCCATCAGGAACGAGTGGTGTGTACGAGAAGTCCCATGAACCGCACCTTCGCCCAATCAGTCCTTAGCGGGACCGGACAGGATATCTTCACCTGGGGCCCAGTGCCCCGTGCCTCGACGGCACCTCCCGTCCCGGCGATTCGTACCACAAAGGCACTCCTCCCGGAACCTCTCCAAAAACTATACCCGCCACAGGTATTCTCACATGGAGAGTGCCCAGATCACACTCCCCCGGCATGGCTTGTCCTCGCGACTTGCCCCAGATCCTGCCCAGTCGACACAACCCTCACTACACACCCAAGACTCACGCCAAGATCTCTCCCAAAGTCCCGGTTTCCACATCTTCGGCACCACGTGCCTTAGCCACTCACAGTCATGATACATTAACAGTAAAGATAGTAATAAGTGAGTAGCATCAAGATAACATGATAAGCGCGAGTCTAATCCTAGCAGCGGGTATGCAGGGGATCGGTTTCGACAAGGCATAGGCTGATTCAAACAATCTACCATGCATCCTATAAACAGCAGCAAGCAACAATTAATAGAGCGCTAGCATTTCTAGTTATTGCATGCCTAGATAGGGGCTAAGAGGTTGGGTGGGGACGTGGCACTGCGGTCGGGTCGTCTCCCGGGTCCTCGGTGTACTCGTAGTCGTCTCTGTCTCGGTCGGCCCGGCTCCTCCGTCTCTCGAAAAGCGTGACATATTACCGCGTTTAGCGGCTCCTATAGAGGTGCACAGAGAAGCAACTGAAAACCGAAAAGAAGCAAATGCACTCATGGATAAGCCTATGACCTAGAGCTCATTTTTAGAAAAATTTGGACCTTCGGTTTCATAATTTTTGGAGTTAAAATGGATTTATTATGATTTTCCGAAGATTAAATCATATCTGAAAAAGAGAAAAATCATTTTATTATTTTCGAAAATAGGTGACACGTGGCGGGTTGTGATTGGCGGTCCAGACTGAGTCAGCGGCAGGTGGGCCTGGTCAGCGGTCAACGTTGACCGGTCAATCGGCCAACGCCGGCCGGGTCCGTGTGGGCGGATGGGCCGGATCAGGGCGGGTTGGGCGGCCGACCGGCCCGCATGTGTCGGCGGGGAGGCACCACGTGGCGGCATTGGGCCCCCAACCGGGCGGTGAGGTGGGGTGGCGCAATCGCGCAAGACCTGGGGTGCAACACCGTGATCCACCTGACCACCACGGGGTGGACCACGCCCACCTCCCCTTGCTCTCTCTACGGTCCACTGCGGACCTGGTCCACTGATACCGCGGGTTCCCTTCCCCCTCCCCTCCTTCCTCCCCGGGCTGAACGAGTCGCGGCGGCAAGCTCACTAGCGCGGCCCTTCTGTGGCTTCACCGTAGCCGGCCAGCGGGCCGCTATTCCTGGCCGCGGCGCACTGCGTTTGGGTGAAAGGCGAGGCCTTTTTGGCTTCCTAGGCGGCCGGGCGACGGGCCGCCGAAGCTCGGGCGTGGCCGGCTCGGGCGGGCGGGGAAGGCCGCAAGGCCTTGTAGGCTTCGGCTAGAGCGCGGTGTAGGGCAGAGCTCGGTGGCTCTTTGCTCTCGCGTGTGAGGCTCGGTGCGAGATGGAGGCAGACACGTACCGCGAGTCGTGGCAGCGTGGCGTGCTGCAGCCCACAGATGCGTCTGCCCGAACGCGCCCTTGACCGTGGCGGCTAGCCCAGGGCCGATTAGACTTTGGCGTCGGCGTCGCGGTTGTGCGTGCGGTATTAATGTGCAGTGCTCTACCGGTGAGGCCGATTAGGCGCGTGCTTGGCGCGTCTTGGCGTCTTAGCGTGTCGCGGCGGCCCGTGGCGGCCCGGCAAGACGCGGCGCTCTTCGCGTGGCCGTGGCGATACCAGCGGTGACGTGGCGGCGTGCCGCGGCATGAATGCGCAGCGCCGTCGCGGCAGTCCCGGACTGCGATGTCACGGGTGACGGCGCTGCGGCGCGGAGTGCAGTGCGTGCGCGTGCCGTGTCAGAGTGCTCAAGCGCGACGAGCCACCAGTGGGGCTCTCGGCGGCGTCCTTGGCGGCAGAGGGGAAACAAGCGCAAAATTCAAGGCATGGCGCTCACCTGGCCGGGCTTGGGGGCGGCTAGGATGGCGGTGCGGCGGTGAGGCGGGGCCGTGGCGGCGGGTAGCAAGTGCCGTGCGAAACCGCCGCGTGGTCGGGAAGATCGCAGCTGCCGCCCTCGGCTCCGGCCGGCGGCTCCGTGGCGGCTCCCTTCTCTCTTCTCCTCCTCCTCGGCCCTCTTCTAGGCTTGGTGTAGGAGTCGGCTAGCCACCGGTGGCGGCGGAACGTGGGAAGAGGGGCTAGGGCACCGAGGGGTGCCCAATTTATAGGCAACCGGTGGCTACCGGGGACGACGGACGGCGCATCGCGCTCCCGGGGTACGTGGCGGCGATCCAGGGGTGATCGGCTAGGGTTTGGAGGGCGCGGGCAGCTACTTGGGCGCGGGGCGCGCCCAATTTGGTGCGACGGCCGGCCAAAGGGGGGGAGCGGGCGGCAGAGCCATGGCGTCGCGCACGGCGGGCCCACAGTGCCTCGTCGCGGCTCGTCGCGAGTGGGGCGCGAGCGGGCGTCGCGGGGCGGACGTGGCGCCCATCCGTGCCCCCCCGCCCCGCGAGGCGAGCGGGCGGCCGAGAAACGGCTGGCGGGGCTCTACGCTTTTGGCAAAAGCGCAGTAGAGGAGCCGAAGGTGGGGGATGACAGGTGGGACCGTGGGGTCCGCTGTCATCGGCACTAGGAGGGAGCCGGAGGGCGCGGTGCGCCGTGCCTTCGCGGGCCTGCTGCCGCTAAAGAAAGAGAGGGGCGTGGGGGGTGAGGTGATGGGGTGGGCCGTGCCGTTGTTCGGGGAAAGGGGTGCGGGGTGAGGCGGCAGGCCGGGCTAGCTGGTTGGGCCGGTCCGGCTCAGTCCCCTCCTCTCCTTTTTCTAATTCCTTTTCTATTTCTCCCTCCTTTTCCATTCCTAAATTCTCCCTTTTGCTTTCTATCGTATAAGGTAAGGCATAGCACATACATGGGTGTACATCTTTGGTGGGGCTCACCTAGGGTGGTCTAGGGCTTGGTCATGGGTGTACACATGTCACCTTTGTTAAATACTTTATTAACTTACATACCCACACATAAATCCATAAAGAGGCAAATCACATGTGTGTAAGAAAAAGAAAAAATGCACATGCTACTAATTCAAGTTTAGGAGCTAATGCAACTAAGGGATGGTTTCCTATATGACACTCACCATGCATGGGTTAGTTTTCGAAAAAGTTTTTGAAAGTTGTGATTTTTGGACACTAGGTTAACAGGGATGTTACAGACTCCCCCCCTTACGAGAATCTCGTCCCCGAGATTCAGAAGAAGGCGTACCTTTCGAAGAGGTAGGGATAGAGCATCCGGAGTTCCGACTCCTTCTCCCACGTGGCTTCTCTTTCAGTGTGGTTGCTCCACTGAACTTTGCACATGGGGATTGTGGTGCTTCGAGTCTCCTTGGTTGCTCGATCAAGGATACACGTGGGGTGCTCCTTGTACTCAAGCGTGTCTTGGAGATCCAAGATGTCCGTGGGCACCTGCTGATCTGGCACCTTCGGACATTTGCGGAGTTGTGACACGTGGAACACGGGGTGTACTCTGTCGGCTCCTCGGGTAGCTCGAGCTTGTAGGCCAACTTGCCAATCCTGCACTTGATGCGGTAGGGCCCGACATACCTAGGGGCCCATTTCCCCTTCACGTGAAACCTACCGGTACCGGAGAGGGGAGACCTTGAGATAGACATAGTCCCCATCTCGTAACTCGAGGGCTCTTCTCCGCTTGTCGGCATAACTTTTCTGCCTACTTTGAGCAACACGCAAGTTTTCCCGCACTTGCTCAACTCCTTCCTCAGCTTCTTGGATTTTGGCAGGACCGAAGAAGGATCTCTCGCCAACCTCAGACCACATGAGTGGGGTTCGGCATTTCCTTCCATATAGGGCCTCAAAAGGTGACATCCTGATACTAGCTTGGTAGCTGTTGTTGTAAGAGAACTCTGCGTGAGACAAGCATTTCTCCCAATCTTTCCCATACTTGAGTACACAAGCTCTCAACATGTCCTCCGAGATTTGGTTTACCCTTTTGCATCCGCCCATCCGTGCGGGTGGTAAGCGGTCTTTGTAGTCGAGTCGGGTCCCGATAGCTTTGTGAAGGCTCTTCCGAACTTGGATACGAACCGGCTACCTCGATCGGACACGATGCAGCTCGGGGCACCATGTAACCTCAAGATGTGGTCCACATACGGATCAGCCTAGCTTATCCGTCGAATTGTATTCTTGTCGACCGAACGAAATGGGCCACCTTGGTTAGTCGGTCGACGACTACCCAGATAGAGTCGTGCCCCTTGGGAGAACGGGGTAACCCGACTATGAAGTCCATGGATATACTCTCCCACTTCCAAGTTGGCACATCGAGTGGCTTTAGCAAGCCAGCTGGTCTTTGATGTTCGGCCTTGACACGGTTGCAGATATCACATCTAGCCACATGTCCTGCGATGTCTGCTTTCATACCCCTCCACCAGAAGGTCTTCTTGAGATCGTTGTACATCTTGGTGCTCCCTGGGTGTATACAGAACTTGGAGTCATGCCCTTCCGACAGAATCTCTTCCCGTAGCTTCTCGTCTAGGGGTACGGACTTCGATCTTTGTACATGATTGTGCCTTGTCCGTCTTCTCTCGAATTCGGGACACTTGCCTATCCTCATGAGCTCTCGAAACTCGCGTGATCTCAGGGCAGGTCTCTTGGGCCTTGCGGATTCTCTCTTCAAGATTGCACTGCACTCTCAGAAAGTTCATCCGTCTCCTCGGCACTTCTTCTAGCTGGAGCTTCTCCATTTCACGACATAGCTCAGGAGGGGTGGTACTCGTCGCGAGGTAGTGGCAATAGCTCTTGCGGCTCAGGGCGTCTGCGACTACATTAGCCTTCCCCGGATGATAGTGGATCTCCAGGTTGTAGTCCTTGATTAGTTCTAGCCATCTTCGCTGTCTCATGTTCAGATCTTCCTGAGTGAAGAAGTACTTCAGGCTCTTATGATCGGTGTAGATGTCGCACTTGTTGCCAATCAAGTAGTGCCTCCAGATCTTCAAAGCATGTACAACTGCTGCCAGCTCAAGATCGTGTGTTGGGTAGCGTTGCTCATGTTGCTTCAGCTGCCGTGAGGCATAAGCGATCACCTTCCCATTCTGCATAAGGACACATCCCAAGCCATGGCCAGAAGCATCACAGTAGATCACGAAGTCCTGACGAATGTCTGGCAAGGCTAACACAGGGGTGGTGGTAAGCTTCTCTTTCAGAATCTGAAAGCTTTTCTCGCAATCCGGAGTCCATTCAAACTCATTGGTCTTCTTCAGGAGATTGGTCATGGGTCTTGCAATCTTGGAAAAGTTCTCGATGAAGCGGCGGTAGTAGCCCGCTAAACCAAGAAAACTCCGTATGTCAGTCACGTTGCGTGGCTGCTCCCATGCCTTCACGGCTTCAATCTTGGCTGGATCCACTGCCACTCCTTCTGCGGTAAGCACATGTCCCAGAAATGCAACTTCTTCGAGCCAGAATTCACATTTGCTGAACTTGGCGTAAAGCTGATTCTGCCTTAGCTTCTCAAGCACTGTCCTCAGATGCTGTTCGTGTTCCTCAGCTGAAGCCGAGTAGACGAGTATGTCATCGATGAACACGACAACGAACTTGTCTAACTCGTCCATGAACACCTTGTTCATCATATTCATGAAGTAGGCCGGGGCATTGGTGAGCCCAAACGACACTACTGTGAACTCATACTGCCCGTACCGTGTAACAAAGGCTGTCTTGGGTATATCTTCGGGCCGGATCTTCATCTGGTGGTACCCTGATCGGAGGTCGATCTTGGAAAAGAATTTGGCATTCCTCAACTGATCGAGCAAGTCATCGATCCTTGGCAGGGGGTACTTGTTCTTGACAGTCACGGCATTCAGATTCCTGTAGTCTATGCACATCCTCATCGAGCCATCCTTCTTCCTCACGAACAGGACAGGAGATCCCCAAGGGGAAGCACTAGGCCTGATGTACCCCTTGTCGGAAAGCTCCTTAAGCTGCTTCTTGAGCTCCTCCCGGCTCATCGACCGACATGCGGTAGGGTCGTTTGGCAATCGGTCCCGCACCGAGGCGTAAGGTCGATCACGAACTCCACATCACGATCCGGTGGCATTCCCGGCAACTCCTCGGGAAACACATCCGGATACTCACACACTACAGGTACGTCCTCCATGGTTTGGGCCTCTAGGGCACACAACATGGAGACCGTTTTGCCGTGGTTGGGCTCACACCTGATTACATGACCCTTGGGATGGGTAAACTCTACATACACGGGTGAGCATGAGATCACACCCTTGTCTTTGGGTTAACCAATCCATCCCCAAGATGACATCTAGACCATTAGAAGGAAGGAGGGTGAGGTTGGCTAGAAAAAGGGTGACCCTCGATGTTTATTCTCACTCCCCGACATTTGTGCGTACACCTCAAGTTTCCCAAGGGGGAACTTGTTACAATAGCTCCCCCGTCGTGGAGTGACGGGTACGTGATTCTCTCGTGCAAACTTGGATGATATGTATGAGCATGTAGCACCAGAATCAAAAAAGCACCGAAGCCTTAGCTCCGTTAACCATGAACATACCGTACACCACGCCGGGGCGTCCTGGGCGTCCTCGGCGGTGAGGTGGGTCGGCCGCTGGTGGCTCGGGGCACTCGTGGGGCGTCGCTGGACGGGCGGCCTCCGTCTTTGGAGCCGCCGGTGTAGCGCCAGTCTTCTGTCAGGCGTCGAGAATCTTGTGGCGGGGCTTGCCACACCCGAAGCAAGTGAAAGGGATACCGCTTGTGGGGGTAGACGCGGCAGCCTTCCACGTGCTCGGTGAAGGGGTCTTCCACGCGCTCGTACCCTGAGTAGGGCGGGGGTAGTTGGTGGTGTAGGTACCACCACCCTGGCTCACGGTAGGCGCGGCGCGCTGGACGGTGCGGGTGCGGAGGTGTGAGGGCAGTCCCCCCACGCGCGACCCGTGTAGCGAAGGTGCGGGAAGACCCCTCGAAGCGCCTCTTCTTCTTCTCCTTCGACAGGTCAGCCTCCAAGCGATCCTTCTCGATCTCCAGGCACTTGTTCATCATCTCACGGAGGGTGTGGCAGGTGTGCCCGGAGAGAGACAGCTTGATGCGGGTGTTAAGCCCCTTCTTGAAAAAGTACATCTTCTTCTTCTCCGTGTCGGTGTCGCCGGGGGCATACCGCATCATGGAAGTGAAGCGGTTGCCGTACTCCTGGATCTTCTGGGATCCCTGCTGGATGTTGCGGAACTCCTCCACCTTGGCGTCCATCACCCCCTCCGCACGTGGTACTCGATGAAGGCCTCCTCGAACTCCTCCCTGTGATGTGCTTGGGGTCTGCGTGCATGTCGCAGAAGCTGTCCCACCACGCACGTGCAGCCCGACGAGCTGGTGTGTGCGGCGATGGCCACACACTCCTCGTCCGTGCAGGTGGTGAGGTCGAGGTTCTTCACGATCTCCTTGAGCGATCGAGGGCGACGATGGGGTCGTCGGAGTTGTCAAAGGTCGGTGGCCTCAGCGAGAAAGCCCTCAAGCTTGCGCCTGAAGTCGTTGGGCGGACCTCCGTGGCGGCGAAGGACTCCCTCAGCCAGGGTCTCCAACAGCTGGGTGCAGCTGCATGACATGACCTCAAGCGGGGCGGAGGCGGAGGCGGCGGTGGCGGTGGAGCCGCCTCCGGCCGGTGGTGGGTCGGGGACAGCACCTCCCGGCCGGTGGTGGGTTAGGTGCAGCACCCCCAGCTGGTGCGGGCTGTGGCGCCTCGTTCTCCTCAGAAACGTCCTCCACGACAACCTCGTCCTCCTCGAAGTTGATCGGGCGTGTCCGACGCGGCCGGGCGCCACGGCGGCCACGCCCGCGACCACGTCCACGACCTCGAACTGCCGGCATCGGCGTCTGCGGGCGGTTCAACAAGCGGCTAGAGCGGCGGAGGGACATCTGTTAGAGGGATTGATTAAAGATACCAAGCTTGCATTAAAATTGAGTGGTTAAGTTGTTAGTCAATTAATTTGAAAAACGCTAATAGTACACTCAATCAAAGAAGCATAAAGATCCATAAGAATTTCATAAAATCCAAGCATCCATTACATTCATTTTATTACATGGCGATGTCTCTAGCAGCTACGCTTAGAAGACTCGCGAGAAACGCTCTACTCGCAGGTAGGCTCCAAAAAGGGTGACAATTACTCTATCCTTGGGTAGGTGAGACATGTCTCCAGGGCCACGCAGGGCAACATGTAAGGATGCTAATCTACACTACTAGAAGCATGGGTAGAACACCTAGGTGTCGTAGGGTGGGGTAGCTGGAGAGAGTGGGGTGGAAGGCTCGGGCCCTAGGTGGTGCTGCTCGACCGGTGGGGGTGGTGGTGGTGCAGGGGTGGAAGGCTCAACAGGCCAGTACAGCCGGTTGGTGAAGGAGGCTGCTGACTCCATCTGGGGAGTCCCAGCAGGGTCAGGCAGGTGGCTGGTGTCGGCGGCTCGCAGGTTGAGAGGCTCTGTGGCGGGCGGAAGTCCTCGACGAAGGGCGGGCGACGGTACACGGCGGGCACAGCCTGCTGCAGCTGGTGGTACTCGTCGATGCGCCGCTTGTCCGACCTCCTCCAGGCCTTCTCCACACGACGGAGCCGGTCGTGAGCGATGCGCTCGCTCTTCATGAGCTGCACTGGTGGAGCACGTTGTTCCGTGCATGGTCCGCCTCCCCGAGTGATCCTCTTCTTCCCCCGCTTGACCTCGTTCGAAGCCCTGTGTAGCGGAGGTTGAAGTTCCTGGTGGCGTCCCTCGCTCCCGAAGGGCCTCCGTGGTACGAGCCAGGGTACTTCGAGCTCAAGGACGCGGCCGTCCAAGTAGTGGTTGCGGAGCCCGAAGTCCCCAACCTGGTCTCGGAGGTTGGCGATCTCCGCCTCGGAGTCGCTCGTTCTCCCTCTCGAGCATGGCCTCCTTGGAGCGGCTCTCTCTCTCCCAGCTCAGCTCGTCTCGCAGACGGCTCGTCCCGCTCCATCTCGGCGACGATGTCGTCGGTCTTGAGCAGGAAGCTCGACGGGCGGTTCTCGGCCTCCAAGGTCGTTATGTAACGATCTGGGGGCGAGCGGGCCGGAGGTCACGTCCAAAGATGCGGACCAGCCTGGTCCGACAGGCTCGACGACGTCGGTGAGCCTCGGCAGCGGCGTCGGAGTGCCGGTGTCGGCGCCGAAACCTCCGGCAAGCATGCAGAAGGGGCCGTGGCGCAAGGAGCGGGAGAGTTGCGGCACACGGTACGGAGGGCCGCGGCGCGCAACGGACTGAACGCACATGTCGACGGTGGTGTCGACCTCCAGCTCCGTGAAACCACGGATGTGCGGCCCGTTCTCACTGGCGGCACCTCGATGGAGATGGCAACGATGCCCCTCTCCCCGCGGATGACGATCGACCTGCTCGGGATTAACCCCGAGGTCCAAGAGCACCTCGCAAGGCAGCGAGCTTTGGCGAACCCACCGTAGTGCATCCCGTTGGTCCTCAACTCGCTCGGGCCTCCATAGCCGCATTGGTAAAAGGCAACTTTTAGGTTTAGAATATAAGATAAGCCATGCATGAAAAGATGCAAGGTCGGTAAATATAACCGAAGACCAAGAATTCACCCTAATCTATCGGCCATTTCTAGAGGTCTCGTCCTACGGGCAAGTATGGCTCTTGATACCAATCGAAACAACCCGCTTTTCCTCGAAGGGAAAAGTCACGCTTTCGTACAATAATGCAATGGCCTCGAAGGGCTCATCGCCATCATCGACAAATCGGCGGACCAAAGTGCGCATACAACGGAATAACTAACTTAGAGAGTACAAGTTGCAGGATTTAAGTACTTTATTACATCGCCTTCAAGGCGGAATCACACTCACACACACATACAGAAAAGCATAAGGTAGGTAGAAGCGGATCAACACGTCATCCACTTGCGCGTAGCACGAGACACCTACTCCTCCTCGCCATCCTCGTCGGTCTCCCACTCGATGTTTTCTCCCCGAACACAATGTATCAAGACGATTTGTACCGGCCACTAATCCCACCCATATGAATGAAGCTTGCTATGTGGAAGGTGGATGCAAGGGTAATCAAGAGACCTATTTGGGGCTCTGGGTTTCCTATGCAATTGCATAATTAAATAGTATTTGTCAAGTTTTAACCCATTTATATCCATAAACCTCCCATCCATCCCATCCATACCCATCCACTCATCACACCACACTCTCACTCAAGTCGACGAGGAAGACTCCCGCTCTTCCTCGCCTCAACGGCCCTAAGCCGGAAAACACCTCACCCAGGGGAGAGAAGAGAAAGGACTCCGCTCACTATAACGAACATATGGTAACTCATGGGAATGTCCATGACCGGGGACGCGGCTATACGTATAGATTGATCAACTCTGCAGAGTGTGTACACACGGAACCACAAGATCACCATCATCGGCGATGCGCCCGCCTAGGCCGATACCGAGCCGCCGCCTAACTAGCCCAACGCCACTCTACCACTCGGCACAGGGGCACCCGGAGTCCACCTAAGACGCCGAGGCGTGGAGGCGTGTGCCGGATCCTGGGGGCATCACGCCTGTCTCGGGAGGGTGTGGGTCTCGACACCGTGCCTCCCTACACTATCACCTACCAACCTAGCAAGTAGTGGCGGGGGGCTAGCTAGTCGTCAAGTCGTTTCCGCCCATCGAGGGAACAGTGGTGTGTACGAGAAGTCCCATGAACCGCACCTTCGCCCAATCAGTCCTTAGCGGGACCGGACGGGATATCTTCACTGGGCCCGGTGGCCCCGTGCCTCGACGGCACCTCCCGTCCCCGGCGATTCGTACCACAAAGGCACTCCTCCGGAACCTCTCCAAAAACTATACCCGCCACGGTATTCTCACATGGAGAGTGCCCGGATCACACTCCCCGGCATGGCTTGTCCTCGCGACTTGCCCCAGATCCCGCCCGGCCGACACAACCCTCACTACACACCCAAGACTCACGCCAAGATCTCTCCCAAAGTCCCGGTTTCCACATCTTTGGCACCACGTGCCTTAGCCACTCACGGTCATGATACATTAACAGTAAAGATAGTAATAAGTGAGTAGCATCAAGATAACATGATAAGCGCGAGTCTAATCCTAGCAGCGGGTATGCAGGGGATCGGTTTCGACAAGGCATAGGCTGATTCAAACAATCTACCATGCATCCTATAAACAGCAGCAAGCAACAATTAATAGAGCGCTAGCATTTCTAGTTATTGCATGCCTAGATAGGGGCTAAGAGGTTGGGTGGGACGTGGCACCTGCGGTCGGGTCGTCTCCCAGGTCCTCGGTGTACTCGTAGTCGTCTCCTGTCTCAGTCAGCGGCTCCTCCGTCTCTGAAAAGCGTGACATATTACCGCGTTTAGCGGCTCCTATAGAGGTGCACAGAGAAGCAACTGAAAACCGAAAGAAGCAAATGCACTCATGGATAAGCCTATGACCTAGAGCTCGTTTTTAGAAAAATTTGGACACTGGTTTCATAATTTTTGGAGTTAAAATGGATTTATTATGATTTTCCGAAGATTAAATCATATCTGAAAAAGAGAAAAATCATTTTATTATTTTCCGAAAATAGGTGACACGTGGCGGGTTGTGATTGGCCGGTCCGCATCGAAGTCAGCGGACAGGTGGGCCTGGTCAGCGGTCAACGTTGACGGTCAACGGTCAACGCCGGCCGGGGGTCGGTGTGGGCCTGGGATGGGGATCGGGGGCCGGGTTGGGCGGCCCGGCCCGGACACGTGTCGGCGGGGGAGGCAGCCACGTGGCGGCATTGGGCCCCCAACGGGCCGAGGTGCGTGGGGTGGCGCGCACAGCGCACCGGTGGGCGGTGCACCGTGATCCACCTGACCGGTTCACGGTGGACCACGCCCACCTCCCCTTGCTCTCTCTCTGGTCCACCGCGGACCGGGTCCACCGATACCGCGGGTTCTCTCCCCCCCTCCCTTCCTTCCTCCCGCCGAACAGAGTCGCCGGCGGCAAGCTCACTAGCGCGGCCCTTCGGGTGGCTCACCGCAGCGGCCAGGCGGGCCGTTGGCTTCCCTGGCGGCGGCGCACTGTCTAGGGGTGAAAGGCGAGGCCTTTTGGCTTCCTAGGCGGTCGGCGACGGGCCGCCGGCTTCGGCGTGGCCGGCTCCGGTGGCGCGGAAGGCCGCAAGGCCTTGTAGGCTTCGGCTAGGAGCGCGGTGTAGGGCAGAGCTCGGTGGCTCTTTGCTCGCGTGTGAGGCTCGGTGCAGATGGAGCGAACACGCCGCCGCCGCGCCCCCGGTCGTGGGCGCCAGCAGGCACCGGCGTGGCGTGCACGCCCGGTGCGTGCGCCCGGCAGCGCCCTTGACCCGTGGCGGCTTCAGCGGGGCCGGTGGATCGGCGTCGGCGTGCGCGAGCGTGCGCGTGTGTGTGCGATGCTCTACCGTGAGGCCGGTGGGCGTGCGTGCGGCGGCGCGTCTTGGCGTGTCTTGGCGCGGCACCCGTGGCGGCCCGGCCGGCAAAAGGCCGCTGAGCGCCGCTGCGCCGTGTGGCCGTGGCGATGGCGGCGGTGACCGTGGCGGCGTGCACGGCATGGTGCGTAGCGCCGTCGCGACGGTCCCGGACTGCGGTGTGCAGGTGGCGCTGCGGCAAGGTGCGTGCGGCGTCTTGGCGGCCCGGTGCTCCAAGGCGGCCTTGAGCCACCAGGTGGGGCTCTCGGCGGCGTCCTTGGCGGCGAGGGGAAACAAGCGCAAAAATTCAAGGCAAAGGCGCTCACCGGTCGGGCTTGGGGCGGCTAGGATGGCAGTGCAGCGTGGTGAGGCGGGGCCGTGGCGGCGGTAGCAAAGTGCCGTGCAAACCGCGCGTGGTCGGGGAAGATCGCGGCTGTCGCCCCGCCGGCTCCGGCGAAGCGGCTCCGGTGGCGGCTCCCTTCTCCTCTTCTCCTCCCCTCGGCCCTCTTCTAGGCTTGGTGTAGGAGTCGGCTAGCCACCAGTGGCGGCGGAACGTGGGAAGAGGGGCTAGGGCACCGAGGGGTGCCCAATTTATAGGCAACCCGGTGGCTACTGGGGACGACGGACGGGCGTACCGCGCTCCCCGGGTACGTGGCGGCGATCCAGGGGTGATCGGCTAGGGTTTGGAGGGCGCGGGCAGCTACTTGGGCGCGGGCGCCCAATTTGGTGCGACGGCCGGTCAGGGGGGGGAGCGCGGCGGCAGAGCCATGGCGTCAAGACGGCGGGGCCACAAGTGCTCGCCGCGGCTCGTCGCGGAGTGGGGCGCGAGCGGGGCGTCGCGGGGCGGACTTGGCGCCCATCCGTGCCCCGCGCGCCAACGGGCGAGGCGCGGGCGGCCGAGAAACGGGCGGTGCGCGCTTCGCTTTTGGCAAAAAGCGCAGTAGAGGGAGCCGAAGGTGGGGGATGACAGTGGGACCGTGGGGTCCGCCTGTCATCGGCACTAGGAGGGAGCCGAGGGCGCGGGCGTGGGGCCGCTCGCGGGCCTGCCGCTCGGGCCGGGCCACGCCAAGGAAAGAGAGGGGCGTGGGGGTGAGGTGATGGGCCGGGCCGTGCCGTTGCACGGGGAAAGGGGTGCGGGGTGAGGCAAAGAAGGCGGGCTAGCTGGTTGGGCCGGTCCGGCTCCAGTCCCCTCCTCTCCTTTTTCTAATTCCTTTTCTATTTCTCCCTCCTTTTCCATTCCTAAATTCTCCCTTTTGCTTTCTATCAGGTATAAGGTAAGGCATAGCACATACATGGGTGTACATCTTTGGTGGGGCTCACCTAGGGTGGTCTAGGGCTTGGTCATGGGTGTACACATGTCACCTTTGTTAAATACTTTATTAACTTACATACCCACACATAAATCCATAAAGAGGCAAATCACATGTGTGTAAGAAAAAGAAAAAATGCACATGCTACTAATTCAAGTTTAGGAGCTAATGCAACTAAGGGATGGTTTCCTATATGACACTCACCATGCATGGGTTAGTTTTCGAAAAAGTTTTTGAAAGTTGTGATTTTTGGACACTAGGTTAACAGGGATGTTACATGGACTGGACACCCCCTCCAGTCAACCAACAGTCCACCCTGTGAGCTCTGAGCCCGGGATGGGCGACCACTGTGCCGGGCGACCGGTCACGGCCTGTTCCAACCACTCTCAAATGACGGCGACAAGACTCGAGGCCACCCGAGCCTCGGCCTCCATGCGGGTCAAAGCTACAGGGGCTCTGGCGCCCCTCCGACGCACTCCACCGACTCCAACGGGGACGTCCGTCATTCCGGACAACAGGGGTAAGGGAGGCGACGCCGCCTTGCCTCGTCACGGTCCGGGATCGCCGGCCCACGCCGGAGCCTCGTCCGAGGGAGGACGGAAGCCCGTGACCCAGCCCACGAGCATGACCACCTCTTGTAAGGCCCTGCCTTCCCCTTGCGGCTATAAAGGGGAAGGCAGAGACCCTTAGAGGATAGGTACACACACTCAAGCCCGATATTGGCATCCTCCTCAATCATCACGAGACTTGGGGCTCCGTCCCTCTCTCACTGCTTGTACGCCCTACCTACGAGCACTTTGGTGCAAGATAATACAAGAACTCCTCCCCCTCACTGGACGTAGGGCCTTCTCTTGCCCGAACTAGTATAAATCCTTGTGTTCATCTTGTACACCATCCGGGAGTTGGGGACACGCACCACAAATTCACTCGTTGGTGCTAGGACCGCCAGTTCTAGCACCGACAACTATATATTGACAAGGGCAATCGATCGGATGTATAAGGTATGCTGCACAGCGTTTTGTGTTTGCTACAATCAGCTCGAGCGCAAGCGCCGCAAGGTTGTGAGCCAAGTTTTCCTACGCGCCGTCATTTGGCTTCAGGTGCCTACGTACGGGCGTTGGGAACGGACTATGCGCACTCACTTTTTTTATTTTTTCCGAACAAAACCGTGCTTCTTCTGCCATTTAATTTGCTTGGATTACGAACTCCACCGAGGATAAGATCAATTTGAAATTCCAAACGATTCAAATTTTGAACAGTCTCGCTATTGCCCGGACGTCCGGACGCAGGCGTGCGCTCGGGCCCTCTCCTCCAGCGCACACTCCGACACCCTCGCCCCGCCGCCCAACCACCGCCCGCGCTGCCTCCGGCGAACCTGTTGCGGGCGGCGGCCACCTCTTCCCTCCCCCGTCCCCTCCCATGCCATCATCTCCAGCTCCGGCGAGCTCCCCGCCCCTAGGCCTGGCCCGACCGCCGTCCCCCCCGCCCGCTACCCTAAGCCGCCCACTTTGCATCCCCACGGCCTATCTTCCCTTCCTCCCCCCCCCCGGCCGGCCATTCTACACATCACCGAGTTGGAGAAGAAAGGGTGCTCGCCGGCGGCGGAGGAGGCGGCCTACCTGGAGCAGATCTGGCGCCGGGGAGGGAGGCCAGGTGCTCGCCGACGTGGGGAGGGAGGCCGCCGTTGAGGTGCTCGGCGGCATTGGGGAGGGAGAGGGAGGAGCGCCGGTGTGGGACGGATCTGGCGTGGGGAAGGGAGGAGCGCCGGGGCGGGAGCGGTGCCTGGACGGAGGTCACAGGGCAGACGCGGTATTTAAATCCTTACTGAATTTTGAAAGGCAGCATCGCCCGCGCGTCCGTGCGTTTCGGCTGCGCGACGCTCCTCCACCACGGATCAATGGCGGCGCATCCAGGGGCACCGCCTCAAGCCTGCGCTGCCGTAGCTCGGCCTATAAAAGGAGGCCAACTCCCTCTTCTCAACAGAGGCACTCCATCACCAACACACTGCTGTTGGTATTTCTTATGCACAATTAAAATATAAAAGATTCTACAAGCGCACAGAACACCATTGTAGCGTTTTACCAGGAGTATTCCAGGTATCGTTATTTATATTTTTACCACTAGAAAACAGGATAAAGACATTGATAGTTCACCATCATTTATCTACTAACTAATACACCAACTAGACTAAAGTAGAGGTAAATAATAAATGATAAAAGTTTTGCATAGTGACACTATAACACCCTCGGTGTTACGCGCCAAATCATTTGCTAAACCATCTCATGAGCATCATATAATCCTTAATTGCATGTTGTGATGTTGTGGTTAAGCTTGTTGTCTTTAATTAATGTTGTGCCTAAACACTAGAAGATGAATGTTTAGTGTTTAGTTAATTAATATCTGTGCTTAGCAAGTGGCTTTAATGAGTTGAGAAAATAAATTTAGCTTGAACGATGGTATCCAACTTGAAGTATTCTTGCTGTGAATAAATATAATTTTTAATTTCTGTGTGTTGTGCTTTGAAGGACTGAGAGTGGCAACCAGAGAGGGGTGAATGGGAGCCTAAAATTTCTTTCGAAACTTTTGACCAAGTGTCCCAAATTCAACCCCCAAAATGAACTCACACGCGGGTGATAAATCCACGAGCCAACGGGTGGCTGGGTACCTTAGGAGATGTCCTAGAGGCACAGCGGGACTATCGAGAAAGACCAAAGACAAGCCCTCGAAGAAATAGGAAGAAACAGTGAAAACTGCGCAGACCAGAAGTTTCACCGGAACTTCCGGTGAGGGACCGGAAGTTTCACAGGAACTTCTTGTCAGCCTCCACCAGAACTTCCTGTCAGCGACCAGAACTTCCGGTCAGGCACCAGAACTTCCGGTCGGGGACCAGAACTTCCGGTCGGAGACCAGAACTTCCGAACAAAGCACCCCTAAGCAAACACAACGCAAAACCAAAACAAAACTTGGATCGGAACTTCCGGTGGATGACCAGAACTTCTGGTTGGCGCGACCCGAAACAAGAACAACGCCTGAAAATCGCCTCCTCACTTCGATCTTTCGATTTGTGGCCCAAATCTTCATCAACTGTCACGAAACTTGGTGAGCATGATCACTAGGCAGTAGGGGAGCTACCTCTAAGAGGTCATCGCCCAATTTGGAGCCAATCAATGAGAAATCGAAGGGGAACGAAGAACACTACTAAAAACGCCCTTGCACCTTGATTCGACCCGATCTATGTGCTCGTGAGGAATCGGATGAAATCCTTCAGTGGAAAGGATCTTCTCATAGCAAGGATCAAGTAGAAATAAGTGGCATGCGCTAAGATGGATCACAACTCAAGAAATCAACTCGGGAACAAGAGGGGTAGAAGAAGAGAACCGAAGAACGGGATGAACAACAATCAAAACGCGAATCAACACATCAATCTAACCCCACGAGGAGACAAGGAGGATTTGGGACCTCCTTTCCCATGAGTAATCTTGGTTCTTACACTAATGAAAGATTAGTGGACCTCTCTCTCACAAGCAACTAGAGGAAGGGGAAAACCTAAAGGAGAAAATGCAAATGGAGGAGGTGAAGGGGTAAGAGAGCTCCACTCACCATACTTATCGATCGGGCTTATTTCAAATTCCAGTTTTGCCCTTACATGACACCGAGCGTACTACCTAGCCCAAGGACATTGTAGTACAACTCCACCGAGCCGGATAGATATTTTGATCCGACGGCCACCGCGCCTTCTCACCGGTAGCTTCGCCTCGACGCGAACTCCCCGATGCCGCCACGTGCCATCCGTCCACCTCGGGACCTTCGCCAGGGTTTTGAGGCTCAACCCAGAAACCCGTCGGGTGGTTTTGACGCCCAAACCACCGAAACCCACCTCCGTTGGTTTTGAGGCCAAAACCAACAAACCGGCCCATGTCCTTGCATTTGTCGAAGCCAAGTGCCAGCAACGCGATCCCGCCCAGCGATTCTGGGTCCCCCAGTCCAAGTCTCGATGCGTCCGCCCTTTCACCACTTCCGGTCCATTCGGCGCGGCCCACCATCACTTGACCTTCACCTCGCCGTCGGCCATCGCCTCCATGCTCGACACCTGCACAACACAAGTCAAGGCACATGTGGAACTCGTGGCTTTCACCACCGTCAGTAGCACCCCATGCGAGATGCTAGTAGTTGAATCAATCACTCATCATCACAACTGAACCACAAGTATAAACCTTGTGTTCGCAATCTCCCCCTTGATGAGTGCATTGTTCAACACCAACACACCACGGCTGAGAAAAAGAAAATAGAAGAAAAAGAAGAAAAAAAGAAAGCTCACCAAACGACCAAAAGCCAAAGAGAAGCCAAATGGGGTCATTTGAAACCAGCACAACTTGGTCCCCAAAGACATGGGCAACGGCTCGACGCAACCAAGCAAAACATAGCTAGCCCTCAAGAAGAGGCAGAAAGCGGGCTCAACACCGCTAGCCAAGCAAGAAGCACTCAAAAAAATGGTAGATCCTCCAGAAAGAGGCAAGGCTCAACACATCTAGCAAGAAGCAATGCAAAACAACTCCCCCTGAGCAAATGCATACGTGAGTGCACACAATCTTCTCCCCTTCAACCCTTGAGAACTAGTCTCTCTTCTGAGAAGACAACCTTTCAAGACATGTCAAGTGACTCCCCCTTGACATAAGCATGTGTGATGTGTTAGGCATGTGTGTGTCAAATTTCTCCCCCTTGTTGAATAATGCACACAACAAGCCTAAAATGCAATGACATGCATAAATGCAGAAGCTTCAGGTATATAGCAATCAAAGTGAAAAGATGCGCTAGCCAGTAAAACAAGTGAGTATGGCATCAACAGACAAGTGCTAGCATATGCTCAAACTGATCAAATGATACGAAATATGAAGTGTAAGAGTTTTGAGAAGATTATAAGTTCTTCAGAAAGGGGTTCACCACAAAAGATAGCACTTAGCAAATGCAAGCTGGAAATCAACCTAGTGCTAGTCATGTGTAAGCAAGGTGAACTACCCCAAACCATGATCACACATCATATCAAAGACCTCAAACTTGTTAATTTTATCAGATTTTCAGAGTTGGCAGCAAATTACAAATATTGGTCAAGCATGTGTGTGCGAGATGTTATCCGTACTGTCAAGCCTAACTTTTCAACCAAGCGAAGCCTATGTCAAAAGACAATTAGGAGCTCAAAGCAATGGTTTCGGTCATCCACTACAAGGCTCAAGTTTATCCAAATATGCAATTGGAAGCAGTCTCGATACCTTGATGTGGGACAATACGGACCCATCTCGATCTTTTCATTCAACTTACTTAGATTTCAGATTTTAGCACAAGTAAAGTATCTAAGTAAGTGTGGGACTCAAAGCATGAGACATAGTAACTAAGCATGCACAATATAGCATAAAGGGATCTCAACATCCTACACATGCTAATTACCATCTCAGGCGGTGAACATTTTTAATTTCAGCAAGTTTAAACAAGTTCACCTTAGAAAACCATGCTCAACACATAACATGTAGTAGATGATCAATGAGAGCCTAAGCTGACAAGCACCACAAAGTACTCACAAGGCATACTAACAAGAGCATAGTTTCATTCCAAGTGTTATGTACATGAAGCTCAAAATGCAAGTATATCACAAAATGCAATGCAAATGCACTATCATATAAAGACAAATCAAAATCTAGACTACAAAAGAAACCGAGACTAGCGTACAACAAACAAAGTGCTTCCCTCCTCTAAAAAGGGAAACACACACCCAGTTCACCTCGCAAGCGAGCAAAAGTCGCTTGATTGAGGGGTTTAGTGAGAAGATCTGCAAGCTGATCCTGGGTGGCTACGTGATGCAACTCAATGTCGCCTTTCTCTTAGTGATCGCGGAGAAAGTGAAAGCGGAAATCTATGTGCTTGGTCTTGGAGTGAAGTACTGGGTTCTTAGCAACACTGATGGCACTAGTACTATCACACAATAAGGGCACTCTAGAGAACTCAAGACCAAAATCACGTAGGGTGGCTATCATCCAAAGCAGCTGGGAGCAGCAAGCAGCAGCAACAACATATTCAGCCTCTGTAGTGGATTGTGCAACGCTAGACTGTTTACGGGATGACTAAGACACAAGAGACGAACCCAAAAACTGACAAGTCCCCGACGTGGACTTCCTATCTAAGCGGCAGCCAGCAAAATCAGCATCCGAATAACCGCAAAGAGAGAGCGAGGAAGAAGCAGAATACCAAAGTCCAAACTCGGGGGTAAACCAGAGGTACCTCATGATGCGCTTCACCGCTTGACGGTGAGAAGTGCGTGGGGAAGCCTGAAAGCGTGCGCAGAGGCATACAATAAACTGTATGTCGGGTCTTATCGCCGTCAGGTATAGCAACAACCCGATCATACTCCGGTACTCCTTCTAATCGACTGCTTCTCCATCCTCGTCGGCGTCGAGGGCCGTCGTAGTCGACATGGGCGTCGAAAGAGGCTTGGCCTCACCCATGTCAAATTTCTTCAGGACGTCCTTTGTGTGCTTGCCTTGATGCACGAATGTCCCATCCCGTGTTTGCTTGATTTGAAGGCCGAGGAAGAAAGTCAACTCACCCATCAAGCTCATCTCAAACTCCCTGCTCATAAACTCTGCAAACTTGACATTCAAAGCGTGAGAAGAGCCACCAAAGATAATATCATCCACGTATATCTAAACCAAGAGAAGGTCATTGCCTTGCTTGAAGAGAAACAAAGTCTTATCTACGGATCCCATCCTAAACGACTTCTTAAGCAAAAAGGTTTTCAGCCTATCATACCACGCTCTAGGGGCTTGCTTAAGACCATACAAAGCTTTGTGCAACTTAAAGACATGATTAGGAAACTTAAGATTTTCAAAGCCTGGGGGTTGTCTAACATACACTTCCTCCTCTATGTACCGATTCAGAAAGGCGCTCTTGACATCCATCTAAAACAACTTAAAGCCCTTAGCAGCAGCAAACGCTAACAGAATGCGGATAGCCTCTAAGCGAGCTACAGGAGCGAAGGTTTCCTCAAAGTCTATCATCTCTTTTTGGCAGTACCCCTGAGCAACAAGTCTAGCCTTATTCCTAACAACCATCCTATCTTCACTCTGCTTGTTCTTAAACACCGACTTTATACCTATGGGATGACACTCTGGAGGTGGAGGAACTAAGACCCAGACTTGATTTCTATCAAAGTTCTCTAACTCCTCATGCATAGCATTAACCCAATTAGGATCAGATAAAGCGTGTCCAACATCTCGGGGCTCAAAAGAAGCAACAAATGCAGAAGGCTCCAGAAGGCGGTGGCCAGATGCCACAGGGGGGCGCCGACTAGCGCCGAGGGGGTGGGGCGGGCTGGGCCCCACTGACTCCCCTGTGGGTCCCGCCGCCGGGTGTCTTCTAGATGTTTCCCGAGCCCGATGACGATATTTTCCGACGCGGATAAGCTTTGTGATAATTATGCACTCTAATCCCTCTTTTATGCTTTTCTGAAATAATCCCTAGAAAATATAGAATATACAAAACTCGTGAAAATTGTCAGTTAAAACCCTAGACTAGTGTGTATTCATGTGCCTTTTTATGTCTAAAGTTCTAATAAAAGTTGACATTATCCACCGTCAATAACTCCCCCAAGCTTACCTTTTGCTAGTCCCTTGGCAAACAACCTAAGCCTAATTACTAATAAACTTGGATCAGGAGTTCTTTGCTATGCTTTTATTTCTTTTAAGTATACTTGTTTTTAAACATAAATTTTCCTCCGGTTTAGACAAAACTGCTCTAACTTTCAAACTTACCCATTTTACCTTTAACTATAGGGCTTTTCAGCTTTTGCATAAGTCTTGAACAATTGAAAGATAGAGCAATCAAGTCAAGCACTATGTCTCAAATTCTTCACAGTACCAATATTCCAGAGTTTTGTAAGTTTTTGAAATAAAACTCAGAGCATAATTGTATGACACCCTCAAGTCTCTTATTATATAGTATTTATGGATCTCACTGAGGTATTAATAATGTCATGCCTTCCTACAGCTAGGCATTTATAGTGGAGTACGTAGGAGTGGCAATAACAAGGATGAACATACTTGCAATTCATATATTGTAAAGTCAAACAATGGATCCACAGAAAATTGAGGCATACAATCAAATCAAGATGTGCATGTATATGGAATATGGTGGATAGGTATATATATGGTATTTAGTGGCTAATACTAATTCTACTTTTGCTCTTTGAAGATAACTCCCTCCTTAGAACTTTTCGCGGGAAAACATGGGCTATCTTTATTCTCTTTTTCTTTCTCTTCTTCTTTTTTTAATCTGGGAGGCGAACATCTATGTACCCATTGTTTTAATTGTTGGATACTTGTCCATCTTTTACTCCCCTTTTTCTTCTACTCTTTTTTTCAATACTTTGGCATAGCCACATGCATCCTTTAAATATAAATAATTGGAGAGATAATGATAAGAAATTAGAGCAATTAAATAGGGGCTGCCCTATAGGGTATATTTTGAGTGTTTACTTCTAGTGTAGGAGAAAAACATTTTTAAGGTGGATCTGGATGAAAGTGGAAATAACTGCACTTACACCCCAGAGTAGGAGTAATGCATATGTGGGTGGAGTGCGTTAGTGATCTTGATTTTAAAAGCATGACAAGACTCTTATAAGGTGTACAACAAAGATTGACTGAACTCAATGTAAAGCAAGCAGCATGAATGCGTAAATATTTTCCTAACGCTAAATGTATTATATGGCTTTGGTAGGAATTTAAACTTTATCATACAAGAGCTCATCATGTAAGATTTTAGGTTTTCAAAATAAATCTCCAGAACTTAGTAATGGTAGGAATAAGATAAATAGCAGCTTAGACCTTCATGTATCATATCAATCAATTACCTAGACTTAGCTCAAGCATATGCCTCCACAAGTTTCAGGTTCAGAGTAAATTCTTATATCAAAGCAGTCATGTCCAAAATTCAGGAGAATTCATGGTTGAAAACTAGGCACTTGAAAGACATTACGGTAGAGCAACTATTCATCATCTCCAAGATAAAATTTTAATGTTCTCTAGTTTTTATTTAACTCTTACTACTAGACACACTCTATGATCACACCTTAATACATAGATAAGTATTTTGTTTTTGATTTTAATTTATTATTTATCTTTTTATTTCTATTGGACTCATAAGACTCTAAAGATATGGACTTTCATGTGCCCATATATTTTTGGTATTTTATGACTATATAAAATAGACTCGATAATCGCTTAGGTATAGTTACCTGATAACTAGGGGATGCTCCTCCGCCAAGCTAGATGTTTGCAATACTTGGTGTTGATGATATTTAGAGTGAGCTAACCAGCAGCGCTTCTGGTAGGTGCCACTAATAGACTCTCTTCTTGTCATAATGTTGTTCCTGCATAATTACACTCTAAAAAGAAAACCAAAACTCGAGGCTCGAATTTAATAAGAGGTTAGATCAGCCAATAAGTAATTGATTATTCTTATGAGTTGATTTTAAATTGACAAGTTCTAGCAGGATTCTCTTTTTAGGATTTTCTAGTTTAATTATGTAGAAATAAAATATGTGTGCATGATATATAGTTGTATTATTATATTATATTTTATTTTTTTTTATATGTCACCATAGTAAATATTTCCTACAGGGTTACTACAAGTTTATTCACGTGGGACTTTAATATTTTATGATGCAGTAAATGAAGTAATAAAGATTTTTATTTTATTTTATTGTTTTAATATTTATGAAGATGAATATGTTAAAGTAAATTTATTAATGTAGATAGGAATACTAATTAATTGGATAACTACCATATTACCTTATGGCAAGGGTACGAACTTTAAAGTTTACCGATAGGTCTTCTTCTTCCACTCTTGTGTATCTCTCTATCTTGAGAGATGGAGGTCTTGATGGTTGCATACCTCTAGTGATGCTGATATCGCTTTTGTTCTTTGGTTTGGCCCATAGGTTGAAGTAGAGCTTTAATAGTAGCTGACAGCATCTTGCTCAGTGTGCATGTTCACAGAACTTTTACTTGTAGAATTAATAAACTTTGCTCGATGCGTTGTTCTGTTTGCAAAATCAAGGTAGAGATCAAGTGCATAGGCTCTGCTGGTGGAAAAACATCAACAGAACCAAATTTATTCCTTTATTTATTTTTCTCTATCTTCAGGCATATTAAACAAGATAAAGTTGATGTTACATGATTTGTTTATTTATGACATGAGTGGTAAGATCAAAAAATTAAGCATTTAATATTGCATTTAAGTTCACATGTCAGAAAAGAATAAAATTACTTAACCAATAGAAAGATTGTCTATCTCTATATAAATTTTCACATAAGTATGACTATCGTCTTTCCAAGATCGAATATAATATTTTAGCTTGTTTGGTTAAGACTGAGATTAAGAGAACGGTGCAATGAACAATTTTAAAGAACAAAGCATGTTGAGTTAATTAGATTAATCAATTTAAGTTGTAACCCTAACATGTTTGTGTATTTATGTGCACCAAGAACAAGAGAAGAGCAGTGACCACTTACCGTAGAATATTACCTTCATTATTAAAGCGTGACGATACTAAGTTATAAAGGGTAAATGACTGGTGGTCCTTCCTCTTGCATCTTGAGTTGTTTATGAACATCTTGTCTCCTCTGTTGCACTCATTCTTTTGCTATCTTTTGCTTCTTTGATGTTTTGACTCTTTTCACTCCAGTTATTATTATGCCTGCAACAGATTAGTGGATAATATATACCCGAAGGAGTATACAAATTTTAAACATAGGTTGCTTGTCCAGTATTTTATTTATTCTGTCTATGCTAATGAAAAGATAGTATTGATATTATTTTAGCATAGATCATGTTTTATACAGACATGGCTTGAGGCAAAGTAACTTGCACTAGAAGATAAAGTGAATGAATCATTAATACTCACAGTTCTATCATTTATGATAAATGAGCTATGTCTTCTTTTTTTTTAAGCATGTGCCATGTCTCATCTATAATTCGAATTTATCTCATGACTTACCCAAATTAATTTTAAAAGTTTTCTATAGGGGTTAGCCCAATAAAAATATCCAATGTCTACTACAACAATTTCTAGTTCAATAACCAAGCTAAACTCCATGTCTAATTTAGTTAAAAAAGGCTATTTAACCTAAGCACCATGCTTAATTCAAAAAAAAAGCCTTTAGAAGTATGTGCAGTACTTCCAAACCAAATCTCACTATAGCAAACAAAGGTAATATGAAAACACTTATAGAGATTTATTCATTTAGAGATGAAAAGGTAAATAATTGAACATGAATTAAAAAGTAGATACAACCAATATTAGCAACATAGGATTTTCTAAATAAGTCCATTCCCCAAGCTTGAATTTTGTAAGGCAGATTTAAGTTTGGATGGATATAATTAATGTTGCATGATAATTGGTTGGACATATCTGTTGCTGCCATTAGTCATTTTCTCACTTCAAACCTGAAATGGTTAGTGACAAAAAACATCCAAAGGAACATTTTCATGAATTCACAAGGGTATTATAGCTATGTTATTTTTTTCAAGAGTGGTTATTTTAGGACACAAGGTTATTCTTGGAAAATCTTCTAATTATAGTACGTTGAGTTTGCGCGGCGGTTTCCTCTAGAACACTAGCCTTTGTGCGCCGATATCAAGATTAAAACAAGATCTATAATATTTATGATAAATATATGCATCTAGAACCACCCTTTTAATGATTTTATGAATAGGTATAAAAAGGGGGTTAAAGATCCCGTGTGTGGTAATATTAGAGAGACCAAAAGATTCAGGAGATTTCTCATATGACCATGGATTCGATGAAATGTTTATGAGATAATTTCCATGCTCATCGATGTGATTTCTTTTTTCAAACTCAAGGGTGTTTCTTCATGGATGTCTATAGGCAACAAGTTTGGCTCTATTATTTTATGCCTATGACATTTATTAGATGTTTTATTTTCTAGAATTTTCTATAAATTGATATCCCTAAGGTTGGTCTCTAGAGCTTTCTCTAAACTTAGATGAGTTCTGTTTATTAAAGAAATTGATTTAAGCTCACCATTTGAATTTAGACCAAGTTTAGATGCTAGTGCTAAAGCTTCGTCCTCTTCCATCCATTCTTTTACAATGGCATATGTATTTCTAGTATGTTCTATGCATTCCTGCCATTGTCGTTGCTCTTCTTGGGCATTCCTATGACTTTTATTCTTGAGATGTCTTGATAGATTTCTAGGGTCATTATAAAGTTTAGTAGAAAGAGCATAAAAAGATTCATTGAGGTCAAGGATGGGTTTAGAGATGGGTTCAGAGACATTTATTATGGGTATAGAAGGGGAGAAGATAGAATTTACTCCTAAGTGGCTTGGCTCTCCTTCTATGGCATCACTTGACATGTCATCCTTGAACTCTCCCCAGTGTCTTTCAGAGGGAAAAGGAAGTTGACGACACTTTTCCCAAGATGCTCTTCTGAGAAGATTTGATGTGTATTGATTTACGAGCATCTTAGCTAACTGGAAGTCTAAATCATCAAAGTAGAATTTCAAAGGTTTAGGATCGATAGCTAAATCTTGGGAATGAAATGAATGTGTTTTAGCTACCAAGACTTCCGTGTCCAGTTCGGGTGATAAGTTCTTCTCTTCCTCGGGGAGCTCAGAATTAGCTAGAGTAACCTTTTCTAGCATAGGCCTTGCTTCAGTTATAGGTAAGTGAAGAAAAGCTCCTCCAGAGGCTAAATCAAGGGATTCCTTAAATTCTTTGGTAAGATCCAAATAAAAATATTGAATAAACACAGGGTCTAAAAAACCAAGGTCAGGGCCAAATGTAACAAGTTCATTAAAACACTCCCATGATTTACTACGAGATTCTTGTTCTAGTTGCCTAAAAGTTAGAACCTCTTTTCGAAGGTTAACTACTCTATGGATGGGAAAGAAATATAAATAAAATTCAGAGTATAATGTTTCCCAATCACCTTGCATACTCCCTACGGCTCGATTATACCAACGTTTGGCTCTTACAGTCAAGGAAAACGAAAAAAGCTTCCATCTAATAGTCTTATCAGACATGCCAGCAATGCGCAAGCATGCACAGGTCTACTCGAATTCTCATAAGTGTGAGTATGGGTTTTTGTTACCTTCTCCCGAGAAGGGTTTATCCTGAATCATATTAATTAAACATGGGCGCAGCTCATAACAGGTGTTATGATAGGTTCATTAGATATTGGTGGCCCGAAACTTTCGCGCATGCCATAAAGACAGATAGTAATAGAATTAAAAGCATCCATAAGGATGAACACAAAAATCATGAAGAGAATGGGATAAAATAAGAAAAGATAAAAGTATAATACAAGATTAAGCTAGACTAAGTCAAAATCAGCAAACCGTTCCCCGGCAATGGCGCCAAAAATGCTTGTTGGTATAAATTAACCGCACTCCTTTAAATAAAATTTAAGTAAGATTATCCGCAAGCGCACAGATATCATACTAGTGTCGCATTTTACCCGGAGGTTTTAAATATCATATCCACATAGAACAGTCATGATGATGACAAAGTTTATAGACTTAACCCTACAATTAGGCTAGATAATATCAAGAAAGAGGAAATAGCTATTGAACTCTAGTTCTGACAACCGGTAAGCTTTGTATAATACCGTTCTAACTGGTCAAGTAACCTGAATAAGAGAAGAAACAGAGTAATCTCCTACCAAGCACCTATAAGCCTATCAATCCTATTAACGGGAAGTGGACTACAGAGGAACCAACGCAGCTGTCACCTACGTGGACTACCACTATCCGGCTAATCAGGGGACATCCACACGTAAACCTAGCCTAGGCACCACGCCTACACTATGAAATACTACTTCAACCAAGTAATGACCAAGATCAAAGCACTCAATATGAGCTGTGAACTTAAGAACAAATAAGAACAATTGCTTACTTGAATCGGAGTGTTGAATACAAAAGTACCTCAGAACGCAGCTCCGGGCGAGGGAGCTAAATCCAGAAGAATACAGCCACGAAGAAGCACCGACAGGCCAGAACTCCTCCAAAATCTCTACTCCTCTACTCAATCTCTCTAATCTCTAAACAAGACTAGATCTAGAAGAACTAGTCTCTCCTAATTGCTACAACTAGATGAACTAGAACTAGATGAACTAGAGGGACCCTAACCCTAATTATGTAGAGAATATGAAGCATCGGGGTGTAGAATGCCTCTTGAAGGGGCCTTGGGGCGTCATTATATAGGCCGAGGTGGAGTAGGGGCCAAGGAACCGCCACGTCATTGATCCGCGTCTTCATGTTGTGTGCACCGTTGGATCAAACCGACCTTAAATCGACGTAGGGATGCTTTGCTTGGGTGCCAAGGAAGCGTGGGAGGAAGACTCCAGAAGGCGGCAGCCAGATGCCACAGGGGGGCGCTGACTAGCACCAGGGTGGGGCCGGCCGGCCCCACTTGGACTCCCCTGTGGGTCCCGCTGCTTCGGGTGTCTTCTAGATGTTTCCTGAGCCTGATGACGATATTTTCCGACGCGGATAAGCTTCGTGATAATTATGCACTCTAATCCCTCTTTTATGCTTTTCTAGAATAATCCATGGAAAATATAGAATATGCAAAACTCATGGAAATTGTCAGTTAAAACCCTAGACTAGTGTGTATTCATGTGCCTTTTTATGTCTAAAGTTCTAATAAAAGTTGACATTATCCACCGTCAACACTTATCATCTTCAGACTTCGGGTCAGACTGAAAGACTCAATCATGTTCTTGAAGATATGTTGAGAGCCTGTGTGTTGTCAGCTAAAGGATCATGGGAATCTTGGCTACCTTTGGCAGAGTTTTCCTATAACAACAGTTACCAAGAAAGCATCAAGATGGCTCCATTTGAAGCTTTGTATGGCAGAAAGTGTAGAACTTCGTTGAATTGGGTCGAAGCGGGAGGAAGGAGATACTACAGTATTCACTTTGTTCCTGAAGCTGAGGAGAAAGTCTGAATTATTCAAGAGCACATGAAAGCTGCCCAGTCTCGATAGAAAAGTTATGCTAATAAGAGAAGAAGACCACTTACTTTTGAAGTAGGTGACTATATTTATCTGAAGGTTTCTCCACTGAAGGGTATGCAACGGTTTAGGGTTAGAAGGAAGCTTGCACCGAGATATGTGGGACCGTATCAAATCCTAGAGAAGAAGGGTAAAGTTGCATACAAGATACAACTACCAGAATTGATGAGTTTGATCTTTCTGGTCTTTCACGTCTCTCAATTGAAGAAATCTTTATGTATTCCTGAAGAAAAAGTTGAAGAGCAAGAGCTAAAGCTAGAATCTGAGTTAGTGTACAAGGAGCAACCAGTGAGAATCGTGGACAACAAGGTTGTATGGAGCTACCATGATGATCAAGATTGTCGATGATATCTGGTCGGTAGCCTACCAAGGGGGATACCCAAGGTAGTAAATGAGATCGAGGGTGGTTGTTGGCATTTCTTAGCGTCATCACCAGGTTTGCATCCCCGATGATGTCACCAGAAAGCCTGTTGGTATTAGTTACGCAGACAGAGTAATCCGCAAGCGCACGGATACCGTTGTAGCTTTCACCTAGGAGTATTTCAGGGTATCGTATTTATCCTCAGGGAAGCAATGGTTAAAGAAACTGATAATTAACCATCATGTAACTGCTAACTAGTGTACCGGCTAGACTAATGTGGGGTAAAGATTAAAAGATATGAGTTTTGGATAAGTGACACACAGGAAAACTCCATGATAAGATGTAACATCTCGGGTTTTACCAAACACCAAAAATCTAAACTTTTTAAAACTTTTTGTACAATCGTGTGAAGCATGTAGTTGCTAGGTCTAACCTAGGTCAAACCCGGGGGAAGTATGCTAGTCGAACGTCGCATGCATGTAGATGGGCTGCAGGGTTTGCTGTCATGCTCGAGTTGTTTTCAAGTTGTGTTTGATTAGATCTAGGAGTACACATGACCGTAGCAAAATCTCTTAGAAATTCCAATCTTAACCCCTCCCAAACCTAATAACCCATACAAGGGAGGAATCCTTCTTCCTCCATTCGTTTTTCCTTCTTAAAATTCTACCTCGGATTCGTAATTGTTTTCCCTTGCAAACAACTCCTTGATTCACCCTGAAATTCCTTTAGAATCCTTCTTATTTGATCCAGCAAATAAAGAGAAAAATCCTAGCGTCTCTTCTCCCTATTTCTCGTGAACTCCCAACTCTGAAATTCATCCTTCGAATATCCATCAAACTCTTACCTACAATTATGAAAAGCACCACTGAAATGGAAAAAGAGGAAAATCCCCTTTTCTATTTTCTCCCATAGCCAGCATGCCCATCTCCTTTCCTCTTCACGGCAGCCCAGCTTGGCGAGCAGGCCCAACCGGCCTTCCCCGTTACCCCTGCACGGCCCACGCCGCGGCCCAACGCCTGCCAGGCCCACAGGCGTGCGCCCTGCATGAACCTTAGGGAGTGCTCGCTGCCAGAGCCGCCGCCAAGAGAAAGCAGCGTCGCACCCTCATCCCCGACGCAAAGACGCGCGCCTCCCGATGAACGCCCGCGTGGCAAAGGTGGTACGGACGCCGAGGCATCTGGCCGTCGGCGCTCCGGAACCATAGCCACCGTGCCATATAGGAGCGGCGGCTACCGCCATCTCCTTCTCTTCTTGCACCAGCCGCCGCCACCCTTCCTTCTCCCTCTATTCTCTCGCCTCTAGCCGTCAAGCAACGTAGCATGCTGCCGCCCTCGGCTCGGCAGCGGCGCGCCCGCCGCTTCGCGCACCCAGCGCACCAGCCGCCGCCGCTTCTTGCTCACCGCCCGGCGCCCGCGGCGGCAAAGGTCACGCCGCCCCGGCCCGCGCGCCAACCGGTGGCCGCCACCGTTTCGCCCTGACCGTGCGCGACGCCGCCGCCCACGTCGCATGGAGCCACGCCAGGCAAGCGCAGCACCGGAGCCACCTCGCCAACGCCGTGTTGCTCTTCCGTGGTCGTCTACGGCCCGACGCTGTGAGAACCTCCACTCGGCCGCCCAGAGCCGCGGCGCCGCGATTTGCCCTCATGCTCGCCGAGCACAAGCTCTGCCCTAACACCGCCTCCTCTTGCTCCTGAACGTCGTCGGCGACCCCGAGCGGCGGCGACCGCGCCCCGACAGCCCCCTCCGCGTCCAGCGCCACACCGGCCATGCTCCGGCCGGTGGCGGCCCAAGCCCGGCCACACGAGGGCCGCCTCCGGCCAGCCACGGCTAGCAGCAGCTAGCCGCAGCCACCTGCAGCCTGCCAGCAGCTGGCCATGGCCGGTCAGAGCTACCTGCAAGCTGGCTGGCCAGGCCTGGCCAGGGTTGGCCATTGCTGGCTGGAACAGGCCAGGAATGGCTGCGGCCACTCCATGATGCCCAGCCACCTTGCTGGAGCTCTCCCTTGCCGCCAGGAATCCACCGGAGCTCCTCCATCTTCCAGCCACCTCGTTGCTTGTCTGGCCGCGTCCGCCTGCGGTGGCCAGCCATAGCCACCGCCCGGCCAGCGCCAGCAAGCCCACGGCCAGCCGCTGCTGGCCAGCAGCAGGCCGGAGCTGGCAAGAGCTGGCCCCAGCCGTCTTAGCCATGATGATTGGATCAAGGACCGGACTATCTCTTCTAGTTAGCGAAGCTATGGTCTATGTCCTATTCTCGAACCCACGCGAGTCGACCCGATCGACCGTTGGAAAACCATCCTCGTCAAGGATGTGATCGAGACCATGACATGGACATGCCTAGCTACTTCTCTCTTCCCCTGTTGTGCTACTTGCTCCCTGGCTCTCGACGTTGTTGTGTCGTGTGGGTCGAGAGGACCTGTAGCCGCTCCTCTGCTATTCGTGTTCTAGTCTCTTTTGCTACTGTTGGCTACCATGACGGGTAAGCCAAAGAGCCTTAGAACCAAGTCACAACCCTTCGGTTTTGCGTTACTCGTTCTTTCTTGATTCTTATCTAGTGGTTATGACTTACGGGTTAAAGGCCACAAGGGCCAAACCCTGCTATTCCTATTTCCCTTCTCTCTCCTGCTTATGATCCTCCGGTCCCCGCCAATTTCCATGACGTCTGGATCGGAAGGTCATAACCGTGGTGTTTGGTTAGGTTAAGTTAGGAGCAAGGCCTCATCTTTTTGAAGCCATACAGGTCGACATGATCGACCCAGGAAGTACTGGCTATACCATGGTCGTGATCTGGGCTTGTGCTTAACAGACAACCACTTCTATTTATTTGAGCTGAAGGATCAGACACTCTCCACGAGGGCTAAGTCTTTCAGTGTTTATTTGGAGTTATCTAGTTCCTTCTATATCTTATTGCCTTTGGGGGAGTATTGGATTTTGGTTAAGGATTGATTGCTCTTTGCCTTGTTTGTCGCTATACCGAGGTAGTTGCATCGCGGTGACGATGGACGGTCTGGAGATCCGCAGGAGGCAGGAGGCACGAAGGACAACCGGATATGGATGACCATGGGTTGCCATGAACAGGTGCCACGTCCCACCCAACCTCGTAGAATCCTATTAGACATACAATATGTAGTGCTAGTGATTTACTTTATGCAAATAATTGTGATAGGATGCATGGTAGATTGCTTGATAAGCCATTACCTTGACGCAACCTTTTCCCTGCACACCTGCTGCTAGGATAGACACTCACCTACTTCATGCCACTTGCTACACACTTACACTTTACTCATACATGCTTGTGTGTGGCTGAGGCACGTGGTGCCGTAAACTGGATAACTGGGGATAACGTGGGAGAGATCTTGGCGTGTGTCTTGGGTGTGTGGTGAGGGTTGTGTCGACTGGGCAGGACCTACGACGAGTCATGGGACAAGTCTTGCCGAGGGAGTGTGATCTGGACACTCCCTATGTGAGAGAGTACCTGTGGTGGGTACATGTGTTGTGAGTAGATTCTGGGGAGGAGTGTCTTTGTTGGACAAATCCCCAGAATGGAGGTGCCGCCGAGGCACGGGCGTTGAGCCCTTGTGAAGATATCCTGCCCGGTCCTACTAAGGACTGGTTTGGTGTTCCTGCGGTTCACAGGACCTTTTCGTGCACACCACTCGTCTCTGAATGGGTGGGGTCCGACTTGACGACTAGCTGGCCCCATGCTGCTACTACTAGGTTGATATGTGATAGTGTTGGGAGGTACGGGTGCCGAGACCCACACCCTCCTGAGACAGCGTGGTATCCACTGGGATCCGGTACCACGTCTCACAGTTTCAGCGTGCCGGTGGATCTCCGGGGTGCCCCAGAGCTGAGTGGTAGAGTGGCATCGGGCCAGTTAGGCGGCGGCTTGGTATCAGCCTAGACGAGGCATCGTCGATGATGGTGATCTTGTGGTTCCAGGTGTACAAGCTCTGCAGAGTTACTAAATCTATACGTATAGCCGCGTCCCCGGTATGGACATTCCTGTGAGTACCATACGTTCGTTATAGTGAGAGGTGACCAATTCTTTTCTCCCCCTAGGTGTTGTTGGATTTTGGCTTAGGCCGCTGAGGTAAGGAGGAGCAGGAGTCTTCCTTGCCGACTAGAGAGTGTGAGTGTGGTGAGATGTGTGGATGTGGATATGGATATGGATGGGATGGATGGACGTGTGGATGAGATGGGTTAAAACTTGATGAACTATATTATATTTATGTTATGAGTTAGCATAGGAAAACTACAGCCAAATATAGGCCTTTGCTCTACCCTTGCATTCCACTTGCCACATAGCAAGCAAAGCATAGGGTGGGAGCCAGTGGCCAGTACAAATCGTACTGATAGAGTTGAGCAGGTTTGGTACCCGAGGACGACTACGACGATTATGGAGCTGGAAGGATTAGATGGTCTCATTCCTACACTCAAGTTTGGTTAAGAAGATCAAGTCTACGCCCGCAGATACTCTACCCCAACTCTGATGATATCCTGTGAAGGAGGAGCCTTCACCCGCTATGGTGCTATATCTACTCTGATTTTGACCCGTGTGTGTTTATCGCTAGGATACGTTGTACCTAGGTACGTCTCCAAGTGTTGTAAAACTCTATAACTTGTACCTTTTCGCGATGTATGAACTGTGGTATCAACTGTAAATGATGTACTCTATGGATTTCCCTTCGAGGAAATCATGGGTCATTTTAGTTGGTATCAGAGCCATACTTGACTGTAAGACGAGACCTTAGGACCATACACTAGGGTAGAAGCCAAAAATCCTGTTTGTTATAGGTGCTAGAAGCGAAAACAGTTGCACCTCCTCTGCCTTGAGTTCTGTTGCTGTCTGACCACCCCAATATGAGAAGATGGCCCTCAGGAATCACTCCCCACTTCTGCCCACGCTAGATCGATAGATGTGTGAGACTTTGAAGGCATAGGAGTCGCCTCAAGTCAATACTATGCATATAGGAGTTGTAATGCTGCCTGATTGCTTGGATCTTGTGTTCTTGTGCTTGTTATGCTTCTTAATTGTCTGTGTGTAGAATCCATAGTTTATTTTATATATGTGACTCCGGAAGCATGGGTAACCTAGCCCTCTAAAACCTAAGCCTAACCTATAACTGGAAATAGAAAGTCAATGCATCAAATTTTGGTCAATATCTCTTCAAAATAGTAATTGTCTTTCGAACCAAATTTCTCTTCCAAACTGCCCCTATACCTTCAAAAGCCCTTATTCAAAAAAGAGTGGTTTTTTTTTTTTTAAAAGGAAAAGTTTCAAAAGGTTTTAGAAAGATTTCCCTTTTCGAAGGAAAGTGGTTTTAACTCCCCGCATGAAAACCCGATTTGATTTCGAAAGTTGTCTTCAAAAAAGTGGGAAAATCATTTTTCTTTTTTCAAAAACGTGCCCCTGATTCACTTTCAAGAGCAAGACTTTGTTTTTCAATCAACAAAATGATTTTAAGATCAAAGATCTTTTGACTTGATTTTGTTTTAAAAAGCTTTGATTTCAACTTGTGAGCTAAATTCCCGTTTCAAAAGCAATCATCCCTGTTTGTGAATGTGCTTTACAACCTGGTTTTATAAAACACAATTTCCTATGAAAAGAGTTTATTGTCAAAATTTTCAAAAAGTTGCTTTTGTAAATGGAAATGCGGTTTCCAAATTTGATTTCAACAAGTGTTTTCTCAAAAGCTGAGTTTATTTGTGAAAGTTTTACCTTCCGATTGAAAGAAAAATTCAAACTAATTTCAAAACTTGTTTTAATTCACTCAAAGAAAAAGGAAGCAACAATTTGTTTTGAAAATGAATAAAGTTTTCAAGGTCTTTTGGTTTGTACTCCTTTTAGGAAGTGTTTTACCAAAATAAGAATTTTCGAAAAAGATTTGAGTTTCCAAAATCCTTGATTTTGACCTGTTTGGAAAAAAAGGGGGTGCCTTCCTTTTAAAACTGGATTTCAAAAGCTTTTGAAACCACTCTATGCCTTGTTCGAATGGAGTTTTTGAATGGAGTTTTCAAATGTACCAACTTTCAAAAGCTTTGAAAAATCCTTTGTTTATAAAGCTTCTTCCCTAAAAAAAAACTGGATTCAAACTTAGCATGTTTGGCGTCTTCCAAAACCTATTTTATTTCTAAAAATCCAAGGTGCAAGTTTTCAAAATGATTTGAATCCTACACCCCCTCTTTCAAAAAGTTTGGAAAAATCAAGGATTTATCTTAAAAGTCTTTATTTCGTTTACAATTTGAAACTCTTCCAAGGCTTTTCAAAAATCTCTTTAGGGGTTTGCTCTAGCATGGTCAAAAACAGAAACTTTTGATTAAAGTTTTTAGTCAACTAAGTGGTTGTGACTTTCTTACAAAAGTTCACAAAACAAAAAGATTTGAAAAGCCCACTTCGAAAATGCTTTCAACGTGGTTTACAAAAGGCTCTTTCTTCTCTTCAAAAATCCCCTTCTCTCCCTTCAGTTCGAGATATTCGGGCATTGTTGGTAACTTATTTGGGGATGAGCCACGATCTTGAGCTATGGTACCGCTACGAAACTTGGGGCCCCCTGTGTGAGGCCTCCACATGGTTGCTGCCGGGCGTATGCTGGTATCAAGGAAAGTGATCGCGACCGCCTTAATCGGTACTGCATGCCATCCGAATCTCGTACTTCCCCTCCTTTTTCAAAAATCGATTACAAAAATAAAACCCTTTGAAAGAAGTTTTGTTCTGACAAACTTATTTTGTTTTCAAGTCATTTTAGATTTTGCAAATTCCCTTCCATCTTGTTTTAGAAAGAGATTTCAACATCCAAAGATTTTGCTACGAGCAGACCCTATTTTTAGAAAAGTCTATCTTTTGCAGAAAACCAATTTTGAGAAAAGTTTTGGTTTCAAAAAAAACTTCCTGATTTCAAAATCCCAACTTTTGGACTCAATGTTTCAAAAATTTGAACCAATTTCAAACATCTTTTGAAAAGTTCTTTTTCTTTCATGTGAGTTCCCAGCTAAAAGTTATGAAAACCTGTTTCAAAAAAGGGGCCCCCTTCAGATGTTTACAAAAGAAACGAGTATTTGATTTCCAAATTCCAAATATTGTTTGAAAGAGCGATTTCAAAACCCTTGCGCTTTCCCTTCAAATGGTGTTTTCTTACAAAGGATTTTGAAAACCGGTTCCAAAAGCTCACTTGAAATGTTTGCAAAACAAAAAGGATTGACCCCCCAATTTCATGTGTATGAAAAAAGGCATTTCAAAAAACCTTGAATTTCCATCAGAAGGTGTTTCTCAAAAAAAAAATTTTTTTATGAAAACCTAATTTCAAGAGTCCTTGAAGAAAAAAAGGGGCTTTACAAATGGTACATGATTTTTGATTTTCGATTCAAAAACTGATTTCAAAAGTTCAAAGTTAACGACCTTGAATAGGTGAGGTGGAGGGGAGGCCTCCTTTTATAGGTGAGGTGGAGGGGGTTCTATGCAAAATAGCACATTGAATGCCCCTAAACCGACCTCACAGATACAATGCACCTAGACAACCTACACAACCGTCATTGGGGAGACACCAGGAAGCGCCACGTGGAAGGGGAAGGCGGTTGGCGCCTCTGGTGGTGCGGCCGCAACAGGGTGCGCCCGCACCCTGGCTGGCTCGCCTCCGCACCGCCTTCCGCATGGCGGTTGTGTGTTGGGCCTGGACTTCGGGTATGGTAGTTCTTGGCCCAGATTTGCAAGGTATGTGGGCTTCTCCTTTATTTGTTTATGTAGAGTCTGGATTTATGTTTTCCTGATTGCGCACTTTGGCTCTTTTTCTATGTATTCCATGTATGTGCCCTGCAAATGATCAACTCACCAAAACTTATGGAATTTGTTAGTATAAATCCTATTTACTAAGATTATTTAAGTGGATATTATTTGAATATTGGCGGTTAAAATTAGGCAATAAGAGCCACCAACAGTGGTGAGGTGCGCGAGATCAAGAGCAAGAAGTTAACACGAGACACGGGTTTTAGACAGGCTCAGGCCGTCAGGATGACGTAAAACCCTAGTCCTGTGTTCTGGTGGTTGATTATGGTGTATGCCAGCGAGGGTTGATCTGTTTTTGAGGGGGTCCCTGCCCGCCTTATATAGCTGAGGGGCAGGGTTACAGGATCAATCAGATCCAATCTACCTATCGGCGTATCAATCTACCGATCGGCAGATCACTTACAAGGTAACAAACATCTCTATTGATCTGGGGGATCAATCTACCTTTCGATCCTTGCGGTGCACTCTAGGGGGCTACATGCGCCGCTCGGCGTTGTCTTCATGGGCTGGGCCACGCCTGGTCGGTCGGCCCAGGCCCGTTCTCCGAGGATACCCGGGGGAGTAATCCCCACAGCTAGTCCCCGAGCACCTCACGTGTCTCTACCCAAGTCTGGCGGGACCTCCAAGCGCTTCTTCCGGGGCAAGCATCCTGTCCGAATGGCATCTGAGGCGGAGCTTTTGATGTCAGGTGAATCCAACCGGCCGGAGCGGTCAGCGCTGCAATGGCCGAGCGGTACACATGCTCGGACCCTCTGTCGCCGGTGAGAGGTGAGCCTGCGCCTCAGGCGTGTCATGGTCGCTGCTGTGGGAAGGAGCGCATCTGGGCCCCACTTGTCAGCGAGACGCGAGGGGCTCAAGAGGAAAAAAGAAAAAATCCTGGGCCCGGGTGACGTGTGCTGTGTTGAGTCACTGAAGGTGACGTGTACCACGTAGTCCCCGAGCCTGACAGTAGGTGAAGCATGAACCTGGTGCCAGGATCAAACTTGTCAGATGGCATGTTTTAACTTTGTTTGTTACTAAAATAGCTTCCTGACACAGTCCCTGAGACTGTGACGTGCTTCTCTCCCTTCGATCTTCATTTTAGAAACGAATTGGAGCTTCCTTCGTTAGTGATCCATCCGGCCTGCCGCTACCGCCGACAGCTAGTGAGGCGGCCCGCGCGAAAAGCCTTCGATGCACAGCAGCCTCAACTAGGCCCGCTGGGCCTGCCTGCCTCAACGCATTCCGGAGGAGCTTGCAGCCCAACCCAGCTTCGGTGGAGGAAGCCGAAGTGTCGCGGCCCGGTTCCTCACGGAGGGAGGCGAAGCGGCGCGGCGCGGCACCCAATGGGTCTGTCATGAGTGACGGCTATTTAAGGGTCTTGCCGCTTCACTGTTCACTACTCTCCTTATTCCGCACACCTCGCCGAAACCGCCGCCCACACATCACACAGTTGCCCACGCTCCACCTTCTCTAGCCACCGCGACGAGCTTGGGCAGAAAACCCTAGATCTAGAGATGGCTAGTGGCAAGGGGCAGAAGCGCAGCCAGGGTGGCGCAAGCGGCGATCCGGGGCGTGGCGGTCTGCCGCACATCGACCAGGAGTGGGTGCCATCGACGTGCACCTGGCCGGAAGGACCTGGAGGATCTCGTCTAGGACGGCGTCCTCCCTGACGAGATGCGCGGCGGCTGGCGGCCTACCGACGGTGAGCTGTTCCTCACCCCGGCCAATAGCAATGAACTGGTGGTGTTTGTTGATTATTTTCGCCGTGGATTTGAGCTTCCGGCGCATCCGTCTGTTCGCAGGCTGCTCAATCATTATCGGATTCACCTGATCCAACTTCATCCTAACTCCATTCTCCATCTGTCCATTTTCATCCATCTTTGCGAGGCTTTTATTGGCATTCCTCCCCATTTTAATCTCTTCTGCCATCTGTTCTGCTTGAGGGCCTTTACTGGCAGTGGCTCGCCCATGGTAATTGGGGGCCTCTACCTCTCACTTCGAGATGGTATGAGGAACCAGTACCTCGGTCTGCCCCTCAACACCTCGTTGAAGGGGTGGAACTCCAAGTGGTTCGTCATCAGCAACCCTGAGCCGCAGATCTCCAATGAAGTCAACGAGTGGTGGAGCTGCAATGACAACTGGACAGAGTGCCCCACCCATGCTGAGATGACCCAGGTGGAGGAGCTGCTAGGGATCATCCACGTCATGAACCTGACCGGGGTCGGCGTGGCGATCAATTTCGTGATGCGGCGCGTTCAGCCGTGCAAGGAGCCAATGCATCCCGGCGTATGAGTACGCATGACGATGTGACCCGCGAGATGCCAGAGCAGCTGTCGAAGGACACTGCCAATCGGCGGCTGAACTCGTTCTTCATCGGCGGGACTCAGCTGAGATGCCAGAGCGGCAGCCCTATAGTTGGGGCAATCCCCGACCCGTGGTAAGTCGTTGTGTTGCGTTCTGTAATGTATTCGAGTTGTAACTGCTACGCAGGCTGATGCCGTGCATGTTTTATGCAGGACCATGCTGTTTACGTGTCGGATGTGCCCGATAGCACATGGCCGACCGGTGTGGACCGGCAACGCTCGGTGGCGTTCGGTGGAGGTCATCTGCCGGGCAATGGACGATACCCTCGGTGAGGATGAGTTCGATCTCATCGAGGAAGAACCTGCAGTCCCCGAGCGTCAGTCGAGGAGGGCTGCGGGTAAAGGTGGCGTGGCGAAAGAGCCACCGTCCAAGAAGCAGAAGAAGGGCTCCGCCCCTCCCCTCAAGCCAGTTCGGATAGGGGAAGGGGGAAGTCGCCAGAAAAGAGCCATCATCTTGTCTGATGATGAGGATGACGAGGAGGACGAGGAGACACTGGACCAGCATGTGCGGGCGCCAGCCGCACCGAAGACGGGCCCTTCGGCCGGCCGATCGGCGCCTCAGCCTGAGCGGATGCCGCCGGGTCCGCTTCCGGAGGGGCGGAGCGCCCGACGCCCCCGCCCAAGCAGGCGGAACAGGGGGCTCCGGCGGCCCGCGGAGGTTTCGTGCTCACCACCTCCGGGGCCGACTTGTAAGTATGCCGTATCACATCTCATTTCTGTTGTGTTCCCCGGTGATGCCTGTGGCTGATGTGAAGTCCGTATGCAGCGAGGCCTCAACCGAGGACCCTAGTTGTACGGGCGGAGGTGACGCTGGCCACCCCGGGCTAGCTCGCCCAGCCCGGGCGACGGGGAGGCGCCGCGCCGGGACGGTCCGGGGGGCTGTCGGAGGCGCTGCCCGAGGCGGAGCCCGAGGAGAGGCCCCTCTCGGCGGTGGACCTACCCCAGCCCGGGAGGAGGGGAGCTGGGACCGGGGTCGCCTGGCCGTCCCCTCCACGCAGCCCTACGGATGAGGTGGCGGAGGACGATAGCGGGCGCCACCCTCTCCGAGTGGTGCAGTCCCCCCCTCGCCCGAAGCGGGGGAAGGTGCAGTCAAGCCCTCATCGCTACCATCGGGGGCCGCCGCCGGAGCCGCGCGGCTCTTCTCCCCGTGCCGGGCGCGGAAGGCCGACGGGGCAGCCATAGAGGAGGAGCCGGAGGAGGTCCCACGGGCCCTCCCAGCGAGGGGGTGGGCCCGCTTGGCTCTGCCGCACGTTTGCCATCGACCCGCACGGCAGGCGGGTGGAGGTGGTTGACAACGAGGTCGCCGTCGAGGAGTACCAGAGCTTAGCGGCCGACCTGGAGGCTGCACAGCATCGGGCTATGGAGAGTAACTCGATCTGTTCAAGTTATTCGTTGAGTTTGGGGATTTTAATTGTAGCCCCATGTCAGGAGTTGGCACGCGCTGTGGAAGCCCGTGCCCGGCTGTTGGACCGGTCGGCTGAGGCGTACGAAAAGCTGAAGGCCGAGAACGACCGGCTCCGCAGCGAGAACAGGCGCCTCGAGGAGTCAGTCGAGTTGCTCGATCACAACCTTAAGGCCGTTCGTGAGGACGATGACCGGTTGTGGCGGCAAGCCGAGGATCTCGAGCGTGAAAACGCTCGGCTCGTGGAGGCGGCCGGGGCGAGCACGGCGTGTCTAAACTAGGTTCAAGCGCTACAAGCGCGTGTTACTGGTATGGCTTTGCCTGCACGTCTATTATTCTAATTTGAGATGTTTAAATTAACCGCCGCTGTCTTGCAGCGCTAGAGGGCGACCTGCAGCAGTCGCAGGCGCTGGTCGGTAAGCTTACCAAGGGAGCGGAGGAGGCCAATCAGGTGGCATAGGCCACGCAGTCTGAGCTGCGGCGTAAGTGACTTTCTGCCGTCCACTGTATTGATACAGCATTTGTTCGTAGTTAGGCCTTACTGGGTTATTTCTGCAGTCGTCCGGGAGAACGCGGCCGCTGCGCAAGCGGACCTGAAAGGGCGGCTGGTGGCGGCGCAAGAGCAGATGGAGGACGCCGTTACCCTGCTGACCCTAGTATTGAACCTGATTGACAGGGACATACTGGGGGAGCGGTTTCCTTCGCCGGCCCGATTCCTGGTGCGGTGCCAAACCTCCCTGGAGCAGCTATGCGTCTACGTCTATGGTGCGGCGTGCGCGGCGGTGGGGCATGCGCTGGCGTTGATTCGATCGCACTTCCCGCGGGTGGAGCTTGCTCGGATAGACGCGGGCTTCGCGCGCGGGACCACGGTGGAGGAGATGGAGAAGCTGAGCACCGAGGCTTCCGATTCGGCGATCAAGGTCGTCAATGACCTCGACCTGTTTGGCGATGCCAGTTTGACGGCACCCTGAAAGGGATCTGTAATTAAATTCTGTACGATGGCACACTTTAAGATGTATAGTCATGACGGCCTGGTCATGCTTTATCTTGTAATGTTGTGTGTGTAGATGGCCTCATAGCACGAAGGAGGTGCTCCTTGTGTGCGCGTAGAGGGCACGAGGGTCGCCTGAGAACCACTGCCGGCCGTACCATAACGCAGAGCGCGGAGCTGCTTGCACGTGTAGGATTGGGCCGGAGACAGGGCTGCTCTAGTTGGTTCGAGGTAAAGTGCTACTGGCGGTCTTATTGGCGTTAATTGCGTAATAGCACGGTGGATTATGACATGAATGCTCAAAGAAGAAACAAATAGGTGAAACACTTTGCATATATGATTGGATTACACAAAGGTAGAGTACATATCTTTTATTCACGTGGCTTCTTAGGCGTAGAAGCGTATCAGGTGCTCCGCATGCTAGGAGTTTGGGATATCTCTCCCGTCGGCTTCCACGAGCCTATAAGAGCCTGGTCGGATGACCGCTTTGATGATAAAGGGACCGTCCCAGGGGGAAGATAACTTGTGCATTCCGGCGGAACTTTGCCGCCTGCGCAGGACAAAGTCGCCGACTGTGAAAGAACGTTCCTTCACGTTGCGGTTGTAGTAACGGCGGACGCCTTCCAGGTACTTGGCTAACCAAACGCACGTGGCCAGGCGCTCTTCTTAAACGCAGATTGACGCCGCCTTTCGAGCTTCGATCGGAGATGGTCTCGTTGTAGTGCTCGACCCTTGGAGACCGAAAGGCGACATCCTCCGGGAGGACGGCCTCTGAGCCGTACACCATGTAGTAGGGCGATACTCCCGTCTTTGCGGGCCGGTTCCGCGCGCAGGCCCCGCATCATCGGGCGGGAGTTCCTTGAGCCACGGACCGGGATGTTTGTCATCTTTCTGGAACAGGCGTTTCTTGAGAGCATCAAGAACCATTCCGTTGGCGCGTTCGGCCTGGCCATTTGCCCGTGGGTGCACGACGGAAACGTACTTGACGAGGATGGAGCGTTCTTCGTAGAACTCCCAGAACTCATTACCGGTGAAGTTGGATCCCAAGTCAGTGATGATACTGTTCGGGATGCCAAAGCGGTGCACGATCTCCTCGAAGAACTCAACGGCCTTCTTGCTGGTGGAGCTGACGAGCGGTATATACTCGATCCACTTGGAGAACTTGTCGATGGCGACTAGGACATACCGAAAATTGCCCGGTGCAGCCCTAAACGGGTCGATCTGATCCAGCCCCCAGACCGCGAAGGGCCATGCCGAGGGGATCGTCTGGAGGGCGTGAGCCGGCATGTGGGGCTGCTTGGAGAAGAACTGGCAGCCCTCGCAATGCCTCACCAAGTGTTCAGCATCGGCGACCGCAGTTGGCCGGTAGAACCCCGCTCGGAATGCCCTGCCGACCAGGTTTCTGGAGGCGGCATGGCTTCCACATATGCCGGAGTGGATCTTCTCCAGTATTTTGATGCCTTCGTGTTGGAGGACACACTTCTGTAAGACATTGGCGTTGGTGTTCTTGCGCATCAGAGTGCCATCCACTAGGACGTAGTGCTTGCTGCGCCATATGAGGCGTTCAGTCTCCACCTTATCTACGGGTACTTTGGCCTTGGTGAGGTATCGGACAAAAGTCGAGCGCCAGTCCTCGGCGTTCTCTGCGGCCACAGCTGCATCCACCTGATCGGTGGGGGCTGATCGGGGGCCTCATCGGTTACCCCGACCGAAGGGGCCATGAGATCATGCACAAAGACGCCCGGCGGCACCTTGGCTCGGGAGGAGCCCAGTTTGGAGAGTCGGTCGGCGACCGTGTTTTCGTCTCAGATGACGTGGTGGAACTCGATGCCGTAGAACTTGTTTTCAAACTTACGGATCTTGGCGCAGTAGGCGTCCATCTTTTCGCTGGTACAGGACTAGTCTTTGTTGACTTGATTGACGATGTGGGCAGAGTCTCCGAACACCTCTAGGCGTTTGATTCCGAGCGAGATGGCGATCCTGATGCCGCGCAAGGCAGCTTCGTACTCGGTGGCGTTATTGGAGGCCTTGAAATGTATTCGGAGAACGTATCGGAGCTCGTCGCTGCTCGGAGATATGAGCAAGACTCCAGCGCCGGCACCGCTGATATTGAGAGCACCGTCGAAGTACAGTTTCTAATGCTCAGGGTGCTCGACCGGAACAGGCTCCAGCATGTCGGTCCACTCGGCGATGAAGTCGGCGAGTACCTGAGATGTTATGGTCTGACGGCTCACGTACTCAATGGTGTATGCGCCGAGTTTGACCACCCATTTGGCGATCCTACCGTCGACCTCCTTATTATTTATGATGTCGCCGATCGGGTACTGAGTGACCACGGCGACCGTGTACGTCTGGAAGTAATGATTTACCTTGCGCGATGTTAGGAGAACGGCATAGATGAGCTTCTATATCTGCGGGTAGCGAGTCTTAGACTCGTTCAGGACCTCGCTAATGTAATACACTGGCCGCTGGACTTTGTAGGCGTGCCCGGGCTCATCGCGCTCAACGACGATTGCCATGGATATGACGCGGTTGGTCGCCGCGATGTATACTAGGAGTGTTTCTTCTGGTTGCGGCGCTGTTAGGACGGGTGGAGTTGTCAAGAAGGCTTTCATCTCCTTGAATGCCTCGTCAGCTTCAGGTGTCCACACGAACTTATCCGCCCCCCGGAGAAGTCGGAAGAAAGGCAGGGCCTTTTCTCCCAACCTGGAGACGTACCTGCTCAAGGCGGCTAGACAGCCGGCGAGCTTTTGCACTCTTTGATGTTGGTCGGTGGCGACATCTTGGGTATGGCCAAGACTTTCTCGAGGTTTGGCTCAATTCCATGGCAGCTGATGATGTTACCTAGGAGGATTCCCGATGACACCCCGAAAATGCACTTATTCGGGTCGAGTTTGAACCGGTATTCCCGTAGGTTTTTGAATGTCTGATCTAAATCAGCGAGTAAGCTATCGACGGTTTTGGATTTGACTACTACGTCGTCAACGTATGTCTCAGTGTTTATGCCGATCTGGTCCTTGAGACAAGCTTGGATGGTACGTTGGTACGTGGCACCAACATTTTTTAGCCCGAAGGACATCGTTGTGTAGCAATAGGCGCCGAACGGAGTTATGAAAGCTGTTTTTACGTGATCGGGCTCCTTGAGGGCGATCTGGTGATACCCGGAGTAACAATCAAGAAAACAGAGGAGTTCACAACCGGCGGTAGAGTCTATGACCTAATCGATGCGAGGGAGAGTAAAGGGATCCTTAGGGCAGTGTTTGTTGAGATCGATGTAATCAATGCACATTCTCCATTCTTTATTGCTTTTGTGGACGAGGACTGGGTTTGCCAGCCACTCGGCGTGATGCACTTCTTTGATAAAACCGGCGGCTAGGAGCCGGTTGATCTCTACCCTAATAGCCTCCTTCTTGTCCAGCGTGAATCGGCGAAGCTTCTGCTTGATCGGCTTAGCGGAGGACGAGACTTTCAGGGCGTGCTCGGCATACTTCCTCGGTACCCCTGGCATGTCCACAGGTTTCCATGCGAACACATCCATGTTGTCCCGGAGGAAGCTGACGAGCACGCTTTCCTATTTGGGATTGAGGTTGGCACCGATCCGAGCGACCTTGGAGGGGTCACCGGTGCCGAGGTCGATGGTCTTTGTCTCCTTGTTCTTGATGGCAGATCATCGTGGCTCGTTGACAGGGATCTCCTGGTCCTCCGGAGATACTGTTTTTGAAGCGGTGAGACAGTCCTTCATCTTGGTGGCGAGCCCGGTGATCTCATTGATGATGTAGTTCTCCTGCTCGCAGGCGTGCGCGCTCTTGATGTCCACCCGAAGGGTGAGCACGCCGCTTGGAGCGGGCATCTTCATCATGAGATAGGCGTAGTGGGGGACCGCCATGAGCTTATGTAGGGCGGGACGCCCCAATATGGCGTGATAGGCGGTGTCGAAGTTGGCAACGTAGAACAGTAGGTGCTCCTTGCGGAAGCGCCCTGGAGTGCCAAACTGCACCGTCAAGGTGACCTGGCCGAGCGCCTCCGAGGCCTTATCCGGGACAATGCCCCAGAATGGGGACTCGGTGGGCTGTAGGGCTTCCCTTGGGATGCCCAGCTCGTGGAGTGACTTTGGGAACAGAATGTTGAGAGAGCTGCCGCCGTCGATGAGCACTCGCCTAAAGTGCACGTTGCCAATTACCGGGTCGAGTACCAGTGGGAAACGTCCAGGGTACGGTATGTCTGACCACTGGTCATCCTTGGAGAAGGTGATCGGCTGGTCCGACCATGGGAGGAAAGCTGGATCGGCGATGGTGCTGTTGGCGGAGACCGCCATGACCCGTCGGGTGGTCAGCTTCTTGTTTCTCTTGCTTTCCGTCACCAGGGGTCCACCAAAGATGGTGGCGATGCTTTTCGACAGGGTCTGGAAAGCAGCCCCATCAGACTTGGGATCGTCGTCCCCGTCGCCGCCGTTCTTGTCGCCGTCCCGGCGGCGCTGGCGCTTCTCGTCTTCTTCACGGAACACCTTGCCCAGACCGTAGCACTGACGCCTGGTGTGCGTCACATTCTTATGGATTGGGCAGGGATGATCCAGGATCTTGTCGAACTCGGCGTCCAAGGTGCGCTTGGGGCGGTGCTTGACGTTGTCGATGTCGTGCCGGCGACCACGGAATCGCTCAGGCCTGTCGCGGCTGTCCTGCCGGTGCTCGGGCCTGCGATCCCGCGAGTCGGACTGGCGGTCATCGTTCCGGGGGCCCTCGATGGAGAAGGTGGCGGCAGAGGTTTCTTCTCCTGGACAAGGTTCCGGTGGTGTCCCTCGGCCTCTTTCCCCCTGGGCGTACGAGCCGGCGACCTTCATCAGTTCGCCAATCGTCTCCGGACGCTTTCTGTGGAGCTTCTCCCGTAGGGCCTTGCTGTAGAAAAGGCCCCAGATGAAGGCGGTGATGACATTGGTATCATTGACGTTGGTGACGCTTGTCCTCAGGGCGGAGAAGCAGCGAATGTACTCTCGAAGATACTCGTTCGGGCGCCGGGCCAACCTCTCCAGGTCGTGGCGAGTGGCTTGGCGATCGCACGTGGCCATGTAGTTGTCCATGAAGAGCTTTTGGTGCTGCGACCAGGTGTCGATGGAGCCTTTCTCCAGGCCTGTGAACCAGTTGAGCACTAGAGAGGCCAACATGATGGGCAGATAGTTGGCCATGGTGTCCTCTATTCCACCTGCTGCCGCCATGGCGACGGCGTAAGTCTGGAGCCAATGCTCAGGGTTGGCCTTGCCATTGTAAGGCTCGACCGTCCCAGAGATCCGAAAGCTAGTTGACCAGCGGTGAGAGCGCAGCCGGGCTGAGAGAGGTCTAGGACCTTCTATCATGGGTGTCGGTACTCCGGCTACGCCGTGCTCAGCGTCAAAACGGCGGCGGCGTTCCATCTCAGCCTTGTAGGCGTCAGCCCGTCTGTTGTTGATGACGTCGCGATGGGCGTTGATCATCACCCGAGCGTCCGGTGGTGGCTGGTTGACGGACGGGTTGGGCGGGTTGTTGCCGCCTCCGTTGCCCTGGTGCTAGACGACCCCGCCGTCGTTTTTTGGTCGGCGGGACCGCCGTGACCTGCCCGACCGGTGGCGACTTGACGCGGAGGTGGACGAGCCGGATGGCATCTCTCGAATCCTGTTTACCTGGACCTACGCTGCTTTAATGAAGGCCTTGGCCTGGTTTACCTGAGGGCTTGGGCCGAGTGCCTCCAGTTCGTTGGCGGCGACGACGAGGTTGGCGCTCGGAGTTGGTGCCACGATCTGCTTGTCGATGTAGATGAACTCGTCCGCCAGGTTGCGGTAGATGTGTTGTCCGGGACCGCCTATGTCCCGGATGATGCGCCTTTCCTGCACCTCGTACTGCACCCGGTGCTGGGCTCGAGCGGCATTGCGAGTCTCGCGGTCGGCGCGGTGTCCGTCGGTCTCATCGGGCTACGCAGGCTCGTCTGGTGAGACAGCTCGGAGCATGCAGATCTGGCCTGGGTACGCCGGGGGCGTGGAGAACTCACTGCTGGAGGGGGCTGGCCCGCTCACGACGATGGAGGTTCCTAGATCCGATCTGGTGGAGTCGTTTGAGTCTGAGCCTGGCTTCTCTTCTAGTATGGTATGGAGGGACTCCTCATCGAGGAGGCAGAGTTGGACCATGTTGATAGTCGGCTGCGGAGGGCTCGATGGCGCCGACTGGCCAGACCGGTCAGCGTGGCGCTGCTGTACCATGGCCTGGTATGTTGCAGCGGAGTTCTGGAGGCCGAATGGCACGGTGGCTACTCGTCTAGATCTGATCCTCCGTGGGGTCCGGCGACGGATCGGGCGTCCCGCGGAGGAGTTGAGGTGCCGGATGAAGTTCCCTAAAACCACTGGTGGCACGACCTTGGCGGGACGTCCGCCCGTTGGCGTAAGACGGCGAGGCCCGGTAGATCTGACCGGCATGGCCATTGCCCTAGCCGGTGGGTGATCGGGGCGGCGTGGCACCCTGCGGTGACGTGCGGTCTGCCATTCCGACCCGTCCTGGGGAGCGACGAGCATAGTTTCGGTGAGTATGATGCATTCATACACGCCCTCGTTAACCCCGTCGATGAGTTCGACCAAGTCATCGATGATGATTGTGTTCCTTTCTCGGTGAGGCCGCACGCGGGGCGCTACAGCCAGAGGAGGAGCCATCGAAGCCTCGCTTGGAGGCGTCTGAGTCTGTTCGGCCGGAGCCGTGGTGCCGCGGACCGGGCTAGATGGGATCTAGACCAGGACGTTCTCTTCCGCCGCATGCTCGGCGGCAGTGGTCCACGTGATGGAACCGACAGTGAAAGTCATGCCGGAGGCAGCGGAGGAGTCGGAGGCGGCGGGAGCAACCATCTTGCTCAGTGACAGATCAGGAGCACACCCCTACCTGGCGCGCCGCTGTCAACGATATCTGGTCGGCAGCCTACCAAGGGGGTTACCTGAGGTAGTAGATGAGATCGAGGGTGGCGAGGTGCGCGAGATCAAGAGCAAGAAGGTAACACGAGACACGGGTTTTAGACAGTTCAGGCCGTCAGGATGACGTAAAACCCTAGTCCTGTGTTCTAGTGGTTGATTATGGCGTATGCCAGCGAGGGTTGATCTGTTTTTGAGGGGGGTCCCTGCCCGCCTTATATAGCTAGGGGCAGGGTTACAGGATCAATCAGATCCAATCTATCGATCGGCGTATCAATCTACCGATCGGCAGATCATGCCTTACAAGGTAACAAACATCTCTATTGATCCGGGGGGATCAATCTACCTTCCGATCCTTGCGGCGCACTCTAGGGGGCTGCATGCGCTGCTCGGCGTCGTCTTCATGGGCTGGGCCACGCCTGGTCAGTCGGCCCAGGTTCGTTCTCCGAGGATACCCGGGGGGAGTAATCCCCATAGAGATGCATCATGGGAGGCGGAGGATTATCTGAAAGAAGTCTACCCCAAATTTCATAAAACCTGGTTAGTAACTCAAAATCTTGGGACGAGATTTTTATAAGGGGGAAGGGCTGTAACACCCTAGGTGTTAAGCATGTATTAGGCACCATCCTTAGCATTGCACAAGCATCATTAGCATGGCATAAGCACCATCAATGCATAAACGCTAGTTTGCAAGTTATTATTTCATGTATTGCATTTTAATTGTTGATTGCTTGCCATGATGTTAATTAGGGTAATTAATGTTTTGTGCTTGCCATGAGATCATTAGTTATTAGTGTTCCATTTTACCAGCATGATTTATTTGAAAAAGAATTTGGAATTTTTGAAGCAAAAGAAATTGAGCCAAAAATTGCTTTTAAAAGCCTCCTCTCAAATTCTTTTTATAATTCAAAATCTGCTTGGAATTTCACTTTCACCCCACAAAGCAAAAAGTGTTCAGTTTTAAATTCTCTACAACTTTTATTTTTGGGTCATCTCTTGAAAATGCTTTTAAATTGGTCAAAAAGTTGTATTTCGGTCGGTTTCAGTTTAAAACAAAAATTCAAAAAAAGAAGAAAAGCAACGCGCAAACGAAGCGGGCCGCTTTCGGCCCGGCTCGGCCCGCGGACCAGCTCTGCGCCCACGCCTACGCCCAGCGCCACGGCAGAAGCGCGAGCGCTTCGCCGTGCTCGCGCGCCGTGGCTGCGTGGGCGGCGTGGCAGCGGGCCCTCCCGACCAGCGCATCACCCGCAGCGCCGCGCTGCATCTCCACACTCGCGCACTCACTCCACTCTCTCGTCTCTCTCCCTCTCTCACTCTGAGCAGAAGGGGAGCAAAAGGAGAGCGCGCTGCCGCCGTTTCTGAGCTCCGCCGCTGCCGTTTGAGCTCACCAGAGCACTGCTACCCACAAAAACGCGCCAGCAGAGCCGCCTCACACCCCTCCACCTCGCTGCCTTGCTTGCTGGACCCGCCGAGCTTAGGTGAGGGTGTATTTTAGGGTTTTTCGGGGAGGCCGCCATGGCCGGAGCTCGTCGGAGCTCTCGGCTCGCGCGGTCAGCCGCCTTCCGCCGTGTTTCCGTAGCCGTCGTCAAGTGTTTCCTGGCCGTTAGGGTTTGCGCTAGGTGGTTATGAGCTCGGTTTGGCCGCTTAGGGCTTGAGGTAGCCGGACCGCCGCGTCGTTGGCCCTGCACATGCCGCCGTGCCGCCATGCACACCGCCGCGGGCTCTAAGGAGGCCAATCCGGGCATCCAACCCGTCGGCCGGCTCCGCCGTGAGCTCGTAGAGCTCGCGCTCGCTTCACCGCACCTCGCCACGCCGGATTTGCTGCCGGGGGTGACATGCAGTGCCGCCGTGCATAGCCACCACCGTTTTAGCTCGCCACCGGCCATGCTTGGCATACCACCGGGTGCGTCCTGTGACGAGGAGCACAACGGTGCTACCCTCGCCGCCGGCGAGCCCGCCGCCGACAAGCCAGAGGCGGTCAACCGCCGCCTCTCCGCCGGCCCGACCGACCGGGGGTCGATTGATCCCGGGTCCCACCTATCAACGGCCCGCGGTCCACTGGACCGGGTCCATGCAGCTGCTAGGGTTTCGGTTTTCTTTTAAATTGCTTTCTAGAAATGCATTTTAAATGCTTTTAAATTTATATCTTGCTCAAATGTGATCCCAATTGAGTGAAATTTGTTTTGTTAGGTTTCTCTTGAGTATATCTACCTATGAAAAATATGAGATGCATTTTTTGTGCTATTTTTCTGAATAGATTTATTTAATTGTTGTAAATGCTGAAATCTGGTTAAATGCATAATAAATTGTATATTGCTCAGAAAAATATGATTCTTATTTTGTTAGACTTTTCTTGTGATGTAGTTTCTGAGAAAAATATATGCCATGTAGTTCCTATATAAAAATTTTAGGCTGTTTAATTGTTTAATTTATAGTAAATAAATTATAAGGAATTATGACTTGATAATTTTTGGTGACTGCCCTTGTGCTAAGAAGCATCTAGGAAAAATGTGAAATCTATTTTTTGATACTTTTCACTGTGCAAAGTAATTAAAAGTGCATTTCTGCCCTGGTGCTTATTATTTTTGTGTAGGCTATTTTATTTAGTTAAATGTGATGAAAATTTTATCATGAGCTCTATGTTCTAGCTACTATAATTTTTGTAAATTTTTCTAGACTATTTGAGTATAGGTCACAGTTCAAGTGTTAATTTTCACATGAAATGATAAGACTTTTAAGTAATTGTTTTAAAGGCCTTGTTTTGCTTTTTGAGTGCTTTTTGTTGTGCATGACTTGCTGGTCATATTTATACAGTGCCATGACTGAAATGATTGTGTGATGTATGAGTAGTGATGTTCCTCTTTTTGCATATGTTGTGTGTGTGTGCATACACACACCCACGTCTCTCTTTGTGCTCTTCTCTAAATATTTAGAGAAGAGATATGCACGTACTCAGTAATATAAAATAAGTGGTTAGTAGAGAGGAGATATGCACCTACTCTATCAAATAATATTAATCATATTCATCCATGAACGTCATACATCATCTACCATGTGTGCATTCGTTGTATTTACACATATGCATCACATCATACAGGTTAGCAGGAGGAGCCTCGACTTTGGATTACGAGGAGAACCAGTAGGAGGGCCCGCAGCAGGAGTTGCCAGGAGGCGAGGAAGGGAAAGCCGAGGAGGAAGACCTACCTGAGTGCCCAGAGCATCGTGCGAGCACGTTCGTACGAGGCAAGCCCCGGAGCATCCCTTACCTATGCTTTCCAACAATTAATTATGCATTATTGTTTGATGCATTAAGTATAGGAGTTGGGTGACAACTATTGATGCATTATATCCTTGTTTACCCTTGATTACCTGTAACACCCCTGGTGTTACTATGTAATTAATAATTTGATCATAAGCATCATTTAATAGATTACCAAGTAATAGAGCATCTTGGTGTTAATTATTCTTGCTTTAACCCTATTTGATTACTTGAAAAAAATGGTTAATAAAACCACTAATTAGCTAATTAGTTTTCTAACTAAATGTTGGGTGATTTGTGGCATTATTTGAAGCCCTTGAATCATCAGTCATCCCTAATCTAAGGCATAGTCATATTTAGCTTATATATGGAATTGCTCATATGATGATTAAATAATTAAAATAACTTAAAGCAATTAGTAATATGTTTCCTTAGGATTGATTCCCTTTTTTATATTACTTGAAGACCATGAATCATTACCACCTTAATGATTCATGGCTTGATTGTGTAGTGTTAGTAGTAGTCATTATTACATGTGTAGTTAATAATTAATTAATTGGTTAAATGTTAAAGATGCATAACTTAGGGATGAATGCTTTTGGTGTTGTTTGGAGACCATGGTATGCTTCACCTTAGTAATTCCATGGCAATGATATATCTATCATTATGTGATCTTATCCACCATAATAATAATTGATTAGTAATGTTTAATAATCCTGTTAGCCATATGCTTAATAAATAAAGTTAGGAATGTAGTAAAACTTGACGGGTGATTTGGAAGTTGTTTGGAGACCATGGTACATACCCTCCCTGCTGTCCCATGGCAGTGTGATGTTCATTTTCATATGACTTAGATCACCATGTGAGTAGTCAATTAATTTTAATGTAATCTCATTTATCATGTTAACTAGTTGCTCAATCTTATTAAATGATGTTTTGCTAGCTAGTTTAATAAATGATTTTGATGTTTCTTTGCTTAAGCATAAATGTCTTGCTAGTGTATGTGTTGCTTGTGCAAGTCTTTTCCTGGTATAGTTTTGAGTGGTAAGTATGTCGGATCAGTGAACATTTGATTTGTTAAAAGAACAACTAAAAATATTTTATGTTAATTGTTTGCATTGGTGCCGTGAAGGAAAGTTGTACTCAATTTCCTTTAGATTGTATGTTTTGTATCATGCATCATGTCAAGCATGTTATTAAGTATGCATCATCTCATTTACGTATAGTTTGCGGGAGAGCGAAGATTCATGATGGTCAAGCCTCGGAGAAGGTTCGTGATGATCCTGTCCCGATGAGCTGAATCCACCGAAGGTGACGCTGTCAAGGCTAACCGCTAACCTTTCCTACAACCCAGGCAAGCCCCGGAGCATAACCCACTCTCTCTTCTTTTACAAAGATTTATTACACTTTAAGTCTAGTATGATGTGCATTAAATGATTAGGAGTTGGTTGAAACCATTGCTGTATGACTATCCTTGATCTACAGCTATTACCAGATATTGTCCCACTAATATTTGTAGGACGATTCCTCAAATGCTTAGTCATGCTTAGTGCTCATTAGAAGTCGAATGATGGTTTCATCATTCGCGAGATACTATCTATCTGTGTTTCTCCTCGGCCCTAATTAGGTCGTGAGAACCCTAATGATGATGCTAATGTTAAATTGAGACCGGACGGGATATGTGATCTGGTTATACTGGTTATACAGACTATGAGGTCTGGCAAGTGCTTGTCCCGTCTGTGTCAATTAAGGACCGTTCCGTTGATTGACCCTTGGATCGGGAACTTTTGCAGTACTGGCCACATACTCCAGGAAGCCTGTGTACCCTGGCTAATCTGGTTTTGAAATGGATACTCACACACTGGGAGTGGAGAGATGGCGGGAGTATCGTGATACCCACCTTACGAATCTGCCCGTGGTGCGGGGTAATAGCAGTGGAGTACTGTGCTCTCGGGTGGCGTGAACCCAATTCTATTCAGAGGATCCAGGAGAGAGGTTGATATATGCAAGGCACGAACCTACATATATCATGTGGTTTGGGAATCCCCAACTAGGTAGTTAATCGATTCAAATCGTCGTTTGCTTCACGGTAACAGGAGACTTGATCCTCGCACCATCATCGTAGTTTTAATCAATGGAATATAATGGTTCTCAGAAATGAATATGAAATATGTTGTATGCTTTAATGATAAGTGTTTGGCATAGATTAGGTACTAATAAAGGCCCTCTAATGGTTAATTCTTAATTAAAACCTAAAAATAAGGATCAACTATAAAAATGCTTTTTCACAAAAGTCTGGTTTTTGGCCTAGAAAACCCCCTAAGCCAGCATGCCCTTGGTGTCTTTTTCTTTAGATAGGTAAGTCTTGCTGAGTACCCTCAAGTACTCAGGGTTTGTTAAACCCCTGTTGCAGGTACTAACTTGAATTGCAGAGCTAGGTCATGTCAGTGGGCTCGACATGATCTGGTTGCCGTTGCCGCAGATATTCTTCGACCTTTTCCCGCTTCCATAAACAAGTTAAGTTATTTGATCAAACCTTGATAATATTTTGTAACTATTGTTATAAATCTTTCACACTCTAATATAATTATGTTATAATAAATGTTGTAATATTGTGGTTACACTCCTGTTGATCCTGGATAGAGGGTGATTCGGGTTTTCTGAAGTCACCCGGCAGAACACCAGAGTTATCAGGTTCCCGTGCATAACCGTCGGAGGCCTTGAAGGCAATGACAGGTGCATGTAGGCCTAATAATTCAGGTGGTTCTGTTACATTACCCACCTTGATTACCCTGCTAGTCTAGGGCGAGTTATATTGCTTAGCTAGCTTAGACCGGTAGAAGTCAGGTGATTTCCTGTCACCTGCGAGTATAGGTGGTTACTTGATGTTGGTGAAAGCTTTATGTTGATATCATCATGGAAATTGGGATGTTGTGATAAATGGAGACCGGACGGAGTCTTATGGGGTTTCGGACCATAGTTATTCTGTCTGTGTCGATTAAGGACCGTATTGTTGCGCGTCCCTCGAGTCATGTTGAATGCATGCCTCGCATTAGCTGGCTGGATAAGTCCTTCTGACCGCGAAGCCTAACACTATTTAGGCCGGCTCTCGATCCGTTCGCACCGTATTGGAGATGGATGGGGGGACTACAGGGGCGCGAAGAGTAAGTCCGAGGTCCAGCTAGGCTGGCCAAGGCAGTCGGGCGGCCCCTGGGTACGGTGGTTCCTATCAAAACCGCGTTTCTTCCCAAATAAGTGCCACGGTGACCTATAGCTCACTTGGCTCGTGAGCGTGGTTCGTGTGAGGAATACCCCCTGAGCTCAGTAGTAATCGATTCGAATCGCCATCGTTCCTGGATAGTGAACACTTGACTTGAGTTACGTCATCATAGTAATGATTATGGAATGATGATAATGATGATGATGGAAAAGGCTATAATTGTTATGGTTACTATTTGTTTGATTAATAAATACAAGTGATGACTAGTGTAGGTGCTTACCTAGTTTAATTAGGAATGATTAAGCTGAGCTATCTATGCTGGTTTAAAATGGTTACTTATGCTTTTCCGCAAAAGAATCAAGCTATCCACTGATAAAGCATGTCATGCTCCTTGGAGTCTTTATTGAGTCAGTCGGGTAAGTCTAGCTGAGTACATTCTCGTACTTAGGGTTTTGCCCCTCTTGTTGTTTGTGCAGATGGTCATTATTACCATGGATTTTGCGAGACTTGTCTCCATCCGGTGGATTATTAGACCAAAGGGCGTGGTCGTCTCTTACTATTTCTCCCCACTTGCTTTTGGTAGATTTGATCTAGTACTGGCACTGTAATAACTTTAAATGTGTGTGGGTTGAGTTCTAAAACTACTTTGCTTTCCGCTACTTTTGAGGACTAACTTTTATTCACTACTCTGATGTAATTGAACTATTTGTGAACTGTTGTAACATGTAATTAGTGACGCTAAATTCTGTACGATCTTGGTTGTTGATGTTTGGTTTGAAATCCTTCGTGATTTCTGGACTACCGGGTTTATAAGTGCTTAAGTGTATCAACTGCTTGCTTAGCGAGTGGTTTTTACACTTACGCTTTTATAAATTGGTCGGTTCTATTACATTTATTAGCATGAGTATAAGATTGATAGTTTATTAAATTGGTTTCTTAAACGTTCCTAGTAATACTCTGTTAGTCATGTTATGGTTAAACTTGATTGCTAGCTGGTCAGTAAATTAGATTAGCTTTAGTAGTTTATTTATATGCGCTGTGTAATTGTCGTAGCTCTAAAATAGTAAGTTTAATAAGGTAGCTAAAGTACATATCTTCCTTAGAGTATATAGTAAACAAACTAGAAAGCTAATTGTTACTTGCCATGAGATGACAATGCTTAACTAAACATGTTAGTCATTAGAGCTAGCTAGTAGCCTAGTTATGTGTGCATTATTTTAAAAGTTGCTGTTTGCCTTTATTCATTGCATCATCATCGCATACATATAGAGAACAAGTCTGTGTTGTTGCTCCCCGATGACATCGAGTTTGAGGTGATAGAGGCGTACGAGGAGGAGATTCTTGTACCGGAGGAGTTCCAGGAGCCGTGGCTGACTGACTCTGCTGACCCTCCTGCCCAAGGCAAGCCCCGGTGCATAACCTATATTTTATGAATATATGAATATCTATATGTTGTGCATTTATGTTGCAGGAGTTTTATGAAACCCACATGCATATTTATCTATCCTATGAGTTCTACTAGTACAGGTTCGTGTAGTTGCTATGCTTAGTCTGTCGTAACATGAGTAACCTACCGTTACTAACAATAGAAAAATATTATTACTCTCATGAATAAAATGATGAAAAAGAATGTGTTGATCGGGCAGAGATGTGGTATAGTTTTTGGTGGTGTGTAACAAGTTATGTCCCGCGGCGGTGAGGCTTAATTTGGTTACACGGCTTCCCTATCCGCGTCGGTTAAGGACCGATCATTGCTAAGGGTTGAAAGTCAAGTCACAGATCTCCTTATCCTGAACACATACTTGTTTATGGGAGCTCAGAAGGCTTGCTCTCTCTTGTCTTAGGTTTCGGCTCTTTTCGGACCGGCTGTATAGGGGTGGAGATGGTGGAGGTCCTTGCACCACCTTACGGCCGGGTCGTAAGTGTTGGGGGCTTGGAGTCCAAGTTAGGACGGGGACCTGGAGCCTCGGGCAGGAGAAAGCAAGTTATTCTCGTTTGTGTCTAGGATGCAGGCGGGGAGTGTGTCTCGGGGTACCCAGCTAGACGCATTGATTCACGAATCGCCATTCTGAGAACGGTAACGATGAGGGCTTTATTCTGGCATCGTAATAAGAAATAGAAGATGAAAGAGGATAAATGGTTCTGATTGCTTATCACATGTTTGCTAGTAGAACAGGTGCTTCTTAGCTTGTATAGCTAATAAACTAAAATACGGCTATTAATAAAAGTAATGACTTATGCTTAGTAATGCTTTTCTGCAAATAAACTAAACCCGCAAGTCATATAGCCTACTCATATCCTTGAGAGTCGGGATATATAATTCCCAGTCGGATAAGTCTTGCGAGTACATTGTGTACTTAAGGTTTATTTCCCATGTTGCAGGTTCAGCTTAGGGAGTAGTTTTGTGTGGAGGATTCATCTGGTGGGCTCAGACGGAATCCTTGTATCGCTTTCCGCTAGATGTTTATTTATGTTCCGCTGTTTTTAATTCCGCACTCTGAACTCTGGTATTGTGATGAATAAATTTTCTAAGACTCTTGTTGTATGAAATGGACTAAGTGATGTAAGCTCCTTGCTCAATATGTATCCTAGTTTAAATTATGGAATTTTGAGTACTCCCATGTTGTGCGCTCGATAGAATCTGTCTGAATTATTATACTCACTAGAGTACTTGGAGTCTTATGGAAGAGGGGTACTCTTGGGAGTGTAATTATTGAAACGGTTCTACCACAGACACATAGAAGAATTCTATGATAAAAGAGTAGATAGCTAAAGTGAGAGTACAACGGGAGAGTTCAAGGTTCCTAAATACTTCTCTATTACTAGGGTTCTATAATAACTGATTCATGGTAGGTAAAGCAATCACACATTTATACTTCAGGAGTTCAGAACACTAGTCATAGAAACAGGTGACGAAGGACTAGGAACCTCCGACTACGGTCCTACAAACACCAACCCTAACATGGTAGAATACGTCAGCCATCAAGGCTGTCACCACCTAGGGCTACCACAATTATATGTTGGATTAGGTGCAATCTCATGTAACCTATGGGCTAAACACGATATATAGTCTATCGATTACTACTCTAATCATGATCCATAACTAGAGCACCCGATACGGACGGAGATCATATGTTAAAGTATAACAACTATACTAACCAATCAAAGGTAAGGCATAAAAGTAAATAGAGAAGATAAAATATATTAAAGCATAAGTCTTACAAGAATAGATACAAAGCCATACCAAATCTCTGAAGACTTCTCTAGAACCTGAGCGTAGCTCCGCTCTCCCTAACTCTAAACCAGAACTAATCTACTACATTGAAAAGTCTAGCCCTAATTCTCTAGAGTTGAGAGATTATCCTTTCGATGGATGCCTCTACAACTCCATAATGATGTGCTGCCCTCAGGGGGGTCTGGCCCTCTATTTACAGCCCGGTGGAAGAAACGACGGCTGTTGGATCAAACCCGACTTCACGTAGGGCTAAGATTGATCCTCAAGGTCGGTGGGGGAAGCTTTCAGAAGACGGAGGCAAGATGGCACAGTGGTGGGCCGGTCGGCATGGGCCCAAGCCCACTCGAACTCCGCTTTGACGACGTGTCTTCTTGATCCTTGTAAAGCCCAATGGTGTATGTTTCGCAGTGGAATTGATATCTCTTGATTCTAGGCTCCGAATATAGCAAAATGATGGATCCGTTTTGATCGTCTCAATGAGCCTGTTGTAATGGTACAGTCCAATTCCTTATTTAAGGTACTTTTATTGATGGAAAATTGCATATTCCTGCATGACAAGTGACAACACTAAAACTCGCGGAACTCATTAGAATCAAAGCCTACAACTATGCTTTGTAATTCATTTTATATTATTTTATGTAATAATTGATGATTATATTTAGTGTTTAATGACTGTCAACAAGTTTCCCCAAGCTTAACCTTTACTAGTCCCTAGCAAAGCTAAACTTAGAAACTGATATTGATATCCATATGTTCTTAGCAACTTTCTTATAGCCCCCTCAAAAGTATACCTATATACAAACAAAAATTCTCCTCCGGGTTTATGTAAAACTAAGCTAACATTCAAACTTACTCATATTACCCTTGACCATGAGGCTCTTTAGCTTTTACTTGGGTCTTCAGTAATTGAAAGACAGAAAGATCCAACCAAGCACTATATCTTAAGCTCTTCATTAAACTATCATTCTAGAGTTTTTAGAGGTTTTTAAATAAAACTCAGAACTTTCTTTGTATGACACTCTTAAATCTCTCAGTATATGTGTGTTGGTATAAATTAACTGCACTCCTTTAAATAAGATTTAAGTAAGATTATCCGCAAGCGCACAGATATCGTACCAATGTCACATTTTACCCGGAGGTTTTAAATATCGTATCCACAGGGAACAGTTGTGATGATGACAAAGTCTATAGACTTAACCCTACAATTAGGCTAGATAATATCAAGAAAGAGGAAATAACTATTGAACTCTAGTTCTGACAACCGGTAAGCTTTGTATAATACCGTTCTAACTAGGCAAGTAACTCGAATAGGAGAAGAAATAGAGTAATCTTCTACCAACCACCTATAAGCCTATCAGTCCTATCAACGGGTAGTGGACTACAGAGGATTCAACGAAGCTATAAAGTCACCTTCGCGAGCTATCACTATCCGGCTATTCAGGGGACATCCACAAGTAAACCTAGCCTAGGCACCATGCCTACACTACGAAATACTACTTCAACCAAGTAATGACCAAGATCAAAGCACTCAATATAAGCTGTGAACTTAAGAACAAATAAGAACAACTGCTTACTTGAATCGGAATGGCGAATACAAAAGTACCTCAGAACGCAGCTCCGGGCGAGGGAGCTGAATCCAGAAGAATACAGCCACGAAGAAGCACCGACAGGCCAGAACTCCTCCAGAATCTCTACTCCTCTACTCAATCTCTCTAATCTCTAAACAAGACTAGATCTAGATGAACAAGTCTCTCCTAATTGCTACATCTAGATGAACTAGAACTAGATGAACTAGAACTAGATCAACTAGAGGGACCGTAACCCTAATTATGTAGAGAATATGAAGCACCGGGGTGTAGAATGCCTTCAGGGAGGGGGTCTGCCCCATTATTTATAGCCCGGTGGGATGAACGTGCGCCGTTGGATCAAACCGACTTGGGCAACGGTGGAAATGCAAACCCTAAGGCGGTAGGAGGAAGCTTCCAGAAGAGGAGCGCCGTCGGTTGACCTAGGGCGCCGCCCGGCCCCACCTGATCCCCTCTGTGGGCTCCGCTGCTTCGGGTGTCTTCTAGACTCTTCCTGATCCTTTTGGCGATATTTTCCATCGCGGTTAAGTTTTGTGATAATTATGCAATGTAATCCCTCTTTTAAGCTTTTCTGGAAAGGTCCCTGGAAAATATAGAATATGCAAAACTCTTGGAAATTATCAGTTAAAACCCTAGACTAATATGTATTCATGTGCCTTTTTATGTCTAAAGTTCTAATAAAAATTGACGTTATCTACCGTCAACAACTCCCCCAAGCTTACCTTTTACCAGTCCCTTGGCAAACAACCTAAGCCTAATTATTAAAATATCTGGATCGGGAGTTCTTTGTAATACTTTTATTTCTTTTAAGCACACTCGCTTTCAAATAGAAATTTTCCTTCGGTTTAGACAAAACTGGTCTAACTTTCAAACTTACCCATTTTATCTTTAACTATGGAGCTTTACCGCTTTTGCATAAGTCTTAAACAATCGAAAGATAGAGCAATCAAGTCAAGCACTATGTCTTAAATTCTTCACAGTACCAATATTCCGGAGTTTTGTAAGTTTTCAAAATAAAACTCAGAGCATAATTGTATGACACCCTCAAATCTCTTATTATATATGGTATTTATAGATCTCACTGAGGCATTAATGATGTTATGCCTTTCTACAACTAAGGATTTATAGTGGAGCTTACAGGAGTGGCAATAACAAGGATGAGCATACTTGCAATTCATATGTTGTAAAGTCAAACAATGGATCCACAGAGAATCGAGGCATACAATCAAATCAAGATGTGCATGTGTATGGAATATGGTGGATAGGTGCATATACGGTATGTAGTGGCTAATCCTAATTCTATTTTTGCTCTTTGAAGATAACTCCCTCCTTAGAACTTTTCGCGGGAAAACATGGGCTATCTTTATTCTCTCTTTCTTTCTCTTCTTCTTCTTTCTTTTTTTTAATCTGGGAGGCGGACATCTATGTACCCATTGTTTTAATTGTTGGATACTTGTTCATCTTTTACTCCTCTTTTTCTTCTACTCTTTTTTTCAATACTTTTACATAGCCACATGCATCTTTTGAATGTAAATAATTGGAGAGATAATGATAAGAACTTTGAGCAATTAAATGGGGGCTGTCCTATAGGGTATATTTTTGGGTGTTTACTCCTAGTGTAGGAGAAAAATATTTTTAAGGTGGATCTAGATGAAAGTGAAAATGACTGTGCTTACATGCCAGAGTAGGAGTAATGCATATGTGGGTGGAGTGCGTAAGTGATCTTGATTTTAAAAGCATGACAAGGCTCTCATAAGGTATACAACAAAGATTGACTAAACTCAATGTAAAGCAAGCAGCATGAATACGCAATGGTTTTCCTATTCTAAATGTATATCATATATGGCTTTGGCAGGAATTCAAACTTTATCGTACAAGAGCTCATCATGTAAGATTTTGGGTTTTTAAAATAAATCTCCAGAACTTAGTAATGCTAGAAATAAGATAAATAGCAGCTTAAAGCTTTATGTATCATATCAATCAATTACCTAGACTTAGCTCAAACATATGCCTCCACAAGTTTTAGGTTCAGAGTAAATTCTTATATCAAAGCAGTCATATCCAAAACTCAGGAGAATTTATGGTTGAAAACTAGGCACTTAAAAGGAATTACTGTAGAGTAACTATCATCTCCAAGACAAAATTTTAATGTTCTCTAGTTTTTATTTGAGTCTAGACACATTCTATGATCACACCTTAATAAATAGATAAGTATTTTGTTTTTGATTTTAATTTGTTATTCATCTTTTTATTTCTATTGGACTCACAAGACTCTAAAGACATGGACCTTCATGTGCCCATATATTTTTGGTATTTTATGACTATATAAAATATACTCAATAATCGCCTAGGTATAGTTACCTGATAACTAGGGGATGCTCCTCCCCAAGCTAGATGTTTGCCATACTTGGTGTTGATGATCTTTAGAGTGAGCTAACCGGAAGCACTCTGGTAGGTGCCACCGATAGACTCTCTCTTTGTCATAATGTTGTTCCTGCATAATTACACTCCAAAAAAAAAGAAAACCAAAACTCGAGGCTCGAATTTAATAAGAGGTTAGATCAGCCAATAAGTAATTGATTATTCTTATAAGTTGATTTTAAATTGATAAGTTCTAGCAGGATTCTCTTTTTTAGAATTTTCTAGTTTAATTATGTAGAAATTAAATATGTGTGCATGATATATAGTTGTATTATTATATATATTATATATATTATTTTTTTTATATGCCACCGTAGAGAATATTTATTCTCGTGGGGTTCAGGATTTTTATAATGCAAGAAATTAAATACGGGGAGCTATTATTATTTTTTTATGCCACCGCATAAATATTCCACAAGTTTATTCATGTGGGGCTTTTAATATTTTATGATGCAGTAAATAAAGCAATAAAGATTTTTATTTCTTTTTAATATTTATGAAGATAAATATATTAAAGTGAAATTGGATAGGAATACTAATTAATTAGATAACTACCATATTACCTTATGGTAAGGGTACGGAATTTTAAGTTTACCGACAGAACTTCTTCTTCCACTCTTGTGTATCTCTCCATCTTGAGAGATGGAGGTCTTGATGGTTGCTGTTGACGGTCATTAAACACTAAATATAATCATCAACTATTGCATGAAATGATATAAAATGGATTACAAAGCGCAGTAGTAGGTTTTGATTCTAACGAGTTCCATGAGTTTTGGTATTCTCACTTGTGTTATAGGAGTATGCAATTTTTCATCAAATAAAAGTATTTTAAATAAGTAATTAGACTGCACCATTGCGACGGGCTCATCGAGACGATCGAAACGGACATATCATTTGCTATATTTGGGCCCGTAATCAAGAGATATCAATTCGGATCGAAACATATTCTATTGGGCCCTAAAAAGAAGCAAAAACACACAAATGAATTTGGGCCCAAGTGGGCTTGGGCCCAGGCTGCCCGGCATTTCCTTCCAGGTCGGCTGGCCTCCCTCTACGACCTCTCATGCCCATCTTCTGGAAGTACCGCCTTCAAGGATGCATCTTGACCGTATCTTAAGTCGGTTTGATCAAAAGGCTCACGTTTCTCCCACCGGGCTATAAATACAGGGGCAGACCCCCTCCCTGGGGGCACCACATTATTATGGAGATGTAGAGGCGTCCCTCGAATGGATGACCTCTCACCTCTAGAGAATTAGGGCTAGACTTTACAATGTAGTAGATTAGTTCTAGTTGAGAGTTAGGGAGAGCGGCGCTACGCCCGGGTTCCGGAGGAGTCTTCAGAGTTCTTGTATATCTTTGTATTTATTCTTGTAAGACTTATACTTTAATATATTTTATCTTCTCTATTTACTTTTATGCATTACATTTGATTGGCTAGTATAGTTGTTATACTTTAGCATAGGATCTCCGCCTGTATTAGGTGCTCTAGTTATTAGCTGTGACTAGGGTAGTAATCGATAGTGTAGACATGGAGTCTAGGCTATAGGTTACCTGAGGTTGCGCCTAATTCCTATGGTTAGTTGTGGTAGCCCCAGAGGTGACAGCTCTGTTAGGCCTTCATATTTCACCACGTCGGAGTTGGTGTTTCGTAGAGCTTTTAGCAGCCTTCCCCAGCTACCTTCTTCCCAGTCTTATTCGAGAGTTAGAAAGGTACTGCTGCTCCAAAAGTGCTATTGTGTGATTGCTATATCTACCATGAATCAGTTATTATAGAACCCTAGTAATAGAGAAGTACTTAGGAACCTTGAACTCTCCCGTTGTCCTCTCACTTTAGCTATCTACTCTTTTTATCATAGAATTCTCACCCGTGTTAATGCGTGTCATTTACGTATAACTCCTATCATCTATCATTTACCCCTACTATAGTCTAGTTGGTGTATTAAGTTAGTAGATACATGATGGTGAACTATCAATGTCTTTATCCATTGTTTCCCAGTGGTAAAATATAAATAACAATACCTGGAATACTCCTGGTAAAATGCTACAATGGTTATTCTGTATGCTTGCGGAATCCTTCATATTTTAATTGTGCATAAAAAATACCAACAAGCATTTTTGGTGCCGTTGCCGGGGAAACAATTGGTGTAAAGATTTTGATAATGATCTTGATATCTACTAATCTAGTATGCCACTAGCTTTAGTAGGATTACCCTTGTTTTGTTGAGTTGTGGAACAAGCAGGACATCAACTGTTTCAACCTTCTGGCGAAATTCTACAAGAACAAGACATGGAAGATATTAAAGAACTTAGAGTGTCTGAACATTTATGATCCATCAACAATGGAGCTCTGCCATCTCACAGGTTCGTATAAACATATATATTAGTCAAACCATGTGTAGATTGGAGAAGAAAAGTCATCATCACATGAATTCAAAGTTCATCACATGTGATGAATAAAGACGCTGCGCTACTCACAAATACCATTGTGAGTCATGGTAAGTTTGATCAAGAAAGGTGAGTAAGTCTTGCTTATAGGCTTTAAAATTTGATGAGTAGTTATCCTATTGCATTCCACTGTATATTTACTTTGAATAATCCATGCATCTACTCCATCCCATATCAAGTCCACAGCATATTTAGTTCCTTGCACATATTGATGTCACTTGCATCTCCACTTGAAAATAAAAAAATATTCTCACCATACATGATCGTACTTTCATCTCTTTGAGTAAATCTCGATACGCTCTTATGTTACCTTTGTTTTCTATAGTATGCTTTGGTTTGGAAGTACTTGGACATACTTTCATAGGCTTTTTAAATTAAGCATAGTGCTTAGGTTGAATAGCCTACCTTAATCAAATTAGACATGGAGTTTGATTTGGTTATTGAACTAGAAATTATTGTAGTAGACATTGGATATTTTGTTGGACTAACCCCTACAGAAAACTCTCAAACTTAATTCGGGTAAGTCAAGAGATGAACTCACATCAAGAGACGAATCAAGGCATGTGACGATGTCCAATAACTTTGCACAAAAAAGGAAGACACAGCTCATTCTCCATGAAAGAATTGTAAGTATCAAAGTTTATATATTTAATCGTTTGTTGCAAGTTACCTTTGCCTTGAACCATATAAAAGTGCAGCTACCAACAAAATTGGTTAAAAGAAATCTATGCTAAAGTAATCCTAAAAGCCCATCCTTTTATTAGCATAGAAGAAATCCACATAAAATTATGGACCATAACCCATATTTTAAACTTGTTGCAATCCTTCGGGTATGTGTCCACTAACATTTATGCAGGAAAGAAAGAATAAATGTCTAATCATGGTTCAAAATAAAAAGAAAGGAGAACAAGTGTATAGAAACAACTAAGATGGAAAGAAACAAATGAAAGAACACTTCAACACCTTCTACACTTCACCGTGATAGTGGACCAATCACCCCTGCAAGACATAAGGTACGTTTATCCAAGCCTCATACAACTTTAAGCTACATTCAACATCTTATAGCATATTGCTAATTTTTTGGTTATCCTTACCATATGTGATGTTTAATTTGCTAAAACTTAAAAATAAATAAAATACTCTTTTGGTTCACCTACATATTCTTGGTTCTATTTGAATAAATATCTTTAGTCTTTTGAACTTCCTTAGTCTATTATAAGTATGCTTCAGAATATTACTTAAACATTATAACATCGAAACATATTTATATAAGAATTTGGTTGTATATATAGACTGTCCTCTCCTCTATAAAAATGTTTAAATCATATTAGGAGACTTCATAGAATCAAATCAAGGTTAGAGGTATTCTTTAAATTTATATCTTTGCCTTAACCTTGTTTAGAAAATTTGAAATAATGGTGAATTATTAAAAATACAAGCTACAAATTAATCTTTAACTCCTTAGCAAACACTATCCATACCTAAAATAAACAGTATATTTCTTCAGGTATGTGTTGTCTACTAATCCCTGTAGAGAAGAAATAATGAAAGAAGTAAAAGTCTAGAGAGTGAGAAAGGAGCACAACATACGAGACATGATGCTAATGAACAACTCAAGATGCAAAGATAAAAAAGACCATTGAGATTCAATCTATCCTTACCACATGGTGTCATCATGCTCCAGTAATAAAGGTAACATCTTAAAGGTAAGTGGTCATTATTTTTTCTTAATCTTAGAGCACACATCATAGCACCATTCTCTTGATCTCAATCTTAACCAAATGAGCTCAAATATAATATATCTTATTTTTAAAAGATGATAGTCATCATGTTAATCTTGATAACTTATAAAGATGAACAATCCTTCCATAGGTTAAGTAACTCCACTCATTTATCTCATAAACTGAAATGCTATATTTATACTTTTGATCTTTTCACTCATGTTATAAATGAATAATATGAACAACATCAGTCTTATTGTGCCTAAGGTTAGAGAATAAATAAATTTCTGGTTCTGCTGGTGTATTCCCACTAGCAGAGCCCATGCACTTGATCTCTACCTTGTCTTTATGAGCAGAACATACTTTAAGCAAAGTGTGGAGAGATTCTCTAAATTCTACAAGTGGAACTTCTAAACCAGTAACAATGATGCACATAAGATTGGCTTCGACATGTTAACAAAAAGAAAGAAGAAGGTGGCACCACCATTGGAAGCGCCACTAGTGGAGACACCACCTCAATCCTCATTCTTAGGAGAAAACTGAAATATTCAATTAATGAACCACTGCAAGGAGGAGTCTAGTTCAAAGGACTCAAAACATCGAACCCTCGCCGGGAGGTAACATCGGTAGTTATCCATATTTACTTTCTTGCATTGTATGATTTATTCTTTTTTTAGCATGTTTACTTTTCTATATTAGTATTGCATAGAAAACAAACAAAAATAAATAAGCATGCATTAGACTGAATTCATCTTAAAAACTTGAAGCCCCATAAGAATCTCTTGCGGTATAAAAAGCCTGTAGAGGAGTTTTCACTGTGGTGGCATAAAAAATATCAAAAATATCATGCATACATGTTTTACTTTTCTGTATACAAAAATAGAAAATCCAAAGAAATACTAGATGAACATCCTGCTATAACCTTACCACTTGGAAAATATTTCTCAAGCTCCATAACACCTAATCCACAAAACGGCTAACCACAAACTGTTTTATCCTAATCTGTCCCACGAGTTTTGGTGTTTTGTGAGGGCTTTTTGCAGGATAACTTCAAGGGCTAGTTACCCAGGCACCCTCATCTTCACTCCTCACTGTACACCTTCTCGACATATAGTTACCCACCGAGTGAAGGAAGTAACTTCTCGAGAGATGAGATCGTGATGTCCCTAGCAACACTTGCTCTCAGAAGCATGAGCTCCTTCGTGAGGATCACTTATCACTACTAACTTTTGACTCTTGCGCAACAACGAGAAAATGTTGCAATATGTCCAATTTGGTTGCAGAAGGTAGATGTTGCAACGAAATCGTGTTCGTTGCCAATGGTTGCAATAAGTCACGTTGCAATAAGATATTGCAACCGTTGTTAGATTAGCGTTGCAACTATTAGAGTTTGTTGCAACCATAGTTGTTCGTTGCTAGGCGTGGCAATAGGACATTGTTACAACATTCACGGTCGTGGCAATATAAGTACTTGCCACGACCATCTTCGTAGCAAGAGGTGGTATATGCAATGATAGATAGCGTAGCAATAAAGACATTTGCCACAAATAATATCGTTGCAATAGTGTATATTGCCACGTTAGATTTTTGTTGCCTAAGGTGTTATTGCCACGACCACCATGCCGTGGCAAGTACACCATTTACCACACAATTTTATTCGTTGCGAGCGATCATATGTTATTGCCACGATCATAGTGTCATGGCAATACTATCATTTGCAACACAATTTATTCGTTACTGAGATCATTCGTTATTGCCACGATCATGGTGTCGCGGCAATACTATCATTTGCCACGTAATTTTATTCGTTGTCATAGCTCTTATTGCCACGTGAGTTCGTTGTCATAAATCACATTGCCACGCACAGCAGCTCACTGTATTGCAACGATAGTAGCATTTGATTTGTGGTTGAACACATCATCGTTGCAAAAACAATATATCATAACAAAACCAGTTGCACCCCTATATATTAATTATAATCAATCATTCAATAAATTTGCAACCATTGGAATAGTATCTAAATTCACAAATGAGTGCACAGTTCTCATTATTTCACAACTTTTCAAAAACCCCAGCAGTACAAGACCTCCTAATATCTATGTAGCACTCGAGGGTTTCCTAGCAGCACATGTCATTGCATCGATGATGCCCTCACTTGATTATGTGCCTCCCATTCAAACCTTGTCCACCTATAATAACCAAAAGAATAAGATGGGGGTATTAAAAAAATATTAGGTTTACTACTTCATGCATAGAATGTAAAGATAGCTAGATAGAACATGGTTGTAAGTAAGCAAAAGTAGAAATAATCAAAGCTATGGAAGGAGAGCTGTCAATTTAATTAAGCAAAAGTAGAACTAAAAGTTAAGAAATGCTCCGTATATAGCCATTTTGTTCACACCTTGTGCCAATGAGTTTTCCACACAGGTTATCTCAACTATTAGACCCCGAGTTCTAGCAAATGGTTTGTATCCGTAGCAGTACTCCGAATAAATTGATGTTTGTTGTATAGAAAACAGGTATACATATCTAATACTCAATTCTCAATTTGATGTATATATTATATATTATTATAGTACCAAATTGATAAAATGACAAAGTCAACAAATCTGCAACACAATTTAATCTTTTTACAATACAGTAAACAAAAAAAACAGTAACAATGGTTGCTTTTAAATCAAGAAAGGTGAGCAAGCCCCATGGAAAAGAAGATGAGCCATTACTGGCAAGATGGTGCACATGTCGACATAGAAGAACTTGTTGTCAACCGATATGGATTAGTACAAGAGGATATATTGGACTTCTGCCATAATATAATACAATAAAAGTGAAAACATATGATGATTCAGATCAACAAAGAGGCACCACATGATTTATTTTTAATCATCAATAAACCAATAAATAAGTTAAACTTCAAAACAAAAAGAAACTATATTTGTAAACCTGATCTAATTACCTATGCTACCTTAATTACATAGTGCTAGTTATTTCGAACATCCATGTACCAATTCACATTTTTTTTATCATATAGGCATAGCTGTGTCTAGGTAAGTTCGTCAAGAAACATTCTTGTCAATTAATTTGAAGATACTGAAACAAAGTCATACTTTAAGTTGATCAGTCTCACTTATCTTAGGTTTAGTTATGGGATCTATGCAGAGTCAAGGGCTGTCTTCTATCCACCACCTTCCTCTAAGTTGCTCCTTCAAGTATGCAAAGTTCAGAACAAAACTTGATCGATATTGCACATCTGCAGAATACAGAAAAAGGATAAAAAAATCAAATGCTTGGTACATAGAATGGACAAGCAAGCTCATTCACTAAATGGCATTCAGGTTGAACACATTGTTACTGACAGCAAGGCCACGCATCGAAACTTCTTCCACATTACCACACCTGGCACAAAGATCAGAATTTGGCTCATTACATACATGCTTTCTAAATGAAATAATGGCAGACAGAGGTAGCTTCTGAAAAATTCCAAGGCCTTGCACAGTACAAGTAACAGTTAATGTCTTGACACTAAATTAAATAATGGCAGAGGTAGCTTCAGAAAAATTGCTCAGTGTCTGCAGAGCTAGACATTCTTTTGGCATAAGTAGCTAGTTTATGTTTATGTTTACTCCACTGATTTTGTATCATCTATCAAATCATTATACTGACAAAAGAACTACTCAAAATTCCCAATAAGAAAACAAAAACAGTGTTGACGTAGCTTAGAACCCACTCCGACAAAACCTAAACAGACTACATTCACTCACAAACAGGTATACTTTGCAACTCATCTGAAATCTAAATCGCAGAGGGCTGGACTAATCTAAAGATTCGTGAGCACCAGGATCCCCTTCCCCTCCTCACACTGCTTCCCTCAAAAATCTGAGCAGACACACATGTGGATCAGTCGGGGCCATGCCCTAGGCTGCCAACAGCGGGAAGAGGAGAAAGCTCACCTCGATCTTGTTAAAGTCGAGGGAGAGTTGGAGCTCCAAGCTACGTCAGGGGAGCGCGAGATCGGGGGCCGACCTCGGCCGAAAGTGAGTGGTAGGACACCACAGGGGAGCAGCCATGAAGTGCCGCACCAGCAGCGGGCGGCAGCTGCAGCCACGACGCACGGGGATGAATGGAAAAGGGTCTTACGGTGGCGCATCTGCCAAGGAATGGGGTGCCCGGTGAGGAATCGAGTGGTGCACGGTCACGGCTCGTGGATCCGGTGATGATGGCGTACACGGGAGGAGTCGTGGGGTAGTGGGGAGGAGAGGTAGGATTTCAGCAGGACGCCGCTGCCTTTAGCTCGTGTGGGTACAAGGTCGGCCGTCGGATCAGTTCGTGCGAACGAGATCTTCTAACTAATTATTTGGGCCTCGGGGAGACATGGCCTAGGGCAGATTCCAGGGCTCCAGGCCCAAGCCTAGGTTTGGGCTGTAAAAAAAGTTAGTATTTTTCAAATACCTTCGTTTTTTTTACCTTTTGAATGCATAGCATACTTATATTTGTGTTTTTACATAAACTATAATGAAAAAAGTAATTTATATTTTTTAAGTAAGTATTTTAGTGTGTATAATTATTTTTCATTAATTATTTCGCACACAAATTGTTTCAGAAAAAAAAGGCAAGTATGTGTGTGTGTGTGTGTTTTATTTAAATGAACTTAACAAGTTTAAGTGTGTACATGTGTAAGTGAAGTTAAGAGTAAATACTTAAGCTTTAAAACAAATAGAAACTTATATTTTCCATATATGTTTTCATTAAAGCTTCAAGTGTACATGTCAAATGAATGGTCAATATATGTCCAATTGCCAAAAGTGTAAATGCATATACTTAGCAAAAATATAAAAACTTAACATTCTCATGTGTTATAAGAATTGCATGTTTAAATTTAAATACTTAGGAAACATTTTTGTTGGGTGCCAATAACCTTATTAGGGGCATGTCTGGTTTACGTTTTGGACCTAGATTGGCTATCCAACTAAGTTTGGGTAGCTAAAGCCTGGCTTGTGCAATACAAGATTGGTTACATTGATTGTCTTAGCCTGCATTAGAAATAGTGTGTTTAGTTACCCGTTTGTTTTGCATGGAATCACCTTATCTTTCTACGGATAGCGCTACATCTTTTTGAAATTTCATCAAACAGGTCATTCATTGATAACAAGGATGGGGAGCTCAACCACGATGAGGACTACAATTCATATAATTAACATGTGGCTAAAAGGCAGATCCTAAGTACAATACTTAGTAGTGTATTCCTTCCATTCAAAAAATATGCAATTATGAGAAGTGTGTCAGTCAAACTACATCAATTTTGACCAAGTTTATATAGAAAAAGTATTAGCATTTATGTCTCGACATAAATTTATTATGAAAAATATGTTGCATAACCAATCTAATAATATTTATTTTATTTTATTGGTTTAAGTATTTTTTATATAAATTTAGTTAAAGTTTGTAATGTTTGATTCATCGGGATGTGAGAATTGCATATTTTTTAGAACGAAGCAAGTACGAAATATAATTGACATGTGCAGATGAGCACGAGGGCTTCCAGATGAGCACGAGGGCTTCCTAATACAATAGCGCCAAGCTTCGAATTCAATCAAATAAAATAAACAAAAAAAAAAAAGAAATGAGCACCCTCTCTCCTCGAAAAAAATTTGGCGGACAAAAGCAAAACTGCCGCGCGTTTGGAATGCTTCCGTGGCTCCTCCCGCAATTTTTTCCTTAATAATGCGCGCCAAAGCCTACCCGCCTCCTCTTCCCTTTGCCCCTTATTATTAATGTCTCCTTGATTTACCCAAATCCTCTCTCCTCCCCATCTGCATCTCGCAGCCTCGCACAATCCCGTGGCAGCGCGCCTCTCCTCGCTATAACGGTGGCTGCAGCGGCGACCCCAGGCCGGAGCCCCCAACTGCCCACGGCGGCGCCGCGGCCACGCCTGCGCATGGCGACGAGATGGCCCGGACTGCTAGCTTCCTGGTCCGGCAAGAGGCGCACACCATCTTCTCGGGGTCACCGCCATCCTCTAACTCTCCGGCGTCTCCTCCTCAGGTAATGCGCGGCGAAGCAGCGTCAGCACGTCAGCACGTGCATGCCTGCATGGTACGCTCTTGCTCTTCTGCCTCCCTCTCGTCTGATTAAGATTTGATTTTGTCTTATTCGTGGATTTCATGCTCGTACACGATATATATATGATTGATGTAAGCTCAAATACTCAGACAAAAGTCAAATACTGATATTTTTTTATGAATGCAAGTGCAAATATATACTGGGTACCTGGATGCCATACAAAAGTAGTATGTGCAAATTACGGAATGAACAAATAGACACCAGACAACATGTACATACTTTATTTCCATTCTCTGAATATGTAAACTACTAGTGATTCAAAGGAAACATGAATATAGTTCTCTGAAATTAGTACGGCCTGCATGCACCCAATTCTCCAAAATTATGCAGACAAAATAAACTGTTAGAGTGACTAAATTAGAATGCAGCAACTGACTATAGGGTGGATGTATTAGCTGACGTCGTCCACGGGGGAGCTGAGTGACATTAGACAGTTTAATGGCTGCATTAGTAAAATAGGGTAGCAAATAATTCACAGCCATCCACCTGAAGGACCCGTCAGCTTACCCTCTAGTCTGAATCATGTTACTTTTATATCACCTGAAGGACGTCAGCTTCAATTATCTTCTAAAAATGATTAAAACCTGATTAAATATTAAATATTTAGAACAATTCGTACTAGTTCATTATAGTCAAAAAAATTAAAAAATGTGCATATAACTTTTTCTGAAGATGAGCGCTAACTCTATGAAGTGAAGATATGCTTCCATGCATGTGGATCTTTTGATTTTGGCTAGGTTTTTAAGTTTGATCAATTTTATATTTTCCTTTCTCAACATCAGAACTTTAATACATGCGTGTTGCACGTCCAAGTCCACAAGTTTGCATGAAGTTTTATTGTTGTGGATGACAAGTACATAAGTATATGTATACACTAGTGCTATGACTCACTTCAGCGATACACTTTTTTTTATTTTTCTATAAGGGCTGTAATTCTACCATTTTTATTTTCTTTTAATATATAAGCAGTGTGATTCCATTAAAAATATATAGTATGTGAATATACTACAAACCAAACTTTGCACTTACATGATACTATTTATGATGACACTGTATTTTTGTAGAAAATAAACGGTTCTTTGTGGTTTAACAATATCACTGGTACAGTTATAATAGAATAAAAAACGGTGAGAAAAGAATGGAGAAAAAGCATAAGAAATAACAATAAAGAAAAAATTGGACATGTAAAGCTTCTCGAAGTTGCACGTGGCAATTTCTTTTTTAGAAAAAATTCAATAAGTGTTGTGCTTCGAACCTTAGCAATTGTAACAATTTATTTTTTTATTGTATATGTACAACTCTTTTGCAATGCAAGCGACAACTATATACAATAAAACATATCCATTGCAACTTGTTGTGCTATCGCAACCGTCAACTAGTGTTGCAATATCATCTCATTATTGCAACGCCAATAAAACTGCATAGCGTAAAACAAATTGTGGCAACAATGACTATCTATTGCAACAATTTTTTTTTCATTGCTATATGTACAACTTTTTTGCAACGCAAGTGACTACTACATACAACGAAACATATTCGTCGCAGCATAGATGCACTATTGCAACTACAAACTAAAGAGTTGCAATATCATCTCAGTAATGCAATGCCAATAAAACTGCTCGCAACGCAAATCACATCGTGGCAATTGTGGCCACCTATTGCAACCGTTTTAAAGTTGGTTGCGATAATTCATGCTTTTCGCAACGATCATCATACTTAGTGCTACGAAATAATTTGCGTGGCAAAAATCCCATCTATAGCAACCCAATGTGCAAATGGTTGCTATAACACCCCATATTGCAACCATATCTTTCCGTTGCGACAAAAAAGCGTGGCAAAAGGGTGAAAATTTAGTAGTGTATTTTCAATGCTCAACCACGACAACAACTAGCTTGGGGGAAGGCATCCCCTAGTTATCAGGTAAGTATACCTATGTGACTATCGAGTCTGTCTTATAGTCATAAAAATACCAAAAATATGTGAGCACATGAAGGTTCACCATAGTATCATACGAAAACCTAAAAATACCAAAAATATATGGGCACATGAAGGTCCATATTTGTCGAGTCTTTGTGAGTCTTTAAAATGTAAAACCAAATAAAATAGATGTTTAGTTATGAGTCAATAAATAGGAAAGCTCTAGAGATGATCTTAAAAGACAAAAGTGGTAGCTCTTAAAGTACCTAGTTCTTTGGACTTAAGTTTTTCCAAGTTTTAGCTTAGACTGTTTTGACATGAAGATTTACTTTGAGTCTAAGACTTGTGGGTTGCATATGCTTGAGCTAAGCCTAGGTGATTGATTGATATAATTGAAAAATTTGAGCTACTGTTTATCTTGTTCTAAGTGACACTGGAGTTCTGGAGATTTTTTTAAAAAAATATAAAAACCTTACATGATGAGCTCTTTTATGACAAAGCTTACATTCCTACCAAAGCCAAACATGATATCTAGGCTAGATAAACTTCCTCATATATGCTACTTGACTTGCATTGAGTTTTGTCAACCTTTGTGACCATTATGAGAGATTTGTCATACTCTTGAATCAAAATCCACTTACACTCCACCTACATATGCACTACTCTACATTGAAGTAGAAGCAACAACATGCCATTCTATTCCGCCCATCCAAAAATGTTTTACTCCTACACTGGGAGAAAACACTAAAAATATTACTATAGGATAACCACCAAATAAATGCTTCAAGTTCTTGTTGCTGTCTCTCAAAAATCTATAGTGCTAAAAAGAGGTGTGAGCTATGCAAAAGTTATTTTAAAAAGAGAGAGAAAAGAAAAATGAGAAAAAAAGGGAGTTAGAAAAAAGGACAAGTGTCTAAAATATTAAAACAATGGGTACTTAGATGCCCACCTCCCTAAAAGAAAGAAAAAAAATAAGATAGCTCATACTCTCTAGCCAAGTTCCAAATTCAAAAGAGAGATATATCTTCAAGGAGCAAAGTAGAATTAGGTTTCACCACTTCCACCAAATATCCACCATATCCATACACTTGCACATCTTGATTCGATTGCATGACTTATTTCTCTATGGATCTATTGTTTGACTTTACAATATATGCATTGCAAGTATGCTCTTTCATGTTTTCTCCACACCTATAAGCTCCACATAAGCCTTAGTTATAGAAAGAAAAGAAAGGCATAATATCGTCTTTGCCTTGGTGAGAATCCACAAATACCACATATACTGAGAGATTTGAGAGTGTCATACAAAGAAAGCTCTGAGTTTTATTTAAAAACCCCTAAAAACTCCAAATGATAGTTGAATGAAGAGCTTGAGACATAGTGCTTGGCTGGATCTTTCTGTTCTTCGATTGCTCAAGACCCAAGTAAAAGCTAAGAAGCCCCATGGTCAAGGATAATATGAGTAAGTTTGAATGTTAGCTCAGTTTTTCTTAAACCTAGAGGAGAATTTTTTTTAAATACAGGTATACTTTTGAGAGGCCATAAGAAAATTGTTAAGAAGACATGAATATCAATAGTGGTTTCTAAGTTGAGCTTTGCTAGGGACTAGCAAAGGTTAAGCTTCGGAGAGCTTATTGACGGTCATTAAACACTAAATATAATCATCAACTATTGCATGAAATGATATAAAACGGATTACAAAGCACAATAGTAGGTTTTGATTCTAACGAGTTGCACGAGTTTTGGTATTCTCACTTGTGTTGCAGGAGTATGCAATTTTCCATCAAATAAAAGTATTTTAAATAAGTAATTGGACTGCACCATTGCGACGGGCTCATCGAGACGATCGAAACGGACATATCATTTGCTATTTGGAGCCCAGAATCAAGAGATATCAACTCGAGATCGAAACATGTTCTATTGGGCCCTAAAAGGAGCAAGAAAACACACAAATGAAGCTGGGCCCAAGTGGGCTTGGGCCCAGGCCGCCCGGCATTTCCTTCCAGGCCGGCCAGCCTCCCTCTACGGCCTCTCATGCCCGTCTTCTGGAAGCTTCTTCCACCGCCTTCAAGGATGCATCTTGACCGTACCTTAATTCAGTTTGATCAAAGGGCTCACGTTTCTCCCACCGGGCCATAAATACAGGGGCAGACCCCCGTTCCTGGGGCACCACATTATTATGGAGATGTAGAGGAGTCCCTCGAATGGATGACCTCTCACCTCTAGAGAATTAGGGCTAGACTTTACAATGTAGTAGATTAGTTCTAGTTGAGAGTTAGGGAGAGCGGCGCTACGCCCGGGTTCCGGAGGAGTCTTCGGTGGAGTCTTCAGAGTTCTGGTATATCTTTGTATCTATTCTTGTAAGACTTATGCTTTAATATCTTTTATCTTCTCTATTTACTTTTATGCATTATATTTGATTGGCTAGTATAATTGTTATACTTTAGTATAGGATCTCCGCCTGTATTAGGTGCTCTAGTTATTAGCTGTGACTAGGGTAGTAATCGATAGTGTAGACATGGAGTCTAGGCTATAGGTTACCTGAGGTTGCGCCCAATTCCTACGGTTAGTTGTGGTAGCCCCAGAGGTGACAGCTCTATTAGACCTTCGTATTCCACCACGTCGGAGTTGGTGTTTCGTAGAGCTTTTGGCAGCCTTCCCCAACTACCTTCTTCCCAGTCTTATTCGAGAGTTGGAAAGGTACTGCTGCTCCAAAAGTGCTATTGTGTGATTGCTATATCTATCATGAATCAGTTATTATAGAACTCTAGTAATAGAGAAGTACTTAGGAAACCTTGAACTCTCCCGTTGTCCTCTCACTTTAGCTATCTACTCTTTTATCATAGAATTCTCCTATGTGTCTGTGTCATTTACGTATAACTCCTATCATCTATCATTTACCCCTACTATAGTCTAGTTGGTGTATTAAGTTAGTAGATACATGATGGTGAACTATCATTGTCTTTATCCATTGTTTCCCAGTGGTAAAATATAAATAACGATACCTGGAATACTCCCGGTAAAATGCTACAATGGTTATTCTGTGCACTTGCGGAATCCTTCATATTTTAATTGTGCATAAGAAATACCAACAGTTGCATACCTCTAGTGATGGTGATGTCACTTTTGTTCTTTGGTTTGGCCCATAGGTTGAAGTAGAGCTTTAATAGTAGCTGGCAGCATCTTGCTCAGTGTGCATGTTCATAGAACTTTCACTTGTAGAATTAATAAACTTTGCTCGATGCGTTGTCCTGTTTGCAAAACCAAGGTAGAGATCAAGTGCATAGGCTCTGCTGGTGGAAAAACACCAATAGAACCAAATTTATTCCTTTATTTATTTTTCTCTATCCTTAGGCACATTGAACAAGATAAAGTTGGTGTTACATGATTTATTTATTTATGACATGAGTGGTAAGATCAAAAGATTAAGCATTGAATGTTGCATTTAAGTTCACATGGCAGAAAAGAATAAAATTGCTCAACCAATGGATGAATTGTCTATCTCTATATAAATTTTTACATAAGTATGACTATCGTCTTCCCAAGATCGAATATAATATTTTACCTTGTTTGGTTAAGTCTGAGATTAAGAGAATGGTGCCATAAACAATTTTAAGGAACAAAGCATGTTGAGTTAGTTAGGTTAATCAATTTAAGTTGTAACTCGAACATTTTTGTGTATTTATGTGCACCAAGATCAAGAGAAGAGCAGTGACCACTTATTTTAGAATATTACCTTCATTATTAGAGCGTGACGGCACTAAGTTATGAAGGGTAAATGACTGGTGGTCCTTTCTCTTGCATCTTGAGTTGTTCATGAACATCTTGTCTCCTCTGTTGCACTCATTCTTTTGCCATCTTTTGCTTCTTTGATCTTTTGACTCTTTTCACTCCAGTCATTATTATGTCTGCAACGGATTAGTGGACAATACATACCCGAAGGAGCATACAAATTTTAAACACAGGTTGCTTGTCCAAGTATTTTATTTTGTTCTGTCTATGCTAATGAAAAGAGTATTGATATTATTTTTGCATAGATCATGTTTTATACAGATATGGCTTGAGGCAAATTAACTTGCAGTAGAAGATAAAGTGAATGAATCATTAATACTTACAGTTCTATCATTTATGATGAATGAGCTATGTCTTCTTTTTCAAGCATGTGCCCTGTCTCATCTCTAATTCGAATTTATCTCATGACTTACCTAAATTAATTTTAAAAATTTATTGCAGGGGTTAGTCAATAAAATATCTAATATCTACATAAGCTAATTTTAGATCAATAGCGAAACCAAACTCCGTGTCTAATTTGTCTAAGGTAGACTATTTAATCTAAGCATCACGCTTAATTCAAAAAGCCTTTGAAAGTATATACACTACTTCCAAAGTAAATCTTACTATAGCAAACAAAGTTAATATGAAAACACTTATAGAGATTTATTCATTTAGAGATAAAAGAGCATGATTAACAAATTGAATAAAGGTAGAGACAACTATATTAGCAACATAGGATTTTCTAAATACGGCCATTCCCCCCAGCTGGAACTTTGCAAAGCAAAATTAAGTTTGGATGGATTAATTTGCATTATGATAGGTTGGTCATACCTGGCGCTGCCATTAGTTATTTTCTTACTTCAAACCTGAAATGGTTAGTGACAAAAATACCAAAGGAATATTTTAACAATTATATTTCTATGCTAAAGGTGCAAGCTCAACTCATTTTTTTAAGAGTGGTTACTTTGGGACACAATGTTATTCTTGGAAAACCTTCTAATTATCCAGTTGGTGAAGGGGTTTCCTTTAAAACATTAGCCTTTATGTACCTATATTAAGATTACAATGAGATCTACAATATTTATGATAAACATATGCGTCTACAACCACCCTTTCAAAAATTTTATGAACAGGTCTAAAGAGGGGGTTGAGGATCTCGTGTGTGGTAATATTAGAGAGACCAAAAGACTCAGGAGATTTCTTATATGAGCATGGATTCGATAAAGTTTTTATGAGATAATTCCCATGCTCATCGATGTGATTTCTCTTTTCAAACTCCAAGGGTGTTTCTTCATAGATGTCTATAGGCAATAAGTTTGCCTCTATTATTTTATGCCTATGACATTTATTGGATGTTTTATTTTCTAGAATTTTTCATGAATTGATATCCCTAAGGTTGGTCTCTAAAGCTTTCTCTAAACTTGGGTGAGTTCTGTTTATTAAAAGAAATTGATTTAAGCTCACCATTTGAATTTAAACCAAGTTTAGATGCTAGTGCTAAAGCTTCGTCCTCTTCCATCCATTCTTTTACAATAGCATATGTATTTCTAGTATGTTCTATGCATTCGTGCCATTGTCGTTGCCCTTCTTGGGCATTCCTATGACTTTTATTCTTGAGATGTCTTGATAGATTTCTAGGGTCATTATAAAGTTTAGTAGAAAGAGCATAAGAAGATTCATTGGGGTCAAGGATGGGTTTAAAGACATTTACTGTGGGCATAGAAGGGGAGAAGATAGAATTTACTCCTAAGTGACTTGGCTCTCCTTCTATGACATCACTCGACATGCCATCCTTGAACTCTCCCCAGTGTCTTTTATGAGGGAAAGGAAGTTGACGACACTTTTTCCAAGATGTTCTTCTGAGAAGATCTGATGTATTGATTTACGAGCATCTTAGCTAACTGAAAATCTAAATTATCAAAGTGAAATTTCAAAGGTTTAGGATTGATAGCTAAACCTTGGGAATGGGATAATTGTGTTTTAGCTACCAAGACTTCCGTTTCTAGTTCGGGTGATAAGTTCTTCTCTTCCTCGGGGAGCTCAGAATAGGCTTGAACAACCTTTTCTAGCATAGGCCTTGCTTCAGTTATAGGTAAGTGAAGAAAAGCTCCTCCAAAGGCTAAATCAAGGGATTTCTTAGATTCTTGTTCTAGTTGCCTAAAAGTTAGAACCTCTTTTCGAAGGTTAACTACTCTATGGATGGGAAAGAAATATAAACAAAACTTAGAGTATAATATTTCCCAATCACCTTGTATACTCCCTATGGCTCGATTATATCAATGTTTAGCTCTTTCAGTCAAAGAGAACGGAAAAAGCTTCCATCTAATAGTCTTATCGGACATGCCAGCAATGCGCAAGCATGCACAGGTCTGCTCGAATTCTCGTAAGTGTGAGTATGGGTTTTCGTTACCTTCTCCCGAGAAGAGTTTATCCCAAATCATATTAATTAAATATGGGCGCAGCTCATAGCCAGGTGTTATGATAGGTTCATTAGATTTTGGTGGTCCGAAGCTTTCACGCATGCCATAAAGACAGATAGGAATATAATTAAAAGCATCCATAAGGATGAACACAAAAATAATGAAGAGAATGGGATAAAATAAGAAAAGATAAAAGTATAATACAAGATTAAGCTAAACTAAGTCAAAATCAGTAAACCATTTCCCGCAACGGCGCCAAACATGCTTGTTGGTATAAATTAACTGCACTCCTTTAAATAAGATTTAAGTAAGATTATCCGCAAGCGCACAGATATCGTACCAATGTCACATTTTACCCGGAGATTTTAAATATCGTATCCACAGGGAACAGTTGTGATGATGACAAAGTCTATAGACTTAACCCTACAATTAGGCTAGATAATATCAAGAAAGAGGAAATAACGATTGAACTCTAGTTCTGACAACCGGTAAGCTTTGTATAATACCGTTCTAACTGGACAAGTAACCCGAATAGGAGAAACAGAGTAATCTCCTACCAAGCACCTATAAGCCTATCAGTCCTATCAACGGAAAGTGGACTACAGAGAATTCAATGAAGCTATAAAGTCACCTTCGCGAGCTACCACTATCCAGCTAATCAGGGGACATCCATAAGTAAACCTAGCCTAGGCACCATGCCTACACTATGAAATACTACTTCAACCAAGTAATGACCAAGATCAAAGCACTCAATATGAGCTGTGAACTTAAGAACAAATAAGAACAACTGCTTACTTGAATCGAAATGGTGAATACAAAAGTACCTCAGAACACAGCTCCGGGCGAGGGAGCTGAATCCAGAAGAATATAGCCACGAAGAAGCACCAACAGGCCAGAACTTCTCCAGAATCTCTACTCCTCTACTCAATCTCTCTAATCTCTAAACAAGACTAGATCTAGATGAACTAGTCTCTCCTAATTGCTACATCTAGATGAACTGAACTAGATGAACTAGAACTAGATCAACTAGAGGGACCCTAACCCTAATTATGTAGAGAATATGAAGCACCAGGGTGTAGAATGCCCTCAGAAAGGGGGTCTGCCCCTTTATTTATAGCCCGGTGGGATGAACATGCGCCGTTGGATCAAACCGACTTGGGCAACGGTAGAGATGCAAACCCTAAGGCGGTAGGAGGAAGCTTCCAGAAGAGGAGCGCCGTCGGTTGACCTAGGGCGCCGCCCGGGCCCAGGGTGGGGCCGGTCGGCGCCACCTGATCCCCTCTGTGGGCTCCGCTGCTTCGGGTGTCTTCTAGACCCTTTCTGATCCTTTTGGCGATATTTTTTGTCGCGGTTAAGTTTTTTGATAATTATGCAATGTAATCCCTCTTTTAAGCTTTTTTGGAAAGGTCCCTAGAAAATATAGAATATGCAAAATTCATGGAAATTATCAGTTAAAACCCTAGACTAATGTGTATTCATGTGCCTTTTCATGTCTAAATTTCTAATAAAAATTGACGTTATCCACCGTCAACAATGTTCTATTTATGGATTCTCACTAAGGCAATAATGATGTTATGCCTTTTTTTCCTTTCTACAACTAAGACTTATGTGGAGCTCATAGTTGTGGAGAAAATATGAAAGAGCATACTTACAATACACATATTATAAAATCAAATAATGGATCCACAGAGAAATAAGTCATACAATCGAATTAAGATGTGCAAATATATGGATGTAGTGGATATTTGGTGAAAGTGGTGAAACCTAATTCTACCTTGCTCTTTGAAGACATATCTCTCTTTTAGAACTTGGCCAGAGAGTATGAGTTATCGTATTCTTTTCTCTCTTTCTTTTTTTTAGGGAGGCAGGCATCTATATACCTATTATTTTAATATTTCAGACACTTGTCCTTTTTTTAACTCTCCTTTTCTTTTTTTCTTTTTATATCTTTTTGCATAGCTCACACTTTCTTTTGGCACTTAAAGACTTTTGAGAGTTAGCAAGAACTTGGAGCATTTATTTGGTGACTATCCTATAGGAATATTTTTTATGTTTACACTAAGTATAGGAGCAAAACATTTTTGAATGAATGGAATGGAATGGAATGGTATGGTTGCACCTACTCCAGGATAGAGTAGTGCATATGCGGATAGATTGTATGTATGTAGATCTTGATTCAAAAGTATGACAAATTTCTCATAAGGGTCATAAAGATTGATAAAACTCAATGCAAAACAAGCAGCATATATGTGGAAGTTTATCTAACCTATACATCATATTTAGCTTTAGTCAGAATGTAAGCATTGTCATACAAGAGCTCATCATATAAAGTTTTGCATTTGTCAAAAGAAATCTCCAGAACTTTAGTATCACTCAAAATAAGATAAATAGTAGCTTACACTTTCTTAATCATATCAGTCAACTACCTAGACCTAGTTCAAGTAGATGCAACCCACAAGTTTTAGGCTCAAAGCAAATCTTCATGTCAAAACGCTTAGTCCAAACTTAGAAAAACTTAAGTCTGAAAACTGGACACTTGAAAGGTATTACTACATAGTAGCTATATATTATATGCATTTTAAAATCATCTCTAGAGCTGACTCATATCTAGACCTAAACAATTATCTTTCCATTTATTATTTCATTTTTTTAAAGACTCACCAAGACTTGACAAATATGGACCTTCATGTGCCTATATATTTTTATTATTTTTATGACTCTATGATAGACTTAATAATCGCATAGGTATACTTACCTAATAATTAGGGAATGCCTTCCCCCAAGCTAGTTGTTATCGTGGTTGAGCATTGAAACTGAGTGATCCTCATGGAGGAGCTCATGCTTATGAGAGAAAGTGTTGCCAGGGACATCTTGATCTCATCCCTTAAGAAGTTACTTCCTTTACACAGTGGGTAACTGTATATCGAGAAGGTGTACATTGAGGAATGAAGATGAGAGCGCTTGGGTACTCATCTAGTATTTTTAGATTTTTCTATTTTTATGCAAAAAGAAAAATATGTATGCATGATATTTTTGATATTTTTATACCACCACAGTAGAAACTCCTACAGGCTTTCACACACCGAGGAGAACTCATATGGGGCTTTAAATGTTTATGATGCTAGATGAATGAATATTTATTATTTTTTCCTTAATGCAATGATAGTGTAGAAAAGTAAACATGCTAAAGAGAAAATAAATTATACAATCCTAAAAGTAAATATAGATAACTACCGATGTTACCTTCGGGCGAGGGTTCAGTTTAAGTCCTCCGGATAAGACTTTTCCTTGCAGTGGTTTATGAATTGAGTATTTTGGTTTTCTCTTGAGGTGGTGCCTCCACTAGTGGCGCTTCCAATGGTGGTGCCACCTTCTTTCTTTCTTTCTTTTTGTTAGTATCTTGAACCCAATCTTATATGCATCATTGTTACTGGTTTAGAACTTTTACTTGTAAAATTTAGGAAATCTCTCCACACTTTGCTTGAAGTGTGTTATGCTTATAAAGACAAGGTAGAGATCAAGTGCGTGGGCTCTATTGGTGGGAATACACCAACAGGACTAAAAATTTGTTTATTCTCTAACCTTAGGCATAATAAAATTGATGTTGTTCATATTGTTCATTTATAACATGGGTGAGAAGATCAAAAGTATATATATGGCCTTTAAGCTAAATAGATAAATGAGTGGAGTTGCTTAACCGATAGAAGAATTATTCATCATCTTTATAAGTTATCAAGATTAACATGATGACTATCATCTTCTAAAAATAAGATATATAATATTTTAGCTCATTTCCTTAAGATTGAGATCAAGATAATGGTGCTACGATCTACACACCAAGATCACGAGAAAATGATGACCACTTACCTTTAAGATGTTACCTTTATTACTAGAGCGTGATGACACCGTGTGGTAAAAGGTAGATGAATTTCAATGGTCTTTTCTTTTCTTGCGTCTTGAGTTGTTCATTAGCATCTTGTCTTATATGTTGTACTCCTTCCTTATTCTTCCAGCCTTCTACTTTTCTCATTATTTTTTCTCTGCAAGGGATTAGTAGACAACATGTACCCGAAGGAATATAATATTTATTTAAAGTACACATAGTGTTTGCCAAGGAATCTGTAGCTCGTGTTTTAAATAATTCACTATTATTTTAACTTTTTCAATAAGATTGAGGCAAAGATATTATTTTGAAAAATACCTCTAACCTTGATTTGATTCTATGAATAGTCTTCTTATGTCTTGCAGGGTGATTCGTCCACTATCATGGTGAAATATAGAAAGTGTTGAAGTGTTCTCACATCGATTTCTTTTCATCTTAGTCCTTTCTATACACTTGTTCTCCGTCTTTTTTGTTTTAAACCATGAATAGACATATACTCTTTCTTTTCTACAAAAATGTTAGTGGACAAGTACTCGAAGGATTGCAAAATTTGAAACATTGGTTATTGTCCTTAATTAATGTGATTTTCATCTATACTAATAAAAAAAAGATAATTCTTACGATTGCTTTAGCATAGATTGTATTTGTTTGTTGTATTCTAACATGGTTCAAGGTAACTTGTAACAAAAGATGAAGTGAATAAATACTCATAATTCTTCCCTCCATGAAGAATGAACTAATCTTTCTTGTGCAAAGTTGCAAGAGTTTATCATATACCTTGATTCATCTCGACTATGAGTTTATCTCAGGACGTACCTAGATTGAGTTTAAAAATTTTCTACAGGGGTAGTTCAACAAAATATCCTATGTCTACACCAGTATTTTTTAGTTTAATAATCAAACCAGACTCCACATCTAATTTGACTAAGGTACGTGACTTAACATAAGCACCACGCTTAATTTAAGAGCTCATAAAAGTATATACAGTACTTTCAAACTAAAAACTTAGTAGTATAGAAAAAGGAAACATGAAGGCATATAGAGATTTACTCAATTAGAGATGATAGAGCATGATTACAGTGTGTGTATATTTTTCATTCATTTTTTAGATAAAGATGCAAATCACATGCATGTATATAAGGAACTAAACATGCTGTGGATTTAATATGAGATGAAGTGGATGCATGGTTTATTCTAAGCAGACATGCAGTGGAATATAACAAGATAACTACTCATTAAGTTTAAAGTCTATGAGAAAGACTGACTCACCATTCTTGATCAAACTTACCATAACTCACAATGGAATTCATGAGTTTATGCAGCGTCTTTGTTCATCACATGTGATGAGATTGAATTCTTATGACGGTGATCTCTAATATACACATGGTTAGAGTAATACATATGTTTATACAAACTTGTGAGATGGCAGGGCTCCATTATTGATGCATCATGAATGTTCAGGCACCTTGGGTTCTTCAATATCCTTCTTGTCTTAGTCTTGTGGAATTTTGCCATAAGGTTAAAATGTTTGATAGCCTACTTATCCTACAACTCAACAAAATTGAGGTAATCTTACTACAGCTAGTGGCAAACTAGATTAGCAGACATCAAGATCAATATTAAAATCTTTATGCCAATTGTTTCCCTAGCAACGGCGCTAAAAATGCTTGTTGGTATTTCCTATGCACAATTAAAATATAAAAGATTCTGCAAGCGCACAGAACACCATTGTAGCATTTTACCAGGAGTATTTTAGGTATCGTTATTTATATTTTTAGTATCAGAAAATAATGGTTAAAGATATTGGTAGTTCACCATCCTGTATCTACTAACTAATACACCAACTAGACTAAAGTAAGGGTAAATAATAAATGATATGAGTTTCACATAATGACATATAGGAGAATTCTATGATAAAAGAGTAGATAACTAAAGTGAGAGGATAACGGAAGAGTTCAAGGTTGCTAAATACTTCTCTATTACTAGGGTTCTATAATAATTGATTTATGGTAGGTAAAGCAATCACACAATAATACTTCAGCATATCGAAACACTAGTCACGAAAACAAGTGAGAAAGGACTAGGAAGCTCCGACTATGTTTCTACTAACACCAACCCTAACATGGTAGAATACGTCGGCTATCAGGGCTGTCACCACCTAGGACTACCACAACTATATGTTGAATTGGGTGCAATCTCAGGTAACCTATAGGCCAAAAACCATGTCTAGTCTATCGATTACTACTCTAATCACGATCTATAACTAGAGCACCTGATACAGACGGAGATCCTTTGCTAAAGTATAACAACTATACTAACCAATCAAATGTAAGGCATAAAAGTAAATAGAGAAGATAAAATATATTAAAACATAAGTCTTACAAGAATAGATACAAAGGCATACCAAATCTCTGAAAACTTCTCTAGAACCTGAGCACAGCTCCGCTCTCCCTAACTCTCAACTAGAACTAATTTGCTATATCGAAAAGTCTAGCCCTGATTCTCTAGAGTTAAGAGATCATCCTTTCGAGGGACGGCTCTACAACTCCATAATGATGTGTTGCCCTCAGGGGTCTGGCCCTGTATTTATAGCCCAGTAGAAGAAACGATGGTCGTTGGATCAAACAGACTTCATATAAGGCTAAGATTGATCCTCAAGGTCGGTGGAAGAAGCTTTCAGAAGATAGAGGTGAGACGTCACAGTGGTGGGCCGGCCGGCATGGGCCGAAGCCCGCTCGGGCTCCGCTTCGACGACATGTCTTCTTATGTTTCGCCATGTAATTGGTATCTCTTGATTCTGGGCTCCGAATATAGCAAATGATAGGTCCATTTCAATTGGTATCTCTTTATATGTATTGATTATCTTCTCTTATCGGTGCGTGGCTGTGGCATAGATTTTATGATCTTGCATGCATTCACGGCCAGCCAGCGAGCCCTGTTGATGCCGAACCGACGACGGAGCCTGCAGCCAGTGTTAGAAATAATCCACAACCTGCAGTGTCCATGATATCCATGTGTGCGTCTGTGCCCCGTGTCATGTTGATGTGCATGGCTGGCTATTTTTAGGTTAGGATTGAGTCAATAGTCGTGAGTCTAGATTAGTTGAAGTAGTGGTGTACGTGGTGCCGATTTGCATGGTGGCAGCCGCATGTCAGGATGAGCAAGTGGCTCATGGCGTTGTTGCGGGGGTCCTGTGGATCATGGCGCGAAGGCCGCCATGGAGGTGAGCTCCGTGGCATGTCCTTGCCTATAAGTAATCCCTGTGCTTCCCTATAATCAGTCGTCAAGTGCAGTGAATATGTAGCCAAGATACAGGCGAGTTTGTCGCCGCTGCGTTCATCGCCAGAAAACGTGCCTATTGTGCTTGAGTAGTTCCTGAGCAAAGCCAGCATATAGACGGCAGCAACCATATGCCATGATCAGCCGTTTCCTGCACCAGTGGCGACTGCTATGCCCGGCATCCATGACGCCTCGACGACGGCGAAGGTGTATGTGCGGTGGCTCGGCAACACACGGAACATCACACGGAACATCCACGACGACCACAGCAGTCCAGTAGAAACAGCAGCCCAGTGAACATGCAGTTTCGGCATCTACAGTAGTGGCGAGTCCGGCGATGACCGGAATGGCAGGCATGGCCACCGCGACGACGGAGCGGCGTTGCCTGGCAAAATCTCGTCGTGTTTGCAGGTTGGGCTTTGTTGGCTCCAGAATACTACCAGTGTACAAGAACCATGAGCTAGCTACACTATCGGAAACTAGATCTTTGCAATGTGCTAGGTGGTAAGCTCTCCGTCGAGCCTAGCGCTCGGACGTCCGGAACGGATAGGTGTCCGGACGCCCACTCACCCCGCTCCTGTCCCGCCTCGCAACGCTAGCACGTGCGCCCCAACGCCACATCTCGCCTGGTGTGCTCACTGCAAAAGCATGTGGGGCTTGCCCCCACCAGCGGGGACCGCCACCACCTTCCCACACCTAACACTGAGGTGAGACAGTAAGAAAGACAAGGTGAGAGATGCAACACTCGATCTAGTTTTGAAACATCAAGATAAAGCACCTGCAACATACGTCTAAAAACGAATGAAACATCTAAAATATACATTTAAAACACTTAAAAAACACCTGAAAAAACATTTGAAAACACGGCAACATGTATGCAACATCTAGATAAAAAACACTTGTAACATATGGGTGGAATATTTCCAAACATCTAAATCAAGAACATTTGGAACAAAACTCTTGCAACATTCTTCTGAAACAACTGCAATATATGCAACATGAGTAACATTCCCCGATCTACTTTTGCAATATCCCTATGATACAACTGCAACATATCTACGAAGCGCCTCGAAACATCTGAAAGATACAATTACAACATGGGGAGAGCCTGGTGCGGGGAGCGCCATGGCCGCCAGATCCAAGGGCGTTGGGAGCTCTCTGTGTGGGAGGACGTCTCACGGAAGGGAGGCCACTGAGGTGCGGGGAGAAGGACGCCGGGGGGAGGAAGGAGCCATCGGGTGGGGATTGAGGAGGACATCAAGGTCAAGAAAGGGCTGCCTCGGGCGGGCAGCACCGGTGAGCGACCTAGGCAGGGGCAGCGATGGCGAGCGGCTCGCTGCTCCGGTGACCGGCGGGCGCACGGCTCGGGCGAGGAAAGGGCCGCCTCGGGCTGGTAGCACCGACGAGCGGCCTAGGCAGGGGCAGCGATGGCGGCGGCTCGCTGCTCCGGCGACTGGGGGGCGCACGGCTTGGGCAAGGACGAGCGCAGCTTGTGCAGGGCTGGGGTGCCGCGAGCAGCTCGGTAGGGAGGGTTGAAGGTAGGAGAGAGAGTAGAGCCTTGGAGGTATCGAGAGACAAAGAGCGGAGGAGACGATGCACTGGGGGAGCGTTTTTTTTCTTTTTTGGCAAGCGGACACGGAGGGGCGGCGGGGTGAGCCAACACGCGTGCACCACATCTGGAAGATGACGGACGCCCTAATCACATCATTGCCATTTCCGTAAAATAAAAGCACTCGGTAAACTTGCTTGTTTGCCGAGTATTTTTTTTGTACTCAACAAATGAGATATTTACGGAGTTTTTTTTTGTTTTGCACTTGGTAAACAAGAAAGTGTGCCGAGTGTTTTCCTTTTGCACTCCGTAAATTTTTTTTTCTATTCTGATTTGTTGCTATGTTCTTCGGTTAAAATTTGTAACTATTTTTTCTTTGCCATATTAACTCTAAATTTGATGATTTTTTCTAAAATTTTCTAAAATCTTGCTCTATGAATTTATTGTGTTCTTATATCTATTACTTGAGTTATCTTTTCTTGTGACTTTAGAAATTATGGATTTCAAAAAATGACAATTTCAAAGCATATTTTGAAGCAGTAAACTAATTCAAATGAAGAAGTTTTCAACTTCAAAGTTATACAACTTATCAACCCTGTTCGCCTACACGGCCGTGTAGGCCGATTACACGGCGTGTACACGCTACTCAGTAGTCAACCGTGTTGGCCCTGTAGGCCGTTTAATCCGTTTAATCCCGTGTAATCCATTTTTTGACCCGTTTAATCAGACGTATAATCCGACTACTCGCTAAACGAAGGGTGACCGACCGTGTACCGTGTAGCGTGTAGGCTAACATTGCTTATCAAGATCTATAACTTTTATTTTGATCATTTTTCTATTCGACAAAGCATTAGTAATGTTGACTAGTATAAAAATGACTTGCGCAACGGTGCATTTTTGTTAACCTTGGCGGTCACAAGATTTAACCATCATGGTAAGTGCCTGCCATTTACCGTGGCAAACATTTTTTATTTACCGTGGCGGTTAAAATGGCGATCAAAAAATAACCGCTATGATAAAACATTTATCGTGACGGTCAAAAAATAACCGCCATAGTAAATCAGGCCCGAAGCCTAGCCGGCCTATTAACTTTGCCACGTTTATAAATAGCACTTAAGGTTTCCACTTGCCATTCCCAGCAGCCGGACCCGACCCGACCCTACTTGCTCCCTCCCTCTTTCCACTCCCACACACGGCGGCGCATGGCGGCAAGGGGCTGGGGGGTGGGTGGTGCGGGCATGCGCGGCCCGCGCTCCTCCCTCCCTCGCATGGCATCCGGCGGGCGGCACGAGACTCTCCTGGCGACGCAGCTGGGCGCGGGGTAGCCTCAAAGGCTTCGGTCCGCGGCTAGGGGGCTTCAATCCGCGGGTAATCCGCGGCCGGGGCCTTCGATAAGGTGTCAATGGCAGCTGTGTGGTCCCCGGCGGAGGATCCAGTGCGGGCCCATCCTAGGCAGTGGATCGAGGGTGGATCCGGTTGCCGGCTTCTTCAACAGCCAACGAGGAGGTGGAAGGTTTGTAGCAGCGGCGCTGGCGAATCCCGTGGATGGGCTCCCTCAACACGGCGCGGTCTTCCTCTTTATGGCGGCGGGTGGATCCGGCGTCCATGGCCCAGGCCTTCTCTAGAGGCCTCGCGACAGCGGCGGCGGTGGCGGCCCTCCCCTCCCCAACAATGGCAATGGTGCGAGCATTGATGGGTGGCTACAGCGGTGGCACCATGTGGATGGGCTCGGCGGGCCCATGAATGGGCTTGGTGGGCACGTCCACTGGGTTTTTCTTTTTTTTTTTGTTTTTCAATTTAATTTACCGTGGCGGTTAAATCAACCATTACAGTTAATCCTGATTAACCGTGAACTATGGTTCGTGGGGGTTGAGAAAACCACCATGGTAAATCCAAAATGACCATCACCGTTAATATTTATGTAGTAGTGGTTATTCACAAAATCTACGTCTCTCATGTAGTTTCATGAAACTAGAAGATCGAGAGATATATAAGATTTGTAAACAACATTATTACCATTATATTGGATGAATAAATGACCAAAATAAAAGTTGTAGATTTTGAGAAACAACCAAAATAAAAGTTGTAGTTGAACATCTTTTAATTTGTATTAATTTTGCTAATGAAAAGTACGTTTAAATTTCTTAAATTTGAAGTTTAAATTTTTTAAATGAACTTGGATAGAGAAACAACCAAAATGAGAGTTATAGATCACAATAAGTTATGAAACTTTGTAGTTGACAACTTTTTTATTTAAAATCATCTTGTTAACAAAAACTAAAGTTTGAATTTACAAATATTTGAAATTTAATTTTTTAATGTGCCTCCGATGGAGAAGCAGCCAAAATAAAAGTTATAGATCTCAAAAAGTTATGAAACCGTAGTTGATAACTTTTTGATTTGAAAAGCAATTTTTATTCGATTTAGTAAAATATATGGGGAACCAAAACGGAATATGAACACAAGCGAAAATGTGGTATAGTGGTGAAGTGCGTACGCGTGAGGGGGAGGTCGCGGGTTTGAAACCGGCCACCATGTAGTACGTGAATTTTGCGCGAAAAATGCGCTGACCAGTGGGTGCCTCTCCCCTGATTTTAAAAAAAATTACTTTTTTGCATTTGTTTCTTTCAAATTTTGTCGAGTATTTTGTTTGTCGAGAATTGATTCAGTACTCGGTAAAGGCTTTGCCTAGTGTCTAATAAAAAGTACTCGCCAAAAGAGCTATTTGTCGCCTAAATTTGAGCCGAGTGAGCTTTGTTGAGATTGTTTTTGGGCTATTTCCGGTTGTTAAGTGCAAACAAGCATAGACATGTACTCCCTCCATATTCATATTAGTTGACGTTTTGGACAAGGACACGGTCTCCAAGATCTAACTTTATCCATCATTTTTTATTAAAATATATAAGAAAAATAAAAAATAAAATTACTTTTATAAAAATAGGCTTCAAGGTGAATCTATACATATAAGTTTCATCTTTTTAAACTAAATAGTTTAAAAGTTATTGCTAGTTTATGTTCCTAATGTTTGACTCAAACCTTGTCCAAAACGTCAACTAATATAAGTATGGAGTAGTATAGTATATATACGGCAGGAAAGCAAATAAAAGGCTACAGTACCATGCAACCCTATACGGCAGGAAATCGGGGATTGTTTACTTAATGCATTGGTCTATTTAAATGATATTTGTTCATATGACATCGGTGACCTACACTTCACCGATTTCATAATATGACATAGTCAACCTTGGTGATCTACTTATGCTTGCATGAACTTTGGTGTGTACTTGAACATCTAGTTTGTAATGACTTGGTTCAGATTACATTATTATTTGTATGAACTAGATTAATGTAAATGATCTCATTGTAATATACAAGCTCCTATTAATTAGTTTCATTCTTATTCTTGGATGTACAATAGTAGCATACAATACATATAGGAATACTATTTCAAACGAAAACAAGTTGAATAAAAAAAGAAACCGTAAAAGAAAATAAAACAGGACATTTAGACTAGAGGTGGCTGCCCCCTTGGTCTAGGCTGGAGACCCCTTTAGTCTCGGTTGGTATTTTAAACCAAGACTAAATGTCCCTGTTTACTCCTGGTTTGCCAGCCCAGGCCCCTTAGTTTAAATTCACGGTCCTGATTGGGAACCCTTTATTGTCCTATTTTTCAATCAAGTCCTTTAGTTGTGGATATTGTTGCTCCAACTCCTTTATCCTGTCCATGTCTTTTGGGTTTCGACGACGGATCAGTTCCTTATACTCTTCAAACAGCGTCTTCATGTCCACTCCGCCGTCGATGGCATCCTTGGCACTTCCTTTTGATTGTTGAAGGTTCCCTGTGTACCCCTTTCTTCCTGAAAACAAAGCAAGCCACAAATAGTTGAGAATTTTTTTAACCCGCTATTAGGCGGACCCGGCCCTCGCTAATTTTTTGTCTGAAAACTATAGTAGTTTGCCAAGGAGCACCATGTATGCCTCAGCTCAGATGATTTACACACGGGTCCCCATTGATGATTTTCATTCACATGTCAATTTCTCTTTGTTCTTGATGTGTGCCCTCTCTCAAGTTTGTCCTGGGTCCAACCCACGCTATATATATTATTCCCGAAAACAAATGGTACATTAAGTATTTCCTCGTCTTTAACATTTCCCTAATAATAGTTACGTGTACCATCCTACCTTTTTGGTTGTTGATGTTTACATTCATCAGGCATGAGATCAACACATGGTGCAATATAATATTTGGGGAGGCATGTTATTTTGTAAACGTTGTTCGTGCCTATTTAATTACCAATGCCCCATGGTTTAATTAACCTCTGACTCATGGCCCCACGTCGTCAAATTATTCATAGAATGTCCAGAATACGTTAGTTTAAGCTCGAAATTGTTTGCATCTTGTGAGTTCTGAATATCGTATTATTCCTTTGCTTTTAGCATGGATTTCTGGCTAAATTGGGTTTCAAAATTATATGGTATCAATTAATAATAAAGTGCCCTTGAGTGAATTTTGCTTCTTCTATGTGCTAACTTTCTAGTTGAGGATGCCCATATGGAAACACTGTTAGAATTTTTTTTTCTCCAATGATACAAATAATTGTGGTGGCTTCCAGGGTCCTCTGTGTTGTTGTTGTTGTTGTTTTCAACTAATGGCACACAAACTATGGATGCAGCAACCTGAGAATAACAAGATGAATCCCCTGGGCGTTGCTGCGTTAATGTTTGGTGTATTTTTTAATTATTATTACCAAATGAAGACACAAAATTAAAGGGTAAAAATTTGATAGTTTTGTTTTTGACATGAAAGTGAATTTCTGAGAGATACTTGGGCACAATATAGATACTGTTATCAATTGAATTCATTCATGCACTAACCAAATGCTGAAATGTATTAAGTTCCTAAATGTTTCACAAGTAGCAGTCCCTAAACAATTGTTTGTATCTTTATTTATTTTGTTGCTGGTATGCACTCGAACTGGGGTCCATCCCTTTAATTCTAAAAAATGTATGATCATAATAACCAAAAAAATATACAATTCAGTCAGAGGCAACCGTCATTGAGGCGGCATAGCAAAGAATCTTGGCAGGATTTTTCCTACTAAGCTTCAGTTATTTTTTGTTTTCGGTAGCAGAAGTTAAATATGATGTCAGAAACTTTTGTTATAGGGCAACCAACCAGAAAAAAAAGTGTTGAACCATTGCTTTTTGCACATGAGTTATATCATCGGCTATGCACCTTTTTTCCGTTATTTCTTCTTACTGTTGAGGCGACACTTTGTTTCATGTATTTATTATTATGTAGTTGGAGATTATATATGGACACGATGATCAGAAATTCTTCTTACTGATAATGGGAGAAGTCTTGGACTTGTAGGTGTTGAAATATAAGTGAATTGTCTATCTCTCCCATTAGTTTAAGCTCCTGATAAACACAATTAAATAGTATAATTGTTAACCGCTCTTATTCCACACTGAGGACTAAAAGAGCCTTCACGTGAGGGAGAGTGTTGTAATATAATTGAATTCCCCACCTCTCCTATTAGTTTAAGCTCTTGGATTGAACTGGTCGGTGCAAAAAACATACTTGACAAAGAATGCCGAGTGCTAAAAAAACACTCGCACTCGGGCCCGAAGACACTCAGCAAACCGCTTAGCACTCGGCAAAGAGCCAGTTTTCGATAGTGTGGGTACACTACGGACCAAAATTTAAACTGGAATCTTGATAAATACATGAAAATCAAATTCCCGGAGACACTTCACCCTACATCTCAGCCTACAATTATTACGAGCAAACTCTGCCTTTACAAAATTGAGCTAGCTAGAGTGTGAGCAATCCTACCATTAAAAATGAATCAGACAATACGTGACACGGAGACGAACAAGCAGTTTGGGCAGGAAATCAAATTCCCGGCCCTGTACGTGCATCGTATCCCCGTTTGCCTGCCGGCTCATGAAAATCAAAACAAAAAAAAAAACCCCCACGAATAAAAGAAGTGAAAAAAAAGGTCCTACACACGTCTTCCCTCAATCAACCAAGTAAAGCAGCCGTCCAACCGCAGGCATGCAGATGTAGCTTAGTATAGAGCACGGTGTTCTTACTTTCATTATTGCCGGTCGACATAGTCCCTGGGGAGCTGAGGCTGATCGAAACCACCTAGATTTTGTGTCTGTATTGCCGGAGTTAAAGAGGATGGTGATCGATCTACTTGCAACCTTGGAGGAGTCTTGCTGCTCGAGATACGTATATATAGACGATATACGGTACTAATATAAAAGAAGAAGTCGTAATAACGGCGAAATTGAAATGTGACAGAAATTTTTTGGCAAGGTCGTCACTATCTAGCCCTCGAGGGCAGTTGGCAACAGAAGTTTGTTGGGTCACTCCATACTTATCGAGAAGGTGATGAAATTACTTGACGAGAAAGCAAGGCTCGTGTATTACTACTTACTCCAGTTAATCTTTGTTTTTCAGCGACATTCGTTCATTGGACCATGGAGACTAGCTTATTTAGTGACTCAAAAAAAATGCATTCATCGAACCACTTGATCTAGCTAGCTAGAAGTTGTGTCGATCTTCATCAATTGCTAGTAATACTATAGCACTTATTAACGAGCTGGTCAATGCAAGCAACTGATGTATATATGCAAGCAACTGATGGATTGAGACCGACCGGCCGGGACAGGGCCGGGTCAGTCAGTCAGGTCCTGGTGGTCATGGACACCACCGGCTGTGAAGGACCTATACGCGTCTTGATGTGCAAACCTCCACCGGACAGACGAGATGACGACGATGACGACGACGACTTCTTGGGAGATCCCACGGTCGACCATGTCTCTCTGCTGAAAGCGCAAGGATTGCTTTCATCCATCCGGAAAGCAAAATGCAGCACCACCGCGGCTCGGCTCCGGTCATCACCTCACCTGGCCTCCCTCTGGCCAATCGGAGAGGCTATAGCTTTGCTAGCTAGCACTACGTACCAGAGGAGAGAACGTACGTCCATGCATGGGCGTGGTACATATATAATTAATGCGCTGCAGCAGGGTAGCTGGCTTACGCATGGCCTCCATGGTTGTGTTAGGGCGCGGATCTATCGGATGCGGCGGCCATGGGCGTGGTGGCTGCTGCAAGCCCGGGAGACGAACGATCGAGCGACGAATGGCGGCGTCCGATCCTGCAGCCCATCGAGTTGTGACTTCGATCGTGCTGCATGCAGGTGCTGCTAGCATTGCACGCATAGGAAGACCTACATGCCCCATATATATCGCACTGGGGTACGACCGACCTGCTCATCATGGATACTAGATGAATTCCCCGCACGTTAGTTGCACGGGGCGGGATATCTGGTGCAACTTTTTTATTCCGATTATATCAGAAGAACAGGTAAAAATTTCAAGGTTTTGTTTTTGTTTAATTTTCGACACGAAAGTGAATTGTAAAAATAAGATATGTATACTTGGATCTATGCTCATGCAGATATGGTTGTCCCATTTGTATATAGTGAATAATGATCTGTGTAATTGGACTATCTATTTTTTTATCCGTCTCCCTCTAACTACCAGACAATAAAAAGTATTCTCCGTCCTAACTTATATATAATATAAAACTAGTGCTCATACAAATTTTGAATAGCTCTCGTCTGATACAGAATCCAATTCCAACACTATTGGGTCATGTAATGTGACCTGGACTCGAAACAACCGGCATCTAACCGAAACTATTTTCTTTTCTATTTTGAAATGATAAGGTATTAAAAATATATTACTTATATTATACTCGATGATATGATCATTATAAAATAAATAATAGTTTTAAAATTACATGAAAGAATAAAATATAAATAAAGACATGTAACACTTATATCTTTATTTTTCATTCCTGCATTTTTTCTCTCATTGCAATGCACGGACGCGTTTTCTATTATAATACTAAAATAAGCAAAATTGTAGCTATTTTGTTACTACTAAAACAAAGCAATAATAGTATTTGTAACTATTCTGTAAAAAAAGGTTTGTGGCAAGTAAATAATTACTTTCTCTATCCCAAATTATAAGATATTTAACTTTTTGACACCAAGTTTGATCACTTATCTTATTGTGTTAATTTTTAGAATAAGACAAGTGATCAAACTTAGAATTAAAAAAGTCAAACATCTTGCAATTTAGGATGAAGGGAGCAAGGATCATCCTTATTAGGTTGTTGTAGACGTCAGGGCGTGGAGTTTTTTTTTTTTTTCGCTAGATCAAGCGGTGCAAATAAGAAGATGTGGAGGCTGACTCTAAGTAGGTTAGGCCGGTTAATCAATCAACTCTGGGTTCATCGCTACCTTCAATCTCAACTATAATGGACTAATCCAAACCATACTAAGATTTATTGAAATCAAAGGCTAAAAAATATCGCTTACAGGCTTCAACCCGATCCATTGTTTGATGCTAGGCTTCAACGCACACCCCACCCACGCACACACATGCACTGCCCCCCACACGCACTCCGCGCCTCCGGACAAAGATCGAATCCTGCCTTCTCCATCATCTCGATTTCTCTAGGAAAAAAGTCTAAAACGCGAGGCGGAGTCTTGAGACGGCCATGGTGGCTCCACAATACGCTCAGAAGTACCCATGCGCCTAGGGTTTGGGCTTGGCGCGCAGCAACGTCTTCAAGGCTGTCTGCTCCAGTTCCTGCTGCTGCCCGTCAAGGTGAGGCCCACTACAAATTCCTTGTGTGATAATTATGTTAGGTGCAGCAGCTACTTGTTGGGCGATTTGGTTATGTAAAAATGATTTAGTTTTTGAGGAAAAATATGTTTACTCTCCCTTGCAGGTAGCACTATACCAGAAAAGCTTATCAGTGACGTCACGATTAGTGACTTAGAAAAGAAACACATCACTAATAGCATATTAGTGACGCGGGTTAATGATACGCATCACTAATTAGTTGTTGCCGATGCTCTAGGAATAATCCGCGTCACAGACATAATCTGTGACGCGTATTGGCTAGGTGCGTCACAAATATATGGACGTATTGGTGACGTGGTGAATACTATGCGTCACTCGATAATGAATGTGACGCTGCGTTTTGTATAGGCGTGTCACCGATATGTACACATATCATTTTCTTGAGCTGCGTCACAAATCATCTCACCGGAAAATCCAAAGCAGCAAGCCGTCACCGACTAGGCCATTGCTTCACGCACGCCGCGCCGCCTGCTCGTGTCGTCGTGCTCGTGTGCGCCTCGCGTTTACACAGCTGCTTCCTCCTAGCCCGCGCACGCTTGGAACAACGGGCGGCCGCGGGAGGAGGAACCGCAGAGTGAGGCCGAGGTCGAGGGCGGGCAGCTGCACGCGGAAGCTGTCGACCTCGTCCCATCCCGTCCCCATCCACGGATCCGCCCCGGTTCGCCCCATTCTTCGCTTCCCTCTCTTCTCATCCACCTCGGCGACCACCGCCCATCGTTCACTGTCGCCATTTCTAATGCATCTGGCCCAGGTGGGGTTGGATGAAAAGCCCGACACACCGATCCGGATTCTCTGAATCCTGCAATCTTAGCACCGACAGCCGAAATTACGACGCATCAATCCGGCTACAACGCCACTAGGGCCTCTTGTTGCGCCTTGACAATCTTAGTACCGCACTTCAGCTCACCCCTTCAGAAAAGGCCCAATCGCCCTAAAAGATTAGTCCGATAGGGGAAGGGTGGCTCTCCCTTTTAAGATGGCTTCCTCCTCCCAAGCTAAGCAAGGTGGGATTATTTAGAGGCTCACACGGTCGCCGCCCGATTACAACTGGGCCACTTGGCCTATTTTTTTGTTGCGTCTTTGCCAGCGGGTAATAGTGGAGGATGTCCTCACCATTCCCACCCCCTTAAACAAGGGCCCAGCTCTGATACCAAATGATGAGACACGGCCCGATCTTCCGAGAGGTATTGCTAAGTTCGATTGGTGGAGGACAACGCCACGCTGGACACACCGACGCCATGGTCTTCTCAAAGTTGCAACTCATCTCCGACTCAGCAGCCACGTCACTTTCGGCTTCAGCAGACACGTCGTCAGTGTTTTGATCATAATTCTCTCATACGACGTTGAAACGAGGCGTGTGAATATGCGTTGGAAAGGGGACGACGATGCCGTCAGTTTGGTTCTGGTCCTAGCTCCAGAACATTCGTGGATCATGCTGTGTGACCACGAAAAGATGCTGCGACACCTATTTTTGGGCCAACTTGGCCTTGTATCGAGTTGGGTGGGCTTGTGGCCCATGTTGTGGGTGCCCCCCTGGTGCGCCTCCAACCCTAGGACATTTATATCTTCATGGCCGCCACCAAATAGACTTGGATTTTGTTTAGAGTTTAGTTTTTCATCGAGAAACTGAATCGTTCGTTGTAACTGTGGTGACAAATCCTTTTACAGTGATTCAGGGCCCCCGTGCTTGATCTCCTCCACTGTGTCGATTAGTCCTTTGGAACCGAGTTCTTGAACCCTCAATTGATATTCGCATTATTCATATTTGCAATTTCAGATTGCGTGTTGAAACCTTCTTGCTTGTGTTCTTCGATTCGCTGGTTGATAACCAACGGAGCAGTGGTGTAACGGTTGCAGGGTTCGAATCGTGTCTGATTTGAAGCCGGATCGCCAACGTCGAGTCCTCCACCAATCGAACTTACCAATACCTCTCGGAAGATCGGGCCGTGTCTCATCAATTTCTCTCTTCCTCCCTCCTCTCTGATCTGGCCAGCGCCACCTCCCTGCTCTCGATCTAGTCGGCACTGCCTCCCTGCTCCAGATCTGGCTGGCTTCGCCTCCCTGCTCCAGATCTGGCCAACAGCCAAGCCTAGAGAGGGGGCAAGGCAAGCAAAGGAGGAGAGTGAGATGGGGGATGAGGAGATGAAGGTAGAAGGCTTGGAGAGCGACGCGGCGGTGGCGGCTGCGCGGGCGGCAGAGCAGGTGTGGGAACTGCAGGAAACAGCCATGGCGCTGCCGACGAGGGCGTGGGCCGAGGTGGCGCTTACGCCTGCCGCGCTCGGGGAGCTCGGGCGGCCACGCAAGTCGTCGCGCGCCGGAGGGTGGTGACGCGGGGCGTGCCTCCCCCTCGTCGGCCCCCCGAGCGGCTCTCCCTCACCAATCCGGCGTCCACACGTCCTCCTTCAGTCCACTCCAAGGTGAGCCCCAACCATAACTTACCACTGGTTCCTGTAGCATTCGATTTGGGCAGCTAGGGTTTTATAAACTGGTTGGATATGGTTACATTGGGTTGTAAATATCCAATTTTATGCAATGGGCGTTGAAATCTGGGAGAGGTAAGCTTTTTTGTTATTCTGTGACAAGCTAAGGTGGTATTGCGTTCTGTAAGAATGTTGCATTGCTCCTGGCCTGCTGCATAGTTTGTAATAGCCCAAGTGCCTGGACGTTCGATGCACCTTGAATAATGAATAAGGCTGTAACTTCGACAACCAGTATTTCTCATTACTTAATACATGTTTTGACAACCAGACTGCATAGCTGTAACTTCTTATACCAAAGTACTGACACTTCTGTTATGCCACATTGAATGAATAAGGCTTTCCTATTCTAAATATATTTCCAGTATTTCAGTGGTCTGACAATGTATTTTGGAATTATTGTACCTCCCTTGAGGTTACTCAAAGCTGACAGGAAAACAGTTGATCTTGTAAGTAATTAGAAATGCTCATGTCAGTTTATTGTTTCCACTTGTAAGTAATGAGAAATGCTCATGTCAGTTTATTGTTTCCACTGTCAGTTTATTGTTTCCACTCCTACAGCATTGGACCTATCAAGACTCTTGCATCTGAAAAGAAATGATCTCATGCAGGTCGTTCTTTGCCTCAAGAAAGTAGCTGAATAAGGTACATTATATCACTACTGCTTTGAGTATGGGAACATATTTATAGTAACAATGGCTACATAGAAAAATAGAAGCCATATCTCCTTGAATGATCTTGCATTCTTCCTTCTATAAAAAGAAAAAAAAAAACTACCTTCAAGTATCAATATTGATCTTAAAAGCATATGTCTGTGCCTGACAATCAACAGCTCTACTGAATTTCAAAACAAGGTCGTAACTTCAGTAAAAATAAAAAAGGGCACCAAGTACTGACAATAGGTTGCTCCTATTCATTTAAATACCACGGTGTCTCAATTTTGACAGGCCAGATGGCTACAAGTCCTCAGTTCTTGTTCTACTAATCCTTCAGACTACTGAACTACTTACTGGACAAGCACTGCCCTCACTGAATGAACAATATAATCTAGATTCTGTCTGGTCTTACAAGGAACTCAAGTGTTATTAGTGCTGTATGATTCTCCGATAGGTGGATATTCTTAGATCTAGGCTATTTACAAAAGATCTTAAGGCTTTGCTGTTTAGGACACTTGGTCTCAATACATTTTTAGTTTTAGTGATTGACCTTGCTACTTTACAGGTATCTCATGCTGCTCCAAATTTTTTGCTTAGATGAACTCGCTACCTTTTCCCATCCTGAGAAGACTTTTCTCTGCTTTTGTTGGTGTCGTATCCTCCATTGCTGGAATTTTTATAATATATTCTTTGCTGTAGGTTGAAGATCTTTCAAGGATGTTTAGGCTCCTCTGTAGCTATGATTAATGGTGGCCTGCCTCCTGTATCTAAAATATTCCAGGAGGTATCTTCTATGCTGTATTGCATTGCACATCTAAACAAGTTCTATTTTCTATGCTGTATCTTCTAAAATATTCCAGGATGTAACAATGAGTGGGTCAAAGTGTCAGATTGATGATACAAGATTTCTCTGATATATCACTGTACAATTTTATCTATAAATAATACTGTACCAAAATAAAAATGTACACACTTACATTAATTTGCTGTGTCCTTGCAGATTTGGCAACCTGCGAAGCTGACTGGTTGGTTTTTTATTTTTATTAAGAGCTGTTCACTAAGTGACCATAAATTGGTTACTTACTGCAATTTGACCTTGCATTCTTGATCAGGTGGTTCTGTTTTCTATTTTTCAAGATTCCACTTTGTTTTACTCTTGGTTGCTTTCTTGGTTTGAGATAGCTATAAAATGTATATATCTTTTGTTTTATTCAGTTGACCTCTCTTCTTGGAGAGCTTGGTCTTAATATCCAAGAAGCACATGCATATTCGACGAGTGATGGCTACTCCTTGGACATCTTTGTTGTTAATGGCTGGAAGTATGAGGTAATTCAGAATTTCTAGTGGATAAAAAATTGATCAATCATTGTTTGACAGAGCCACATAAACCTACTCCAAATCTTTTAAGATGAGTTCATGTACTCATGTGAACTGAAGCTGCAATGCTTCCAGTGTACTGATTTTGCATAGATGTAACAAGTTTTAGGGTCTGAATCTGGTTTCTGGACAGATTGACAGCATGCCTAATGGCACAATGAAAGCGCTAGAAAAGCTTGCCTATTCAGTTAAACTTAATGCCTCGGGGCCTTTAGTTTATTTTGACAAATTAGCATTTCCTTTTTAGCTGTCATAATTTTTCATGGTTATCACTGCTACTAGGTACCTTGGATTAGGGTGGGTTTACTAAGGGATCTTGTCTCTTGTAACGAGCAGCATCTCTGCTAGGCTGCATGTTTGCTGGAATGGTATTACCCACCTGACTATTCTACCTATTGCTGCCATATCCTTCATTAGTTCAATTGTGTGGAAATTAGAAAATGAGTGTAAATATATCTGATCTTAGAAAATGAGTGTATATATATGTGTGGATATATATATTGAATCTATTTGTGTATTAAGAAATTGATGGGCTTACGACAAGTCTGAAGCTTAAGTACATAGTATCTGAAGTA